>CM028134.1:1108647500-1109335000 GCA_016271365.2 Neoceratodus forsteri | reverse complement strand
GGGGACCGAATAACTCACATGACAGTAACCAAATTCATGAGGTGGGGTCCCAAGAACCCCCTGTTGAAAATGTGGTGCCAAAATTTGCAAAAATGCCCGAGATAGCCACCTAAGTTGAAAAAAAAACACATTTATGCCATTATACAGCTTACCGTCATTTCTTCAGTTTGCATTCGGCTTTCAAGAGTGCAGACGTGTTCCCACTCCACTGAAGATCATTGCGCCAGGCTCCGGAGGTAAGTATGGGGTGAGGGGGAGGTGGGGTATGCAGAGGGTGGGTGTGGGTTCGGGAGGGGCACAAGACACAGCGAGGGACGGTTTTCTGTTTTCACAGGTTTTAAAAAAACAAAAGATGTTGCGGGACAGTTTTCCCATTTACAGGGACAATGGGCATGCTGGGGTGGGCTCCCAGCATGCCACCTGGGTGTTTGTTGGGGGGCTGGAGACAATGGGGACTGTGCACTCCGTCTGCACATACAATGTGTTTGGTGGGGGCAATAACAAGGGAGCAGGGTAGATGGCAGCAGAGGGAGGAAGTGGGAGGGATTTTATTAGCAGCCAGAGGGAAAAGGGTGACGTCAATATGTTAAATACACACACGTTACCACCGCTGATTGCAGTGGTGCTTTTCTTTTAACTGAAGACCACTGCAGCCAAACTGCTGTCATAGACCGCTCATGCATCCATTGGTGCAGTAGGGCTGCACACGTTACACTGAGCACTGCATTGGACAGGAGGGTCACACACCTTCAAAAAGTCGTACTGTCCCAAAACGTTCCTTGCACATGCATGCAAGTGAATGCAAAATAAACAAGCATTTGTCAATGCCGAATGTTGCTTGCTTCTATGTGCTGTTTAGGTATTTGGAAGTCATTGGAGTGCAAATATTGAAAATTCGTGAACTTACGAAGTGCGTAGGAACTGCGCAACGAACGCTCGTAAAACAGTCATTGTTAGGAATTTTTTCACCAAATTTTCAACATAGCCATTTTAAGACCTCTGATCATGAACAGTGTCACTGTGATTTTCTTAATGTGTCCCATACATTGAGTTCGCACACCGACTGCGCCATTGTGCGCTACATGGGCGGAAACACATTTTGGGTGAGATGTGAAAAATGACAGCTGCACTGCTCACAAGGAGGTGTGGTAAAATGGCAATGTTGAAAATCTGGAGTGAAAATATTGAAAATTCGCAAACTTATGAGCTTGCGTAGGAACTGCACAACGCACACTCGTAAAACAGTCATTTTTAGGAATTTTTTCACCAAATTTTCAACACAGCCATTTTAAGACCTCTGCTCATGAACAGTGTCACTGTGATTTTCTTAATGTGTCCCATACATTGAGTTCGCACACCGACTGCGCCATTGTGCGCTACATCCGCGGAAACACGTTTTGGGCAGGATGTGAAAAATGACAGCTGTACTGCTCATAAGGAGGTGTGGTAAAATGGCAATGTTGAAACTTGGAGTGAAAATATTGAATATCGCAAACTCACGAATGTAGTGAGGAACTGGCACGCACGCCAGTAAAACAGTCATTTTAGGAATTTTTTCACCAAATTTTCAACATAGCCATTTTAAGATCTCTGCTCATGAACAGTGTCACTGTGATTTTCTTAATGTGTCCCATACATTGAGTTCACACACCGACTGCGCCATTGTATGCTTCATTAGGCGAAGCTGCGTTTTGGGCAGGATGTGAAAAATGACAGCTGTACTGCTCATGAGGAGGTGTGGTAAAATGGTAATGTTGAAACTCTGGAGTGAAAAATATTGAAAATTATGAACCATTTAGCCAGTATAGGAACTGGCAACGCACACTCGTAAAAGTCATTTTTAGGAATTTTTTCACCAAATTTTCAACATAGCCATTTTAAGACATCTGCTAGTGAACAGTGTCACTGTGATTTTCTTAATGTGTCCCATACATTGATTTCGCACACAGACTGCACCATTGTGCGCTACATGGGCGGAAACATGTTTTGGGTGAGATGTGAAAAATGACAGCTGTACTGCTCATAAGAAGGTGTGGTAAAATGGCAATGTTGAAAATCTGGAGTGAAAATATTGAAAATTCATGAACTTACGAGACTGCATGTAGGAACGCGCAGATGCTGCTAAATAAAGCGGTCATTTTTAGGAATTTTCCACCAAATTTTCAAAATAGGCTTTTGAGAGCCCACCTTATGAGCAGCTGGCAATGTCATTTCGTTATCAATCCCAAAGGTGATTTCTGCAGTGACTGCGAAATCACCCTTCGCCCAATAACGCCATGACAGTGACATCATTCATGAGAAGGTCCCAAAAACCCCATGTTGAAAATTTGGTAAAATTCCAAAAATGCCTGAGATATGCAACAAAGTTGAAAACCCATCTAGCCCATTATACAGCTTACCGACATTTCCTCAGTTCGCGGTCGGCTTTGAAGAGTGCAGGACGTGTTCCGGTCTCGAAGATGAATCGCGCCGAGCTCGAATGCTACGGTAGGGTAGGGCGGTGTGGGAGGCAGGGTGTGCAGTGGCTGGGTGCGGGTTGTGGGAGGGTGGGGAGACAGCGATGGAACGTTTTCTTATTTACAGGTTTTTTGTATTCAGACGACATGGGACATTTGCCACATTGGGCTCCCAGTGTGGCAGCAGGAAAGCTGTTTGGGGACGTGGAGCCGACGGGGATTGGGCACCCCGCCAGCCAAAACAAGGTTTGCCACACTGGGGTGGAGCTCCCAGGCGTGGCACAAAGCTTTAAGGCGTGGCGCTGCCAGCACAGCGGTGCTGACGGCGGGATGTTGCCATGCTGGGGTGGGCTCCCAGTGTGGCAGCAGGGAAAAGCACTGTTTGGGGGGGACGTGGAGCTGACGGGGATTCGGCCTCCGTCGGCCCAAAACAGATTTGCCACTGGGGTGGGCTCCCAGCATGGCACCAAAGTTTTGGGGGGGCGTGAGGCGCTGCCAGCACACAGCGGTGGTTTTCTTTGAAGTGAACACCACCGCTGTCATACACAGCACCCGTATCCATTGGTGCAGGACCGCCACGCCTGCTCAATGGAGCAGTGGATTGCACAGGACAGTCACACCTCCAAACTGTCCTATTCTCCCAAGACGTTCCTTGCACATGCGCGCAAGCAAACGTAAAAAAGAAATACTTTAGATATCAAAGGTAATGGGGTTGACTGCTTTTAAAAACTAATATTACCTATGTTGGAGGAGTGGTCAAATGTATGGCAGCTTAGATTCAATGCAAACTGGGAAACAAAAACCCAGGAGAAGAGTACACAATGGGGAGAGATACTAATGACAAAAAAAATGGAGAGGGACCTGGGGTAGTCATATCAGATGACCTAAAGGTAGTCAAGCAATGTGAAAAGGCAGTAAGGATGGCTAAGGGGAATTCTGGGATGCACAGGGAGAGGCATCACCAGTAGAAAACAGGAAGTTGTTATCCCTCTGTACAGACAGTTGGTGAGACCCCATCTGGAGTACAGCATGCATTTCTGGAGACCCCAACTCCACAAGGACATAGACAGGATGGAGGCAGTCCAGAGGAGGGCAATTAAAATGGTGCAGGCTCTGCAAGAGAAGCCATATGAAGAGAGACTAAAGGAACTTAATATGTATACCCTTGAGGAAAGGAGGGACGGGGGGGACATAACAGAAACTTTCAAGTACCTCCAGGGAATCAACAAAGTCCAAGAGAGTAGCATCTTTCAGAAAAAGAAATGTGTAAGAACAAGGGGGCACAATTTGAATATAGAAGGGGGACCGCTCGGGGCAACGTGAGGAGGTATTTTTTCATGGAGAGGGTGGTGGGTGCATGGAACGGCCTTCCTGAGGAAGTCGTGGGGTCAAAAACAGTGGGGGAATTCAAGAATGCATGGGACAGACATAAGGCAATTCTGGTTGGGGGAAGGAAGAAGTAGGCTGTTGGTTAACTAGGACCTGCAGCTTATCCAATAGTTAGGGAAATGGGCAGACTAGGTGGGCCTAGCGGTCCTGATCTGCCATCAAAGTCTATGTTTCTATGTCTATGTTTAGGCAGTACACTAACTCTTTAATGAAAACTCTGAAGTATCTAGCATAATGTTCTGGCAGAAGTTAAAAAGCAAACAAGTTCTTGGAATGCATTCATTGGCTTATGAATTAGAATTTGGCAGAAATTGTTCATATGATTGTATAAGGAACTGGCAAGGCAACATTAGAAATATTGTGCTCAATTCTGGCCCACACCAAGATACTTTGCAGAGATTATTAAATGTATGACAGAGGTTGACAGAAATGATTCATCACCTTGGAGGATTGAGTTATGCAGAAAACTAAAGAGGCTTACTCTGTATACTCTGGATAAGAAGAGATTGGGGAGGGGACCTAATTGAGGTGCAGATTATTTTGAAAGGACAGAAAAGAAGGAAAGGCCAATCATCTGTTTTTTTTAACTTTATATTTATTGATATACCAATGAGCATACAGTCCAAGTCCTGATGCAGCACATACATAAGAGTCTTATAATGCCAGTGAGGACACCACTCCTCTTAATACATGCAATGAAAACATCGTGTTACATCGTAAGATGCATCATGGAGCGGTACCCCAGGAAATTTTATAACATTTTCAACATTAATACACAATAATTGCTGCATATACGAGCCCATGAGCTGCATGGAAATAGAACGATGAGTTAAGAACTTAAATTGTCCAAGCAGACCAATCGTCTGTTTTATTGCTTCCAGTTTTATTGGGAGCATAGACCATAGCTACATAAGGGAGGAGCTTGGTTGTAAAGGATTTGAGCAAAAGTTCTTCAGATGATTGAACTGTAAATGGCTGCACCTTGATTCAAGGCCCTTCTATTGCTGTAGTGTGTGCTTTTACCACCACAGACTACACTCATTGTCTAGATTTTGGCAAACAAACATAACATTTTGCATACCCATAATGCAGGGCATCATGGGTAATATATGCAATTATGCTATGATCTGTGAAATGATACAGAACCCAGAAGTCATGTTCTCTTGTGGTATAATGCTTTGTATCAAAGTATTTATTCAAGCCAGACCTCTGGTGCACTCTAAGCGCTACCACTCGCGATGCCGATGACCTGGGTTTGGGATTGAGCTGGATCATCGGAGGGTCAGCTGGGAGAGGACAGTGGAGTGTCCCTGGAGATGCTCGCCTCTTCAGGGAGAGGGAGAGTCACTGTTCTCTGCTATGTCACTGCCACCTAGTGTCCGCTGATGGCTGGTGTGAATGGAGATGCTAGAACAGGGAGGGGGATGTGGACGTACTCTGGTGGCATGCATGCTCCAGACAGGGTCTCCATTGATGTCTGAGGGAGGGGAGAGAACAGTGAAATTGCCTGCCACTACAGCGTGCTGCCATGCATTCACTCTCCGGTACCGCTCCGCTGACTGGGTGCCAACACCAACCGAAAGTTAACGCTGCTGAAGGAATCGAGATCCTCTCCCTCTGTCAGCCCAGCCTTGGGTGGCAATGCAGGGAGGACTCGGCATTGGGTAGGTCCCAGGGAAGGTGAGTGATGGGGTTGGAGTTGAAATGAGGACTGATGGAGAGCCTGACAGAGGGGGAGGTATACAAAAATAAAGTATCTATTGCAGGAGAAGTTATCATTGTTGTAAATGACTATATTTATCCCAGAAAATTAAAATGTAACAATAAGATGAAAATAATTAAGTGAGAATGTTGCTATATGTATGGGGGATGATCATGGGGACGATGTTACCCCCTGGCCACTGCCTCATGGGGTACTGACCCCGGCGAGGAACAGGTCCAGACCTGGTGTACATGATGTCCTGGGAGTTTCGGGTGTGCTGGACATTCTCCTTCCAGCATTGCGTGACATGGGTGTATGCAGTGTTGTCTGCCATGGGGAGGCACTACTTCCACTGGACAGGCTGGGGCTATGTGCTGCCATTGTGGTGCCTGCCATTTAGGCTGCAGCCTCCAGTACAGTGGCACACAGACGATCCATGCAGGAGGTCATGTCCTGATGCAGTAGCTCCATGGTGGAGGTCAGATTCTGGTGCAGGTTGCATAGGGCCCCATGTGCTCTGCATGACGTGCCTCCCCCCACTCTTTGGCACATTGCGTGTCAATATGCAGCATGTGGTGGGTGTGTATCAGTTCCTGCTGCATGGCATTCTGTGCCGCCATGGCTAACTGCAGCAGCTGTCAGCTGCATCCTACTGTCTCCAGGAACTGTCCATCAGGACTGGGTCAGGCTGCACCCTTGACCATTGTATGGCCCCGAGGTGCACTGCAGTCAGTGCTGAGATCAGCTGTGGGTGCCACTGGGATGGGAGTGGGGCGGCAAGGCTGTGGCCATGCCAGAGGATGGATTCTGGGGAGGTACAATGCTAGCTGGCCCTGTGATATCAGCCAGGGGCAGCAGGGTGATGGCGGTGCTGGAGATGGGGTCATGGGTTGGCACTGTGGTGGCTGTGCCAGGGGCTGGGGGGACTGCACTACTGTGACTACAGAACAATGTGGGGACAGTGGCTGGGTCTCATTGGCAGTGGGCTCTCAGGAGGAACAACCCATCCTGGTCATGGGTGTACCCCAGGTGTCCCCAGCCCTCAGTGAATGTCACATCATCCTCTTCTTCCACATGCTCCACACTGCTGTCCATCAGCAGGTGCAAACAGGTGGGCAGCAGGGGCAGCTGCCACTTATATGGACTTAGGGCATTCTCTGCCATGTCCGGTATGATGTGGTGTGCTGTTGGGAGAAGACAGGAGAGTTATATAGCAATGTATAACACTGTGTGCTCATTGAGGCAGCATGCCTGCCCAGCATATGGCGACACAACACCCATGTTGGCTGTGCAGTGCACTGCCTATACTGTTGTGTCCATACACACCACATACCCCTACACCAGTGAGTATGCACCCTGTCACAAGAGAGGACACACCTGCACCAGTGAGCCCACATCCCAGCACCAGTGTACACATGGGTGACAACACATGGGGCACAGTCATGGAGTATCACACAGATGGCTACACATCGAGAGACATGGTAACAGTAGCATAGCCCACACCCAATGTGTCACACAGCACTGGCATATGCATGCACCCAGACGTGTATACACACATGGCCAATAGGATGTTGCACATTTGGCTACTCATATGGCTGGGCTGGTCCTACATGGCTCTCATAGCCACCACCCAGCACTCCCATCACCTCCATGGCCATAGGGTGGGTGCTATTGCCTTCTCTACTGGATCCAGAGTGTGTGCAGCAGCTAATGCCTGTGGGCCCTTACCTCTCACATGCATCTATCTGCATTGCATTAAAAGAGCCATCTTTGTACATCTCTTCATGTCTCTAAACACTTTCACACAGCCTCTATGGGCCTGTTTTGGCTGCCGATGGCATTGGCCACATCTGTGATCTCTGTCGCAAACGCACTCAGCAAGTCAGGCCCTCTGCTCCCACAGTGCCAACCTCCGAGCGCAGTATTGTGAACAGGTAACAGACAGGGTAACCCTCCTGTCTGCTTGTGGGTCCGAATCACTTTTAGTCTCAAGTTCTGGGGGGATTCAAACTGTGAACCTTATGCTAGCGTACCCAAATGTACAGGCTCAGATAATCTGCTCTTCGGGGGAATGCCAGATATCTTTCATCTAAGGGCACCTAACCAGGTATCCAAAATGAACCCTTAAAACTTTATAAAAGACCTTAGATATATTCTTACCTTTTCCCAGTTCAGTAACACCATCAAGCGCTTAACAGTTTTTGTCAGTCTTAACCCTTTATACATCATATGCAAAAAGAACTTCAAAGACACACCCAAGCAGTCCTTGGAATAAAAGGTTTACTTAAAAATGGATAAAAATATGTTAAACGTAAACACAGAACAATATATCAAAGAGCATACAATCACATAAAGAAAAACAAGGAAAACTATAGACAAACTCTTACCACAATACAATTAGACTTTTTCTATCTAATGTATTATCTCTATAGTGTTTATAGTTAGATGTTATTTCTTAAGAGCCCAAAAAGAAAAGTCACTAAGATCAGACACAAGTCCTAGGTTAAACTGTGTCTCTCTCACACACCCCTTCTGATGTCATCTAGCTCCTCCTTGTTGAATACAAAAAATATACAAACAGGATGTCTTATCAGGAGGTATATTAAATACTATGACTTCAGCAAAAACGAATTTCCCAATATGACTCCTTAATTAACATTTTCTCTTTGATCTCGAGCAGTTCCTATTCCTGAGGCATATCAAAGAGTTTTATAGCTTTTTAACACCAGTTGATATTAAATGTTCCTCCTCTTAAGACGTCACAAAAGTTTATGATCTCCATCCTCAGGCAGACTCATAAGGTCCCATTTCATTTCCACTTCAAAGAGCTTAGGCATATCATAAAAAGGTAATAAAATGCCACTCTGAAGTAAGTCAGTTAATTAAATGGTTTCTGCTTCACTGAAACCTAGGGGGTCACCCATGGCACAGCTACCTCAGGTGAGACAATCACACACTACATCTTTATATTACAAATATCATAGAACAATCATAACCAGCTGGCTAAGCGTCACAGTCCTCCCTACCTAGACTGAATTTGGGGGCTCTATCCCTTGCATGGGATGAGCTTCCCAAATCAGTTCACTCTTCATATACATGCGACAGGCCATCAGCATTCTGATTGGTTGCTCCAGCCCTATGCAAGATTGTCATGTCATACCCTTGCAAGGCAAGACTCCATCTTAATAGTCTGCATTAGTTTGTCCCATTTGGGTCAGCCAAACCGCTGGGTTCTGGTCCGTTTGTACCACAAAATGCTGCCCATATAAGTATGGCTCTAACTTCTTTAGGGCCCACACTATGGCAAGACACTCTTTCTCCACAGTAGAGTATGCCTGCTCCCTGGAAGTAACTTTTTAGTCAGGTACACTACAGTGTGATCTTTCCTTTGGCTGGATTTCTGACTCAGTACTGCCCCAATACCCACGTCTGAGGAGTCAGTCTGGACTATAAAGGGTCTGTTATAGTAAGGACTTGTCAATACAGGAGCACTGCATAGTGCCTCCTTCAGTCTGCAAAGGCTTTTTCACAGGCTGGTTCCCAGGTAATGTTTTAGGCATCCTTTTCATTACCAGGTCAGATAGGGGAGCAGCCAGGGCACTGTAATTGGGTACAAATGTCCTATAGTACCCTGCTGTCCCTAGAAAACTCCTGACCTGCTTCTGCTTTTCTGGTCTGGGCCATGCCTTGAACACCTCTATTTTTACTTGGTTAGGACAGAGCTGTCCTCAGCCTACAACATGCCCGAGGTATGCCACTTCAGCCATGGCCACCTGTCACTTCTCAGCTTTGACAGTGAGCCCGGCCCTCTGTATCCTGCCCAGCACTTCCCTAAAGTGGGACAGGTGCTCCTCCCAGCTGGCACTAAAGATGGCAATGTCATCCAGCTACGCCACGGTGTACTCCTCAGCACCATTTAACACTTGGTTCACCAACCTTTGGAAAGTGGCTGGGGCATTCTTCATTCCAAAATGCATTACTTTAAATTCAAATAAGCCTATCGGGGTGATGAAGGCCAACCTCTCCCTAGCCCTGTCCATTAACTCAACCTGCCAGTACCCCTTTGTCAGGTCAATAGTCGTAAGGTAGGTCACCCTCCCAACCTGTCCAGGAGTTCATCCGTCCAGGGCATTGGGTTGGCATCTGACTTTGTGACTGCATTCAGCACACGATAGTCCACACAAAAACAAGTAGAGCCATCTGGCTTGGGCACAAGGACTACGGGTGAGGCCCAGGGGCTGTGGGATCTCTGGATTACCCCTAAGTCCAGCATCTCCTCCACCTCCCTCCTAATGTCCTTTTGGGCAGCCTCTGACACCCGATATGCTGTCTGCCGTATGGGTCTGTGTCCCTGTCTCCACATCGTGCATCACTAAGGGAGTTAGTCCAGGCTTGGCGCTAAACGGTGGGGCAAAATCTGCTAAAACCTCCCTTACTTCCTGGATCTTGTCTGTTGCCAGCTCGGGAGACAATTTAACTGCCTCCACAAAGGACTCCTGCTTGCTTTCTTCCAGCAAGTCCAGAAGGGGGTATCCTTCATCCAACCCCTTCCCAGGACTACATACTCCAAACACCATGTCAGCCCTATTAGCATATGGCTTCATCATGTTGACATGGTACATTTTTTCTTTCTGTCTGTCTTCTGTTAGGTAACTCTATGATATAGTTCACGTCATTTACCTTCCTAACTACTTTGTATGGTCCTGCCCACTCAGCCTACAGCTTGTCTTTCCGGACCAGCATAAGGACCATGACTTCCTGACATAGCATGTACGAGTGAGCTCTGGCTCTGAGGTCGTACCACACTTTTTGTTTCTGTTGGGCAGCTGGCAGGTTGCTCTGGACTGTTCCCATAAGCTCCTTCAACCTTTCCCTAAACCTAAGGACATAATCTACTAAGGGAGTTTCCTGGGTGGCATGCTTGCCTTCCCAGTCCTCCCAGATCAAGTCTAGGGGCTCACGTGCCCAGCGTCCATATAAGAGTTCAAAGGGTGAAAATCCTGTCAACTCTTGGGGCACCTCCCTGTATGCAAACAACAGGCGGGGAAGGTATTTCTCACAGTCCCTCCCCTGCTGTTCAGCAAATGCTTGTAGCATTGACTTCAGGGTACCATTAAATCTTTCCACAAGTCCATTGGCTTGCGGGTGGTAAGGTGTTGTGCATCTCTGCACCACCCCACTCTTCTCCCACAAACATTTCATCAGGTCCGACATGAAGGAACCACCTTGATCGGTGATAACCTCCTGCAGAAACCCAACATGGGAGAAAATCCCTAGCAAGGCATCTGCCACTTTGTCTGTCCTCAGTGAGGATAGGGCAATTGCCTCAGGGTACCGGGTGGCATAATCCACCACAGTCAGCATGAACCTCTTCCCAGAGGAGCTGGGGGTATTTAAAGGCCCCACAATATCCATTCCCACCCTCTGGAATGGCTCCTCCACTATGGGCAATGGAATTAGGGTGGCTTGGGTTTTCATACCTGCCTTCCCTATTTCTTGGCACCAGTGACAAGACCTGCAATACTCCTTCACCTGCTGGGTGAATTTGGGCCAATAGAAATTCTGGGCCAACCGCTGCATAGTGTGCGATTCCAAGATGACCAGACAAGGGAATATCATGTGCAATCTTGAGCAACTGCTCACGATACCCCTGGGGAATGACAAGCTGCCTGCCTATCACCCCTCCCTCTGTCTTCACATCCTGAGTATACATCAGTCCATTTTCCCAATAAGCCTTATGTTTAGCATCACCTCCCTGTGCTCCGTCAGAGTCTGCCCAAGCTCTCAGCTTCTCTAGACTAGGATCACTTTGCTGAGCAGCTGCAAACTCCTTACACATTCCCAAGGCATGGGACAGGTCCCCTTCAGTCTCTAAACTAGGGTACCTACCACTAGCATCAGGGCACTCAGGATCACTGTCATTCCTAACCCTCTGACAATGGGTCACCCCTCCTTCTTCAGAGTAACCCTCTGTAGCTGTGTGGTTAACTGCTACTGGGGCAATTTCTACCCCCTTTTCATTAGTCTCCATATCAGGAGACACAGGCTGGGGAATCGGCCTCCCAGGGATTTCCACACTGGCTTCTGTGGGGTCCAGGGAACTACAATTTCCCCTTGCCACTTGGCTATGGGTAACTGCACACACTATCCCTTATTTGAGATTATTGCCAAGGATGACATCGACTGTTAAAGGTTTGGCTACAGCCACCTGTTGCACAGTTCCCCGTTTCACCCAGTCTAGGAGAACACTAGTGTTTTCTCCTCACCAGTGAAGTCTTGTACAGTTACAAATTCATTGGGTATAAGCTGACCAGTCTCTACTAGATCCCTTTTTATCAATGTCAGGGATGCCCCTGTGTCCCTTAACCCTTGCGTCTGTATACCATTCACCATGACTAGGTGCATGTGTTCCTTCATGTTCAAAGGCATGCTTCCAGGGACACACAAACAACCCACTTCAAACAACATGAAGTCTTGCTATATTATGACAATTGCAGTATGACCGCAGGTTAGAACTGCTCCGGAGGTGAAATAGTTAACTTCCATGCAAGGCATGGAATCTTGAGCGCGAACTCGGTTAAGGAAGCTCTGTCTGCTTGCTTTCAAACCAAAACCGTCAGATTCTTTACTCCGCCTCACTGAACAGTCGCTCCGGAGATTTCTCCTTTTACTCGGTTCTTTTCGCGGTTTAAAACAGTTTAAAAAGTTTAAAATTCATCTTAATTTAACCGCAACTGTTCGGTTCAAGCTCTGTCTGTGGTAACGTAAGTAATAGATAGATTTTACATACGAATTCTGTGTGGAACTTGTAAAACATTTATCGGTTCGGTTTGAACCAATTAGGTTGTATTTTAAATTGCTAGTCCTTTTTAGAGTGCGGTTCCCGGTTCCTATCGGTTCTAAAAAGCGGATTTCTTTCGTTTTTTCACGACCCGTATACGGTTGGGAACTGATAGGAGAGTCTTGCTAGGCGGATTGCCATAAGCAGGGCAAGTTTTGGTTAGAGCTGCGCATAATGTCTGAAACCCAAAGAAAAACCGGGCACACTGGGTTTCAGCACTGTGAGGTCTGTGGGAAGCCTTTGCCAAGGCTGACCCTCACACCTCCTGTGTTTATTGCCTGGGTTTGACCACCTCGATTCAGACTGCCAGTTTGCAGAATTTCCCTGCTGCCACTGTTGAAAGAGTTGGTAGGCTCAGGGAAGAGGTCAAAAATCCGCTGACCGGATGGCCAGCCGGTTCGAGGTGCCACCGAACCTGAGGAGTGCCCCTGACCAGGGCCATACTTCCTCGGGCAAACAAAGACTGGCTCCGGATCCAGTTCCTGCAAAAGGACTAGAAAGTCTGCTGCTGGAAAAAGTCCTTTCCCCAACAGCTGAAGAGATAAAAGCAATCCAAATTGTCAGTCTCTTTCCACGGTTCCTGAACCGTCCCCATCTGGAGGCGTTCGGTTCATCAAGTCCCATCGGTTCAGGATTATGATTATGAGGAATTTTATGAACCATGGGGGGGGGAGGAGAGTATGAAGAGAGTAATTATGGTCTGGAAGATCTGGACACTCCTATGGAGCCAGATACCTCTCCGGACAGACCTTTAGGGGTCCCCCCCCCAGGCTTTCTGAGTCCCCTGCTCATTTTATTTTTTACAAGAAGGTTGCTGAAACTCTTCAGCTTCCTGTTGAGGAAGCTGTGGATGATCAGGAGAAACCTGATTATGTGGAAATGATGGATATTCAGAATCTAAGAGACTGTCTATTCCCTTCATAAATCTTTGAAACAGACAGTAAAAGTTTTAAAAACTCCTCATTCTATACCTCCTGTGGATAAAAGGATGGACAGAAGGTATACCTTATCAGGCTCTGACATAGAATTTCTCACACAGCAATGTAGCCATGTGGGTGTTGTGCAGGCTGCAGCTTGTGACAAGGCAAATATCCCCCAAGCTTCACATCCTCCTGAAAAGGACTCCAGGAAGATTGATGCTATGGCTAAGAAACAGTACATGGCAGCATCCTTGGGGCTCAGACAAACAAATTACATGGCTATGCTGCCAGATACCAGAAATCCAGATGGGATACTGTTCTGGCTCTAGTCAGAACAACTCCTGACAAGTTTGCCAGGGATCTGGAACAGGTAGCTTTAGATGGTATTGAGGCATCAAAAATGCAATTTCATGCTGCAGTGGACTCTAATGATGTATCTTCTAGAGTTATGGCTACTTCTGTGGCTCTTAGCAGAGCGGCCTGGCTGAGATGCACCATTGTCACAGGATACCCAGTCAAAAGCCATTGATTTTCCTGTGATTGGCAATTCTCTGTTTGGGGAGCAAACAAGAATTATATGAAAAATGGATGAATACAGGACCACCTATTGATGCACAGGCCAAGGAAAGGCAGGCCACTCCTCAGAAGCACCCCAGGGGCAGAGGCAGAGCTTTTCATAGGCCTTTTTATCAGGCTCAAGCCTCCTCTTCCGCCTATACCCAGAGGGGATTCTTTAGGGGAAGGGCAGGAGGGGTTCAAGCAGGCCTGCTTCCACTCCTCAGCCCAAAGCCCCTGCCAAGCAGGCACCCTGATGGGGTAGCCAGGGCCGCTTCTCCTCTACTGGTAGGGGGCAGACTGGCTTACTTTGTCCAGGACTGGAAGTCTCTCATCAGACAAGTGGGTCCTGGAAGTAGTAAGCCAGGACTGGATCCTCAGCTTCAAAATTTCGAAGCTGAGGGCCAGATCTTTCCTCCTGCATCTCCATCGGAGGCACTTGCCTTAGAGTCAGAGGTCTCCACCCTCCTCGCTCACAGCCGTGGAAAGGGTTCCACCCCTACACCAGGGCAAGGGTTGTACTCCAGGTACTTCCTTACCCCAAAAAAGACAGGAGAATGGCGGCCCATCCTGGATCTCAGATACCTAAACAAGCACCTTTTAAAACCAAAGTTCAAAATGGTGACTCTGGTAATCATTTTACCTTCCCTAAGGCCAGGGGACTGGCTAGCATCCCTGGACCTCAAGGATGCCTACTTTCATATTCTCATCAGAAGCTCCCACCGAAAGTACCTCAGGTTCCAGCTGCCCTCAGGCCATTACCAGTTCAGGGCAATGCCCTTCGGACTTACTTCGGCTCCAAGGGCATTTACCAAGTGCCTGGCAGTAGCAGTAGCTTACCTAAGAAGGCAAAAGATCTCCATCTTTCCTTATTTGGATGATTGGCTCATTGTAGGACAATCCCCAGATCAGGTCAACCTACATCTTCAGATAACCCAGCAACTGCTTACGTCACTAGGTTTCCTTCTGAATCTCTCAAAGTCAGTACTGGAGCCTGTCCAGCTCCTAACCTTCATAGGCGCAGAGCTGAACACCCAGGAAGCCAGGGCCTTCCTCCTCTAGACAGGAAAACGCCTTGTCTCCCTGGGCTCTTCATTCACCCTGCAGGTCTCTCGACCAGCAAGGCATTTCTGCAGCTCCAAGGCACATGGCTGCTTCCACAGCAGTAGTGCAGGGAGCAAGGTTTCAAATAGAGACATTCAGTTCCATCTGAGGGCCTTTTGGTCACAAAGAGGATCCTCTTACCAAACTGATCCCAGTTACTCGAACCTGATCCAAGCCCTTCAGTGGTGGCAGGATCAGAGCAATCTGAGACAAGGAGTTCCCTTTGTCACTCAGCCTCACTCATTAATCCTTACTACAGATGCATCCCTCTTGGGATGGGGGGCCCACATGGGCAACCTCACTGCCCAGGGACTGTGGTCCCCACAGGAATCTCTACTCCACATCAACCTGTTGGAGCTCAGAGCAGTTTTTTCTAGCACTTCAAGAATCTCAGAATCTGTTCAGAACAAGGCCGTGCAGGTCAGAACAGGCAACACCACTACAATGTGGTACATCAACAAGCAGGGGGGCACTCGGTCTACGGCCTTGTGCACTGAAGCCATGAAGTTGTGGTCTCTGGCGTACTCCCTGAACACCTCCCTTTTGACAGTTCATCTCCCAGGCAAAGAAAATGTCCTGGCAGATGCTCTCAGCAGGATCTCTCAGGGCCATCACGAGTGGTCCCTGGATCCCCTGGTTCTGGGAGTGGCATTTGCCAAGTGGGGCACTCCGAAAATAGATCTCTTTGCAGCTCCAGACAATCATCAACTTCCTCTCTTTTGCTGCAGGCCCCCAGTCTTGGGCTCAGTCCCTCTGGATGCCTTAGCCCTCAGCTGGGAAGGGAAGTTCCTCTATGCCTTCCCTCCTTTCCCTTTCCTGTTCAAAGTGCTAGTCAAAATCAGAGCCCAATCCTGCAGGGTCATTCTGATTTCCCAGTTGGGCCAGGCAACCTAGTATCCTCTCCTCCTGTCCTAGCAATCCATCCTCCCTGTGCCTTCCCAAGAACCACAATCTGTTAACATGTGCCCAGGGAAGGGTTTGGTACCTAAATCGCAAGTCTCTCAATCTCAAGGCCTGGTTCTTGAAGAGCTAGAGTTTGCTGGCCTACACCTCTCTCAAGGTGTAATGGATATACTCAGGGCTTCTAGGAAGCCTTCTACCAGGGCTATTTATAACTCCAAATGGAAAAGATTTTCCATATGGTGCTTGGAAAAGAATATTTTCCCAGACATGGCTGATTTGCCCACAGTCCTAGATTATATGGTCCATCTAAACACTTTAGGGCTGAGACCAGCTACCCTGAAGGTACATTTGGCAGCTGTCTCTGTTTTTCTTTCAGCAGGTAAACCCTCTCCTCTTTCATCTCACCTTGTATTTACCAGGTTTTTTAAGGGTTTGCTTCACACTAACCCTCCATTCAGGGACCCTGCCCCTGCCTGGGACCTCAATGTTTGCATTGCTCAACTCATGCAACCTCCTTTTGAGCCCTTGTCTTCAGCTGAGCTTAAGCTTCTGATTTGGAAAACTGTGTTTCTGGTAGCTATTACCTCTGCCAGGCGCATAAGTGAATTACAAGCATTGTCAGTGGAGCCAGACTTTATCTCCTTTCACAGAGATAAGGTAGTCCTTCGGACTAATAGGAAGTTCCTGCCTAAGGTGGTTTCGGAGTTCCACCTTAATCAATCTATTTCTCTCCCTGTTTACTTCACTGATCATTCTTCCTCTGGTGAGAGAAGACTGCACAGCTTAGATGTAAAGAGGGCCCTTAGCTACTACATAGAGCGTATCAAGGGTCACAGGTTTGACTCCTCCAACTGTTCCTCACTTATGGTGAGGTTGGGAAAGGAAACCTGCCACTAAAGATCCATTGCCAGGTGGATTGTCTCTTTTATCCAATTCTGTTATGAAAAGTTGGGTAGACCCCCAGGCCTGAGGGCTCACTCTACCAGAGGTACAGCTGCTTCTCTGGCTGCTGCCAGGGACATCCCTATTCTAGAGATATGTCAAGCAGCTACCTGGAAAATGGTTACACTTTTTGCCAAGCATTATTCCTTGGACATTCAAGCTAGGAGTGATGCTCGGTTTGGCACAACTGTCCTTCAGAGCCTATTCCTAAGTAGGTTCTGTCCTCCTCCATGAGGTACTGCTGTGTAGTCTGCAATTGTCATAATATAGCAAGACTTCATGTTGTTTGAAGAAAAAATTACTCACCTTAGTAATGTTGTTTCTTCTAATGGAGTCTTGCTATATTATGACCTCCCTCCCTGCCTGCTCCTCTCAGAACCTCATTTTTGCGCTGTGGGTGGGCATCACAGTGTTGGCACTTTGTTTTTCTTGCCACTTTGTTGTTTTGCTTCAACCTCCTTAGGGTGAGTGTGTTTTTATTTCATTTTTGGGTCTCTTGACTTGAGTCTTTTCGAGACCAACAAGTGTGTTTGTTATGGTGGTAGCCAGTTGGCTAGTGTAGGTTTACAGCTTCCACACTGAACATTAGTGAGTTTTAGCTCGAAAAGATCTGACGGTTTTGGTTTGAAAGCAAGCAGACAGAGCTTCCTTAACCGAGCTCGCGCTCAAGATTCCATGCCTTGCATGGAAGTTAACTATTTCACCTCCAGAGCAGTTCTAACCTGCGGTCATACTGCAATTGTCATAATATAGCAAGACTCCATTAGAAGAAACAACATTACTAAGGTGAGTAATTTTTTCTTCTTTCCTAGACCCATGTTGCATATTGCTCATCCTTTTGGGACACTGTCTGGCACTATGCCCAGTTTCTTTACAAACCCAATATTCATTTCTTTTCTCAGAGAAATCTTTTCTCTGAAACCTGGGGCTAACTGGTTTCGGTGAAGGCAGTGAGGGTTTTAGCAGCCCTGAAGGCGCACTTTTCCCTTTCTGCGCTGCCACGCCCACCCCATTCGCTCTCAGATCAGTTTTGCTCTTGGCATAGTGGTCCGAGAGTTCAGCAGCTTCTTGCACTATTTTGGGATCTCAGTCCTCCAGCCAGATTTTCAGTTCTGCTGGGCATGCCCCAAAAAACTGTTCTAACAAAATAGCATTTTCAATTTTATCTACAGAGTTTGCTTCAATTCCTTGCCACCAACATTTTAAAAACTGATGTTGTTTCGTGGCTAGCTCCTCATAGCTCATATCAGGACTTCTCCTGAGCTCATGGAATTTAGCTCTGTATGCTTCAACAGTTAAATCAAACTTTTTTAAAAGTGCAACTTTAAGTTTGCTGTAATCATTACTGTCCTCATTGTCCATTTGACCCAATGCATCCTGAGCTTTCCCGGTAAGTAATGGGGATAGCTGGAAGCTCCAGGACCCTCTAGGAATTTTAGCCTGAATACAAACTTTTTCAAATGAATTTAAAAAGGCATCCATATCCTCTCCCTCTTTAAATTCAGCTATCAATTTGGAATTCAATTTGTAACCCAGTCGGGGATCCTCCACCTACACACGACAACACCACCGCCACCGCCACTGGATGTAGATGTCAGTGCTACCAGATTAATTTGTCATGTGTCCCTGTAACTCCAGGGCAATATTCCTGTAGGTCCCTATAGATTACAGTATTTCCTATGGAAGTCAAATTGCTCTGTAGTCCCCTATAAGCAATGCAAGTCAATGGGGACAATTTCCCTGTAGATGGCTCCATTTCTCTGTCAAATACAGGAATGTGTGTAGAAATGGAAGCCCTGAGAAGTGAGAGTTCTACCACCTCAACTTGTCCAATATACCCCTGCATATAGCATATGTGCAGTTCAATGCTCACCCATGTGCCTTTCTAGGCCATTCCACAAGACACCTACCTCTAGCCACCTACAGTTCAGCTGTGGAATCTAGAGGGCGCACTGTGCACCTGTTATATGCTCCCGGTGCAATTAGGTATGCTAATGTATGCATACCTGCCAGTAATGACATGCAAATGTGGGTGTTTGCACATGGATTGTGAAAGTGGCTCATCTGCATACATTGGTTGAATATTGCAGTCTTGTCCTCTGTGCTAATGTTGTTGCTGTAGCGTGTGCCATTGCGCTGTGCCAGCATTTGTGCAATGGTGCTCTGTGGTGCAGAAATGACATCACACACACCACAGATGATGCCATCACGTGGTGTGACCCTGCATGCCATGCCATTGCGCAAGTGCGGTGCACAGCCCTGTGCTGGGGTGCCCACGCACACACCACACATATGCACCCTGTGCACGTACCACCTCATGCCTGGCATGAGCTCCTAGTAACCCCCCCCCCGAAGTCTGCACTGCACTGCACAAAGCAGTGTTAGTGTGGTGCTACCATGGCAACATGCTGAGCAAAATGACAGGACACACCCAGACAGCCAAGAACCTGGGATGAGCATGGGGGGGTGCTAGGCCTAGACTAAGAGCCAGATCATGGCAGACAGATGCAACAGGGCTGCACTTCAAAGGGACCAGAGGTGGTCCAGCACTGAGCTGGCCAGTTTGGTCAACCTGGTAGTGGCCAGCGAGGACCAGCTGCTTGGAGAGGGGGTGGGGTCATACAGGCCACGATGCAAGGTGTGGGCATCTGTGGGGTGGCATCTCACAGAACACACTAGGGTCACCCTCAGTGGTGACCAGTGTAGGCACCATTACAATGATTGCCAGTGGAGGGAGGCACGCCGCCTGCAGCAACTGAGGGAGATAGTGGATGGTGGCACTGTTCCAAGGCCAGGTGAGTACGGATGGCTGTACGTATGGTGTGTGTGCAATGGCCTCTGTGCAGTCCTGTGTCATGAGACTATATGACAGGGTTGCTGTCCCTGGGGGACTGTGCACTATACCTGTGTGTCCCTGTTGTTCCTCTTTGCCCTATGAGCCTGCCCACTGTATGGCCTGCTCATATGTATTCAGGTGTTTGTCCACCTGTCCCACATGGTGTCCTCGTGACCTGTACATCACAGCACCCACAGTGGTTTCCTGAGGCATGCATCTGCTAGGGTAGCACAATTGTGGGCTACCACAGTGACATGGCAGCAGTGTGAGGGTGCATGACAGGACCATGTATAGTGTCATAGAATGTTATTCAGGATTTGGTCATGGCGCACGGTGACCTGGACAGATAAATGCCCTTTTGCCAAGATATGACCCTGGAGGCTGTTACATGTGTTCTACATGAAGCTGTGCTGGTAGGTGTCTCCATCAGGATGTGGATGTGACCACCAGCTGTGTTGTGCGTACTGTCCGTGTTATGCCACATGGGTGCTGGTATGCATATGCCAGGTACAGTATGGAGTACTTTTAAACTGCACAGGGGTGCCAGGCATTTACTGGCCAACAAGGGGTGCAGCACCTACAGAATCTTGCCCCTGCAGCCACTGTGCAGGTATGCCTTTTCTGCCCATGTCGCAGGTGACTTGGTACACCATGCATACTATGCTGTGTAGAGGACCTGCAGCGGACAGGTATAGGTCTGTTGTACAGGGGCTGGGGGGGATGGCAGGATGTGGGAACTACGCGGGTCAGCGTACAGTGTATAAGGCCATGCCTACCACAGGGGATGTATCATACCTGCTGCACCTGGACCGTGGTATGCATGTCAGTGGTGCCACAGCTTGTCACACAAGTACGTTATGGACTTGCTTGGACCTGTCCATCCACATCATGCACTTGTGGCGGCTGGTGCACAGTACAGACATATGGGCGCGTATACAGTGTAGGGTGTACGGAACTGCGCTGTGTTCCACTGCAGGTCACTGAACACGTCCCTCCTTCCCCACAGACCCACTGGACAGGGCCTTGCCAGGGCCTGGGAACAGCAGACTCACAGAGGGACTGGCTAAGGGACTCGCCAGGCCATGATGGGGCCCAGCGGAGTGGATCAAGAGAGAGGTGTCTACATAAGTGTGTCTCATCTAAGGTGGTATGTCAACACTGAGAGGTGCCGGAACAGGTGGGTCCACTGTGGCCATGGCCCTACCACTTTCATAAGTGGCTCTATCAGTGTTGCAATCATGGAATCTATTACTATGGAGGACTGTGCCTTTCAAACGCATCATGTGCTGTAAACAGTGTTATGCGCTAATCACCCTCTCTGTGTCTTGCAGGGTGTCATCAAAATCTTGGAACGTGAAGGCCTGTATAGTGTGGATGGAGATGAGCAAGGGTTATGGCCTGGTGAGCTAGGGCACAGTGGTCAGAGTATCATACTGAAAATGAAGGGCCTGGCTTTTTTGGGGGGGCAGCATGGCACAGGGAGATGCTGTCAGTCGGTAAGGTGGAGTTACTCCACATAGTATGACTGATCGAGTAAACAATAAGTATGTTGGTGAACTCATTCAACAATTGCCCATTACATCCTTAGCCCTGCTACTGTTTGGGCTCTTCCCCATCTAAGTCTGCACTATGCTGCCTACTTCATGGCTATAGGTGGATGTCCATGTGTGGCTCGCCACACCACAGGCCTGAGGAGATTCACCTCATTTGATATGGGGACACTAACCTTGCACTTAGGGCATTGTCCCACTGGTAACACCGTGGTGTGTCATGGTCTATGCAGTCTACTGCTGTGGTGTGTCATGGTCTATGCAGTCTACTGCTGTGGTGTGTCATGGTCTATGTAGTCTACTGCTGTGGTGTGTCATGGTCTATGCAGTCTACTGCTGTGCAGCTCCATGCAGCTGGCATGGTGTCATGTGTCTGACGGTTGTGCTGTGGCATGCCTTACACCATGTAGTGGCGTGTGCCCTGTGTCACTGACCAGGTGCCATAAAGAGTTGGTGGTATTGTTCACAGTCCCAGATGTGAACTTGTCAGTGTCAGCTGGGTCTGTTCTGCCACATGCTTGGGACTGTGTATGTGTATCCCTCTTTAGGAGGTAGGCATCAGCCACTGTAGTACCAATACACCACCGTGTCCTACTGTGTGCACCATACAGCACTCGTCACAGTTAGAGATGCAGCGTAATTAAATTTCGCTGGTGAAATTCTGGCAAAATCACAAATTTCACTGTGCAAAACATTTTGTGAAATTCACGGATTTCGCTGAAGAATATTTGGGTGCAAAATGCGAAATTCTACTGGTGAAATCACAAATTTTGCCTAAGAAATGCAGACTTTAGCCTGAGAGCAGCGGAATTTCACCTAAGAGTGGTGAAATTCTGCCACCCGCAGACAAAATTCTACATTTCATGTGTGTGAATTTTGCATTTCACACATGTGGAATATTTTCACGAAACGCTGTCCCACATAAAAGGCTGCTTAACAAGTCTCTATGCCAATGACAGACTACACTTGAGTGAGGAGGGAAAGAAAGTGTTGAAACAGAGGATAGAGGAGTACATAGAGGAAGTTGGGAATTTAAACTAGGAGTGGGGGGTGGCAGTTGGGGAAGAGATATGCAGAGACCACAGGTTGGGAAACCATATGAGCTTACCCCCCATAACAGTGACAAAGGACAAATGGCAAGTACTGTTGGTGATGCTAGGAAAGGGGGCAGGATGGGGGGAGGGTGAAGGTGGCTACCCTTAATGCTAGGAGCCTTGGGAGGAAAACTGCAGAGTTACAGGTTCTCATGGCAGAGGGAGAGGTGGACATTGCAGCCATCACGGAAACATGGGCCACCCAATACAATGACTGGGACCTGTCTGTACCAGGGTACAGGTTATTTCGTAGGGACAGGATGATTGGGAAAGGAGGGGGGTGGCACTATATGTGAAGGAAGGACTGAAGTGTGTAAGGGAGGAAGAGGAAGAGGGTAGTATGGAGTAACTTTGGATGCAAATCCAGGATTCCAAGAATAGGATTCTTAGAATGGGAGTGGTGTACAGGCCACCATCTCAGATGGAGGAGTTAGACAGGGAACTAGCAGGACAGATCAGGAGGACTCATGAGAAGGGTAGTGTGGTGATTGTGGGGACTTAACATGCCAGGAGTGGACTGGAGCACCCCAACAACCAGGAACAGAAGGAGCAGGTACTGCTGGATGCCTTCCAGGACAGCTTCCTGCTGCAAATGGTCAGTGAACCAACCAGGTTAGGGAATACCCTTGACCTTGTGCTGGCAAATGGGGACTTTGTGAGAGAACTTACAGTGGAGGAACTGCTGTCAGGGAGTGACCACCACTCAGTATGGCTCACATTGGATATGGGCAAGGAAGGAGTGGAATCTGGCACAATAGTGCTAGACTTCAGGAGGGCCGACTTTGGGAGGATGGGGGAAGTGGTAAAAGGGTACCTGGCCAGAATTCAATCTAGTATGGACACTAACCAGAGGTGGGAGCTCATAAAGCTGGGGAAAGTGGAGGCAACCAAAACCTGCTGCAAAGCCCAGAGCAAGAAGGCTAGGGCTAAGAAACCAATCTGGTTGAGCAAGGAGGTCATGGAAAAGGTAAGGAGGAAAAGAGCTGCCTTTAGGAAGTACAAGAAAACAGGAGGGGGGAGGAGGGAGGAGTACTTGACAGAATCAAGGAGGTGACACAGTAAGGGAGCCAAAGACCCGATGAACTCAGGCTGGCACAAGGCATTAAGAAGGGCGGTAATGACTTTAAGTACATCAGGGAGAAAAGGCAGTATAGCGCAGTGGTCTAAGGCTCTGAGCTGCTAATCTGGTGACATCCAGCAGACCAGACCTGGGTTTGAATCCCACAGCTTCCACTTGCATACTGTGTGATCCTGAGCAAGTCACTTAACCTCCTTGTGCTCCCAGGTCGCTCCTGTAAAAAAGCCTTCAGCTTAGTGTGCTATACCTGGTTAAACAACTAAATAAAAAAAAATAAATAAATAAGCTGTAAGGACCACATAGCAAGGATTAGGAAGGAGGGGGGTTGGATGGAAGCAGGGTGTGATAAGGCGGAAGCACTAAATGAGTACTTCTGCTCAGTATTTACTAAAGAGAAGAGGGGGGTGACACCCAAGGTGGGAGAAATGGCAGAAGCAGGGTGGGGAGTGGTGACAGATGGGGAAATCATGGAGAGCAGAGTTCGAGAGGGTTTGAAGGCACTGAGGGTGGACAAGGCGCCAGGCCCAGATGGCATTCACCCCAGGGTACTGAAGGAGCTGGCAGAGGTCCTGCAGGACCTTGACAGACCTATTTAATGCCTCACTACATTCGGGGTGCGTCCCTCAGGACTGGAGGATGTCTCATGTGGTGCCCCTCCACAAGAGTGGCCCCAAGGATGAACCAGGAAACTACAGACCAGTGAGCCTCACATCCATCGTGGGTAAGCTAATGGAGACTATCCTGAAGGAGAGGCTGGTGGCCCTCCTAGAGGCCAAAGGACTACAGGACAGAGACAGCATGGCTTCATACATGGAAGATTCTGCCAAACCAACCTGGTCGAGTTCTATGACTGGGCAACTGGACAGGGGCCATGCAGTGGATGTCCTGTATCTGGACTTCAGTAAGGCATTCGACTCAGTGCCACATGGAAGGCTGGGAAGGAAGTTAGTAGGCACGGGCGGTGCAAAGCTGGTGAGATGGTAGAAACTGGCTGCAGGAAGGCAACAGAGGGTGGTGGTGGGTGGGGAGCTCTCACACCCAAGGGCAGTGACGAGCGGTGTTCCACAGGGCTCGGTGTTGGGACCAGTGTTGTTTGGGATATTCATTGCAGACATATCATGGGACATCAAGAGCAAGATCAGTCTGTTTGCTGATGATACCAAGGTAGGCGCGGTGGTGGATGACCTAGGGGGATGGCAGGGGTTGCAGAATGATCTGGCAAAGCTTGAAACCTGGTCAGACACCTGGCAACTGGTTTTAATGCCAAAATGTGCAGGTGCTGCATTTTGGGATGAAGAACCAAGGAGGAGTTACTAGCTAGGGAGTGCAGCTAGCCCAGACAGAGGAGGAGAAGGATCTGGTGTGCTCATTACAGGCCAATGAACAACTCGGTACAATCAGGAAGGCAGCTGCAAAGGCCAACAAAATGCTGGGTTGTATTGCAAGGGTATATCCTCGAGGAGGAGGAGGTGATTCTGCCACTGTATAGGTCATTAGTTAGACCACACCTGGAGTACTGCATGCAGTACTGGCATCCGTATCTGAAGAGGGCATTAAGTTACTGGAAGGGTGCAGCACAGAGCGACAAAGATGATCAAGGGCTGGGGGACTTATCGTACGAGAGAGGTTGAAGGAGTTGAACATATGTACTCACTGGAGGAGAGGAGACAGGGTGACATGATTGAAACTCTTAAATACATGAAAGGAATAAACAAGACAGGTACAGAGGGCTGTTCAAAGTAAGGGAGGGGAGGGACACCAGGGGCCATGATATGAGACTGGAGCGAGGAAGGTTCAGGAGGGAGATGAGGAGACACTTTTTTACAGAGAGGGTGGTGGCTGGGTGGAATGCGTTACCTGCTGAAGTGGTATGCAGTAGAACAGTGGACTGCTTCAAACGAGGATGGGACAGGACAAGAGGGAGGGTTAATGAAGGGGAAGGGTGGAAGGGAGGGCCAGCTGCAGAATAAGGGGTGCTAGCTGCACATTCGAGCAGACTTGATAGACCTCTAGGCCTTTATCTGCTGGCAAATTTCGTATATTCATATGTTCGTAACAAGATGGTTAGTCAGGGCATGGACCACAGGGTGGTAAACTGGGTTAGAAGCTGGCTAGCAGACAGGAGACAGAGGGCGGTGGTAAACGGGATCCAATCCAGGGAGAAGGGGGTGACCAGCGGGGTACCACAGGGATCAGTACTAGGACCAGTCCTGTTCAATGTCTTCATTAGTGACATTACGGAAGAGCTGGAGGGAAAGGTCTGCCTGTTTGTAGATGACACCAAGATCTACAACAGGGTGAATACTACAGAAGGGGCAGAGAAAATGAAGAGGGACCTGAAGAAGCTTGAAAAATGTGTGGCAGCTGGGGTTCAATTTAAAGAAGTGCAAAATAATGCACCTGGGAAGAGGGAACCCTAGGGAAACATACAGTGTGGGGTTGGGGTGTTGACAATAACCAAGGAAGAAAGGGACCTGGGGGTCATCATGTCAGATGATCTAAAGGTGTCCAAGCAGAGCACAAAGGCTGCAAGGAAGGCCAGTGGCATGCTGGGATGCACAGGCAGAGGTATCACTAGCAGAAGGTGGGAGGTGGTAATGCCACTGTATAAAACACTAGAGAGGCCTCACTCAGAATACTGTGTGCAGTTCTGGAGGCTACACCTTTGCAAATACATCAACAGGGTGGAAGTGGTCCAGAGAAGGGCAACCAAGATGGTACATGGCTTGCACCACAAAACCTATGAAGACAGATTAAAGGACCTCAATATGTGCTCGCTGGAGGAAAGGAGGAAATGGAGGACATGATTGAAACATTCAAATACCTCAAGGGCACTAACACGGTACAGAGAGGAGACATCTTCCAGCGCAGAATAAGTGCAAGAACAAGGGGGCGTGATATGAAATTGGAGGGGGGGCAGGTTAAAGGGAAATGGAAGAAAGTTCTCCTTCACAGAGAGGATGGTGGACAAATGGAATAGCCTACCAAAGGAGGTGGTGGGAACAAGCACAGTGGAGTGTTTTAAACATGCCTGGGATAGGCAGAAGGGAACCTACAGGAGGGAAGGAGTGATGGGAAACCACTGACCACTTGGGGTCAGAGGCCACAAACAAGAATAGGGCTTAAGGGCAGACTGGATGGGCCTAGCAGTCCTTATCCGCTGACAATTTCTATGTTTCTCAACATAACTAAATTTGTGGATTTCGCACATTTCTAGTCACAGTCCAGCTGCAGAGGTGCCATCTCCTGTACCATATGCACTGTGGGTCATGCCTTTGCTGCTCAGTGGAGCCCAACATATGTAGCAATGGTTTGGTGGAAACAGGGGACATTGGTGGGCAGTGCATGTAGTTTACTGTATGTGATCAACACTATTGTGCAGAGTAGGTGGTGTCTAACCAAGCAGTGATGGTTAGGGTATGATTACTCCACTGTACATCTGCGAGGCCAAGCATACATTCGGATGCAGTGGGGGGAGTGCAGGGCCAATGTCCTGCACTGACTCTGTATGAGTGGCAACCATGTAACTAGGATGGTGACAACATCTACAGGGTCGGGAGGGCTCCACCAGGGGAGTCTGCATCAGACACCAGTGTTCTGCCAACAAGGGGAGTGCATACAGTGCCTACCTGTGTATAACACCACAGAACTCATGTGGTACTCTGGCTGTTGCAAAAAGTGCAGGGTATTGGTGCCATCTATATACAGCTGCACTGTGTCTAACAGGTGTATGGCCATCCAGGGCTCTGCAGCCAATGAGGGTGGCTCATAGCTGTCTGTTGTCCTGCACATCTGTCTTGGCCTATGTGCTGCATGGCAGGTGTGCCGGGGTCAGGGTGTGTGTGCAGCTCCCTGCACCTCTGGCCATTCCACATCCTATTACCCCCTGGCTTGGTGTTGCTGTTGCTTGTGCTGCAGTTCCACATCTGGCATGCCTGCATGTGTTGTTACATCCCTTGCACGACTGTGTTCTTCTGTCTAGCAGTACAGCACACCCATTGTATGCACAATCTTCTACTGCAGGGTTCACAGTGCTGTCTCTGGTATGCCCATACATATTCTGCTGTGGCTGTTGGACCCCTCCCCCAGCTATGTGTGATATGGAAGCCCATGTGTCTGCTAGTTGTACTTCACTTCTGCACGTACTGCCACTCCTGTGTCCCTTGTCCTGTGTGGCCTACTGGCTGAGTTCTGTGTCTTGCTTTCCATAGGTGCCCATTGAGCGGAAGGTCACCAGCCAGACATCACTGACAGAGAGGGCTGGGAGGAGGTGCTGCTGTGACAATGCTGCTTCCTCGGGCTGCAGGTAAGGGGGGGGGTGGAGGAAAACACTGTGGCAGCACAAGACCTCTCAGCAGGGCTACAGGAACAGCAGCCACAACAACCACTGTCTCTGCCACCACCACCGCCACCACTGACAGAACCCATGATATGGAGTTTGCAACCACTAATAGGCAGGCGTCCCTTTTGTGTTGATCCCTCTCACTTTTTATGGGTGGTTGACCTGTTTTGTTTTTGAGAACCTCCCCTTGGTATGCATGATTACTCCAGTGTTTTTGTCCCCCCTTTTGTATGGGCAGTTGCTCCTGTTTTACTGTCCTCCCTATGTGTACAGGCAGTTGACAGTGTTTTGTTGTCCCCCTCTGCATGGGTGGGTCACCCATTTTGTGTTAAGTCTGTATTTGCCATTGTTGCTGCTGCCTTTGTTTTGTACGGCCTGTTGCCTGTATAGTTTATTAAAGCTTATTTTGGATACCTGTGCTACTATGTCATGTGTCTGTCACTGGTGCCCTCCTCTCACCCTCAGCCTCCCCCACTGTGCAGCTCTGTACCCATGCTCTTATCATGGCTGCACCACTGCATGGCCCCCTGTGTTCTGTGCTATCCTCAGTGTTATATTCAGAGCTGCACTGCACTGCATGGCCCCTGTGGTCTGTGGTATCCTCAGTGCTATATTCAGAGCTGCGCTGCACTGCATGGCCCCCTGTGTTCTGTGCTATCCTCAGTGCTATATTCAGAGCTGAACTGCACTGCATGGCCCCTGTGTTCTGTGCTATCCCATCCTCAGTGCTATATTCAGAGCTGCACTGCACTGCATGGCCCCTGTGGTCTGTGGTATCCTCAGTGCTATATTCAGAGCTGCGCTGCACTGCATGTCCCCCTGTGTTCTGTGCTATCCTCAGTGCTATATTCAGAGCTGCACTGCACTGCACGGCCCCTGTGTTCTGTGCTATCCTCAGTGCTGTATTCAGAGCTGCACTGCACTGCATGGCCCCCTTTGTTCTGTGCTGTCCTCAGTGCCGTATTCAGGGCTGCGCTGCACTGCATGGCCCCCTGTGTTCTGTGCTATCCTCAGTGCCGTATTCAGAGCTGCGCTGCACTGCATGGCCCCCTGTGTTCTGTGCTATCCTGAGTGCCGTATTCAGAGCTGCACTGCACTGCATGGCCCCTTGTGTTCTGTGCTATCCTGAGTGCCGTATTCAGAGCTGCGCTGCACTGCATGGACCCCTGTGTTCTGTGCTATCCTCAGTGCCGTATTCAGAGCTGCACTTCACTGCATGGCCCCCTTTGTTCTGTGCTGTCCTCAGTGCCGTATTCAGGGCTGTGCTGCACTGCATGGCCCCCTGTGTTCTGTGCTATCCTGAGTGCCGTATTCAGAGCTGCGCTGCACTGCATGACCCCCTGTGTTCTGTGCTATCCTGAGTGCCATATTCAGAGCTGCACTGCACTGCATGGACCCCTGTGTTCTGTGCTATCCTCAGTGCCGTATTCAGAGCTGCACTTCACTGCATAGCCCCCTGTGTTCTGTGCTATCCTCAGTGCCGTATTCAGAGCTGCACTGCACTGCATGACCCCCTGGGTTCTGTGCTATCCTCAGTGCCGTATTCAGAGCTGCACTGCACTGCATGGCCCCCTGGGTTCTGTGCTATCCTCAGTGCCATATTCAGAGCTGCACTGCACTGCATGGTCCCCTGTGTTCTGTGCTATCCTCAGTGCCGTATTCAGAGCTGCACTGCATGGCCCCCTGTGTTCTGTGCTATCCTCAGTTCTATATTCAGAGCCGCACTGCACTGCATGACCCCCTGTGTTCTGTGCTATCCTCAGTGCTGTATTCAGAGCTGCACTGCATGGCCCCCTGTGTTCTGTGCTATCCTCAGTGCTGTATTCAGAGCTGCACTGCACTGCATGGCCCCCTGTGTTCTGTGCTATCCTCAGTGCTGTATTCAGAGCTGCACTGCACTGCATGACCCCCTGTGTTCTGTGCTATCCTCAGTGCTATATTCAGAGCTGCACTGCACTGCACTGCATGGCCCCCTGTGTTCTGTGCTAACCTCAGTGCTATATTCAGAGCTGCACCGCACTGCATGGCCCCCTGTGTTCTGTGCTATCCTCATTGCTATATTCAGAGCTGCGCTGCACTGAACCAGCACTTATCATTTGTGCGGCGCCCAGTCTGTCTTATATTCATAGGGTTTAGTGCTGGTGTAATGCCTCTGAATATGGCACGGCAAGAGACCAGAGCAAGTGCTAGCATAGGCACAGCACAATGACAGTGCTAGTATGGCTGGCTGGCAGTATAGCCTAGAGGTTAGAGGAACGAGGTGTGAACTAGCTCAATACATCCAGCAGACCAGACCTGAGTTTGATTCTCACAACAACCTCCACTTGCATACTGTGTGACTCTGAGCAAGTCACTTAACCGCCCAGTGCTCCCAGGTCACCCCTGAAAACAGGCACTTGTGCCTAGTGGGCCTTACCTGGTTACCAAAATGCTAAAATAAAAAATATAAAAGTATGTGTTTCTGAATACTAGACCCTATAAGAAGCTGTTAAAGTTTGAAAAGGAACAATTCTAGAGGCAGTTATGAGAGAGCATGCTTATTTATAATATCTACAGGATGGGGACAATAAACTCTTTCGGAGGCTTGTTGCAAGTGGGACAATGGTCTGTAGAACGCAAGTTGATACATACACTGAGCAACAAGAAAGAATTACTCACCTTAGTAATCTTGTTTCTTCCCAGTGATACTCAGGTATTCATAACTTTCTGCAGTAAGCCCTTTAGGTAGGACTGCCCGGAGAGAATAGAACATATGCAAATGATGGAATTATTTGCACGTGACAACTTTTCAAATGCTGCCTTATGCTAACAGCCAGTGTTCTAAACGTCCTCAGATTTCCTAGGAGCCTGAATAGGCAAAGCCATGTAAGCAGAATACTGCAAGTATTTATGATTAGATGTTACCCCTAGGTGGCGCTATCCCAAGGGCTACTACCCCTGCCTGTGTGGCTAGTTGCAGGTTAAGGGGCCTGGGTACTGAAACAGGTGCCTCCACCCGGAGGACAGGGTTGTTACTAACAAGGCTAACCTGGGTACAGCCCTCCAGGACACTGTAACCCCCCTCTTTCCCCTCTAGTGGCCTAGACAATATGCAACAAACACTTTCACAGTAGCCCCTGTTCAGCATACAATTCCCCACACTGTTTGCAGTTACCACCAGAGCTGGTTCCACCAGTTCAATCCTGGAGACCCTCCGTAAAATAAGGTTAGGCACAGCAAACAACAACAGTACAGTGCTTTTGGTACAAACTGGGACCACAGTCAGATTAAATGCAAAAAAAGTTAGATCTGATTTGTTCAGGGGAATTGAACAAGGGAGGGGCATAGTCACGTTGATTGATTTGAAAACTGATCTAGTCAGGCAATTATGCATGCACTTTTAGTCCCTACACAGTCACACGCTCTGGGTACCCAGTTGGAAGTAAGGTGAGCTGGCCTGGAACATTGCCCAGGGTAGGCCAGCGTCGCAGCTGGTTGGGGCCCTGTGATGAAAAGAAAAGGCATGCACAACCACACACAATTTGTAATCCAGAGGCTGAAGGCTCAGTTCATGAAAGGAAAAACAGCAATGCAATCAGATGACAACACTTGAGATTTAGCTGTTGTTGCAGGGAGCTACCCTGATTATTACTCACGCTACCCAATATGAGACACAGGCTAGACGAAATGGAGACTGCAGGTTGATGACTGGTTTGCCAGGAGAAGCAAGGCCCACACGAATCATTGAGGTGTCGTTCCTGTTCGAGATGGTGGAGCAGGGGGCTGATCCCTGGGTGAGTCTCTCGTCAATGATGGTTTCTGTGCCTGAAGTAGCTGGCTGGGCCAGGTGGCAAGGCCCAGGCCAGGTGGAACAGTTCGGATTTTGAGTCCGGTAGTGTTGGATGCAGCTTCCAGCAAGCGTGGCACATTTACACAGTGGGGAACCAAATCGCAACACACTAACAGCACACAACACATTTATAGTAAAGCAATCACCATACCACAATGCGGAAGGCAGTCCGGCTGCAAAATCAGTGTCTCTGAGCAAAAGCGGGAATTCTGTGGTAAATGGATGTCCTGACAGGTCAATCGCGTACAGCAAATCTTCGGTCGTCTTCTTCAGGTTAAAATCTGGTCACTCTTCAGTGGCTTTGTCACACTCCAATTCAGATATAGTCCGATTGCTAAGCTTTTCAAAGGATTCCCTCTCGAGGGAATGCAGGCAGACAGGCCAAAAAGCAGCTGCTTGAATCACTCAACCTGTTTTCTTTTCAAACTCTAACTCCAGAACTGACTGACTGCAGCAGGCAGCTTGTGAATGTCCCCTCGGTCCAAGAGGTCCAATTTGAGTTGATCCATCTGTCTGTCAAAGCAAGGGCTCCCCCTCCAGGTCTGTTTTGGCGCCAAAATGTAAAAACTACAATTCCTACAGAAATTTGCTCCCACAAGACCCCTTGGGACAAGTTCCATTTTACAGTCCCCAAAGGTACCGATTGGTGCTAACTGGCAGTCCAAAACCAAAATGATGGTGATAAACAGAACTGTCCATGCTGTAAAGAAGGCATGTTAGACAAACTACAATATCATTACTATGCTAATGAATAATCAGCAAATAAGTACAGCTTCTAACAGAGCTCCTTCTGCGCAAATAGCGATGGCAGCCCTGGCGGGACTCAAGCATAGAAACACTCAGCCCCTTCCCAGATTAAATACGCACCACGTTATAGGCAGCTCCTAAAGAGACAGAGCACAGAGGCATTAAGGCACTCTCATAAACACTTTCAAAACGATAAGACACAGGATACCAGCCTGGCAGTGGGCATTTAGGCACATCCAAGGAAGACTTTCGGGAACCCCCATTTGTAGGGGGGGTTACATAAAGAACAAAGAATTCAAAAACAAACCCCAGTTTCTTAATAAAGAAAGAAACCTCCAACTGGAGGAAAACACATTAATTAGAAAACCCCCAGCAATGTCAGAAACATCTGAAGAGGGGTGAAGACCATAAGCCTTGTTTACCCAAATTATACCACTATGTGGCAACCTACAGTATATACAGGCATAGTGATGTACCCTTTCATGGTAGTGCAGCATGCGGGAGTGCAAAGGTTTAAGTTTTAGATGGGGAGGTAGGGTGGGAAGTTATGAATACCTGAGTATCACTGGGAAGAAACAAGATTACTAAGGTGAGTATTTTTTTCTTCTAACCACAGTAATACTCAGGTAATCATAACTTTCTGCAGACTACAAAGCAGTACCACTGGAGGTGGGCACAGAACATTTATTTAGGAAAAAGACTGCAGGACTGCTGTGCCAAACCTAGCATCACTCCTAGACTGGATATCCAGATTGTAATGCTTCATAAAGGTGAGTACTGTCTTCCAAGTAGCTGCTGTACAGATGTCAACCAGGGGAACATCTCTTGCAGCTGCCAGAGTAGCAGCCATTCCTCTTGTGGAATGCACCCTCAACCCTGTTGGGGGCTCCCTAACAGCTTTCATATAGCAGAACTGAATACACTGAACTATCCAGTGAGAAATATATCTCTTAGAAGCTGGATTACCTTTTCCCACATCCCCATAGGTCATAAACAACTGTTTCCTGTCCTGCCTATGGTCCTTTGTGGCTGTTATGTAATAACTGAGAGCTCTCTTTACATCCAGACTATGAAGTCTTCTTTCACCCAAAGTGGAATGCTCAGTGAAAAAGACAGGTAGGGTAATGGATTGGTTAAGGTGAAAATCAGAGACTACCTTAGGTAGGAATTTTCTATTTGTTCTCAGAACTACCTTATCTCTGTGAAAAGAGATATAATTCTGTTCCACAGAGAGAGCCTGGAGCTTACTTATTCTTCTTGTGGATGTCATTGCCACTAGGAAAACTGTTTTCCAAGTGACATATTTAATGTGAGCTGTAGCCATAGGCTCGAAGGGAGGCCCCATGAGCTTGGCTATATAAATATTAAGGTTCCATGCTGGCAAAAGTGACCTGTGAGGGGGATGCAAATGGGCCAAGCCCTTGAAAAACCTCCTAAAAATGGGTTCTGAAGCTAATGTTACCCTGGCACCAGCAGGAATGTAAGCAGACAATGCTGCAAGGTGGACCTTGAGTGAACTGGGCTGTAGACACACAGAGTACAAATGAGAGAGGTAATCCAGGACAGCTGGGACTCCAGTCTGTACTGGAATCAAATCTTTAGTCAAACACCAGATTGAAAACCTTTTCCATTTTGAAGAGTATAAATTTTCTTAGTAGAAGGTTTTCTATAGCCCCTCAGAATATGAAGCACTGATTCAGAGAGTTGTAAGTCAGCATATTCTAGGTCCTCAAGAACCAAGCTTTGAGGTTAAGGGACTTAAGGTTCGGGTGTAACAGGGTCCCGTGGTTGAAGGTCAAAAGGTTGTGCCTCAGAGGGAGTCATATTGACTTGGCAACAGACATGGAGAGCATTAGAGAGTACCATGGCTGCCTGGGCCAGTCCCTAGCTATTAAGATAAGAGATGCTGAGTGGGATCTGAGCTTGAGTAACACCTTGAAAACCAGGGGAAAAGGAGGGAAAGCATACAGGTACCTCCCTGACCAATCCAGAGGCAGAGTACCCTGAACTTGGTGGCCTGCAATAATACTGTGGCAAGTGGTGGTTCTGGTGGGATGTGAACAAGTCTATATCTGGAGTACCCCACCTTCTGAAAATTACTTGCACCACCTGCTTGTTCAGAGTCCATTCATGATGGGACTGGTTGTGCGACTTAAGGCATCCGCCAGGGTATTGTCCTTTCCTGGGAGGTGGATTGCCTGCAGGGATACTCCTAAAGAGTATGCCAGAGTCCAGATTTTCATGGCCTCTGTGCAAAGGAGGCCTGACCTGGTGCCTCCATTTGTTGATGTAGTACATTGTGGTGGTATTGTCTGCTCTAATCTGCACCACCTTTGTCTGTATTAGTCATGAAAAAGTTTTCAGAGCCAGAAAAACAGCTCTGAGTTCCAACAGATTTATGTGCTGGAGGGAATCTGCAGCTGACCAGGTGCCCTGGGTTGTATGGTTTCCCAAATGGGTGCCCCAACCCAGGAAGGATGCATCTCTTGTTATAACAACTGAGGGAGATTCTCTCTGAAAGTGGACCCCTTCTCTTAGATTGGGTACTTCCTTCCACCACGGTAGAGCTTGCAGCAAAGTTCTGGTGACTGGAATGGGTTTTGAGAGAGAATCTTTCTTTTGACTCCAGTGAGCCCTGAGGTGAAACTGGATATCCCTCATTTGAAACCTCGGTGGTCGTGATGGCCTCGGTATCCACCCTCCCCCAAGCCAGGACCCCCACAGAAACTCGTTGGAGCGTACAGAATGCTCGGTGGTCATGAGGGCCTCGGTGTCCGGCCTCCTCCAGCCAGGACCCCCACAGAAACTTGCTGGAGTGCACAGAATGCTCGGTGGTCATGAGGGCCTCGGTGTCCACCCTCCCCCAAGGCAGGACACCCACAGAAACTCGTCAGAGTGCGCAGAATGCTCGATGGTCGTGAGGGCCTCGGTGTCCACCCTTCCCCAAGCTAGGACCCCCACAGAAACTCGTTGGAGCACACAGGTACGCCATACCACGCCACAGGACAGAAGTCTCAGCGATTCATCAACTCTGTGAGGACAAAAGGACTTTAAAACTTGCCGCCATTTTTTAAGGGGACACTCCACTTTCAGTCGGCACAGCTATACAGATAGTTTTTTTAGCCCCAGTTTTATCTCAAATCCACAGCGCTTTTATGCACCTCTGCTGGGAGCTTTAAATTATTTATTGGTCAAACTGCAGAATTTCTGTGTTTTTGCTGGGAGCTTTAAGTTTCAGTAATCAGCTGCTCAACCTATGCCTTACTTAAGAGATCAACTCTGTTTCTGTGAGCTGCTGAGGTTTTAATTAAGTCAGCGTGCCTTGTGTAATGTATTGTGGAAAAAATCTAGAGAGCATGATGTGCAATATTTTAACAAATAACAAAAGTGCAATGCCCAAGTGCTGATTTCTAATTCTTATTCCTTCTACATGCTAACTCCCAGTCTTGACCTGCAAGGTTAATTGTTTAATCTGTAGCCCAAATCTGAAGCTTGCACAAAATCCTAGCTTGTTTTAAAATAAAAAGAAAAGTGTCTGCAACTCATAGTCCGAATTATAGGCTGTATCCTAGTCCGAATTAGCAGATGTGAAAGCAACACACTATAGGTTCATTTTACAGTGCACTTTAGCCTGCCTACCTGTACAAACTGAAGCCTTTTTTCTCTCTCTCCCCAGAACGTTCAGTGGTCATGAGGGCCTCGGTATCTGCTCTCCCCAAGCCAGGACCCCTACAGAAAGTTGTCGGAGTGCACAGGTACACCATACCATGCCACAGGACAGAAGTCTCAGCGATTCCTCAATGCTGTGAGGCCCCACCACCCCAGCCACCACCCTAGGTGAGCTCAGATACTTATAGACTCGGTCATGTGGGGCAAAATAATTAATCAGCCCATTTTTCCATATGCAGGTTATCTGCTTGCACCACTAGGGGCCACCCAAACCCACATCCCTCCTACCAAAACCCTGCAACTCCAACATGTTGCCACTTACTCTTTTTATCCTATGCCTTCTCTCACCCCTAGCTTAGATCCCACCTTCAGCCTACTCAGTACCCCAGCCAGACTTCTTTATAAGTCTAAATAGGGCTCCTCCTCCCCCATATGAAACTTCCACCATAGGAAAACCTAAGGTTGCCACCTGTCCTGATTTTCGCAGGACAGTCCTAATTTAGGCAGCTGTGTCCTGCAAAAACACATGAAAAATACTACATGTCCTGACTTTATAGTAGAAAAAATATTTTCAAATTTTCCACTAAATGTTTCAGAAAACTATCATACCTTAACTAAAATATTTAAAAATGATAAGAAACAATAGAAGCAACTAAGAAACTACAATACTTAAACTTAATTCTGATTATATAGAGAAAATAAATCTGTTGCATTGGTCGAGATTACGTACTCTCCTGTGAAAAATCATGTTTCAGTAAAAATGTCCCACTTAGGGCTTCTTAAAAGGTGGTAACCATAGGAAACCTCCTCAAACCCTCCTGATCAGCTAGGACACAGGGGCTTCCATCCTGCCGCCCTCCTTCCATACAGGGCTGACAGCATTAAAAATCTCCCCATCATGCAGATTTCCGCAAACCTCCTGCCATCTTTCCGCCAGTCCCAAATCCTACTGGATCATGCAACAAACAAAACAGCTGCTAACTCTTCTGCTCCTACTAGCAGGGGACTTTGAACTAAACCCTGGTCCAATCCACCCCAACCCCTCCCGTCCTCACAAATTACCAAAGGGTTTTAAGATACTGCACCTGAATATATGCAGCATCCTGAACAAGCTCACCATGCTGCAACCAAGTGTACTAACCCTGCGCCCAGATATTATGATAATAACTGAAACCTGGCTCAAGTCTCACAACCTGGATGCAGAAATAGCAAACCCGAGCTACTCCACCATTCGGCATGACCGCCAGGGCAAAAAAAGAGGGGGAGGCATTGCCATGTTCATCTCCTCGTAGCACCAGTTCACCCCGGTTCAGCTCCCCATGACAACGCCATCCATAGACTCCTTGCTAATCAAAATCTCACTTCCACACTCTATTCCATTATACATAGCAGGGTCTTATTGTGCCCCTGACACAACTATGCCCGCCGTACTGGACCACCTGGGCACCCTGAAATCACTCGCATCGGGGGGGTGAGCTACATATCCTAGGTGACTTCAACCACAACTGGCTCTCCGCTGCTAGCTCTAAGCTATGTAGCCAGATAAATGCCCTAAACATGACCCAACAAATATCTGTACCCACACACATAAATCACAAATCACAGAACCACTCACTCCTAGACTGGGCCCTTACCTCCCTCCCCCATCGAATTCTTGGGGCTGGACTCCTTCCAGACTCTCTAAGTGACCACCACACGGTCTACATGGTTCGGAAAATATTCCAGCCCAAAGCACCCCCTCAAGAATGCTGCTCACCAGGTCATACAAATCACTAGACCTTGAGCACTCTTAACTGACCTATCAAATGTTGATTGGTCCTGCATCCCTGGACATCCCCATGATTCCACCTGGGCTCTTCAGACCAGATTTCTACCTGTCTGGGACTATTATGCCTCACTCAGAAGGACTAGAGTAAGGGGATCCCACCTGCCTTGGGTCACAGCCAATATCATAGCCTAACTCCATGCCAGGGACCAGGCTTGGAAAACATACAAGTCAACTGGGACCATGGCAGCTCTCCAACTATACCGGTCACTCCGCAACTCCTGTACTAAGCTTCTACGGCAGGCCAAAGCCAACTACTACAAGACCTCCTTCCACACAAACATAAACCACCCAGCAAAATTCTGGAAACAATCAAATCGCTCTCCCCCACCCAGCCCCCACCCCAGCCCTTAACATAGAAGACTCTATCGTCAGTGATCTGGGCACTGTGGCTTCAGTTTTCAACACATTTTCTCTAGCTGTGCATCCTGTCTCATATTCTCCCTCCTGCCCATCCCACAAGCACACCCCCCTCTCTCTCAGCCCACCCCTCTAGCTTTCAGTTTCACCTTCCGCCTGGTTACCCTGTCTGAAGTCCATAAAACCCTGCGGGCTCTCAATCCTTCCAAAGGCAAATGCCCTTCAAGTCTGGACTCCAAAATGCTCTACCTATCTGCCCCTGCCATTGCCGCCCCTTTGGCCGATCTTTTCAACCTCTCTTTCTCGCTTGCTAAAATCCCATCTGACTGGAAGCGTGCCACCGTCATCCCCCTCCCTAAAGGTGGTGACCTCTCCCTACCGGGCAATTACCGCCCTATATCTTTACTCCCCATCCTAGCTAAACTGCAGGAACACCTAGTGCTCTTCCAACTTGCCTCCTTTCTTGACTCCTCCTCTTTCTTCACACCCTACCAGTCTGGTTTTAGGAAGTCATACTCCACCATCAGATCCCTTCTAAGGCTCACTGACGCCATCCTCACTGGGATGGAACATGGGCACACCACCTCAGCTATCTTTATCGACCTTGCCAAAGCCTTTGATACTGTTTCCCACACCCTTTTGCTGCCCAAACTATCCTGCGCTGGAATTTCAGATGCAGCCACCAGCTGGTTCCAATCCTACCTGATAGGCAGGTCACAGACTGTATGAATAGGCTTTTGCACTTCTGTCTCTCTCTCTCTGTCACCTCAGGGGTCCCCCAGGGCTCAGTCCTAGGCCCATTACTGTTCTCCATTTTTCTAAATGACCTGCCCTTAGTATGCACACACACATCCATTCACATGTATGCGGATGACACTGTTCTGTACATATCAGGGCCCTCCACCCCTGAAGCAGCCAGTAGACTCCAGGAGGATTTCAATGCTGTCCAGCTTTGGTTCTGCTCAAACCAGCTTTTTCTAAATCCCAAGAAAACTGTCTCACTAACTTTCGGCACATGGCAAAGACTCTCCCGTCTATCTGCAACCCCCACCTTCCACACGACTCATGGGTCCCCCTTAGAAGATTGCACCTCCTTTAGATATCTAGGGGGTCTGGCTCGACCAGCACCTCGATTTTTCTGTCCACATTGACACGCTCCTCAAGAAACTTCATCCCAAACTGGGCGCCGTATATTGCTACTGGGTCTGCCTCCCTTTGTCCATCCGCAAAGCTATCGTACAGAAAATGATCCTCCCAATTCTTGACTATGGCGACTTAGTCTACAGCGTGGCCCCTAAGTCCACTTTAACCAGATTAGATCCCCTATTCTATTCCTTCTGCCGTTTTGCCCTGGACTGTCCACCCACGACGCATCACTGCATCCTTTACAAATCACTTGACCTGCCGTCACTACAGGAACGGAGACAGGCCCACTGTGCCAGGGTTACAGCAAAATTCTGGACACAGTCCCTCCCCTCCTACCTTGGGTCCACCCTCTCAGTCCCACCTCCCTCTGCATATGTGCTCAGGAACACCGACTCCAGGCTTCTTCATGTCCCATGCATGTCAACAACTAAAGACCAAGCTGCTTTTACCTTCCGTATGCCTAAATTATGTAACTCACTGCTGACAGACATTCGGCACCGAGACAACACCCAGTGTCTAAACTATCTCCTCAAGGCGCACTTCTCCTCCACCTGCTCATTCACCTAGCTCCCTCGAGGAGCATAGTGCCCCTTTTAAATAAAAACAATTTACCTCCATTACTACGTTCCTCACCTTATGTGGTGCCACACTCCCTCACTATGTGTGGTGCCCCAGCTCAAATACCAGCCATGCACAGAACCCTCTGCCCTTAGCCGAGCACTTAAAAATATGGTCCCCCGCTGCACTCTCACATCTTGTTGGTAGAGTGCACAAGCCCTGCCCTGCAGTATACTAGTCAAGGTCCTCTGCGGCTGGGCTCATCCAGCAGTCTCATCCTTCTGCAGTTTATTGATGCTCTCCTTATGCTCCTCCAAAAAGTATTATATGGGCCAAATGTACATAATGGCTCTTAATTTCCATGTAAGTGTTATAATGCTAATCTCCTGTTTTCTCTCTGACCTCCCATGCACCATGTAACCTTGTGGGACGTCAGCTCTGTAGCCTTTTTGTATTGTAGTTCTCTGCTTACAAGTTATTGTACTGTGGTTGTACTGTATTATTTTTCCCTTCTTCCCTTCCCCCAGAACGCATCTGGAATCGAGTGGCCCTCCGCTCAGTATGTCTTCCTGGTAAAACGCTTAAATAAATAAATAAATAAATAAATAAAATAAACCTGGAACCCAGCACTGTGCCTGTGGATGCAGCCATATGGCCCTGGAGTTGCAAGAACTGTCTTGCAGGCTTGCTTTTGTTCAAAGTGAATGTATTTACCACTAGTTGAAGATTTCTGATCCTATCTAGAGGGAGGTAGACCCTGCCCTGCAGGGTGTCTATCTTTGCCCTTATGGACTGCAATTTTTGTGCAGGAATGAGGACCAACTCTTTGTGACTGATGATGAACCCCAAGGATTCCAGCAGGCCTTGGGTGAGGTTTAAAACTGAGTGACCTGTTGTGGTGATTTGCCCACCACCAACCAATCGTCCAGATACGGAAAAACTGTCACACCATGCCTTCGAAGGTGTGTCACCACTGGTGCTAGGCACTTTGTAAAAATCCTTGGGGCCGAAGAAAGGCCAAAAGGCAGGGTTGAAACTGGTAAAGGCCTAAAGGGAGTCTGAACCTGAGATATTTTCTGTGAGACTCCATTATGGGAATGTGGAAATAGGTGTCTTTTAAGTCCAGTGATGCCAACCAATCCCCTTTCTGGACTGTTGGCAGAATCAGTGCCAAAGTTACCATTTTTAACTTTGACTTATTTAGATGCCTGTTTAAGGCTCTGAAATCCAATATAGGCTGCCACTCCCCACTTTTCTCTGTGGTGAGGAAGAATCTGGAGTAAAAGCCCCTTCCTCTCAGTAGGTTTGGAACAGGTTCCACTGCTTTTAACAGTAACAGTTTCTGGACCTCTGTCTCCAGCAGGTACCTTTCTGCTAGGGGAGGTGTACTGAAACCCCTGGCTGCTAGAGGAGGAAGGGACTTGAAAGCCAGAGACAGACCTTAACCCACTACCTCCAGGACCCACTTGTCTGTGGTGATTTTCAGCCAAGCCTGGAGGAAGTGGAAAAGTCTACCTCCAACAGGGAGTGAGGAGGTGGTCTGTACTTCAGGGGGTCTGCTTGGCTTGGGATTAAGGCTGTGCTTGTGACCCACGCCTAGAACCCCTTTGACCCCTGCCCCTAAAGTTCCCCTGTTGTGGGTACTGTTGTTACTGGGGTGTGGCCACTGGCTGGAAAAAGGGCTTGGTGTGGAAGCACCTGCCCCGGCCTCCCCTTCCATAAGGCCTGGTAGATGGAGAAGCTCTCTCCTTACTAGAGTTGCTTCTGTATGTGGCATTGTACTCATCCACCTTTTTCATGTATGACACTGTAGATTCTCCAAAAAGAACATTCCCCTCTAGAGGAAAATTCAGGGCCTTAGACTGAGTATCAGAAGTAAGATTTCTGGCTCTTAGCCAGGCAAATCTCCTCTGGGCTACCGTGTTTGCCATCCATCTGGCTGCAGTGTCGTTTGTATCAGCAGCCATCTGGAATTGGTACTTAGCAGCCTCTAGCCCAAACCTAGCTGTTTCAGCTAGGTCGTCAGATAGGAGTGAGGGAGCTTTCTGAGACATGGCCAAAACTGACTGCCACAGGGACTTTTGATACAGGGCAGCATAGGCCTGGAAGTTAGCCTGTCATATGGCTAGAGAGGCTGACAGGTACCCCTTCCTAGCCATACTATCTATTTTTCTGGAGTCCTTATCTGGTGGATGGGATGCCAGAGGGACTCTAGCCTTGTCACAGGCCGCTTGTTGAATAACCCTTGATGATCTGGATGGGAAAAAAGAACTCTGCCCCTTCCCTTTCCAATTGATATTTCTTATCCATCCTCTTATTGAGAGGGGGGATAGAATTTGGGGTTTGCAACAACTTAAGAGGATGTTTTTTAAAGAATTTGTTCACAGGGAGGAGGAGAATGGCTTTGGTGGGAGTTAAACCCATCATCTCCAGATATTCTGTCTCCTCCACTTCTTCTCTTGTGGAGATATCTAGGGCATCTGCCATTTTTCTCATAAAAGTGAAATGAGAAGAATAGTCTTTAGAAGTTCTAGGGGGTGAACCAAATTCTTATTCTGGGGATACCTCAGGTAAAATGGGTTCCCCTTCATCCTCCTCCTCATATTCACTGTATTCCTCTTCTTCAGGAAGGGGAATTCTGCCAGGCTGTCCTGCTGGAGCAGATGACTGCTGAACAGGAGGCACTAGGCCCTGTAATGCCTGGATGACTTTAAAAGCCTGTGCAATTTCTTGAGGAGTAGGCATAATATTGGCAGGCACAGAAGTCCCCTGATCAGGATTTGGGGGTTCTGTGTGCTTTAATTTTCTTGCTTTTTTTGAGGGAACTGGGGAGTTAGCTGGTTCAGAAACCCTCTTGGTAGCTTTATCACCGATCTCAGAGGTGAAGGTAACAACAAATGTGGGTTCAGTCATAAGAATAGAGGGTATTGGCTGTTCAGAGCCAGAGGGACCCTTGTGGAGTTTCTTTTTCAGCCATTCCAGGTGTTTCTCAATCGTTTTTTTCAGGGAATGTCAGGCAGATTTTACAATCCTCTTTAAGATGCTCATATCAAAGGCAGGCCACACACAGGGTGTGTTTATCTGCCTCAGCAAAAATGTCCCCACATTGAGTACAATTTTTAAAACCGGGCTCACCGGTCTTTTTCTTCAGGTTTTCTGCCAATGAGCTGATAAAAAGGTAACTGCTAAGTCAAAAAAGATTTAAACAACAATACTTGTGGTTTCAGTCGATTCCGGAACCGATTAGGAACCAAAGGAACCGAACCGATAGAGAATTTGGAACCGGTCCTAGCTGTTCAGTAACCGAAAACAACGGTTACAAAAAAAAATTTTAAAACTAAATTTAAGCAAAATGAAACAGGTTTTTTAGTCAGAAAACCCGATAAACCTAAAAATTTACCCAGTTCCCTCCTGGTTCTACTGAACCAAGAGGAACCGGCAAAATAACTAAATAACTACAAAAACTAAGTTTAAATAACAATAAAACAATCAATATAAGGCAGCAAATGAATAGAAACAATACTTATATATATTTTATAAGTTTCTTCATGTCAAAACAGTTGATTGAAGCGCGACACTCTGAGCGACCAGACTGTTCAGGCCGAGAGTGAAATCTGAGGAAGTTTAGAACTCTGGCAGTTAGTATAGGGCAGCATTTGAAATGTTGTCAAGTTCAAATAATTCCATCATTTGCATATGCTCTATTCTCTCTGGGCAGTCCTACCTAAAGGGCTTACTGTAGAAAGTTATGAATACCTGAGTATCACTGGGATTAGAGACGAAGGTTATTTACTTTACCCTCCTGTTAATTACTGAAAAGGAACTGGCTTCAGTGGATTCTTCTCTTGATGATTTCATTATTTTAAAGACCTTTAAGAAAATTTAGAGACAAGAAATGTATCACTTAAAGCCAATAAGGTTCCTGGCCCTGATTATGTTTATTTGTTGAAGATTTAGTGAGCGGGAGAGGCCCACTGAGTCGAAGCTCATTTCTAGGCGCGATTCGGTGGGAAGGGGAAAGGGTTGGGGGGTGAAAACAAGTAAGCAGAACCGATTAAAATATAAATATGACATACAATTAATAAGTAACAATAGACTGGTATAATGTGAGAGCATTAACAAATTAGCATAGCCAGGAAACTATGAGTAAATAACCGTGGTAGGCGGAAGGAAGGAAGGAAGATCACGGGGAAGAGCAGCAAAACATTGCAGTAGGCAACAGGAATCAGAGGGCTGAGAGACAGCACAGTGCAAGGGAAATAAGTTCACTAGATATTCCACCAAATTTTTATAAATATGACATTAACTGAAGGACTATGATATTTCTTTTTTTCCCAATAGATGTATTTAGGAGGGTTTTGGAGGAGTAGCACTATTGTACCTATTGTACCTATCATTACAGGGTCAATGAACAACTCGGCACAATGTAGGAAGGCAGCTGCAAAGGCCAACAAAATGCTGGGTTGTACTGCAAGGGGTATATCCTCGAGGAGGGAGGAGGTGATTCTGCCACTGTATAGGTCATTAGTTGGACCACACCTGGAGTACCGCGTGCAGTACTGGCGTCCGTATCTGAAGAGGGACATTAAGTTACTGGAGGGTGAGCGCAAGGCAACAAAGATGATCAAGGGGCTGGGGACTTATCACGAGAGAGGCTGAGGAGTTGAATATGTACTCACTGGAGGAGAGAGAGACAGGGTGACATGATTGAAACCCTTAAATACATGAAAGGAATAAACAAGATGGGTACAGAGGGCTGTTCAAAGTAAGGAGGTGAGGGCCACCAGGGCATGATATGAGACTGGAGGAAGGAAGGTTCAGGAGGAGATGAGGAGACACTTTTTACAGAGAGGGTGGTGGCTGGGTGGAATGTGTTACCTGCAGAAGTGGTATGCAGTAGAACAGTGGACTGCTTCAAAGGGATGGGACAGGACAAGGGGAGGGTTAATGAAGGGGAAGGGTGGAAGGGAGGGGCAGCTGCAGAATAAGGGGTGCTAGCTGCACATTCGAGCAGACTTGATAGACCTCTAGGCCTTTATCTGCTGGCAAATTTCACATGTTCGTATGTTCATATTTATAAAAAGGATAACAGAACAGACCCCTGATTGTATCATCTGGTAAGTCTGCTGGATATTGTAGAGAAAATCTTTGCAAACATTTTGCCAAATCGTCAACAGTCTGAGATTTTTAAGGCTATCTCCCTTTCATTACTCCAGGCAGGGCACCAGGAGGAGTACAGTATCGATGCATTTAATACAAAAATCTGTATATGTTAGAAAACAAAAATTGTATGTTATCTTCATAGATCTCACCTCAGCTTGTCATACTCTGTCTAGAAATAAGCCATGGAATAGAATGAAAGAGCTATGCATTGATTTTCATGTGATATGTCTGTTGAAAAGTTTTTTATTCTAACACATGGTCGTGGATAAGAAGCCACTGAAGCAGTCAAATCTCACTACTATCTAGGGGTAACTTTTCCAGCAATGCAAAATGGACAACACACTTAAAATATGCAAGCTCCAAAATAAATCAAACAGCTCAGAGCTTACAAAGACTTAATTATAAATATGGGGGTAAGGCTTTGAGTCCCATGCTAAGAGTTGTTGAAGCAACATTTTCCCACAAGCTTCACATGCCAGTGAAATCTGGGGCTTTATTAATATAAACTGGAAAACATACTGAATGAGTTACATAAAAAGGCTTTGAGTCTACCTGTTTCCATTCATTCTGCCCTTGTCCATAGTGAAACTGGATTAACTGTCCTGAACGTTTTGGCTGAAACATCCGTTATTAGCAAAGTTCAAAAAACATAAGGATGGGCTCCTTTCTCAAGAAAACGATTGTAAGCAGGGTGATGTGGAGAGTTTATACGATGTTGTGGTAATCTGTCTATGGTATGACTCAAATAAAAGTAAATACTTTATCTAGGTCTGGTTTTGGCAAAAATGGTAACTCGTCTAGAATATGTATTAGACCAGCTTTTTAATTCAGAGAACCTGGGTACTTATATAACTCAGCAGTATTTCTCCAGAGGGCAAAACATTAGGCAGTTAAAAAACTAGCAAGGAAATCAAGGACTAAGGGCTAATCTGACCAAGCAAATCCTGGGAGCACATGGCAGGTTACTGTTTACTGGTATATGGGGATAAGAGCGGACTGGATGGGCGAAGGTGTCTTTTTCTATTCACAGATTTCTCTGTTTCTATGTTTCTATATATCTTCACTAATGACTGTATTCTAAAACCATGTGATGTTATGAATTCTTGCTGCAAATGATGGTGTATTTATGCATTTCTGATATTTGCACAGGTATGAAACATTTTTATGTATTGAGTGTTTGTTGATTGTATTTTGTAATAGCTATTTTTTAAAACATGCTGAACAGTAAACTATACATTTTACTGGTGTGGGGAAAAATCCAGGCACCAGCAAAAATGCTATTTTCAGCATTTTGTGTGTACAGCAGGCTTTTTTTTTTTTTGCACAGGTATTCATAAAATGCCATGCTTGGTAATACCAGGCATGGCATTTTTGCACAGCTGCACAAAAAAAGATTTGTGCAAGCTGTTATAAAACGTGGAAAATATCATAAAAAGCAACCCTTTTAAAAATTGCATACATACAGAAAAAAACTTTTGGTTACACTTTGTCTGTTTCAATGTAACTAATCATTAATTAAACACAGCAGGGTAATTACACTGTAGTTACATTTCTGTTGCATGCAACTACATTGTAATTGCAATGCAGGTAAGGTGTAGTTACACTGTAACTACAGTGTAGTTAACCGACACAAAGTGTAGCCAAAATTAAAATTGTGCAAGAGTATCCTCCATCCATATTCTAAGTTTCTTTATGGCAGCTCAGAGTCAATGCAAAGAAGTGCAAGGTAATGCACCTGGGAAACAAAAACCCAGGGGAAGAGTACACAATGGGGTGAGATACTAACAACAACAAGCATCTGTCAATGTTGAAGGTTGTCTCGCTGGCATTGGCATTGGTAGTGCCGGAGTTAGAGACGCATAATAGGAGTGGCAATGAAGTACTGAAGTGATGCCAACCCCACCCACACCCTGTAGAGACCGACAGGCATTGGGGTGTGCCTTTGGGTCATCAGCTATAACGCTCATGCCGTTGTACCTCACCCTACCCTGTAGACACTGACAAGTGTTGTGGTGTGCTTTGGGGTCTTTGGGCATTATACTTACTCCATTCCATAAGGAAATACGCTGAGGGTGCAGTATAGGAGAATGGGGTGAACTTTGTGACTGAATAGTGCAGGGCACACCATGATGCCTGTCACTGGCTGCAGGATGGGGGTGGAATGGTGTAAGCATTACAGCCGATGATCCCAAGTCATACCTCTGATGCCTATCTGTCTCTACTGGGTGGGGTGCTACAGTTGGAAACCCTAACATCATAGGCGTGTGTTGGTATTTTCACTCCAAATTTTCAACATGAGCTTTTTGTGAGCCCACCTCATGAAAAGCAGCACAATCAGTTTGTTAGCTGAAAGGTGGTTTTGCACAGCAGCTATGCCATTTGGAGACACAGGGACGAAAACATATTTTGGGCAGGATGTGGAAAATGACAACTATATTGTTCATGAGGAGGTGTAAAAACATGGCAACGTTGAAAATCTGGAGTGAAAATGTGAAAAATTGGTGGTCATGGGCATGCATAGAAACTGCGCAACACACGTCCGTAACCCAATTATTTTGGGGAATTTGTTAGCCACATTTTTAACATAGGCATTTTGAGACCTCCCCTCATGAACAGTGGTGCTGTGATTTTGTGAATCTGTCCCAAAGTTGATTTCCCACAGTGACCACGCCATTTATGCATACAGTTACCAGACACACATTTGGGCAGGCTGTGAAAAATGACAGCTGTACTGTTCATAAGGAGGTGTGAAAAATGCCAGTGTTGAAAATCTGGCATGGAAATATTGCAAATTTACGAAGCTACAAGGGTGCGTGGAAACTGCGCAATGCACGCTTGTAACACAGTCATTTTAGGGAGTTACTAACATACTAATTGCCAGCAGATTAGGCCTTACGGTCTATTGAGTCTGCTTGATCCTCAGATCCCTAGATGGGTGCCGAGGCCCTCCCCCCCTTGTGTTCCAGAAACCCCTATCATCCATCCCCACCCCCCCCCCGGGCCAGGCCATCATCTGGTACATCCGCTTTCTGTGTCTGTTCCACCCTCTCTTGAAGCCCTCCACTGTGGATCTCTGAACCAGCTCGCCAGGCAGCTGTTTTCAAGGGTCCACCACCCTCTCAGTGAAAAACCTCCTCCTCTTTCCCCCCTCACCCTTCCACCTTCCAACTTCAAGCCACGCCCTCTGGTGATACCTCCCTGCTTTAGTCTAAAGATCCCTTCCATGTTTACCCTATTTATTCCTTCGAGGTACTTGAAGACCTCAATCATGTCCCCCCTGTCTCTCCTCTCCTCCAATGAAAACAGGCAGAGCTCCTCAAGTCTGTTCCCATATGTCAAATCCCCTCATCCTTGTATTATCTTAGTTGCCCTCCTCTGTACCCTCTCCAGGAGCTGTATGTCCCTCTTCAAGTGTGGTCTCCAGTACTGTACACAGTACTCAAGGTGTGGTCTAACCAGGCCATTGTACAGCGGCAGAATCACTTCCCTGCTACTAGAGGTGATCCCCCTTACGATGCATCCCAACATCCTGTTTGCCTTGCTAGCCGCTCTCCTGCACTGCTCAGAGTTATTCACACATGCATCCACCATGACCCCTAGGTCTTTTTCCCCTGTTGAGGCCTCCAGCGCCTCCCCTCCCAGGGTATACCTGTGTTTAGGTTTCGCCTAAGATGTAACACCTTGCACTTGGTGATATTGAAATTTAATTTCCATTGTGAGCCCAGCTTCAGGGTGTCCAGGTCCCCTTGCAGGGCCAACCTCCCCTCTTCCCCCTCAAATACTGCTCCCATCTTGGAGTCATCAGCGAAGAGACTCATTTCACACCCTATACACTCCCTGATGTCCGATATGTATGCATTAAACAGGATTGGAACCAGGACCGAGCCCTGTGGTACCCCACTACCGAACTCTCTAGGGTTCAAGAGCTCCCCACTGACCACTACTCTCTGGGTGCATCCAGCTAGCCAGTTTTCAATCCATCTGACCATCAAAGGGCCTACTCTCAACCCCGTCAGTTTCTCCACCAGACCATTGTGGGGGACAGAGTCAAATGCCTTGCTGAAGTCCAAGAATAATACATCCACAGGCTTTCCCCTGTCCAGTTCTGATGTTACCCACTTGTAGAACTCCACAAGATTGGTTTGACATGATCTACCTGGCACAAACCCATGTTGCCGACTATCCAGACCTCCCACCTCCTCCAAGTACACCCCCAATCGTTCCTTTAATATACTCTCCATTAATTCCCACCACCGAGGTCAAACTGATGGGTCTATAGTTACCTGGTACTTCCCTGGATCCACCCTTTATGGATAGGCACCACATGTGCCTCTCACCAGTCCCTAGGTACCCTCTCTGTCTCAAGCGACCTGTTGAAGAGCTCCGCCAGGGGTGCAGCCAGTATGTCTGCCAATTCCCATAGTACTCTCGGATGAATGCCATCTGGTCCAGGAGATTTATCTTTCTTTAGGGCCTTGAGGGCTAACCACACCCTTTCGGTGGAGATAGCATCATCCATCCCCTCTCCCTTACTGGCCTTTTTATCCTTATCCTGATGTGATACCCCTGGGGTACCTCTCCCTCCATCTTGCTCCATTTCTGTTGCTCCCCTGATCCCACTCACTACCACTTCTATCCCCATCATGCCTTGCTTTGTAGATATCCCATCCCCCTTCCTAGTGAACACACAGGCGAAGTACTCATTTAATACCTCTGCCTGGTCCCTCGCCTCTTCCACCCACCCTCCTTCTGATCTCAATCTGCCGAGATGGCCCTTAGTTTTTCTCCACTCCCCAATGTACCAGAAGAACCCCTTTCCCTTCCATGTATCCCCTGTGCCAGCCACTGCTCTTACTGGACTTTGCCCCCTCACCATCCAGGTGACTTTTCTAGATGCAAGATGGTACATTTCCTTATCCCTATCCCTCTTGTTGTTTTATATTTTGTAGGCACTTTCTTTCTCTGACGCCTACCTGAACCTCACTGACCACCAGCATGGTTTATGTGACCTTGCTCCATTATGTTTCACCTTAGCTCAGGTCCTGACTGCCTCATGAAGTCCCCGTTTTATGACCTCCCATCTCTTTTCCACATTCGTCATTGATGTAATCCCCTTCAAGTGATCCTTGAGAATATTTTCCATGCCCACAAAGTCTTCCCCCCTCAAGTCCATTGCCAGTGTCCTAGATCTCTCTCCCCCCTCCCCCGATGCTTATTTGAAACCAGACAGTATTGTGGTCACTCCCAGTCAGGGGATCCTCTACAACCAGGTCCCTTAGCAGATCCCCATCTGCCAGAACCATGTACAGGACATGCCCCTTCCTTGTGGGCTCCATCACATGCTGTGTTAAGAACACATCCTGGAAGCTGTCCAGCAGCCTCTGCTCCTTGGAGTTTTGGCACCAAATTTTCAACATAAGCATTTTAGGACCTCTGCTCATGAACAGTGTCACTGTCATTTCCTCAAACTGTCCCAAAAACTGATTTTGCACAGCGACCGTGCTATTCTGCGCTGGACGTGCGAAAACACATTTTGGCCAGGATATGTAAAAGGACAGCTGTACTGTTCATCAGGAGGTGTGGAAAAATGTCAATTTTGAAAATCTGGAGTGAAAATATTACAAATTCACGAAGTTACGAGCATGCCTAAAACAGCGCAACGCCGCGCTGAAACAGCAATTTTTAGGATTTTTTTATCAAATTTGCAACATATGCTTTTTGAGAGCCCCCCTCATTAACAGTGGCACTGTTGTTTCGTTACTCAGTTCTAAAAGGTGATTCTGCACAGTGACCGCAAAATCACCTTTCGGGACAGAATAACTCCATAACAGTGACTGAATTCATGAGGAGGGGCCCCAATAACCCCATGTTGAAAATTTGGTGCAAAGATTCCAAAAAATGCCCAAGATATGCACCAAAGTTGAAAAAACCCTATTTATGCCATTTATGCTTACCGGCATTTCTTCAGTTCGAGGTCGGCTTTGAAGAGTGCAAACGTGTTCCCGGTCCACCAAAGATCATCACGCTGGACTCTGGAGGTAAGTATGGGGTGGGGAGGTGTGGGGAGGCAGGGTGCACAGAGGGTGGGCATGGGTTGCAGGGGGGCAGGGAGACGTCGAGGGACCGTTTTCTTTATTCACAGGGTTAAAAGAAACAAAACATTGCGGGACAGTATTTATTTTTCAGGGGATTTGGCATGCTGAGGTGGGCTCCCAGCATGCCACCTAAGTGTTTTTTGTTGGGGGGGATGCTGTAGCCAATGGGGGATTAGCCCCCTCGGCACACAAAGAAAGCAGGGGGGGCAAGAGCCGAAGGGGATTGGGCACCCCCCTCGGCACATAACAAATGGGGGAGTGCATTATGCTGACAGGGAGTGGACTCCCCGTCGACACATGCATTGGGCAGGGCATGCCGACAGCAGGATTGGGCACCACCGAAGTCGGCATTATGGCAGGCAGTGTGCCGCCATGTTAAATGTTTTTTCTCACCAGGGAAAGCGTGTCAGGAGGTCTGCTGCGTATGATGAGCTTTGCAGCAGATCTTTCCTTAGATATGCTCGCCACATTATGTATTCATGGTGTGACGCTGGCATGCAGGCTTATTGGGGAATGAGGGACGCACCTACTGATGCGTGCCCTGCATTTGCCCAACAGTGACCGCACCCCCAAATCTGCTGCTACCACAATATGTTGATTGCGCATGCACAAGCCAACATAAAAATGGATAGGGACCTTGGGGTAATTATATCTGATGACTTAAAGGTGGGCAAGCAATGTGAGAAGGCAGTAAGGAGGGCTAGGGGGATACTGGGATGGACAGAGAGAGGCATCACCAGTAGAAAACAAGAAGCTGTTATCGCTCTGTACAGACAGTTGGTGAGACTCCATTTTGAATACTGCGTGCAGTTCTGGAGACCTCATTTCCACAAAGACATAGACAGAGTGGAGGCTGTTCAGAGGAGGGCAACCAAAATGGTGCAGGGTCTGCACCAGAAGACATACGGAAAGAGACTAAAGGAGCTTGATGTGTATACCGTCAAGGAAAGGAGGGAGATGGGGGACATGATAGAAACTTTCAAGTACCTCAGGGGAATCAACAAAGTCCAAGAGGGTAGCATCTTTCAGAAAAAGAGATGTGCAAGAACAAGGAGGCACAATTTGAAGATAGAGGGGGGATGGCTCAGAGGTAGTGTGAGGAAGTATTTTTTCACAGAGAGGGTTGTGGATGCATGGAACAGCCTTCCTGAGGAGGTTGTGGAATCAAGAACAGTGGGGGAATACAAGAATGCATGGAACAGACATAAGGCAATTCTAGTGGGGGTTAGGAGGAAGTAGGCTGTTGGCTGTTGGTTAACTAGAATCTGCAGCTTATCCATCAGGTAGGGAAATGGGCAGACTAGGTGGGCCAAATGGTCCTTATCTGCCATTAAATTCTATGTTTCTATGTCAGATCCTGTTGTACAAGTTATTTTCCCCATGTGCGCAATTTCTCCACTTATGAAAATCAGGTCCCAGGTCTATATGAATGTATAGCTGTTATCCTACCTGTGAAATGAGAATTTTAATGGAATTCCTGACTTCAAACCTTCCCTCTGTTCTTCCACAGTATACCATCAAGATTGTGACAGAATACACACGTGGTTGAAAATCACGCAGTCAAAACAGCATTTGCGGTTCCAAATTGGTTTATTTAATCTAGTGGATGGTCTGCGCAGCATTGTTTTTGACCATGCAGGTTTCGACCGCATTGTTAATCTACAGAACTTTCTTCCACAGTGCTGCAGTCAGCGCATTTCTATTGTTTCTCCATTGTCCCTCCCTCCCCTCTGCGGCCACACTAGCCCCCCCTCCCCCGTGGGCGCAGTATTTTATGGCGTCCCTGTTACTTCTGTTTCAGTTCTGCAGTTACAGTCAAAAAGGATCTCGCCATGAGCAAGATGGCCACTGATCAATCAGTAACTTGGGTAATAAATTACTCCCACAGCCATGATGCATCGATTTCACTTGAAGTTGCGGGTGAAGCTGCCAAGATGCACACACTGAGCTTACAGCAGCCATCCTGGGCATGGCAGGCTCATTTGTTTTGGCCCCATGAGTGCTCTTAAAGCAGCATAGCAGTTGTATTGGCTCTGACCAGAGTTTGTTTCATGTGCAGTAGCATTCCTGACAGCTGTATCAAAACTTTCACCCTTCACAAATAATTTACGTAATGTAGTTGAGTGTTTCTAAACTAAGTTTATAACCATGCAAACTATTTTTTGTAACAGCTGAAAAAATGTAGATATAGTTGCTCTAATCAGATTGGTTAGCATGCTATTACTGCTACAACACCCTGTACTTCCTACATTTTCTGCTAACCAGAGAAATGTTTGATGTAGAAACACACATTCCATTACTTCTTTGAGTTCAGCAGCAGAGCAGCTGCCAGCAATTACGCAGCCCATTTAACTTTAAATATGGGAACAAATTGAATTATTCTCCACCACACAGATTTAGCAAAGGCTATCCATACACACTGAGGGGCATGCAGTAAGAGAGTTTGCCTATACATGCTAACTACAATGCTTACAATTTTATTCACATAGTTCGAAGATCTTCGAAAGTTACAGTTGTAAGTTAAAGTCTATTGAGTTTTGTAACAAAGAACAGTACATTGCAGTGATTAGTAAATGAAACAGTCCAAAATCAAACCTGGCTGGGGAAAGTCCCCTTTGAGTTATAATTCTAAGTGAATACCTTTTGCAACACAATATTCCAGCTAACAATTCCCAAGAAGAATCAAGCGGTTCTACAGCAAGTCACCATAGTAGGAAGAGAAAGCTCATTTAGTACATTGTCATAAAATCCCAGTTGAAACAGGTGATAATGGGTGATTATGATATGGTTTCATACCTAGTGCTCCTACTAGGGAGCAGACGTGTCCAGGTCACTGGATGGAGGGGGTGTGTGTGGGGGTTGTTCCACACCACTGAATTGAAGTTATGACTTCCCTAATAGGTGAGGGGGCAGGTAACAGCCATGGGGGATCTCGCAGTACATGGCGGTAAGGTATGAACCCCAGATCCTACTGTAGGACTTGAGTCCATTGGTGGAGGCATAATGCACCCTCTCATAGTTCGCTGCCTTTCCCAACTCCACCAACCATTCTGAGGTTTAAGGGGAAGAGGTGTCCTTCCAGTATCTGAGGGTTACCCTCTTTGTCATGGTCAGGGCACTGAGTAACCAATTCTTGGCATGCTGGTGGATTTAGGTGTGCATGGGAATGTCATTCATTATACCAAGCATGACCGGTTCAGGGGTTAGAATGAGGGTGGGGCATACAATAGCTCTGTAAGCCTGTTGGACTACTTCCCAGTAGCACTTTAGTCTACTGCAGGACCAGAGGAGATGCGTAATGTCCCCTGTGGCCAATTGGCAGTGCCAGCAGGTGTCAGAGGGAAGAAGTCCTCTATTCTGTAACTTTTGTGGGGTCTGTGTGCAGTCAGTGGAAGATCTTAAACTGGGTAAACAAATTCTGGGAATTAACATTTCTGGTGGTGTGAGATGTGTCTCCTGGATAAAAACAATCCCTGCACCCACCCTGCAGAGGTGATCTAGAATTTTTCAGTATGTAATCAGGGTTTGGATGCCTTTTACTTCCAGGTCACCCATGTAAGTGGTCCCACTGACATTTAAAATGGCACGGAGCAGAGGAGTTGCTACATGGAATGAGTAGACCTCAAGTTGTAAAGCTTCTTGGGAAAACAGGACTGCATCCAGTGTAAAGTTAGTAGAGGAGTCAGCCCCAGCGGGAGTGCCATGCAGCCATCTTCCTTACTGAGTGCCGGGTTCAACATTCAGTTGCAGAGGCTGAAACAACTGCACACAGAAGTCAGGTCTACAAAGTATAACACACCAGTCATCAATATTCTGAGAACCTGAAATAAAACTTGTTTCTGAAGGATATAAACAACAAATCAGAAAGGGAACTTGTATGCTTATGTAGCGAACACTTTCAGCAGGGGGTGGGCTTAGCCTGAGTGGGGTTAAAGATCCCTGAATTGGACACCCGCTTCCCTGTGCACTCCCACTCAAGGAGTGGAAAACCATCTGAGTCCAGGACTCGTCCATGCCTGGTCTGTGCCATCCAAGTGCTAAGACTGGCCCAGAGCTGCCCAACCAGGGATTCCAAGAGGAGGAGGAGGAGTGAGCCCAGACTGGTTCTCCCATAGCCCCCCTTTAGTTTGTCAGTGTGAATGATCCGTGGTGTATAGCTTGATAGCACCATAGTATACACATACAGGGAGGGGAGAGAAGGGATGAGAGGAGGGTGGGACCCTTGACTCGTACAGCCAGTGAGCTCAGGGGCAGACAGACCTCCCAGTTCCCCCTTGTATCACATACTAAAGTTGCTGAGTCACTGACAGACTTTGCGCTTCAGTGCCAGCGACCCAGGTTTGAAGCGAGCCAGGGTCTGCTTAGTGCAGGCAGCCATGCTGGGAAGTGCTCCTGATGGGAGTGCAAGCCAGCTGGGGAGGGAGATGGCCTGGTTCCAGTGCAGTAGTGGCCCCTCATGGTAAGCTGGGGAGGGAGATGACCTGGTTCCAGCACAGTACTGGCCCCTCATGGTAAGCTGGGGAAGGAGATGGTCTGGTTCCAGCACAGTAGTGGCCCCTCATGGTAAGCTGGGGAGAGAGATGGCCTGGTTCCAGCACAGTAATGGCCCCCTCATGGTAAACTGGGGAAGGAGATGGCCTGGTTCCAGCACAGTAGTGGCCCCTCATGGTAAGCTGGGGAGGGAGATGGCCTGGTTCCAGCACAGTAGTGGCCCCTCATGGTAAGCTGGGGAGGGAGATGGCCTGGTTCCAGCACAGTAGTGGCCCTTCATGGTAAGCTGGGGAGGGAGATGGCCTGTTTCCAGCACAGTAGTGGCCCCTCATGGTAAGCTGGGGAAGGAGATGGCCTGGTTCCAGCACAGTGGTGCCCTTCATGGTAAGCTGGGAAGGAAATGGCCTGGTTCCAGCACAGTAGTAGCCCCTCATGGTAAGCTGGGGAGGGAGATGGCCTGGTTCCAGCACAGTAGTGGCCCCTCATGGTAAGCTGGGGAGGGAGATGGCCTGGTTCCAGCACAGTAGTGGCCCTTCATGGTAAGCTGGGGAAGGAGATGGCCTGGTTCCAGCACAGTAGTAGCCCCTCATGGTAAGCTGGGGAGGGAGATGGCCTGGTTCCAGCAGTAGTGGCCCCTCATGGTAAGCTGGGGAGGGAGATGGCCTGGTTCCAGCACAGTAGTGGCCCTTCATGGTAAGCTGGGGAAGGAGATGGCCTGGTTCCAGCACAGTAGTAGCCTTCTTGGTAAGCTGGGGAAGGAGATGGCCTGGTTCCAGCACAGTAGTAGCCCTCATGGTAAGCTGGGGAGGAGATGGCCTGGTTCCAGAGCAGTAGTGGCCCCTCATGGTAAGCTGGGGAGGGAGATGGCCTGGTTCCAGCACAGTAGTAGCCCCTCATGGTAAGCTGGGGAGGGAGATGGCCTGGTTCCAGCACAGTAGTGGCCCCTCATGGTAAGCTGGGGAGGGAGATGGCCTGGTTCCAGCACAGTAGTGGCCCCTCATGGTAAGCTGGGGAGGGAGATGGCCTGGTTCCAGCACAGTAGTGGCCCCTCATGGTAAGCTGGGGGGGGAGATGACCTGTTTCCAGCACAGTAGTGGCCCCTCATGGTAAGCTGGAGAGGGAGATGGCCTGGTTCCAGCACAGTAGTGGCCCTTCATGGTAAGCTGGGGAAGGAGATGGCCTGGTTCCAGCACAGTAGTAGCCCTTCATGGTAAGCTGGGGAGGGAGATGGCCTGGTTCCAGCACAGTAGTGGCCCCTCATGGTAAGCTGGGGAGGGAGATGGTCTGGTTCCAGCACAGTAGTGGCCCCTCATGGTAAGCTGGGGAGGGAGATGGCCTGGTTCCAGCACAGTAGTGGCCCCTCATGGTAAGCTGGGGAGGGAGATGGTCTGGTTCCAGCACAATAGTGGCCCCTCATGGTAAGCTGGGGAGGGAGATGGCCTGGTTCCAGCACAGTAGTGGCCCTTTGTGGTAAGCTGGGGAGCTTGCTCCTTCATGAGAGGTGGTGCATGTCCAGAGTGCACTGCTGCAGTCGAGGTCGTCAGAGACTGCGCCAGCCATCTGCGGTGGTGGGAGGGACTAAGGGAGGAAATGCAGGAGGAAAATTGGAGCCTGGGCTACATGAAGGCCTGCTTGCTTCCTGCAGGCCCACAACATCTCTCCAGGACACCTTGGCAGAAGTTGGATGCATGCCTTGGGGGGAGGACGGCCCTCCTCTCTCCTCCCTGTTATGGAGGGGTAATCCATGGGGATCACAATTGAAAAAAGTAAGCACTAGGGGGAAACAGGCACCAGTGGTGTGAGGGCAAGGCAGGAGCTGAAGCTGCTGACCAGGTGTAATCCCCCCTACAAATGGGGGTTCCCGAAAAGTCTTCCTTGAGCTTGCCTAAATGCTTACTGCCAGGCTGGTGTCCTGCATTTTAGCAGTTTAAATGCGATTGCCAGAGAGTGCCTGTATAGCCTCTGTGCACTGTCTCTTTAAGAGCTGCCTGGATTGCATTCATAAGTAATCTGAGAGGTAGCTCTGTTGAAAGATGTAACTATTTGCTGAAAATCATTTAGAGTGATAAAATAATGTAGTTTGTCTAACCTGCCTTCTTTGCAGCAAGGACTGTCTTGTTTATCTTCATCATTTGGGCCAGGACTGCGAATTGGACCAATCAGTTCTGGTGGGACCTAAAATGTAGCTGGACTACAGGAGCTGTCTGAAGTCAAAATCTGTAGGAATTGTAGATTTGGGCTTTTGGGGCCTTTTTACAACTGAAGGGGGAGCTTTTGCTTTGACTGACAGCCGAATCAGCCAACCGAACCTTTAGGATCTGAGGGAAATTCCCAAGCTGCCTGCTGTTTAAGGCAGATCTAAGTTGGGAGCTGAAGAAGCAAGGTGCTAGAGACAGTCTCTGTGGAAAGGCCCAAGGTTTGGCCTGCATGTCTGCCTGCTGCCCTAAGAGGGGAAAGAGAGTTATTTTTGGACTGAATCCGAGTTGTGTGACTAAAGTAAGCTACTGAAGTGGGCCAGACTCAATCTGAAGAAGGCAGAAGAATTTGCTGAATGCGATCGGCTTGTCAGGAGTTCCAGCTACCCCTAAGCTCCCGGTGTGTGCAGAGACTTTGCAATTGTGACCGGGGAGCGCTTTGCTTGGTACAGTAGAATTCCCTTACATGTAAATGTGTTGTGAGCTGCTAGTGGGTCGTGAGTTAGTTCCCTACTGTGTGAACTGTGTTCTGCTTGCTGGAAGCTGTATCCAGCTCAAAACAGACTGCATCTGAATTTGTCTCCGTGCGTCTTGGCCTTGCCAGACTGGCCCAGCCAGACTACCCGCTGTACAGAGAAGCCATCGACGAGAGACCTGCCTGGGGATCAGTCCCCTGCTTCATGCTTGAACAGGAACGATGCCTCGGTGACTCGTGTGGGTCCTGCTTCTCCTGGTATTCCAGATCAACCACCTGCAGTCTCGATTTTCGTCCAACCTGTGTCCGGTCTTGGGTATTATGAGTAAATACCAGGGTAGCTCCCTGCAACAATAGCTTAATCTGAGTGTGTCATCTGATTGTCTTGTTGTTTCTTTTCCTTTACGAACTGAGCCCTCCGGCTCCGGATTACAAATAGTGTGTACTGTGCATGTTGTGTTTTCCGTCACAGGGCCCCAACCAGCTGCGACGCCAGCCAACCCCAGGCAATGGTCCTGGCTAGCCCATCTATTCTTCACCTGGGTACCCAGAGGTGTGACTGTGGGGGACTCAAAGCACATGCATAACTGCTTGACTGATATAACCTTTAAGCTAATTAACCTGATTTCGACCCTCCCTTGTTTAAGTCCCCTGAATAAATCAGATCTAACTTTTTCTGCATGTAATCTGACTGTGGTTTCAGTTTGTCCTCAAAATACTGTACTGTTGCTATTTGCTGTGCATAACCTTGTTTTACAGGGGGTCCCCAGGGTCGAGCCAGAGGAATCAGCCCTGGTGGTAAGTGCAAACAGAGTGGGAACTTGTGTGGTGTACCAGGGGTATTGTGAAAGTGATTATTGTACAGTGTTCAGGCCACTAGAGGGGAAAGAGGGGGGTTACAGTGTCCCGGAGGGCTGTGCCCAGGTTAGCTTGACCACTACCAACCCTGACCTCTGGGTGGGGGCACCCGTTTCAGAACTCAGGCCCCTTAACCTGTTACCAGCCAAGCAGGCAGGGGTAGTAGCCCTTGGTATAGCGCCACCTAGGGGTTACACAGGTATCCCCAGAGGAGGATAAACAAATGATGAAAAATAAATAAGTAGCCAATTAAAATCCAAGGTTGCAATCCTCGATATTAAGTTAGATCAGCATTCCACCATGGGAATGGATTCCAGGCAAGCAATCGTGTGACAGAGGCAGCGCTAATGGTAATTTAATTGTACTGTATGTGACTATACACCCAGCTCTGCAAAATCAGATAACGAGATGTTGTTTGTTTTTTAATTGGGATTTCCTGTATTATATGCTAGTCATTTCAAGGTCATGGCTCCCACTGTAAACTCTGAATGTTCTTTCAGTAAACATATCAGATTAAAGAATATTCAGCAGTGAATTACAACTTCCATGAGTTGATGTGTTTGTGTCTGTGATATCTATATTTGAAACATAGAAATTGTTGGCAGAAAAGGCCTCATGGCCCATTAAAACAGTATTTGTTTGCATGTTAATGTTTACTGAAAATATAGCTTGTTTATGTTGTTAATGATGACACAAGACCAAGGGTATGCGGGTTACCATTAAAATACAGCATGCATTCAAGTAACCAGCAGTACTAGCCATATACTGTGTATAACACCGCATACTGTGTATCACACTGCATACTGTGTATCACACCAGCCTCTGTCAAGGTCTAAAACTACTTTAAATGGTCTAATGCAAACACAGATATGTAAAGCAGCAGTGCAACAAACAATGTTTTTTTCCAAAAAGCTAGTTTCAGCTAAGATTAATCAAAAATATTAGCATGCCTTTCAAATCTACTTTTCTAGGTACTTCCTTTCCGGTGCACAATGAGGTTTTTTTTTTCATGTTCTCTATCCTAACCCTTAGCAGATCTATAATGGTATTTCTAGGCCACATGTGGTGGACATCTTTTTTCTTGAGAAAAAACTACATTAAAACATTTTGGTGCAGTTAGAAGCAGAGGTGGGAGGGTTGGCTGCATTCCGGTTCTGATTCCAACTCTGATATTTTTCAAAAAGGTTCTGATTTACTCTGATTTACTCTAATTAATCAAATTATAGACCTGTTTTTAGCCTATTGTAATTGGAGAAATGCATTTGAATTGCTATTGTCGATACCCTTGTCATTTAAAATAATAAAATGCAACTTTGAAAAATATTTTTTGTGTCTGTATGTTGGTGTTCTGTGTTCCTTTCCTGAGCCTGCGATGCTTGTTCAGGGGAGATGGGCAGTATGAGCAGGAGATGTGATGTGGCCCAGCCATCCCTCCCACCATGTTCCACTTCTCTTAACAAAAGTATCTGGAAAAGCCACGTTCTCACCTCCACCGCAGTACTTACCTCTCTCTCTCTCTCTCCCGTGCCTCCCTCCTTAACCCCTCTGCTAGCTATCCTCGGCCCTCTGAACTACTGACAAGGCACTTTGTGGCTGCTTATCCCCCCACCTCACAAAGTGTTTTTTCTTGTTATTTAACTTGTACCTATGTTTTGAGTTATTCTGTAAGTTCTGAATCCAAGCTGTATCGTTCATTGTAATGTACCTTTGCTTTCTCCTATTGTTCTTTGTTTTGCAATCTATGACGTGGAACCTTTGTAAAAGAGCTTGTGCTCAAAGGTTTTTTCCAAATCACTAAATAAATAAATAAATAAATCTTGTAGTTTTTACTCCCCTTCACAAACTAGACCATTGCTGCAATGCTAGAACAAAAGGATGCACCCCCATCGACCTCCCAATCGTTACACTACTAGTAATTTCTCTGAACTCTACTTCAGTGCCAGGACAGCCTAAAAAGTGTGGCGCAACACATGGAAAGCTGGAAACAAAGATGTAAGTAAATCCCCCGACCACCTCTAATTTTTTGCTTGACCTGACCATGTTGGTGTAACCAGGGTGTGGGTTTAGGGTTTGTTGTTATTTAGCGCCCGGTGCCTCCATTTTTGTAACCCACTACCTGGCTAGCCTGGGTTCGGGGAGAAAATATTCGCTTGGCATCAGGGCTAGGTTTGAACCTCAGGACAGGGGCACCCAAGTAATTCCAGACACAGGAAGCAAGAACTGAGAATGTCCAAACCAGGAGTGGGATTCTAAAGTGGGGCTTTTATTCACTTTAACACAAGAATACAAAGCAAGATGGACCCCCACGGGGCTACACTCACTGCTTATGCAGTTCTATAGAGGTCAGAACACATCTTCTTCATCATCACAACAACCATCAGGTTTTGAACACACTGGGCTCTCAGCCCGAACTGGTAATCTCTCTCTCTCGTATTCCCTGGCATGGCTCTCGGCTAGCACTGGTACACTTTTCCATATGGCATGGACATTTCTGTTGGTGGCTCCCTCAACCACCCATGAGAACTTCCTAGCTCTAAGGGAAAAACACACATCCTTAATTCTATGTCTGGGTACTTTCTGCAGACACTGGTCAAGTGCCTGGGAGAAAGCTATAGGTGCCCAAAGTGAATCCATGGAGGTAAATCTGGTTACTCCAGATTTGGGGTCACCCACCTCTTGTCCCCAAATCCATACCCGGCCATTCATTTGGAGTCAACACCTTTCCTTTGAACTCTCTGTTTGTAGAATGCTATCTCGAAATGTAGATCACATTTAACATTCTGCTTTTTAGGTAACTGCTGTCCTGACTTGCAACATTCTCTAAGTGGCTATGTCCATCCCTGTAGACCCCCACTGATTAGATGCATTTCAGGTCATACACATAACTTAAAGTGCTGTACTTGGCTGTCCTTTCCTGACCCACAGTAGCAGATACTTTACACTACAGTCTCGGTGAAAACAAAGGCTCTCTGGCAGAGCAGACCCACCATGGTTCGCAGGTGCCCCAGGGCTTCTCTCACAGGAAAAACACACTTCTGGCACCTCAGCACAAATCTTCTCTTCAGGCAGCTTTCCTTCCTGCAGCAGGGCCGGGGGGGCTGCCCCTGAACAGCTGGTCTGGTTCTCCCTCATCCCTCTCAGGGTTGGGGCACCGGAACAAACCGGGGAACAGTCTCAACAACTTCTGTTACTTCTTCTTCTGCTGCTGTGTCCTTCTCTAGGGCGAGAACACACACCCTCCTCCTGTGGTAGCTCTGTTACAGAGCTGGGCTATGAGGGGCTGCCAACTGCAGCACACCTCCACCCCCCACTGAGTCTCCCACTAGACTACTTTGAAAACCCCAACATTCTAACCTAACTCCCAGCTGCAACATTCCACTGTGGCTTATGCTGCTTCGAGAATTCTATATGATGTCATCCCTCCAGCTCAGCTGAGACTGAGGACAGAGTGAGACAGTGTGAAACCCATTTAACTGGTGTCTCACAAGCTGCCTTCCCTGCCTGCCAGTAGATCTAAGTGGGATTCTAGTAACCCCGGTTGACGGGGGTTACACCAGTATAATTATTTAACTCCCAACCAGGGTGCAGCCAGGCAATAAAAATGCATATGCCAGGACCATGTTTGTTGCACCACCTGGCACAATAAACACAACTTTTGTACACCATGGTCCAGATATTCAAAACTTTGCGCTGGGCGCAAACCGTTTGCACAGGTTTAGCGTGGGATTAGCATGGGTTCGCTATATTCAAAAGGCCAAATAGCGCACACAAACTGCATTAGTGCTGGCCAAAATCATAATGTATGCAAGGGGCAAACTGAGGGTGTGTGTGCATAAATACAGGTGCAATGCTATATTTAACAACTAGCGCCGTGCAAAGTAGTTTTGTGCGACTTAGCGCGACAGCGCAGTGCACAGTACCACCCAGGAAAAGGTAGTCTTAACCCTGGGCAATCAGCTTTGCACGACATTTTGGCTTTGTGCGGTGTTTGTGCGGCTTTTGCGTGGCTTTGCGTGACCCTAACAAATAAATATGACACATAGACAAAGCCAGACATAGAGGAAACATGCTGCTCACTGATGGCATCACAATGATACCATCATCTGCCACCAGTCCCAGCCATGCCAGGCAGTAAGTGGTGACCCTGCCGCCAGTGGACACCATGGCAGTGTAGCCATACAGCACACACACCTGCAAACCACTCTTCTGTGGACACCAACAGATGCCAGCACACACATGCAGCACTGTGGGCATGGAGGGTGTTGAGGGGAGGGTGTATGGGTGGCCAGGCTGCGCCTCAGACCAGGTGTGTCCTCAAGGCTGGGGCACATCATGCAGTGCACATGGGCCAGTGTTGGGAATACTCCAACACCAGTGTGCCTGTCTGATCATATGTGCCCCCCCCAGCCACATACCGCATAGCTATACAAACACCACAGCACACACAGCCGGCCATGTATATGTCACTGTGAGTATCCCATGCCCAAGGTGCAGCATCTGTGAGTCACACAACAGCATAATAGTAATGTCCACTGTCAGTAAACACCTGCAAGGTAGGCATGTCACTGTGTACAGGTCAGTGGTCATCACTGCCCTACACACCATAGGCATTGCTGTGTCCCTCACGATACTGGCTCCCTTGCTACTGTAGTGTCTGCTGTGCACTGTAGCATGACCTATAGTGTGACAAGTTGCATGCAGCACCACCGCCACCTGTGCCTATGCTGTGTTGTCCCCTGGGGCACAATATGCTGTGCTGTACTGTATACATGTAGCCTGCAGCTACCATCATGCACAGCCAGACTATCCTACAGGTGGAGCTGCGGCCAGACCTGGCCAGCCCCTGTACTGCCAGACTGACCTACAGGTGGAGCTGTGGACCCTGCAGTAACGCTGGGCAAGCTGCATGCAGATCAGGGCATAATGAGATGCTAATCTGGATGTTTGCCCAGAGACTACTAAGTAGGCTCATTTGCATGTCACTTTTGAATATGGCAAAGTTTAGCATTGGGCAAATGGCTTAGCTCCGCTCTGAACCCATGCAAACGTGTTAGCGCCGTGCAAACGGTTCGGGGAATATTATACAGTTTTGCACACTGTACTTTCACACGCACTGCCGCCTGCAGCTGTACTGGGTCCATGCATTTGCTGGCACACACACTGGCCACATAGTTCACCTCTACCTACCTTCATGTTGCTGTGCACTTTGTTACTGTTGTGGTTTGCACTTCCTGGTTGCTATATATTCAGAGCTATCTTATTCCAGGGTTAAGTTTGCCCTGCACTCCCAGCCCAGTTTGCCGGGCCTCATTCCCATGCTATATTCAGAAGCTGTTTGCCCTGGGCTATTCCTTTTGAATATAGCTTGCTTTTTGCTCCGGGCTAAGTTTGCCTGCTGGGCAGTGCTAATTTAGCCCCAGGGCAAAGTTTTGAATATCGGGCCTTATGTCATTTGCCCCACCCCTGCACTGATAAATACAGTTGCCACACATTGCTTCCTCAGCCACACACACATATACCACCCCAGAGTCTGTAATGTTGTTGGGCCCTAGGGGGGCAAAGATAATCTCTGTGGCCAGCTCTTCTAGTTTTTACACCCAGGAGTAAAATAACAAAATGATCAGCTGGTTCTGTGTTGTGTTGCATGCAACAATGGAAGCAGTGCAGAGCCTTGTTGTTGCCCCTTAATATAAAACTGTCCACCATGGAGCACATGGGGTCTGTCTGACCAACACCCATGCTCCCAACACATTGCCACACTTGGCACCACTGATGCCCCCAGCAGCAAAGAAAGAACACTGTGACAACAGTAGTTTCAGGTTTTTTTTAATACTTTTTTGCACCTACTTTGCTTGCAAATCTGATAGTAGCACTAGGTATTTTATTAGCAGCCTTAGCTGGATCTAAGAGATTCCCAAATCTCACCTTCCTGCCCAGAGAATAGTTCATCACGGACATTTCTGGGAGGTCATTTGCCCAGTGGCCAGACTCAATCCTTGGGCATGACCTTCCCAGGTTAGTGACTGGGAAGGTTGTAGCCAGTGGCCTTTGCCCTGACCTGAGGTAAGGTTAGGAGTAGCCTGGAGCAGGGGAGGAGCAAAGGCCAGGCTACTTAAGGTCCAGGCAGAAAAGAGTAAGTCTCTTTCTGCCTGGACAGGATCAAGATTGTGGTGGCCAGTTAGCTCACTTGGTTAGAGTGTGGTGCTAATAATGCCGTGGTTGTGGGTTTGATCCCCATACAGGCCAAGTGTTTTACAGGACTGTTCGTTGTTGACTGGTGAGAACACTGGCTGATTTAAATATTGCGGCCATCGCCCAGGTGGCCAGGTGGTGAACCACCCCCCAAGTCTAGCTCCCACACTGGTACACTTGCAGGGCTCTGAGCAAGCCCACTATGCCGCGGATCGTCAGCGGCACAGCTTAAAAAAAATAATGGAATTGATACAGTGCGTCGCGACACTAGCATACGGTGCTCCAAAGATATTTGGTTATCTGCCAGGCTGCCCTAGGGGCATAGAAGAGATGGCTTGTGGGGGCGATGTGGACATGATAAAGGGTCTAACCATCAATCTGGCTGAACATAAGGGGCATAAGGGGAACAGTAGGACTGTCGGGGTAATGGGTGGGAGAACAAGAGAGTATCTCAGTAAATAGTCAAACAGTGCCTGTTATGAGCAGGAAGGGAGAGCATGTATATCTGGGGTTGAATAGATCCAGAGGGCAGCTGGCATGTCAGAGCAGTCGACGATCCCAGGGTCTTCAGCTTGCATGGGGGAGCTGTGGTGAACTTCCCGGTCCTCCTATAATTCAGTACTGCAGCTGCGGTGAACTACCTGGGCAACTAATTCAAAACTTCAGGGTTCCGCCCTGTTTCACAGGTTAAGGCACCATCGCAAGGCTAATAGGACCAGGAGTGCAGCTCGGAGCATACGCAGCAGGCTGCCACTTGGTGGGTTGGGGCAGTGGACATATTGTGGAGGGCAACTTTGAAGGTCGGCTGGCGTCTTCCTCTATTTGCAGTATGTCGACCCGTGTTATTAGGGCAAGGCCCACATCAGTACCAGTGGCGATATGGAGGTACAGTCTTCAGGACAGGAGCTCTCTCATGGGAATAAAGAATAACCGGAGTGGGGCTCTGGGCAGGGCACAATGTTTGAGTTGCTTTGTCAGTGACCATCTTACTGGGGGATTTTGCAGAGCTATGGGGGCAGCTATCTTAGTCAAAAACAAAAAGTAAACAAACATAAAACAAGCAGAAAGATAAAGCAGCAACATACACAGAGAGTAGGGATGTCAAATAAATAAATAAACATTGAACGGGGACAGGGGCTCTGCATGTCAACATAGCTGGATTTGGAGGGCTGAACTGTGCAGGGCAGGTGCCCTCCAGAGGCACAATGGTGCAAAATAAAAAAAAATATTTCTATAATAACCAGGGAACCAGGCACAAGGGAAGGATGGGGACATGTAGGCAGTTGGGAGGAAAGGAGAGTTAAGGGGAGAGGACGGCATGGGAAGGTGTGTGGGCCATCTCTTTTTTCTTCTCTCTCTAGCTGTCTCTCACTCTCTCTCTCTCTCTCTCTCTCTCTGATAATTTCCCCAAAATGCGACACCGTACGGTGAAAGAAGCTCAGTGGTAGGATGAAACAGGGGAAGTGTTGTGTCAAAAAAGGGGGGGGTGAGAAAGGGGCATCAGGGGTTGGAGGACTTGCGATCACACCACGTGCTGCTACAGCATGGGAGCAGGATAGCAGGGCTCCGTCTCCCCAACCTCTATGGTTAGTGGTGCTGTCCTGCAGGCCAGGGTCACAGGTCAAGCTAATACATTTAAAGTTTTCTGTTTCTATCCCCCAGGAGCTCTAGGACTGTAAAAGTGCAGCAAAAGACAAGCTGCAATCATGAGTACCAGGGACAGGTCAATTGGGCAGGGGCGCAGGGAGGCTGAGGCTTCACTGAACCCCGGTTTTAATGACTGACCCACCAAGAAGTTCAAGGAGGCATTGCAGCGACTGATGGAGCTAGGCAGACCCAACTGGTTGCAGGCAGTGATGCGAGAAGCACCTGGACAGCAGCAAGGGGGACACAGCTCATCATGCGCACTGAAGAAATCCAGGAAACCCTCCAGGAGAATGGCAGAGGCCATGGCAACCACAGCCGGGCAAATGAAGTCAGTGACAGTGAAGAAGCAGGAGGAACAGTTGGAGGCCCCACCCACGACCAAGGAATCCAGAAGCTGGGAGAAGCAGATGGGAGGCCCAACGGAGGACAGCGGAGCAGCTGGAGATACAGAAGGATCCAGCATGGCACCTGCAGCACTAATGATTGAAGATGAGTGTGGAGGTATGCAGGAAATGGGTATTGCTCATGGGAACAACCGGGAGGCAGATCAGGTAGCCGGGGCAAGGCGTGTTCTGCAGGGTAGGGAAAAAGTCTTGTGAGGTGCAGGTGTATCCTCAGCAGGAAGGTGCCTATATGTCAAGGCCCTCAAGAAGGCACATGGCCCAAGTAGGGGTAATTTCACAAGCCCGTGGGCTAGGGCAGAAGAAGAGGGGTTACAGGCGCAGGGTGCTCCGGAGATGAGGCCGGTCCCAGCGAGCACCATCCCCCCAGGGTGGGGGCCAATGCCAATTCCTTGGTTCCTGCAGTACTTGCATGGTCCGGCACCGGGGGTGGTGGGCATCGTGGAAGCGGGAGCTGGGGGGTGCGGGTCAGTGCCCACCACCTGTGGCATTCCAGGCATGGCCCTGGATGCAGTGGGGGGGACAGCAGTTTTTTTTTGGCGGCAACATCTTGAACAACGTTGCTGCAGCCCAAGTGCCCCTGCCGCCACTGGTGTTGGCAGCGATACAGAGTCCACTAGGAGGTGAAGGGACACTGTCTGAGTCCTAAATCCTCCCACCCTGGAGGAGGTGAGCTGTCCATCAGATGCTCAAGCCTTCTCCTCCCTTCTGGCCCTCCAATGCTCCGGGCTTGTTCCTGAACCTGGGTTGTCAACGTCACAAGCAGCAGCACTATCGATGCCCCAGTGGGCGGGCTTAAAATGTCATTCTTTAAGGCAACAATCCAAATTCCAAAAATCCAATGTCAGATGCAAATTTGGAATAGGAATCTAATTCTGATTCTGCATCTAATTGCATAGCAAATTTATCAGATCTCCCACAACTCAAAACAAACTAGAAGGCATGTGATGTCAGTGTTAGTGGTTAAGACAAAAAGCCTTCCCTCCTCTCCCCACACTTGCCCCCCAACTCTCCCTTACTTTAAGCTGCTAACGTGCTAGGATCCCCGAGGATGTGGTGCTACCTGCTGTGGACTGGACAGAGTAGACTGTTATGGTCCAGCTTCAGAAGAACTTCAACTTCTCAACCTTTTCTTTTTTGCTGCTACAGAAAGACCCCCCTCCCCAGAAACCCATCACATATGCAGAGCGACCTCATTGCTTGCCACCAAGCCCCTTCCCAGTAACCCATTCCCCTAGTCCCTACCCATAGTCAGAGCAGAGTCCACTCCCATGCTTGTGTTTCACACACTGGGTTGACCGCGAGAGACTGGTCTGGTACTGGTATACACACTTCTCCCACCCCAACCCCAGGACCGATGATACTGTCAATAGCCCAGCAGCTCTTGATTTTCCCTGAATGACCTGGGTAGAGGGGGTGGTTGACCTAAAGAAACCCCGGGTAGCCAACAGACACCTTATTCAGTACATCAGCTGGTTTAGGATGTCAGAAATACATTTGTGCTAAAGAAACTATATGATGAAAATTTGCCAACTAACAAATACTGTTGCTTTAAGTTAAAGTACACCATCTCCATGGCACTGACTGATATGGGCATCACTCTGGCACACTGGCAATCTGTGTTCACACATGAGCCTGGATGTCAGGAGTGAAGACTGTGAGGGAGGGAATCAGGGCATCCTTTGGATGCATCCCTCATTGGGGTGAGGTGGGTTGGAGTAGCTGCTGGTAGTGGTTTAGCATTCTTGGCAGTGTGAGTGACCACATGTTGCTGAGTGCCCTGCCTTCAGGACACTGCTTTGCCCACATGAAGCGGGAGGTGGGTGGGGCCACAAAAAATGGAAAATCTGACCCCTTGGTGAACTGGATGACAGTTGTCTTGTCCCACCAAGCCATTTGTCCCCCTGGTGCACCACTCTCACCTCCACAAGCTCCCATGGTCTTGCAGAGCCCATGGAAATGGTTCCCCTTCCTCAAGTCTCCAGGGGAGAGCCCCCCAGCAGTGATACGCTGGATCCCTGTGAGCCACAGGAAGGGTGCTGGGGATGTCACATTGTGATGGGAGTTGTCGGCAGAGGGTAGACTAGTGGGCATCAGGGACACTGACATAGCCCAACGAAGCAGTACGCCAGGGGCGTAGCTGAGATGGATAAAACAGATAATTCTTTAGGGAAGGAATAACTGGTTCAAAGAAGTTGAAAGCCTTCCAGAACCCTACCGGGTCATAATGTCATACGCTTAATAGCATACAACATTATAGCTAACCCGAAAGAGCACTGTCCAGGACAGCGAATGGTGCAATACCTCGCATACTGCTGTACAAAGTATTGCACCATTTACACACTCCCAGGCAGAGGATATGACCTCTGCTGGGAGTGGGTTCTGCTGAGCAGCTGCTGTGGTTCACTGGACTGAGCCACAGCAGCAGAAACACAGATGCTGCGTCTGGGACTGGGTTTGATTCCCAGTCCCAAACATTTTATTTTTCTTCACAATTTGTGCACTCCCTGAGTTGGACACTCCCCCCCGGAGTTGAGAATCTTTAATGGGGGGGTCAGAAGGTGCAGAATTATACCAATGGCAATATCATACTGTATTGGCAGTGCGATTCTGCCATTGGCATAATGTCTTGCGACATTATGACCCTGTGCCTTCAGAACCTGTGCCATAAGTAAACCTTTTCAGAACCTTTATATGGTCTTATAAAGTTCTGGTAATTTTTTTGATGCTTAAGTACAGTCTTCCAGCAAGTCTTTATTAAAAAAAAGGCTGCAGGTATCAATAAGATCCAGACAGAAGACTGGCAGAGGAGCAATAACCCACTAAGACCGATATGTCTTTATGTGGTCGTACTCACACTGGTATAACACAAGAGGCACTAACTAGCTGTATGACACTAGACATCAAGCTGCTTTTACATTATGTTCCCTCTACTGATAATAGCTTATGAGTGAAGACAGATGGTTACACAAAGTCTGCGTACTTTACACTAACAGGTTCTGACAGTTCTAATAAGACTTGGATAACTATCAACACTATTCATAACTTATTTAAACCTTCCCAGAACATCAGGAAATTTTGCAGTTTTCCCATCCTTTTGTTTCCTTTTTCATTATCATTTGCTGTCTGCAAATGATTTCATTTTAAAGTCTGTTTGCAAGAGAAATTATGTAATTCAGCTAATTAGTAGTTTAGGCGTTTAACTTTTGACAGCAACTATGCTAATTTCTGGCAGCCCACTGGAGGATGACCAGTTATGACCCATTATGTTGCTGGTGGATGGAACTCTTCTTTAAGGTGCTTTTCTGACTTCCAGAAAATAATTTTTTACAGTTGTCATCGGCAAAACTCAGATACACAACATTCTCCAAAAATCTGAATTCCTGGATGTTCCATGATTTTACTGCTGAAGACATCTGCCTGAAGACCAGCTCTTTTCCTTTAGATTTTATTTTAGAGATGGGAGGGGCAGTTGTAACCTGGTTCTGGTTCTGACGCTGGTCTTTTTGTGGTGGTTGGACAAGGGTGAAGTTCTGTTCTTCTTCCAAGCAGAAGCAGGCACAACTTTCCAGATACAATACAAGCCTTTAGTTATCCTGTGAGAAGGGTGACCGCTATTGAGCGCTTACAAAAAGGGTGACTCAATAGCGGCACCTGCGCACTGGGCTCAAGTACAGGGGGGCGAAGACGGGTATAGTGACATCCTGTCACCATATGTATATGCACACGAGGGAGCGAGCACACCATGTGATGGGTGGAAGGGGAGGGAGAGTTTGTGAGGTGTAGCACAATGGTGAGTTGCTGAGCTGGCCAAGTGGTGTGGTGGGTTTGTGGCAGGCTAGTGTTCACAGGGTGCTGAGCACATCGGTATTTTTGCACTGGTCTGCCAAAACTTTTTTTTTTTCATCCCCCCGACATGCACCCCTTGGAATTGAGAATCTTTAGTGGGGTGTGGGGGCTATTCCCATAAACAAAAAATAGCAAGTTCCGGTGCCCTTTTGTCATGCGCTGGGAGTGTGCATTGGCGAAATGGATTTTCGCTGATGTACTTTCGCCCTAACGGCGATCGCCGTTCCACGAACGCCATTATCACATAGACCCAAGACTTTATTAATTCAGCCACTAATGTCATGCCAGGAAACTGCAATCAATTCTTTCAACTGTTATAAAAGTGCTTCCACTCTATTATTCCACTTTATAAGGGGCAACCAAGAGTCCCATATCTGCAGATGTCACATTTACTAATACTCTGAGTACAGTAACTAAACATCCTGGCCATGAGCAGCTAGCAATTTGCCAGTCCAGGTTACGAGAATAGAGAAGTCCACTTGAGCCAAACCCTAGTGTGCAGGGAAGTACAGATGTGACAGCCAGGATGCAATACAGAAATGCTGCAAAATATTATGGAATGCTGCAGTTTACTGCAGGAGCCATTGTAAGTCAATGTCAATTAAGCCCTTTTGTCATGCAGTATTTTGTGACATGTCATTACTGCAAGTTACTGCACTTCATTGTGGCTGACTCCACTGTACCTGGTCGAGCTATCGGTCTCATTGGCCGGCAGAAGAAGTTGTAGAATGATATTCATCATATGAAGCTGGTTGTCCGTTGGACTTCTGGTGACACAGGTGCCGAAGGAACAGGAGGGAGGAAGAAGGTGAAGAAGGCTGGTTGCTGTTGTAGATTGAAGATGCTGCGGAGCTGTTGGCAATGCGGGTGATGAAATAACAGGAAGAAGGACAACCCTGAAGAAAATCCTTTGCTGCTGCAAATTTCTCTGGGTAAGGTCATTGATGGGTTGCCACCCAGCCAATGACGGGACAGCTAAGGTCACCAAAAAGCAGTGCTCCAATTACAGGGGGGCCTGAGGGGGCTGGGCCCCCTTACTTTTTGGAGGGCCCCTGAGTTCTGTGTAATTGAAATTTGCCGGCGGGGGGCCATGTTTTGGCCCCCTTATGTCTCACTGCTGAAGCTGCCGATCTCCATTCAGTCAGGAACACAAATTGCAGCAGCCCTGCCTGAATGAAACATAATAATTAACACCACGTTTTCTCTTTTAATAGCCATTTAGGTAAACAATAGCCTCCCCCCAACCCATAGGCACACAATCCGCATCAAAGGGAGTTAAGTGATACGTGAGACAGATATTTATTTAAAGCCATGTTTACATGGCTGCAGCACTCTTGTATTTGTGCTGCTCCCATTCCACTGTGCTGGCTGCTCCTCCATCAATTTAGTGTTTATACTGCTTACCCTCGCAGTGCTGCAGGTCACTCCAAGGAGGGGTTTTAAATTCAGCAGAGGATGCTGGGAGACACCAGGACAGAAAGCTTCCCATCGGAGCAAGCACATCAGAGGGTTTACAACTTTGGTTATTACGCTCACTCTGATACAAGTACCCACAATTGAGCTGCAGCAGAAAAGGGATCCAAAGCACACTTACGGCACTCCAGAAAGTGTCTATAAAGCTGACTTTGCTGCACATCAACCTGTGCGCATGGGTTGATGCGCTTCAAAGTTGGTGCTGTAAACAAGCCTTAAGTGATAGCATGCCATTGTTTGACTGCTTTGATGGCCGCCTTCCTGGAAAACAAAAGCCTCCCACAGCTAAAAGCAGTATCCACAGCTGGCACTAAACTTAGTCCTTCACAGAGACTTTAAAGAAGTGATAGTCAGAGGTGATTACCTTCATCCTTATTGACTGTAAACAAACGCTGCTGTGCTTGCCTACTTTGATGTCCGGGTGTGACATCTCCTTGAACGAGCACAGTTGGGGGGGTTCATTTCCGCTCGGTCTATGAATGACTTAAACCAGAAGTACAAGTAGTAGCCACAGCCAGTAACCCCTACACCAAGCCTCTACGAACAACCTATTTGTTCACTGTCAATAAGTTGTTGGGAGAGAGAGAGTGAGGGTGAGAGACAGAAGGAGAGGGATAGAAAATAAGTGCAGTTTCAGGAGCCCAGAGGACTAGTGTGGCACCTCTGCTGTACCGCCTGTTGAAATCAGATTACTGCTGGCTGTTCTACTGCAGAATCCTTGTTATTTTAGACAAGATAAGAAAATCAAGAGCACACAACTCTGGATGGCATGTAAATGTGTTTTTTTTTTTGCATAAAGCCAGGGGGCTAGGCAGCAATTAGGATGAGTAAGTCAGGACTCAGAGGAACTTGGGGTGGGCAGGCAGCGCTAGCTGGATGGGGCTGGAGCGTGGGATTGGGCCCGATGTGGAGCTGCACTAGATCCTGGGTCCTCTAGCAGTGTCAACACAAGTTGCCGTCATAGAAAGAGCTGGGAAACAGGGAGAGAGAGACCCTGAATGGACCAGGACTACACTCTTTTGGCCTCCTCAGCCTGACCTCAATGGTGGGGTTGGGGGGTTACTTTATTCTCCAGAGCCCATGTACAGTAAGGCAAGCTTGGGGAGGGGGCACTTGTCTCCAGTGCCAATGTGAAGTAAAGTAAGAAGGCTAGAGAGAGGGTTGTTTTTTTGTCTCAAGAGCTCATGTAAAATATGGCATGGGTGGTGGGGGGTATGTTTTGTGTTTCTAGGCCCCATGTGAAGTAAGGTCACTAATGTCTATTCGTGCAACTTATGTAACTTCTGTAAAGAAAAATATAATTGTCTTTTCTGTAACAATTTCAGGGTCACCCCTGAAAAACGGACCTCTGGTCTCAGTGGGCTTACCCAGTTACCAAAATCTAAATAAATAAATAAATGAAGAGGGGGTGTTTGTCTCCAGAGCCCATGTGAAGTAAGGCAATGCTGGGGGCTTGTTTCCAGAGCCCACGTAAGTATGGTAAGGAAAGGCGGAGGGTTTGCTTGTGTCTTTGGAGCCCAAGTGAAGTAAGGCAATGCTGGGGGCTTGTTTCCAGAGCCCATGTGAAGAATGGTAAGGCAAGGGGGGTTTACTTGTGTCTTTGGAGCCCATGTGAAGTAAGCCAAGATGAGTGGTGGGTGTTGTGCATCACAGGAGCTCATGTGAAGTGGGGCAAGGCTAGGGGATGCATTCTGTCTCCAGAGTCCATGTAAAATAAGTCAGGGCGGGGGGGGCGCTGTGGCGCTGTGTGTCTCTGCATCCTATGTCAAGTAAGGCAAGGCTAGGGGGTGCCATGTGTCTCCAGAGTCCATGTGATGCAAGACTATGGGTGGGGGGTACTTTGTGTCTCTGGAACCCAGGTGAAATATGTATATTATACAAAATAGACAGCATGTTGTGTTCTGCTACTCGAGTAATGCATCCCAAGTGATTTACCTAGTGCTGCTGATGCATATCCACACCATTCTCAGATTTCTGACCAGCGGGTCAAGGAGAGATAGTCTGTGTGTCTGTAACATGGCAGAAGTTCAGTGCTAGATCCAGTAAAAGAGAAGAGCCTATGAATTATGGATATTTTGGATAGTGGCGTGACTGTGTGAGACGTGTGTCGGGGGTGTGGGTTGGTCAAAATAGGGGGTGTCCTGAAAACAGGGAGACCTGGAAGGAAATACTGCATGTGTTAGGAGAAACACATGTTAATCTCACTGTCTCCTAAGCCTGCCAGCAGTGACCCCTGAGAAGGTGGGACACCATACCATCAGCCAGGGGCGTCATTTAATTATTTAAGGAGGATGTATTTGACTCCTAATAATGAAAAATGTAGGTGACTTCGAGTTTTGCAGGCATGGAAGTCAAACGGTGTGATATTCTTCTTCTGAATGGGGGCATGCCGTTATCTGTAATGTGTATGTTACAAAACTGTCTCTGACATTATACTGGCTTCCAAAGTTGTAACCTGGGAAGTATTTTGATTTCCCCAAAAACCGTAATGACTTTCAAATTTTGACCACTGAAGTTTTTGATATCAATCATCCAAAATTAACTGAACCTCAGAGACCATAATATATAGCAATCTTATTTAAGAAATAAAGCGGGTGGCGTGTGTGTGTGTGGGGAGGGGGGCATTGTTAACTGGTGCAGGATTCATCCACATATTTAATTTAATCCTTTTTTTAATACTCTGCCTATCATCATAATGCACAAATCACACACTGGTTGTCCCTTAACAGTAGCAGACTGGCTCCCCTCCCCTCTGCTTTCATTGTTTCCTGGTCTAGTGCTCTGCTGCTGCGTCCTTTTTTTTCCTTGTGCTCCGATCAGAAAGGCAGCTCGTATGTTAATAGTCCTTTGCATAAGCTGCTTTGCTTGTCCACGTCTTGCAATTGGGGTGTAGTGCATAACTTGCAGGCAGTGAGCTGGCAAAAATTCCTAGGGGGTTGGTGTTGGTGAAGAAGGGGGTAATTAACAAAGAGGTAAATGTGATCTGGGGCATCTGTTTCACAGAGTGTGAAAGAAATGGGGAGTGAGAAGCAGTCCACTTTACAAATAAAGCAAAGAATGAACTTTCATAAACAGTTTAATTTTTAAAACACTCTTGCACAAAACAGTAAACTAATCGTGGAGCGTTTCATCCTGGTGGGTTCTAATGTACCTTACTTAGCTCTAAAATGCAAGAAAATGCAGCGTTTACAGTGATGTTCTTAAAGATTACCTGGGGAGCATGCCCCCAGACCCCCTACCTTTGTGAGGATATTTGCACCCTCTTTTCACTGACTCTGCTCACACCTCTGAATATGGGCCATTGGGCCCCCCTACTTTTTCCATCATAAGTCGAGTACTGCCTGAAAGGAAGCAAAATAACAATGTAATTAATACACACACAAAATAATAACTACCTATCCACCGTACTGTGGGGGGAACCTCACTACCACTGAGCCAGGTCGGGTCCTAGGCTGACTACACGGGGGGTACTGACTATCGCTACTGTGGCTACTCCAGACATCGGCGTCTTCTGCTGCACTTTTAGACAGGCTTTGCGACTCAGGTGCTGGATGTTGGAGGTCCAGAGGCATTGGCTAGCTGGGTGCGAGGCAGGTAGGGACAGGTCACTGGAGGCTGAGGATAAAGCTGGAAGCCAGGAGATTAAGTAATCAGTGTGCAGGCTCTGGTGAGGTGTGGGCAGAAGAATCTGGAAGGGTAAAGACACTGAACAACCATTTACCTCAAACCATTCCAGGTGGCTATAGGACATACACCCTAGGCCAGGTTTTATAGGCAACCGTACAGTTCTTGGGGACAACAGTGCAGGTCCAAGGGGCAGAACTCATACAGACAACGAGTTAAATTCTCAAGCAAGACAGTTCAGTTCAAGAAACGTTTTTGTAGGTAACCACAGTTCAGAACAGGGCACCCAGTTTAGTTCAATTTTCAGGGTGCTATACCCACCAATGCAGGGTTTGAAGTGGTGGGGCAATACAGCAACGCTGTCCAGTTCATGGGCCAGCAATCAGTAGGCACGTTAGCTGCAGCCAAGCAGCCTAGAAGGACTCTCCAAGAAAAACAAAAAATATAATCTGGCCCTTTAAATGTCTTTAGCCCAGGCTTGGGTATTCTCTTGCTCTCCTCCAGGAGGACCTACTACCTCAGCCTGCCCCCTTATGAATAATTACGAGGGACCTTTAACCTTGCTTTGTACTGGGTGGGGGGGGCTTGGCTCTGCTCTCTAATTGCTATGTATAAGGCCCTGTAACCTTGCTTTGTGCTGGCGGGAGGGAGCTTGACTCTGCTCTCTAGTACTATACATAAGGGCCTGTAACCTTGCTTTGTGCTGGGCGGGGCGGGCTTGGCTCTGCTCTCTGATTACTATGTATAAGGGCCTGTAACCTTGCTTTGTGCTGGGCGGGGGTCTTGGATCTGCTCTCTAATTACTATGTATAAGGGCCTGTAACCATGCTTTGTGCTGGATGGGGGTTGACTCTGCTCTCCAATTACTATGTATAAGGGCCTGTACCCTTGCTTTGTGCTGGGGGGAGGGGCTTGGCTCTTTAATTACTATGTATAAGGGCCTGTAACCTTGCATTGTGCTGGACGGGGGGCTTGTTCTGCTCTCTAATTACTATGTATAAGGGCCTGTACCCTTGCTTTGTGCTGGGCGGGAGGGCTTGGCTCTGCTCCCTAATTACTATGTATACGAGCCTGTAACCTTGCTTTGTGCTGGGCGGAGGGGCTCTGCTCCTAATTACTATGTATATGAGGGCCTGTAACCTTGCTTTGTGCTGTGCAGGGAGGGGCATGACTCTGCTCTCTAATTACAATGTATGAGGGCCTGTACCCTTGCTTTGTTCTGGGCGGGGGGCTTGGCTCTGCTCTCTGATTACTATGTATAAGGGCCTGTAACCTTGCTTTGTGCTGGGCGGGGGGGCTTGGCTCTGCTCTCTAATTACTATGTATAAGGGCCTGTACCCTTGCTTTGTGCTGGGCGGGGAGGGGGCTTGACTCTGCTCTCTAATTACTATGTATAAGGGCCTGTACCCTTGCTTTGTGCTGGACGGGGGGGGGGCTTGGCTCTGCTCCCTAATTACTATGTATGAGGGCCTGTAACCTTGCTTTGTGCTGTGCAGGGGGAAGGGTGTGACTCTGCTCTCTAATTACTATGTATAAGGGCCTGTAACCTTGCTTAGTGCTGGGCGGAGGGGGCTTGGCTCTGCTGTCTGATTACTATGTATAAGGGCCTGTACCCTTGCTTTGTGCTGGGCAGAGGGGCTCTGCTCTCTAATCACTATGTATGAGGCCTGTACCCTTGCTTTGTGCTGGGCGGGCGGGGGGGGCTTGGCTCTGCTCTCTACCCATGTATAAGGGCCTGTACCCTTGCTTTGTGCTGGCGGGGGAGGGGTGTTTGGCTCTGCTCTCTGATTACTATGTATAAGGGCCTGTACCCTTGCTTTGTGCTGGGCGGGGGGTGTGTTGGCTCTGCTCTCTGATTACTATGTATAGAGGCCTGTACACTTGCTTTGTGCTGGGTGGGGGTGTTTAGCTCTGCTCTCTGATTACTATGTATAAGGACCTGTAACTTGCTTTGTGCTGGGCGGGGGGGTGTGTGTGTTTGGCTCTGCTCTCTAATTACTGTGTATAAGGGTCTGTACCCTTGCTTTGTGCTGGCGGGAGAGGGCGTGATTCTGCTCTCTATTTACTATGTATAAGGGCCTGAAACCTTGCTTTGTGCTGGATGGGGGGGGGGGCTTGGCTCTGCTCTCTAATTACTATGTATGAGGGCCTGTACCCTTGCTTTGTGCTGGATGGGGAGAGGGTGTGGCTCTGCTCCCTAATTACTATGTATAAGGGCCTGTACCCTTGCTTTGTGCTGGGCGGGGGCTCTGCTCTCTAATTACTATGTATGAGGGCCTGTAACCTTGCTTTGTGCTGGATGGGGGGGGCTTGGCTCTGCTCTCTAATTACTATGTATGAGGGCCTGTAACCTTGCTTTGTGCTGGATGGGGGGGCTTGGCTCTGCTCTCTAATTACTATGTATGAGGGCCTGTAACCTTGCTTTGTGCTGGATGGGGGGTGGCTTGGCTCTGCTCTCTAATTACTATGTAAAAGGACCTGTACCATTGCTTTGTGCTGGGCGGGGGGGGGCTTGGCTCTGCTCTCTAATTACTATGTATAAGGGCCTGTAACCTTGCTTTGTGCTGGGCGGGGGCTCTGCTCTCTAATTACTATGTTTAAGGACCTGTACCCTTGCTTTGTGCTGGATGGGGAGAGGGTGTGGCTCTGCTCCTAATTACTATGTATAAGGGCCTGTACCTTGCTTTGTGCTGGGCGGGGGCTCTGCTCTCTAATAACTATGTATAAGGGCCTGTACCCTTGCTTTGTGTTAGGGGGGGGCTCTGCTCTAATTACTATGTATAAGAGCCTGTACCCTTGCTTTGTGCTGGATGGGAGAGGGTGTGGCTCTGCTCCCTAATTACTATGTAAAGGGCCTGTACCCTTGCTTTGTGCTGGGCGGGGGGACTCTGCTCTCTAATTACTATGTATAAGGGCCTGTAACCTTGCTTTGTGCTGGGCGGGGAGAGGGTGTGGCTCTGCTCCCTAATTACTATGTATAAGGGCCTGTACCCTTGCTTTGTGCTGGGGGGCTCTGCTCTCTAATTACTATGTATAAGGGCCTGTACCCTTGCTTTGTGCTGGATGGGGAGAGGGTGTGGCTCTGCTCCCTAATTACTATGTATGAGGGCCTGTAACCTTGGTTTGTGCTGGGCAGGGAGGGCTTGGCTTTGCTCCCTAATTACTATGTAGAAGGGCCTGTACCTTGCTTTGTGCTGGACAGAGGGGCTCTGCTCCCTAATTACTATGTATGAGGGCCTGTAACCTTGGTTTGTGCTGGACGGCGGGGGCTTGGCTCTGCTCCCTAATTACTATGTGTAAAGGGCCTGTAACCTTGCTTTGTGCTGGGCGGAGGGGCTCTGCTCCCTAATTACTATGTATGAGGGTGTGTATCCTTGGTTTGTACTGGACAGGGGGGGCTTGGCTCTGCTCCCTAATTACTATGTATAAGGGCCTGTACCTTGCTTTGTGCTGGGCGGAGGGGCTCTGCTCCCTAATTACCATGTATACGGGCCTGTACCTTGCTTTGTGCTGGGCGGAGGGATTTGGCTCTGCTCTCTAATTACCATGTATAAGGGCTTGTACCCTTGCTTTGTGCTGGATGGGGGGGGGGCTTGGCTCTGCTCTCTGATTCTTATGTATAAGGGCCTGTACCCTTGCTTTGTACTGGGCGGAGGGGCTTGGCTCTGCCCTTCAATTACTATGTATAAGGGCCTGTAACCTTGCTTTGTGCTGGTGGAGGGGCTTGGCTCTGCCCTCTAGTTACTGTGTATAAGGGCTTGTACCCTTGCTTTGTGCTGGGCAGGGAGAGGGCGTGGCTCTGCTCTCTAATTACTATGTATAAGGGCCTGTACCCTTGCTTAGTGCTGGGCGGAGGGGGGCTTGGCTCTGCTGTCTGATTACTATGTATAAGGGCCTGTACCCTTGCTTTGTGCTGGGCGGAGGGGCTCTGCTCTCTAATTACTATGTATAGGGCCTGTACCCTTGCTTTGTGCTGGGGGGGGGGTGTTTGGCTCTGCTCTCTGATTACTATGTATAAGGGCCTGTACCCTTGCTTTGTGCTGGGTGGGGGTGTTTGGCTCTGCTCTCTGATTACTATGTATAAGGACTTGTAACCTTGCTTTGTGCTGGGCGGGGGTGGGTGTTTGGCTCTGCTCTCTGATTACTATGTATAGGGCCTGTACCCTTGCTTTGTGCTGGGCGGGGAGAGGGCGTGACTCTGCTCTCTATTTACTATGTATAAGGGCCTGAAACCTTGCTTTGTGCTGGATGGGGGGGGCTTGGCTCTGCTCTCTAATTACTATGTATGAGGGCCTGTAACCTTGCTTTGTGCTGTATGGGGGGGGCTTGGCTCTGCTCTCTAATTACTATGTATAAGGGCCTGTACCCTTGCTTTGTGCTGGATGGGGAGAGGGTGTGGCTCTGCTCCCTAATTACTATGTATAAGGGCCTGCACCCTTGCTTTGTGCTGGGCGGAGGGGGGGGGGCTCTGCTCTCTAATTACTATGTATGAGGGCCTGTAACCTTGCTTTGTGCTGGATGGGGGGTGTGGCTCTGCTCCCTAATTACTATGTATGAGGGCCTGTAACCTTGGTTTGTGCTGGGCGGGAAGGGCTTGGCTTTGCTCCCTAATTACTATGTAGAAGGGCCTGTACCTTGCTTTGTGCTGGAAAGAGGGGCTCTGCTCCCTAATTACTATGTATGAGGGCCTGTAACCTTGGTTTGTGCGGGACGGGGAGGGCTTGGCTCTGCTCCCTAATTACTATGTATAAAGGCCTGTACCGTCCTTTGTGCTGGGCAGTGGGGCTTGGCTCTGCTCTCTAATTACTATGTGTAAAGGGCCTGTAACCTTGCTTTGTGCTGGGCAGAGGGGCTCTGCTCCCTAATTACTATGTATGAGGGTGTGTATCCTTGGTTTGTACTGGACAGGGGGGGCTTGGCTCTGCTCCCTAATTACTATGTAGAAGGGCCTGTAACCTTGATTTGTGCAGGGTGGAGGGGCTTGGCTCTGCTCTCTAATTACTATGTATAAGAGCTTGTACCCTTGCTTTGTGCTGGGCGGGGAGAGGATCTGGCTCTGCTCTCTAATTACATAGTATAAGGGCCTGTACCCTTGCTTTGTGCTGGGCGGGGGGGCTTGGCTCTGTTTTTTATTTACTATGTATAAGGGCCTGTATCCTTGGTTTGTGCTGGACGGGGGCTTGGCTCTGCTCCTAATTACTATGTATAAAGGCCTGTACGTCCTTTGTGCTGGGCGGTGGGGCTTGGCTCTGCTCTCTAATTACTATGTGTAAAGGGCCTGTAGCCTTGCTTTGTGCTGGGCGGAGGGGCTCTGCTCCCTAATTACTATGTATGAGGGTGTGTATCCTTGGTTTGTACTGGACAGGGGGGGCTTGGCTCTGCTCCCTAATTACTATGTATAAGGGCCTGTACCTTGCTTTGTGCTGGGCGGAGGGGCTCTGCTCCCTAATTACCATGTATACGGGCCTGTACCTTGCTTTGTGCTGGGCAGAGGGATTTGGCTCTGCTCTCTAATTACCATGTATAAGGCTTGTACCCTTGCTTTGTGCTGGACGGGGGCTTGGCTCTGCTCTCTAATTACTATGTATAAGGTCCTGTACCCTTGCTTTGTTCTGAGCGGGGGCTTGGCTCTGCTCTCTGATTACTATGTATAAGGGCCTGTACCCTTGCTTTGTGCTGGCGGAGGGCTTGGCTCTGCCCTCTAGTTACTGTGTATAAGGGCTTGTACCCTTGCTTTGTGCTGGACGGGGGGGGGCTTGGCTCTGCTCTCTAATTACTATGTATAGGGGCCTGTACCCTTGCTTTGTGCTGGGTGGAGGGGCGTGAGTCTGCTGTCTAATTTCTACATATAGGGGCCTGTACCCTCACCACTGTGTTGCCCCTGGGCTTTTTTCTGCCCCTTAGTGAATAAATATGAGGGACTTGTAGCTTTCTGTAGGGGCTTCTAATTCTTGGCCCCACCTCCTGGCTCTGAAAGGAGTGAAACTAAACAAAGGGCTGTTAACCTGCTGTGCCTCACCATACTGGGTGATCACACTGGGAGATGAATGAAAGAAGGTGATATGCCCATTGGTACTGTTCTCCCACACCAGCGGGTCCAACTAATCCCGTCATTTAATAATATTGCATCGATTCTCCTTTTAAATATCTCCAAACTACAGTACTATTAGACAATACCTCACTAGGTAGTAGTTTCATAACCTGCCGGTACACTGAAGAAAGAAATGATACCTTCCATTTTTTATTTTCCTACGTTCGGGCACTTGGCTCACTGCTTCCCGGCTCCCTTGTGCCGACTGGTGCCAAATTCCACAATGGGGATTTAAGCTGTGGTTCCACTCCCCTTCCCTTTGTGTTGCCGCTCGCCCACTTCTCCTTATCACTCCCCTCCCCTTTCTGCAGTGCCTATGGTGCAAAAAAACAAATTGGGCACTTGGCCCACTCACCGCCATGCCTCAATTCTGCTGCTAGTGCCAGGGATCTGATGAGGTGACCAGGGAGTTGTTCTCCCACCCAGCTTCTCGGCACTGCTCCTGGAGGTCAGGGCAGAGCAGTAGGCCCGGGACATGTTTCTGCCAGAATCACTGTTGCATGCCACCTCCATCACTAAAAGCCATCCCCACTGCTGCTGAGGACTCAGAAGGGAAGGCTGCACAAATTGGTGCTGGGACTGCTGTGAGGGAAGGAGAGGGGAGCAAGGGTGGCCGGCACACACCAGCAGAATGATTCAGACTCAGCCAGGGGAGCAACCAAAAAAAAATTGAAACTAGTTAGTTTAAGTTTATTTGTTCGACTATAAGTCCTTATGACACAGGAAAAAAGTAGTAACATTTTACAATCTTCATAAATTGTATAGAATATACATAAAAATCAAGCAATCATAAAAGTGTCTTACTCCATAATAATGTGTGCATTATAGTGTGTACTTGTTTTAGAACTATACCTTTTGTATATATCACTTGTGATATACAGTTTCTGATATTGTTATACCTCTGTTTGTACTTGTCTAACTCCTGTACCCCCTTCCCCGGGTTGCATCTGGAAACAAGCTTCTGTTCATGGTGCTTTTCCCGGTTATCAACTTTTAAATAAATAAAAAAAGGATCAGCCCGATTAAACAGTTTTATAGCCATTCCATGCCTCTGTCTCTAACAGACTTTGACAAAACAAGGTTTAAATAATTAAACATACCTCAAACATTTATTCCAATAAATTTCACATAAAAACAGATACTGTATATCCTTTTATAATAACTGGTTACCCCCATTATCAACCCGTTTTCGAGTACTGTAAAAAGGCATATCAACCTGCAGGTTGATATGAAAAACTCGTATCAACCTGTGGGTGATACGGCTTTTACTGTCTCGCGCCGGGTTGTCTGTAGCAGGCCAGCCCAATAAAACAGACTGAGGCAGCACGAGACGGTTCTCCAACCGTGGATACTCACTGACAGCATAACCCTCAGTTCAAAAGAAACATACAGAGCCGAGTCACAAAGCGTAAAAATTGTACTTTCCCCACTGCCCCTTACTGTTTCCACAGGATGCCTGAACTTTCAACTCGGTGTCACGTCAACCGGAATGACCCCAACCCATCTAGATTGCGAATCAACAATGCTGCAGGCAGACACTGAAGCTGAAGGACCTTGGCAAACTTGTTTATTTAATCTACTAAAAAAACATTTGTTAGTCATTTTTTTTTTATTTTCATTGCTGCGATCGATGATTACTTGAAACATCCACTTTACCCAACTCGAACCCATGACCCATAAGGTACTGAAGTTTACTGTGTCATCGTTCTTTTGCACCAGTTAATATAAAAATAAAACATATGTGTGGGGAGGGGGTGATCTGCAGTTTTTATTTTACACACCCTCAGTGTGTGAAAATGTAGAAACTTCTCAAGCTTCGCTCTCGAGGTTTCTATATTATCACACACCTTGGGTGTTTAAAAAAACTGCATATCATCCCCTTACATGTGCATTATTCTCTACATACAGATTAATAAAAGTAATAGTAATATTCTAGTAAATAGCAAAAGATCCCACAATGAAATAAGGCTCTTTACTATAGAACAATAATAAGCAGAGAGGAAGAATGTATTCAAATGGTTAATAAAATGCCTACCAAGGACTAATAGTTTTTAGTGTGCATTCATTCAATTGGTTTTCCAGACTTCTTGGTCACATGTATATATGTGTGTGTATATATATATATATATATATATTCAATATCTCTCTTTCCCATTATCTCTAAATATAAGGAAACTCATACTCTGTCCCTATTTTTATTGCTTAGAATTTAAAATATATTTGCACTTCTAGTAAATCTTGTAATACTGAAAAATTACTCTAAGCATAGAGGGTGGGATATTCAGAAATGCGCCAGAAGCAGGCGCACAGCGCAAGTACACTGCGCCAGTGCGCACCCAAAGCGATATTCAAAGGCTGAGCACAACGGCAAGTGACAGCGCAAGATGGCTGAATATCACAGGGATGCACCATGGCGCAAGAAGGGCTGCGCCAGAGAGCAAGTCAGCAGGTGCCATTGCGTAACCTTGGCTGTGCAACGGAGCAAGGCAGGAAGCGCAAGAGCACAACATGGGCTGGGTAAGGGACAGAGGTGCATGGGCCATGGAACAGGGCAACTGGCACAGTGTGGAGCATGCCACAAGAGCAGGACACACTGCCACCAGGGTGCAGGGGAGGACAGGAAGGAGGCAAGGCAGGCACATGCCCGCGGGCCCCGACCACGCACACCACAGCAGTGCATGGAGGTGGCATGGCACCAATGACCACTGGCAAGCAGCCATGGGGAACACCCACAGGATGACACTGGACACGCCACCGGGTCCATAGCTGACAACACACATGCTGACAGCACACAACACACAGGCTACACAGCCCTAGCAGGGTGCACATATACGCCCCAGGGCACACACACCGGCCACTGGGCACAGGCCACCAAACACAAACCCCATTCGACCCCTGATGTACCACATGGCCACCATGCACTCTGCTGCAGCATGGCTCCATACGCCAGCTGCAAAGCAGACACGGACACGGATGGCTAACAAAATAGATGTGTATTAAAATCAACAAACAACAGCAACTATATACGGAGGAACAGGGATGAGGGCAGGGAATGGGGAGGCCACAATCAAGATGGTAGTCTGGGGAAGGGAGGCAGGGGGATAGGGGACATGGCTAGGTAGGGTACAAGGGAGGAAGGGGAAGGGGGTCAGGGGAAGGGAGAGTGATGCAGGTCAACAGGCCCCACGTGTCATTCACTCCCTTCTGGCGCCTGGTCCGCCATCACCTCTGTGGCCTACACAGGGCCTGCCTGATGATGCGGGCCACCACAAGGGTGGCTGTGGTGACCCTCAGGATCTTCTCCAGGAGTCTGGCATTGTCATCCACTCGATGGACACCTAGGACAAAGGAGGGGACATGGATGAGTGCATGCCCATTCAACTGTAGCCCATCCACCATGTGCGACAGACAGCAGTGACGTGTGCCCTGTAGTAGGCACACAGCCATCTGCAGCATGCGTGCCCACATGAGCTGCCATCCTGACCTTCCACAGCCATGCACAGCACTGCACACCAACACCAGCCATGCGCAGCACACCACATCCATGGCCGCCAGGCAACACAGCTATGCAGGGGGGGATGACAGTGGCATGGCTGGGACCTGGATGCACCCACAGCCCACCCGCATCAGCCACACACACGTGCGAAAGGCGCGGCATGGTGCAATGGACCACGCCGGCGATGCACGGCTGTAATGGCCATGTGCACAGGGGGGCTGCGGCCCACCCCAACCCCACACAACACAATACATTGACAGAGTGCCTACCTGCATGCTGCGGCATGACTGGGACCTGTCCGCCAGCACCTCCCACATGGCCAGCATCCCTCGCCCGTGTGCCTCCATTGGCCTGCTGCCATCCGGCAGCAGCTCCCACCATCCTGGCTCTGTGCCGATCCTCAGGGCCTAGTAGGGAGACAGAGGGAGGCAGACATCAGCACTGGGCAGCAATCCACATGCCCCACCACCCTCCAGCACAGTATACCCCATGTCCCTGCACAGTGGCCTTGCCGTGGCACAGCACACTTATGGTGCGCTGCCACAGCCAGTGGCATGCCCAGCCACAGCCCCCCCAGCAGCATGGTGTGACACTTCGCTGGCACCCCACAGAACACCGACAAGGCACAGATGTGGAAATGTACACTCACCTGGCCGTGGCATGGTACACCTCCGAACGTGTGCCTGCAGTGTCCTCAGCTGGTCTGGATCCCTCCGCCACAGGTCCCCATACCTGTGGTGGCACTGCTCCCTGCTACACTGGGCCCCAGTGGCCTCCTCTAACTCCTCGGCCACCCCCTGCCACACCTCAGTGCATAGCCGGTCCAGGGGCACCTGCCCATATAGGGTACCAACTTGAGGCTCTACTAGTGCCACCAGGTTAACCAGCTTGACCTGGCTCTAATTGGGTGCCCTTGCTGAGCTCCTGTGTGGCATGCTGCAATCTGCACTTCACATCCAAAATGGTGGCTGGTAACGTACGAGCCACATGTGCAATGGGTGCGTGACACGACTGGTGATGCGTTGCAATCCCCAATTGCGCATGCCTTGTTGCTGTGCGATACAGCTGGGGTAGCACCGGCACTTGCCGCAGGCACCCAGGGGTCAAGGGACACACATCAGGTCAAAGGTCGGCACGCACACCATGCGTGACAGCATGACAGGGCACAGAAGGCATGGTGCGCTATAGGGTCTAGTGTGCCCTATGGTCCATGTGCCAATGGCGCATGAGCACCATAGGGCGTACAGCGCACGAGCACCACATGCCCAATAGCGGCAGAGTGCCATACCGCGTATGGAGCACTGTGCGTAGGAAGCACCACCGATGTATGCGACGTCAGTGCACGCATGCGCTGTGCCAGGCATACTGTGCACATCATACAGTTGCACCGTGGCTTAAGCATGCGCATCTCCAATGCGCCATGCGCAATTCTGCAATATTCAACAGGCATATGCAGATGAGCTGATCAGCATATCCGCAGCGCATCAGAGGCATTTGCATCTCATTACAGTTCCGCATTCCCTCATTTGCATGTGATGCACTATAAAGGCGCCATGGGACTGCACAGGCACCAGACCAGTATGGCATCCTTCACAGGTAAGATGCCAAGCAGTGGGTATGTCAGGACAGAGGATTGGGGGGGGGCGCCTCGTGTGTGGCTGCCAGCTCTAACCACATGTCCTCACCCACAGGAATGAGCATGTCGGTGCATGAGGGGGTTAAGAAGCAGGGGCCTGCACAGAGGCGTAGGCCCAGTTTCACAAGGGCAGAGTGCGATGCCCTATATGATGCATACCTGGACCAGGAGTCCCTTCTGAGTGGCTCCACAGGCACCCCGCAGGCCAGGGTGGAAGCATGGGAGGGAATGGCCAGGGCTGTGAACCTGCAGGGCAGCCATCAGAGGTCAGCAAAGGAGTGCAAGAAAAAGGTGGGCACAGACCGGAGGCGGATAAAGGAGAAGGCTGCCATCTGGGCTACATGTGCCGCCACAGGTGGTGGACAGCCTGAGGTGCCACAGCTGACACTGCAGGAGGAGCTGGTGGCGGCAACCATGCAGCGCAGCGCCGTTGAGGGTGTTCCTGGTTGTGGATTCCAGACAGGGTGCAGCCCATCACTGCATGGTAGGTACACATCGTATGGGGATGGGTGCAAGGGAGCAGGAGTGCGTGGTGGTGGCACTAACATGTATGTGTTCCCTTACAGATCCTGAGCATCTGCGTGCAGCTGCAGGGGTGGCGGTGCCCACCTTGGGGGCTGTCATGGACCTGGAGGATCGCCCATCCACCTCCAGTGGAGTCAGGGGTCCGGACCGGTGCTGGACCATCCCCACTGTCTGACCGGATGCCTGTGGCATGGGCGCGGATGAGGCCCAGGCAGTGTTTCAGCGGGATGTCAGCCATGGTGTCCAGTATGCTGAGACACTGATCAGGGCACAGTCTGGGATTGATGACGACATGACTGTAATCCTGGACAGCGGTGATGCCAAACAGGGGGAGGTACCCCTACCATGCACCAGACACGGCAGCGCTGATGGTGTCCAGGTGGCGGTTGTCGACCCTCCAGCTGCACCGCCCGGTGAGGCGGTGGACGATGTAGTTGTGGTGCAGTCCATACTGTGTGGCGGTGGTGGTGCAGCTGCCCTGGCACTGTCATGCACACAGTGGCTGGAGGGGCAGCAGCGGCAGCAAGATGGTGCCGAGGGGGGTCCGGGTGCATTGCCCACTGCCAGTGCACTGCAGACAGTACAGGCCCAAGAGGGCCCCGCTGTACAGCCCCCACCTGTACGTAAAGCTGTGCTGTGGGGCCGTGCACCTCCCATGGGTCTGCGCAATGCCCAAGCCCACCAGGGCGCCGACTCCCTGACCGAGCACACATGGCTGCTCCGGGCATCCGTGGAGCAGCAGATGCAGGTCATACAGGGGTGCGTGCACTCTGCACTGAGCTGTGACAGTCCGCAGGGAGGTGTGACTGGGACTATGAGCAGCTCCTGGCCGAAGCCACAAGCATGCGGGAGGACATGACTGCAGGCCTGGATCGGCTCACCACTGCAGTCACGGCTGGCCTAGCACCACTGGCTGCCCTGGTGTGGGGCCGTCCGCAGTAGTCACCATGGAGTGCATTCTCCACCCCTCAGTCCCAGCATCATACGACCCCAGAATTGTCGTCATCAGGATCCGCTGTGGGCATTCCAGACATACCTGGAGCAGGCCTGTTCAGGGGCCTTCAGACACCTGCGAGGGACCGGTCACTTTCCCACAGTGACACACCTTGGGGAACATCTGTGACACCCCCAGTGGCTGCCGCACAGCCTGTGTCTGCTGGGCGGTCTTGGCAGGGCCGTCCACATGTCCATGGTGGCTGTGCAACTGCGCAGCGGTCATGATCCGCCGCTCTCCCTGTCCACTGCCCGCTGCTGCCCTGTATGCACAGTGGTGTGGTGTGTGCGTACCAGGGCCATGACGACCATGGACCATGCAACACGCCCACCTTGTGCACACCCACCCGGCCGCTGGCCACTGTGGCATGTGCATGATGATGCCTTCACAGCACCGGCTGCCACTGTGCACTGCTGTTCAGCATCTGACACATGCCCGTTGGTGGCTTTGGGGTGTGCATGTGTGGGTGCCCGTGTGCCCGTGCTTGTGTGTGTGGTGGTGTGTGTGGGGGTTTGTGGGTGGGATCCACAGTGCCGCGAAGGGTGCCTCCACAGGGTCCTGTCCCATGTCCGTCGATGCTGCCCTCCTGCCGTGTCTGTTGCGGGGCTCGGTCAGGATCGCCTGTAGACTGTGCCCTGGACCCTGGGATGTGTGTGTGGTCATGTACACCTACCTGCATGCACCATAGTGCTCCTCTGCAATGGTGTCCTGGTGCTGCTGGGCCATTCCGTGCAGCCGGGTTCCCATCGCCCGGATGGGGCTGCCCACCACCACATGGCCCGCCGTCCACACCGTCCCCACTGCTGTTCCCCTCTTTGACCTCAACAGCTATCCCATGGTCAGTGGCCATGTTGTGTAGCACAGAGCAGGCCAGGAATAGGCCACAGGCCTTCGAGGGGCTGTACTGTAGGGCACCGCCTGACCTGTGCAGGCCACGGAAGCATGCCTTCAGCAGTCCAAACACACACTCAATGATGTTCCATGTGCTGGTGTGTGCCTCGTTGAATCTCTCCTGCGCTGGGGTCGACGGGTGCCGGTATGGGGTGAGCAGCCAGGGCCTGAGTGGGTATCCGCTGTCATCTATGTGGGGACATGATGAGTTAGCATTTTGGTCTGTGTGGCTGCCCCCCCCGCTTACACAGTCAGACCCTCCTACGCCCCCAGGATGGCATCTCCCCCCAACACCCTGCCCATTCCAGCTGCATACTCACCAACTAGGTGGCTGGTGGGGATGTCTCCACTCTTGAACCTGTGGCACAGTGCAGACTGGTGCCAGATGAAGGCATCGTGTGCTCCACCAGGATGTGTGGCACAGACATTGATTATGTGCCCCTTGGCATCGCACACCACCTGGCAGTTGACACTGGGGTAGCCCTTCCTGTTGATGTAGGCCACCCCCTCCAGCCCCAGTGGTGTGTAGATGCCTACATGGGTGCAGTCAATAGCTCCTAGCACACCAAGCATACATGCAACCCTGTGGAACTCCTGCATGTTTGCTGTACGCTCCGTCTGTGTGCTGGGGAAGTGGATGTATTCCGTAGCATGTGGCAGCAGTGCATTGAGGAATTGTGTGAGGAGTCGTGATGCGGCTGACTGGGTTATGCCTGTGGTGTCCCCTATTGGTCTCTGGCGAGACCGTGGTGAGCAGGCACATCACGGCCATGACCTTGGTCTCCACTGACACGGCATGGCTCTGTCTCGTGGGTGCCTGCATCTCATCACTGCACAGCTCACAGAGCTGCCTCAGAATCACCCGGTTAAGGTGGTACCGGACCACAATCTTTGTGTCACTGTACTGTTCGAAGGTGTTGTGGGCACGGTACTACCTGTTCCAGGCATACCACCGCCGGGCCCTTCCACGGCCACGCCGCTCTGCCTCCTGCCTCCTCACACCCCTCATGACCACCTCCATCTGGAATATTGCACTGGCCATGGCCTGGCCTGTCCTGCCCCCCCCCCCCATGGCTGCCTCCCTGGGCTACCCCAGCTGTGTGCTGCTGCCTGCCCCCTGCACTGTGCGCACTTCTGTGTTGGGATCCCCCACACACACACACTCAGGGCAGCTCACACTCACAGGCACGGCTGGGGTCTCACTCCCAGTCCCACTGCCCATTGCACCTCCTGCCTCTGTGCCCGTTCTGTACCCCTGCTGCTGTCCTGCCTGGCCACTGGCCCTCTCTCTGTCTCTGTCTGTGTGTGTGTGTCTCTCTCTCTCTCTCTCTCTCCGTCTCTCACCCCTGCTCCCCTTGGCGCAAGCCTCCTTCCCCTGCTTGCTCCTTCCTTTTATAGGCTCAACTTTGCTCCACACATGTCCCTGTTGCTCCGCGCTTGCACCATCGGCTTGCCGTTGAATATCGCACTGTGTAGCTTATTCATGGCTACGCCCTCTGCACTTGTGCATGCATTCATTAGGGTTGCGCATTGGCGCACTGCGATTTGCATTGCACATCGTCACCTGCTGAATATCGTTCTTTGGCGCATGTCCACTATTGCGATGGTGCATCTCACTTGTGCCATGTGCAGCTGCTTTGAATATCGCACCCTGTGACACAAAATCAAGTTCAAATCCTGATCACTAATTTGGATCTGCTGGTGAAATTAAGACTGCATCAAATAGCTACTTTGAATTCAATTGTAAATTGGAACCCAGGAAGTCAGTCTAATATCCCTTAAATCTGGTGTCATTTAGCCCTAAGAGTCCATTACTATACACCATATACAAATAACAATTTGTGTCTTATCATGGGCAGAGAACCAATGTATAGGGATTTCCATGAATGGGCTTTGCAACCATGTATGGTACCATTATAGTGAGTCACTTCGTCATTAAAATAGGCTCCCCAGCCGTCAGTATTTCCAAATGCAAACTGAAACCATGACTTGATCAGTCCCCCAGGTCAAAACAATTATGGAAATGAATAACAACTGGAGTGCCAAAGACACAATTAAATGTTGTCCTGGGGAGATGTAAATTAGAGCAGAATTGGATTCTCAAGAGGGTTTACAAACAAAAGCACTTCATACAGGCACTTAGTACATATGTAACAAATATAACAGCTGCAAAGTAAAACTTTGTAACAGGTTAAATTCAGGCTGTTAAAAAAATTCCAGAAATTCATGCTTCAGTCACTTTCGAAAGTTCACTCAGTTACGTGGCTGAATGGCCAAATCAGTCATTACCTGTGGAAAAGACAAGGCCTGCCAAAGGTGCAAGTGTCAGAATCATTGTTTGTATGCAACACATTCACAGCTCTTTGCATAAGCCAGAAGGCAAAAGATTCCGAGACCGCTCCTAACAAGGAGTCCATCGGGTCGCTCCAAACAATAGTCCGATAAGCTACTCCAAACATGAGTCCTGCAAGAATTCTAAAAGAATATAATTTCCTGTGCTGAATCTCAGAAAATAGTATTTTACGGCGCTCAGAGCTCGGCCAGATTTAATTCATTTATGGTTCCTTGCAAAACTCACCAGTTAAACTCCCAGATATAAAAACGGTCATATAAATACATTTAAACAAAACATGGGGTCAATATTCTCATATGCAAGCCTTCATCAAACAGAATAAATACTTGCTTGCCAACTAGGCTCCATACGTGGAGTTTCCGATTGTCTGCCACGTAGCGCAAAAAGTATAATGTTTGCTCAGAAATTATTTTTCCTTTTGCAAAAAGCAGAATTTTTCAAGGGTCCTACATAAAGGCCCATACAGGGAATTAAGCATGGAGAATTATCATCAAGTGAGAACTTCTAGTAAAAGCCCCACAGTCGCTGGTAGGTCCATGTATACTGCTCATCGCAAAAATTAACAACTACTCAAAAAGAGAAGGGTACCTCATGAGGGAAATAACCGCTTAACCAACCTCCTATTACCATTGCAGTGAACCAAGGAGTTTTATACAAGGAGATCTCCAAAGTCCCAACTCCTTTCTCTCCACTATGAATCTGAGGTGACCTGGGAGTCCTGTCTCCAGAGACTGTTCTCAAAATCCCGAGAGCTCCTTATCAAGAACTTTTCCCACTTGGGGTTTCTCAGTATCCCCCAAAAAAACAGGGGTCCATCTGAAGGGAGAGACATACAAGGCATGCTCTCCACTGTTTGGTGTTTCAAATTTCCTTCCACTATGATTCTTCACCCTCCAAATATCTGAGAGCATACCTGTGGTGAAAGAAAAGATAGACGCCCCACTGAGCGGAGTAAATTTCATATAGGTAGGAGTACTAAGACCCCCCCAGCTCCATGCAACGCTGGCATACCTTTAATCAAGTCAACATGTGCATATAATGTTTGTTTCTCTGCCAAACCTTCTTGGCTCACCTCCAGGAGGCTACTTCAAAATCAATCAAGGTGATTTTTCAAAATCTCGGCAGAGTCAGAGGACCGGTAAAAGTGGAACAGCAGGTAATAAAACTTCCAATATAAGTGCAGTAACAAACAGCATATTTCAAGCTGCTCGATGTTAACAAACCACTGTAGGTTCACCGCTGTAATTTAGCTTATCTAATCAAAAGTTTCCTTCAACACATTAAAACACTAACATAAAATAGCGCCAGCGATAATGTTTTCCAGTAAAAGCCGGAGCAAAACACAGTGGTGTGAGGCACCGAGCAGCATTGTGGCCACCTTGCTGCTCCACCCCCCACCACCACCCACCCACCCCCCACCACCACCACCAGCAGAAAAGCAGGGACAGGACCAGGAGTCAGTCCAAAGTACAATCAAATTGAAACTAAGCAGGCAACAAACTTGGCTGCTACATTGGGGGGGATATTGGTGACCGTTGAATGACCGCGAACACACCACTGGATGAGCCTGGCTGCTGCAGAAGACCTGGAGGACCGCTTCAACTGAGGCTGCAGAACGGCAGTGTCCAAGGAGCAATGGACCCAAGCTCAGGAAAGCTTCAAGGCATCCATGTCCCTGCGTCCTCAGCTCTGCTCAGCTACACTGGACAACTGGCCCACTGGCCAGCAGGGAAGGCCTTTTCTAGGCTGGGGGTGGTCCTGGCTTTGTGGGGATTGGGCCCTTTGTCAGGTGTCAGCCCCTCTGGGGCTGGGCAGTGGCCTTAGGCTGGCCCAGTGGGATGGCCTGAGGTCTGGCTAGGTGTCAGCCTTGGGGCCAGGAAAGGGGGATAGGGAGGGAAGAGAACAAAGAACAGTGGGAAGAAAAAGCAGAGAGAAAAAAATGGCTATGAAAACAGGTTTCAAATGTGTAGGTTAGGTGTCAGTGTGAAGGTCAATCCATTTCCTTAGGTTTCTCCTATCCCCACTGCTGCCCCTGGGATCCCCTTATCTGCCTAGGGATCCTAGTATAGTTTTTGCAGGGCACCCCCAAACCTGCCAGTACTTTGGGACACTATATTTTTCCAAGAAGTTCTGAGTTACTCTGGTTTTTCAAAAAAGGTACATTTTCCAGACTGGCCCAGCACCGGGTCAGAGGTAGGTCTGGACCAGGTCAGATTACAAAATCAGGTTACCCCTTCATGCTCTTCATAAGTCTTTTCTTTACATTTTTTAATATTTAAAATGGCTGTGTAATTTTTTTTTTCAAATGATTTCTCAATGTTAATAGCAATTAAGTTCCCAAATCAGTTATATTATGAGGACCGGGTCAGAACCAGGTCACTTGGCAATCAAAACCTGGACAATTGAATGAACTGGGTAACATCAGAGTTACATCACAAATTACACTTGCAACCCCCTACAAATGGGGGTTCCCAGAAAGTCTTCCTTGAGCTTGCCTAAATGTCCACTGCCAGGCTGGTGTTCTGCGTTTTAGCAGTTTAAATGTATTGCCAGAGAGTGCCTGTATAGCCTCTGTGTACTGTCTCTTTAAGAGCTGCCTGGATTGTAGTCATAATTAATCTGAGAGGGAGCACTGTTAGAAGATGTACTTGTTTGCCGATCATTTGTTAGAGTAGTAATAATATTGCAGTTGTTCTAACCTGCCTTCTTTGCAGCATGGACAGTTCTGTTTGTTTCCATTATCTTGGTCCTGGACTGCAGAATGGGCCAATCAGTACATTTGGGACTCTAAAATGGAGCCTGCCTACAGGGGCTTGGTGGCGCCAAAACTAACCTGGAAGGGGATCCCTTGTTGTGACTGACAGACAGATCAGCCAACCGGACCTTTTGGATCTTGGGGAAAGTCCCACACTGCTTGCAGTTTCAGTTAGATAAGAGTTGGGAAGTGAAGAAGTAACAGCTTGAGATAGTTCGAGCAGCAATCCATAGTGGATTTATGCGGGAGAACTGTGGAAAGGCCTGAGTTTGGCCTGCATGCCTTCCTGCTGTTCCTGAGAGGGAACTAGTGCATTTTTTGGACTGAATCCGAATTTGGGAGAGCGAATTAGGCCACTGAATTGTGACAAGGCTTTAACCTGAAGAAGACCGAAGATTTGCGGAATGCGATTGGCCTGTCAGGACTTCCAGGTACCTCTGAACTCCCAGATTATACAGAGACTCTGTAATTGCTACCGGAGAGCCATTTGCCTGGTACAGTGGAATTTTCTTACATGTGTAACCCTAGGTGGCGCTATCCCAAGGGCTACTACCCCTGCCTGCTTGGCTAGTAGCAGGTTAAGGGGCCTGAGTTCTGAAACGGGTGCCTCCACCCGGAGATCAGGGTTGGTAGTGGTCAAGCTAACCTGGGCACAGCCCTCCGGGACACTGTAACCCCCCTCTTTCCCCTCTAGTGGCCTGAACACTGTACAATAATCACTTTCACAATACCCCTGGTACACCACACAAGTACCCACACAGTTTGCACTTACCACCAGCGCTGGTTCCTCTGGCTCGACCCTGGGGACCCCCTGTAAAATAAGGTTATGCACAGAAAATAGCAACAGTGCAGTACTTTGAGCACAAACTGGAACCACAGTCAGATTGCATGCAGAAAAAATTAGATCTGGTTTATTCAGGGGACTTGAACAAGGGAGGGGCAAAATCAGGTTAATTAGCTTAAAGGTTATATCAGTCAAGCAGTTATGCATGCACTTTGAGTCCCCCCACACAGTCCACCTCTGGGTACCCAGGTGGAGAAGAGATGGCCTAGCCAGGACCAATGCCCGGGGTTGCAGCTGGTTGAGGCCCTGTGATGGAAAACACAACATGCACAGTACACAATATTTGTAATCTGGAGCCAGAGGGCTCAGTTCGTAAAGGAAACGAAACAACAAGACAATCAGATGACACACTCAGATTAAGTTGTCGTTGCAGGGAGCTACACTGGTATTTACTCACGATACCCAAGACCGGACGCAGGCTGGACGAAAATCGAGACTGCAGGTGGTTGATCTGGAATGCCAGGAGAAGCAGGGCCCACACGAGTCACAGAGCGTTGTTCCTGTTCAAGCGTGGAGCAGGGGCTGATCCCCAGGCAGGCCTCTTGTCGATGGCTTCTCTGTGCAGTGGGTAGTCTGGCTAGGCCAGTCTGCAGGCCCAACATGGAGACAAATTCGGATGCAGTCCGTTTTGGGCTGGATACAGCTTCCAGCAAGCAGAACACAGTTCACACAGTGGGGAACTAACTCACGACCCACTAGCAGCAACTAACACATTTACTTGTAAGGGAATTCTACTGTACCAGGCAAAGCGCTCCCTGGTCACAATCGCAAAGTCTCTGCACGCACAGGGAGCTTAGGGGTAGCTGGAACTCCTGACAGGCTGATCGCATTCAGAAAAATCTTCGGTCTTCTTCAGGTTGAGCCTGGCCCACTTCAGTAGCTTACTTTAGTCACGCAAACTTGGATTAAGTCCAAAATAATTCTCTTCTCTCCCTCTCAGGAGCAGCATTCCGACATGCAGGCCAAGAACTTAGCCTTTTCAGAGTTCTCCCACGTGAATCCACTCAGGATTGCTGCTCAGAATCACTTCAGGTCCTTCTTGTTCAGCTTCCAGCTTAGATCTAACTGAAAACTACAAGCAGCCCGGGACTTCCCCAAGATCCAAAAGATTTGGTTGGCTGATTTAGCTGTCAGTCAAAGCAAGAGCTTCCCCTTCAGTTGCAAAAAAGGCTCAAAAAGCTCAAACCACAGTTCCTACAGATTTTGAATTCAGACAGCTCCTGTAGTCCGGCTACTTTTTAGGTCCCACCAGCACTGTTTGGTCCAATTCGCAGCCCCAGGCCAAATGGTAGGGATAAACAAGACAGTCCTTGCTGCAAAGAAGGCAGGTTAGATAAACTACATTATTTTATCACTCTAAATGATTTTCAGCAAATAGTTACATCTTTCAACAGAGCTCCCTCTCAGATTACTTAAGCTGCAATTAGGCAGCTCTTAAAGAGACAGTACACAGAGGCTATACAGGCTCTGGTAATCACATTTAAACTGCTAAAACGCAGGGCACCAGCCTGGCAGTGAGCATTTAGGCAAGCTCAAGGAAGACTTTTTGGGAACCCCCATTTGTAGGGTGGTTACACATGTGAATGTGCTGTGTGCTTATAGTGGGTCGTGACTTGGTTCCCCACCGTGTGTCTGAACTGTGTTTTGCTTGCTGGAGGCTGTATCCAGCTCCACGGACTGAATCCGTATCCATTTCCATTTGCCTGGGTCTTGCTACACTGGCCCAGCCAGAGTACCTGCTACGCAGAGAAAGACATCAACGAGAGACTGGCCTGGGGATCAGCCCCCTGCTCAATGCCTTGAACAGGAATGACACCTTGGTGATTCGTGTGGGCCCTACTTCTCCGGGCACTCCAGCTCAACAGCCTGCAGTCTCAATTTCATCCTGGCTGTGTCCAGTATTGGGTATCATGAGTAAACATCGGGGTAGCTTCCTGCAACAACAGCTAAATCTAAAAGTGTTGTCATCTGATTGTCTTGTTGCCTTTTCTTTCACGAACTGAGCCCTCCAGCTCCGGACTACAAATAGTGTGTGTGTTGTGCATGTTGCTTTCTTCCATCACAGGGCCCCAATCAGCTGCAACGTTCCTGGCTAGCCCCACCATTTTCCTACCTGGGTACCCAGCATGTGTGACTGTGTAGGGACTCTGAACTGCATGCATAACTGTCTGATTAATGTAGCTTTTAAGCAAATCAACCTGATTATGCCCCTCCCTTGTTCAAGTCCTCTGAATACATCAGATTTAACTTTGTTTGCATTTAACCTGACTGTAGTTCTAGTTTGTACCAAGAGTATTGTACTGTTGTTATTTGCTGTGCTTAACCTTGTTTTACAGGGGGTTCCCAGGGTCAAGCTAGAGGAACCAGCCCTGGTGGTAAGTGCAAACAGTGTGGGTAATTGCCTGGTGAATAAGGGTCATTGTGAAAGTAATTATTGTATATTGTTCAGGCCACTAGAAGGGAAAGAGGGGGGTTACAGTGTCCTGGAGGGCTGTGCCCAGGTTAGCTTTAACCACTAACAACCCTGACCTCCAGGTGGAGACACCCGTTTCATTACCCAGGCCCCTTAACCTGCTACTAGCCAAGCAGGCAGGGGTAGTAGCCCTTGGGATAGTGCCACCTCGGGGTTACACTCTGATTTCAAGAGTTGGGTCGAGACAGGCTATTCACAGGGTGGGAGGGGTTCTGATCTGACACAGAGCCAGTCCCACCTCCCATCCCTTTGTTATCTGTCTCAGTGGCTTCTCCGACCCTGAAGTCACAATCCACTGCATGTGACATCAGAATCATTTCCTTGCCAGTAGATTCTGGTGTCACAGCAGAAGATTAGGACTTCAAGGCAGGAAAATCAGCAGGCGTAGACGAAGTCAAAGGGGCAAGTAACCTATTTACGTGGAAATGTCCTAAGTAAAAATAAATGGAATGTCCTGAAATTTGGCTTTTTGGGAATGTCATGAGGTCTGAGGCCCCCAATGTCAACTGTCACTGTTTTGCAGAAAACTGGCAAAACACTTTCAGGCACTAACTTGGAACATAGAACAGGTCTAAGAAGATAGAGCGGGAGGAGACACTGGTATGGAAAGAGTTAAAATATGACATGATTATCTAGTTGGGGGAGAGGACTATCTCTGAGAAAAATGCCTGTAGAAAATGAAAACTGTTTCAGGATCTCCGTGTTAATGATGTGTCAACGAGGAGCAGGAGTGATTAAAAAAAGTGCTGAACTGTCCGGTCTGTCACAAAACCCCAAATCCAGCGACTAAAACTGTACTTGTCAAATTAATGCGTGGGCACAAAACTGGTACCACAAGAAATGTGTTTCATCCTGACACTGAAGAAAAAGCTGTCAACAATAAAAGCCCTTTCCAGTTTAAAGCAATCTCATGATCCCTGCCAGGATTTATAACTGTGTTCAGTTTGGGACAGACATTCTGGGCGCAACATTTCAGTGGTAAACCAATCTGGGTATTTGGAAAAGCCACTCAGAACACAAACTGCTGACTCATGTGGCTGCCTGAAACACTGAGATGAACTGGGACGACCTGTGAGGACTAAATTCGGAAGGGAGAAGTTTACGAGTTGCAGGAAAAGAGACATCTGGAGGAAAATGATTTCTGGGATGTGCCTTCTCCGTCTGTAAATGATGGCCTTGCTTCCACAAGCACATCTGCCACCGGGGCTACACCAAGAACGTAGGGAAACACAAACATTTCACAGTCACATACCAGAAGGGTCCATTCATTACACACTCAATGGGTACGCACAAAAAAGTAAGGTGCACACTAGATTGAGGAGGCAGTACAGAGCAAGGTGACCAACCTGCTACAGAGAGAGAGAGGGGGGGGGGGGAGAGAGGGGGGAGAGAGAGAGAAATTGCAAACTCAGCTAGCCTGCCATTAATGCATTATATTGCAAGCACATAAGAAACAGCCAACTTACCCCAGCACTTCAACCCACACAGGGTCTTCCTCAAGGGGTGTGTCTAGGGAATGCTGGAAATAGATGCTGAAATACACATTTTCTTAAAGAGACATACTGTATATACAAATTTCATAGTAAACCCACAAACCAAAAGGTGATGTGAATAACAAAATACGACAGAGAATCTAAAGAACTCTACCCAGCAGAAAAGCTATCTTTTGTGGCTGTATACTAATAGTTGAAGCTGGGTTAGAATTTGAATATACAGTATTAGCTAAGTGCTTCCACTCTAAATTTCGTGCTCCCTTAACTTTGAGTATGCTGTTTTTGTAGATGTATGACTGTACGGTGTTTTTTTATTTACAGCACCTTTGGTTTCTGGGTTTATTGTGTCAGTTTGGGGACTCCAAAGAAAGGAATTGGCAATCTTGAAAGAGTAGAGATGTTCTCTCCAGGGAGGTGATCCCAGGATCTGTAAAATACTACATATGCTGACAAAGGCCCCATTCCAGGACTGTGCAAGTGATATACTCTAGGCATGTTCACACAGCCGCCTTTGTACTGCAGCAACCTGAGCACGAGGGTTGCGGTGGTACAACAGTGGCCTTGTGGACTCTTACTGTAGTATGATGTCATCCGGTGATCCTTTCCTCAAACTAGTGCAGGAGTAGGGATGTGTCTGTCTCTTTTTTTTGTTATTCTTTTTCTCCCCATCCGACTGGCCCCCTTCTACTGGTCCCCCCAGCCCTGTCAACCCCGGCATCCTCCAGGGCTTACCATGTCCTGCATCTGCCCCTAGAGCTCGCCCCCCATGGCAGTGTCGGCAGGGTTCCACAACCCGTGCCAGTGATCTAGATCCAGTTTTTCTAGATCGGGCCTGGATAGCTGGGTGTGGGGACTGTGGGGGAGAGGTGTCATCCTACTGGTCAGACAGAAGGAGGTGCAGACCTGCAATGCCGTCATGATGCACGTCACTAGTTCCTGCATGACATGTGTCGACAGCCACTGCACCACCATGCATGTCTCGCAGCCATGGACTGCCTTCCCCCTAACATCCAGTAGGGGTCAGGAGAATGCCAGGTGGCACGTCCCCATGCCCCTGGAGGAGGAGAGGATCTCCACGGATGTTCACTTCTTCCCCCTTCCCAGCTGACCCTCTGATGCCGCGAGTTCACTTCCAAACCCAGGTCATCAGCGCTGCAAGCAGTAGTGTTCCCACTGCGGCAGTGGCTGGCCCCAGGGATACATTTCTGAGTGAGTGGCTTAAGCAGCCACATGAACGGGCTGTGCCACTCACTCTGGTGCACAGTGCATGCTACCAGAATCCTTCTCCACCTGGCCAGAACAAGGAAGTCCAATGGCTGAGCAAGGGGATACTACTGCTGCCACAGGGACTCCAGGACAGGCGGACTAACAGATAGGCAATGAGCTAGTAGATGGTGAGTGTGCGGAGCTAAGCTTGTAGTGGAAGGAACTGTGCTAACATATCATTTAGCTGGACATAACCAGTAGAAGCAAGACAGACATCAGCAATTTGAATGTTATCAGACGCATCACTGCTGATGTCAGCAAGCAACTCCCAGCCCCTCTCCAGCATGGGTTCCACTGGCACAGAGAGGGGCTGTGTAAATACAATCATGACTTGGTTTAGGAGCTCAAGGGGGTGCTCAGATGGACTGCATAGTAAAGCAGAGTGGCTGTGTATCACTCTTACTGTCTTGGAATGGGGCCTTTGTTAGTAGATGCATTTGCTTCCACCTCAGGCACATTCTAAACTACAGAATGTACAAGGGGCACTTACCTTACCCTGACAGGTCTGGCCATAGATCCCTTCGGAACAAGTAAGTATGTCATTTTCAAGTGTCTAACTAAACAAGCATTTGTCAATGCCGAATGTTTGCTTGCTGGCATTGGCAGTGGTAGTGTAGAAGTTACTGAGCTGCGTAATAAGAATGGCAGTGAAGTATTGAACTGAAGCCAACCCCACCACCATCCTGCAGAGAGTGACAGGCATTGGGATGTGCCTTTGGGTCATCAGGCATAACGGCCACGCCATTTCACCACACCCCTACCCTGCAGACACTGACAAGTGTCACAGTGTGCCTTGGGGTCTTTGGCCCTTATGCGCACCCCATTCCATCAGGAAGTATGGTGAGATGGGTGCGGTATAGGAGAATAGGGTGAACTTTGGGGCAGAAGAGTCCAAGGCATACCTCGATGCCTCTCACTGGCTGCAGGGTGTGGAATGGTATGAGCATTACAGGCAAGAATTCCAAGTCACATCCCTGATGCCTGTCATTCTCTACAGGGTTGGGCATTATGGTTGGAAACCCTAATACCTCAGGCATTCGTTGGTATTTTCACTCCAAATTTTCAACATGTTTTTTTGTGACCCCACCTCATGAACAGTGGCAATATCAGTTTGTTAGCGAAGCTGCTTATGCACAGCGACTATGGCATTTAGCACCACAGGTGCAAAAACATTCGAACAGGATGTAAAAATGACAGCTGTACTGTTCATGGGGAGGTATAAAATGGCAATGTTGCAAATCTGCAGTAAAAATATTAAAAAAACTGGTGAAGTCACGAGCGTGCATAGAAACTGTGCAACGCACACCCGTAATGTAATTAGTTTGGGGATTTTTTACAGCAGATTGTCAACACAGGCATTTTGGGACCTCCGATCATGAACAGTGTCACTGTGATTTTCTTTATCTGTCCCGAACAATGATTTCCCACAGCGACCACGCATCTCTGCGCTGAAAGTGTGAAAACACATTTCGGCCATGTTCTGAAAAATGACAGCTGTACTGTTCATAAGGAAGTGTGGAAAAATGCCACTGGTGAAAATCTGGACTGAAAATATTACAAAGTCATGAACTTACGAGGGTGCGTGGAAACTGCGCAATGCTCACTCGTAACACAGTCATTTTATGGACTTTTGTCACCAAATTTTCAACATAGCCATTTTAAGACCTCTGCTCATGAACAGTGTAACTGTGATTTTCTTAATCTGTCCCAAACATTGCTTTCACTTTACGGACTGTGCCATTGTGCTACTATGACGAAAACACATTTAAGCGACATGTGAAAAATAAGCAGCTGTACTGTTCATAAGGAAGTGTAATAAAATGGCAATGTTGAAAATCTGGGTGAAATATTGAAAATTCTGGAAAACTACAGTGCGTAGGAACTGCATAGCCTTGCAGCTAAATGAAAACAGTCATTTTAAGGAATCTTTTCACCAAATTTTCAACATAGCCATTTTAAGACCTCTGCTCATGAACAGTGTCACTGTGATTTTCTTAATGTGTCCCATACATTGATTTCGCACACCGACTGCGCCATTGTGCGCTACATGGGCGGAAACATGTTTTGGGCAAGATGTGACAAATGACAGCTGTACTGCTCATAAGGATGTGTAATAAAATGGCAATGTTGAAAATCTGGATTGAAAATATTGAAAATTTGCAAACTGACGAGCGTGCGTAGGAACTGCGCAATGCATGCTTGTAAAACAGTCATTTTTAGGGATTTTTTCACCAAATTTTCAACATAGCCATTTTAAGACCTCTGCTCATGAACAGTGTCACTGTGATTTTCTTAATTTGTCCCATACATTGATTTCGCACACCGACTGCGCCATTGTGCGCTACCATGGTGAAAACACATTTTGGGTTAGATGTGAAAAATGACAGCTGTACTGCTCATAAGAAGGTGTGATAAAATGGCAATGTTGAAAATCTGGAGTGAAAATATTGAAAATTCGCAAACTTACGAGCCTGCATAGGAACTGCTCAACGCACGCTCGTAAAACAGTCATTTTTAAGAATTTTTCCACCAAATTTTCAAAATAGGCTTCTTGAGAGCCCACCTTATGAACACTGGCAGTGTCATTTCATTAATTGGTCCCAAAAGTTGATTTCACGCAGTGACTGCGAAATCACCCTTCGGGCCCGAATAACACCATGGCAGTGACAACATTCATGAGAAGGGGTCCCAAAAACCCCATGTTGAAAATTTGGTGCAAAAATTCCGAAAAATGCCTGAGATATGCAGCAAAGTTGAAAAAAACCTATCTATCCCATTATACAGCTTACCGGCATTTCCTCAGTTCGCGGTCGGCTTTGAAGAGTGCAGACGTGTTCCGGTCCACAAAGATTATGCTTTTGAGGTCTGAAAGTAAAATATATAGGGTGGGGGTGTGGGGAGGCAGGGTGCGCAGTGGGTGGGTGCGGGTTGTGGGAGGGGGCAGGGAGAAGCGCCGAGGGACAGTTTTTTATTTCCAGGTTTGTTTTTTTTTAAATGATGGCGCGGGATGTTTGCCACGCTGGGGTGGGCTCCCAGCATGGCATCCTGTACTCTGGGGTGGGGGGACAGTGGAGCTGACGGGGATTGGGCACCCCCATCGGCTACTCACGATGAGATGCCACGCTGGGGTGGGCACCAGCGTGGCATGTCTAAACTTTGAGAGGTGCAGCACAGCCCGGCGAAGTTAGGCACCCGGCTGTACAGTGTGTGCGTGGGGGGCAGCACGCGGTATCGTGTGCTGTGTGTGTGTGTGTGTGTGTGTGTGTGTGTGTGTGTGTGTGAGGGGGCGCGCGGGCAGGTGATATCTTAGTGCTGCTCACTGGGCGTAGCTCCCCCTTTCAACTGTACTCCACTGCATTTTGGAGCTGTCATAGACAGCTCCAGCAGGCATTGGAGAACTGCAGCCGCGCCTGCCAACACACTGACTGAATTGGAAGAGGGGGTGACACACCCCTGAAAACTCGGATGATGGCACTATGTTTCTTGCACATGCGTGAAAGCAAACATAAAAATGGCTGAGTCAGAACCAAATAAATTCACAAACGTTCCCTAAATTTCCAACATTTTGCAGACTTTCATGAAAATTTCTCATTAGCAGAATTTGCTCATTTTACCTGGCTCTGTTTCAAACTGCTTCTGTATTTATCTGTCCCTTGCTGCTTCTTACTAAGGATATTTGAATGGAAACATGACTTTTGTCACAAAGTTGTGAATGAAAACTTACAGTATACACTGCAAGCCCATTGGTTGACAGTGTCCACCAGTGGGCTTCTACCATGTACTGTACGCTGTCATTCACTGACAGCTCAGTCGGTGGATAGCCATGGCAGTGTGCAGGGGGATGTGCTGCCTGCCGGCTCCGTGGCCAAATGGCCATGCTGAGATGGGGTGAGCAGGGTGGGGTGTGGTTACCTCAGTGGGTGGATACTAGGATCTTTTGTATAACCCTGCGTTCGGGTTCGGGGATGTGAGGGGGCACCACTAGACTACCAGGGAAACAGGATTTGGATAAATTTTATTTTATGATCAGGGATGGGGTGGCCACTAGACTACCAGGAAATCTACATTGACATATTCCATGGCACTGAACAGGATAGGGAGGGTTGCAGGGCACCTGGTGCATCCTGCCAGGCACATCCCTGTGCAGGATATGCAAATGGAGCCATAATGACATGCTAATAGCCCCATTTGTACCTTGCATGACTAATGGCCCCATTTGCATGTTGCGGTCTGAATATCTGGAATTTGTGCTCTGTGCATCCCCATTCCAGGTATTCAGACAGCACAGAGGGATAGAAACATAGAAACATATAACTTGATGGCAGATAAGGACCACTTGGCCCACCCAGTCTGTCCATTTCCCTACCTAATGGATAAGCTGCAGATCCTAGTTAACCAACAGCCTACTTCTTCCTACCCCCAACCCCCTAAAATTGCCTTATGACTGTCCCATGCATGCTAGAATTCCACCACTGTTTTTGACTCTACAACCTCCTCCAGAAGGCCATTCCATGCATCCACAACCCTCTCTGTGAAAAAATGCTTCCTTACATTACCTCTGCACCGTCCCCCCTTTATCTTCAAATTGTGCCCCCTTGTTCTTGACCACCTCTTTTTCTGAAAGATGCTTCCCTCTTGGACTTTGTTGATTCCCTTGAGGTACTTGAAAGTTTCTATCATGTCCCCCCCCACTACCGCCTTTCCTCAAGACTATACATATTAAGCTCCTTAAGTCTCTCTTCATATGTCTTCCGGTGCAGACCCTGTACCATTTTAGTTGCCCTCTTCTGGACTGTCTCCATCCTGTTTATGTCTTTGCGGAGATTGGGTCTACAGAACTGCACGCAGTACTCCAGATGGGGTCTCACCAACTGTCTGTACAGAGGGATAACAACTTCCTGTTTTCTACTGGTGATGCCTGTCCCTATGCATTCTAGTATCCCCCCAGCCCTCCTTACTGCCCTCTCACATTGTTTGCCCACCTTTGTGTCATCTGATATGACTACCCCATGTCCCTTTCCATTTTTGTTGTTGTTAGTATCTCACCCCCCATTGTGTACTCTTCCCCTGGGTTTTTGTTTCCCAGGTGCATTACTTGGTTTACTTGGTTTAAAAGGACAAAAGAAGGCTATTGCCCATCGAGAGTGTCCCCCACCACCACGGTGAGAAAACTTATACCCGGGAGTAATTAGACTCCATCCAAAAATCCAAACCTTTTTTAAAGGATAAAATCAAACTACTTTCCACCAAATGTTGCGGAAGTATGTTCCAAACTCTGGGGGTTCTCACTGTAAAGTAATTTAACCTTTTGTTTAATTTAGATTTAGCCACATCAATATGTTTATTATGGAAATGAGGGGATATCCTTCTGCTGGAATTTAATCCACATTGATGCATTAGATCCTGGGAGTCGTGAATTTTATATAATAAAATCACGTCACCTCTGGCATGTCTTAATCGAAGTGAATGTAACCCAGTTTTCTGCAGTCTACTCTAATAGTCCATTTTGGACAAATATGGAACCATTTTAGTGTCTCTCTTCTGGATTTTTTTTATTCTGTTAATACTGTATCTTGCCTCAAATAAGGGCTCCAGAACTGAGAACCGTAATCAGAATATGGCCTCACATAAGCTCTAAACAAAGGAATAATGCATTCCTGAGTCCTTGACACAAAGGATCTTTGAATTCGGGTAAGCATCACATTAGATATATTAGCTATCCTAGTACAATGGTCGGTTGAGGACAATTTGTTATTGACTAGTATTCCAAGGTCTCGCTCTACTAATGATACCTGAAGGGGAGAATTATTTAAGAAAAAAGTCTGTTTAGGATTATTCCTTTCAAAATGCAATACATGACACTTATCTGGATTGAGTAACATCCTATTTGAATCTGCCCATTTTTCAATAATTTTTAGATTATTACTAATGGATTCCCTATTTAGTGATGTAAATACAGGCCCTCCTAATTTGGTGTCGTCACCAACTTTTGAAAGGCGATTGTCTGAATTAACCTGCAGATCACTTATAAAGATATTAAACAGAGTAGGTCCAAGAACCGAATCCTACGGAACCCCACTAGTCACACTATGAACTTCCAAAAGTGAGCCATTTATTCTAACCTGCTGTTCTCTGTTATATAACCAACCAGATACCCAATTAATTATAAACTGTGAAAATCCCACTTTAACCATTATATCAAGCAGTACTAGCCCCAATGTTGTTCGCAGTGTACATGCTGCCCCTGGGTGGGATCATTAGGAGGTATGGTCTGAGTTTTCATTGCTATGCTGATGATACTCAGCTATACTTTTCCTTTGCCCCGGGAACATCCAATGCAGTGGATGTGCTATAACATCTGTCTGACCGAGATAAGTGACTGGATGGCCTCCAGCTGGTTGCGACTGAACCCTAACAAGGCGGAGGTATTGGTAGTGAGTCGAACAGAGTTCAGTGATATGGAGGTCTCTGATTCAGCAACTGGACTTGCTCTTGGGGCTGTCTCATTGAAGGCCTCCTCTAGGGTGCGTAGTCTTGGAGTGATTCTGGACAGGAATTTGACCATGGAGACTCAAGTATCTTCCGTGGTTCGTACCTGTTTTTTCCATCTCAGAAACATTGCCAGGATTAGGCCCCTTGTTCTGTCTCTGGACCTCCCTACCTTGATACATGCCTTAGTCACATCTAGGCTGGACTACTGTGTCACGGCTCTATCTGGGGTCACAGGAGGACTTCTCCACAGACTGCAGCTGGTGCAGAATGCAGCTGCCCGGTTACTGACTGGGCAGTATAAATTTTGCCATATTACACCGGTACTGCGTGAATTGCACTAGCTGCCGGTCAGGTGGAGAGTCCTCTTTAAGGTGGGTCTTCTCACCTTTAAGGCCCTACACGGGCAGGGCCCTGGTTACCTGTCAGCCCTCCTGACACCTGTTCCATCGGTCTGCCCTCTTCGATCCTCCAGTAGTGGCCTCCTGACCGTTCCTAGGGCAAGGCTGAAGTCAGCCGGTGATGGAGCTTTTAGCGTTGCGGCTCCCGCCCTATGGAACCTATTACCAGCTATGGTCAGAGAGGCCTCGACTGTAAATATCTTTAAGATCCGCCTGAAAACTTTTTTATTCGCTCAGGCTTTTGATGTTTAGACTACATTAGACTACGATGCACCTATTATCTGTTATTTCATTTATTTTATGTATTATGCTCTTTTAAAAATTTGTACGGCGCCCAGAGCCTCCGGGATTGGGCGTCTTTTAAATAAATTTGACTTGACTTGACTTGACAGTAAATCATGGGGAACCTTGTCAAAAGCTTTGCTATAGTCAAGGAGAACCACATCCATAGGGATACCATTGTCTAGTCCCATACTAATATAATTATAGAAAGGCCACTAGATTGGTGGTACAAGAGTACCCTTGTCTAAATCCATGCTGGGTATGGTCAGTTAAGTTTTTTATATTAAGTTTTTTATATTTATTTTTCCAATATTTTTTTGATGATTTTCTCCATTAATTTACTTATGACTAAGATTAAACTTATTGGGCGATCAGTTTCAGGTGTGGAGTGATTACCTTTCTTAAATATTGGTATAGCTATGGCCATTGCCCAGTCATGAGGAATAACACCTTCACATAAAGATTTATTAAAAATAAGGGTCAATGGTTTAGTTATAGCTTCAGCTGTTTCTAATAAAAATCTGGGATTAATATTATCTGGTCCTGGACTAGAAGTTCGTTTAAGGGAACGAATCGCCTCAAGGGTGTCATCTTCAGTAATAATATGAAGGGAAAAATTTTTAACTGTTTGCCTAAAAAATTTAGGGGCTTCTTTTTTGGTGAAGACTGAACAGAACTGATTGTTAAATATATTGGCAATATCCCTATCAGTAGAAATATTTACACATAGAGGACCCATATATCTATTATTCATTTTCTTATTATTAAGATAGGAGAATAATGATTTGTAGCTATCTTTACAGTGAGCCAAACGAAACTCCAATTTCTTTTTAGATTGTAAGATAGCCTGTTTTAAAAGTTTTAAGGTTTTCTTATATTTAGAAAGTAGATGTTCTTTAGTATCTCCCTCATTATTTTTTACAAGAGAAAAAAGCTTTTGTTTGTTTTTAATTAAGTTTTTAATAGTTTTATTAAACCATAAAAGAATTTTCCCATTCTTGTTGTTTTTTTTTTAATTGGAACAAATAAGTCCTCCAAATAATAGATTGAGGATTTCAGATATTCCCAGGATTTCTCACGAGAAAGAGGGGATAATATTTCATCCCAGGAAATGGAATTTAAATGATCATTAATAATATTAAAGTTTGCTTTATTATAATTTTTAAATTCAGAGAGGTTCAATATTTGCTGAAAAAATAATAATGAAAAAGAAATTGAACTATGGTCACTATTACCCAGAGGGGCACCAACTTGAATATTAGATATGGAACTCCCTATATTAGTAATGACTAAGTCTAATATGTTTTCTCCATGTGTAGGTTCACTTATAAGTTGTTCAAGGCCCATATCCACTATAAGAGTGATTAGGTCCTTTTCAGCCAGCGTACTACCAGATAAGGAGGTCCAATTTATGGAGGGCATATTAAAATCACCCAGGACAAGAATATTGCCTTTAGAGGCCATGTCTGAAATTTCTTTATGTAAAAGTAAGGTGTAATCCAAGTTAGATGTTGGGGGCCTGTAACATGTCCCAACCAGAAGTTGGGGTTGTCTTGCACTTCTTAGCATTGAATCTAAGCTGCCATACATCTGACCATTCCTCCAACCTTGCCAAGTCCCTTGTCATCCTTTCCAACCCACCTTGAGTATCAACTCTGTTGCAGATCTTTGCGTCATCTGCAAAGAGACATACTTTTCCTTCCAGTCCCTCTGCAATGTTCTTTATAAAGACATTGAAGAGGACCAGTCCTAGTACTGAATCCTGCGGTACCCCACTAGTAACCCACCTTTCTTCAGAGTAGATTCCATTTACTATTACCCTCTGTGCCCTGTTCTCCAGCCAATTCTTTACCCAGGCTACCATCTTGGGACCCAGTCTCAGGCTGGCTAACTTGTATATTAATCTTCTGTGTGGGGCTGTGTCAAATGCCTTGCTAAAGTCTAGGTAGGCCATGTCCACAGCCCCTCCCTGATCTACTACTTTGGTCACCCAGTCAAAAAAATTGATTAGATTCGTCTGACATGACCTTCCCACTGTGAATCCATGCTGCCTTGGGTCCTGTGCCCCTCTGGCCTCTAGGTACTCGACAATTCTTTCCTTCAGAAGTGATTCCATCATTTTCTCTATCACTGAGGTTAAACTAACAGGTCTGTAGTTGCCTGCTTCTGCCCTGCTCCCACTTTTGTGAAGTGGAATCACATCTGCCCTCCTCCAGTCCTCGGGTACCACCCCATCCTCCTATGATTTGTTAAACAGGGTAGTCAGTGGTGTCACTAGTTCTACCCTTAGTTCTTTTAGAATTCTGGGATGAATCCCATCAGGCCCCATTGCTTTGTCCACCTTCAGTTTTAAGAGTTCTTTCAGAACCCTTTCTTCTGTAAATGGGCTGGTATCAACTTCTATATCCAGAGTGTTTCTATTGTTTGGTTTAGGTATCTCCCCCTCTTCATTTGTGAATACTGAGCAAAAATAGTTGTTTAGTATCTCTGCCTTTTCACAGTCACCCTCTGCCCACCCCACCTCCCCTTTATTAAGCCTCACTATTCCTCCCTTGGTCTTCCTTCACTCCCTGATATACCTATAAAAGGTTTTATCCCCATACTTAACTGTGTTAGCTATCTTTTCCTCGTTTTGGGCCTTTGCTGTTCTGACTGCCTTCCCAGCTTCCTTTTGGTTTAACTGATACAATTTCTGTCCTGCTTCTTCTGTGATTCCTTGTACTTCCTGAAAGCTTTCTTTTTCTCCCTAACCTTCCCTGCCACCTCCTTTGAGAACCTTAGTGGTTTCTTACATCATTTTGTTTTGTTTATTTGCCTCACACAAAGGCTTGTTGCCTCTGTGATGGCAGTTTTGATTATTCCCCATGGTTCTTCCACCCCTCCTTCCTGCCTATTTGCTAGTGCGCTCCTTAAGCACTCACCCATTTTGGCAAAGTCAGCCCTCCTGAAGTCCAGTACCTTTGCCATTGTATGGCTTGACTCTACTGCTGTGTTTATTGTGAACCATACTGTTCGATGGTCACTAGTTCCCAGATGGCTACATGCTTCTACATCTCTGATCCTCTCGCCATCTCCATTTGAGAGTACCTGGTGCATTGTCAGCGGCCTCCATTTGTGCCACCCTCATCCTTTGCTATATTCAGAAGAGATGCATGATTGTGCATCTCGTTTGAATATAGCTCTTTTGCGCTCTGGCGCATCTCAGTTGCACGGAGCAATCACTTGCACCCTTTCTGGGTGCAGTTTGAATATCTTGGCCCATGTATATTATCTATTTCTGATACAGCCTGTACCATGGTAAATGTGCCAAAAATACTTGCACCCTTTTTTAAATATTGTAACATATATGCAGCAGTTTCCTCACTTTATGGCACCAAAATAATGCATACATTATTATTTTGATGTATGCACCATTTTGGGAGTGGAACTCAAGGTGCTTGCACCATGAAGTGATACCATGTGTTATTATGTGCTCTAAGTCATGTCACAAGTAATGCAATTATGGCAAAATAATTACTGGTGACTCTCTTTAACACATGGACCAGAGCCACGTTTCAAACGCCGCAATAACTGGTAGAACCAGTTATTACTGCATTCAGAAAGCACCTTACTTGCACTGTCAACTGCCACTTTCACTTTTTTTGCAGCATAGCATGACCGAGCAGTGTTCGTTCGGAAAAAGCAAGGTAGCATGACCAAGCAGTGTTCATTCAAAAAAAAACACGAAAATGTAGACAAACTCGAATCCTGTTTTAAAAACCCTATCCTTATAGTAGTTAACTTAGTTTTAGTTATTTATTTTGTGTTAAAGCTGCCAAGTACAGACTGAGTAGAGCGAGTGACTTGGCAGCTTCAGAAAATTACATTCAAGTGTAAGCGAGTGTTTCTATGGCAACACTGCTTACGGCATGAATCTAAAATCTTCTGAAGCTGCCAGTCACTCACCTCCTCAGATTTATACTCTGCAGCTTTAACACAAAATAAATAACCAAACTAAGTTAACTGCTGAGACAGGGTTTTAAAACAGGTGGTTGTCAATGACCTGATTTGTAGCAATTTTCTTGGTCATCTTCTCTAACAAACATCACTTGGTCACGTTATCTTGCACCAGCAATTATAAAAATAAAGGTTATGCAACTATTGTGTTATTGTAATTTTTTTACACACCCTCAGGGTGTGATGACCTCATAAACCTCTCGAGCTTCGCTCTCGAGGTTTGTGGATCATCACACCCCTTGGATGTGTAAAAAAAATTCTGTAACACACAGTTGCATAACCATTATTCTATATATCATGCTGCAGTTATTTGAAAAGTCCCACCCATAGTCTTTTGCTTGTGACAGTGCAGTCACTTCTATGGTAGCACATTATGACATCAAAATAAGCGGGTGATGACTTATAGTCAGTAATGAAAACAATGCTACACAGACTTTAAAGAGCAAGGACCCCGTCTACATACAAGCTGCCTTAATAATAAAGAAAAGTAGGAAGATTAATTTTTAAATTATTTATCTTATGGGATATTTTATAAGAACATATGAAAGAACCAGCAGAAGGAGGCCATACTGGTCTATCAAGTCTGCTAATTTCTAATGCAGTGTCGCTGGCTTATGCCTATTGACCCTACTCCCTTCCCTGTCAATCCTTCCTTCATATTTCTCCCCCCATGGTCCCATGAGTTCCCTTTATGCCATTCCCAGGCCCTCTTAAAGCCTCCTACTGCTTTTGCTTAGACTACGTCCTCTGGCAGTGCATTCCATTTGTCTACCACCATCTCCATGAAAAAAATGTTTCCTAACATCCCTCCTAAACTTCCCCCCACCAACTTCAAACTATGCCCCCTCATGTTTCTGTTGCCACTTAGCTTGGAGAGACCTTCCCTATCCACTCTATTTATTCCCTTCAGATACTTAAAGGTCTCCATCATATCCCCCCCCTCTCTCTCCTCTCCTCTGGAGAGTACATTCTCAGGGCTCCCAGCCTCTCCTCAAAAGACTTCACCTGCTGCCCCCTTATCATCTTGGTTGCCCTCCTTTGGACCCTCTCTAACAAGCTGATGTCCCTCTTATGATATGGATTCAAGTACCTTACCTGTATTCCAAATGTGGTCTCACCAGTGATGTGTACGTGGGCATTATGACCTCACTCCACATGCTGCCGAATCACCTGCTTAAGTACCCCAACATCCTGTTTGCCTTTGCTTCTACTTTCTTGTTTTGTGTGGAGTGTTTTGGGTCACTGGTGCTCACCACCCCAGATCTTTTTCTTCCTCTGATGCTGCTATCTGCCCCCCCTCGGTAATACTTGGTTCTATGATATTAAAAGTTTCAAAGTTTTTGTAGAGGTGTCAGTTGCTATTTAAGAGCGATCTGGCGATGAACATAGTGGAAAGACCTAGGGAAGCAACCTACTTTGCAAGTACAAAAGAAGAAATGTGACCAATGGCAGAAATGCATTTAGTGTGCACCTGTAGCCATACGACAAGTGTTTGTTCCATTTACTGTATGATCTTCTTTAAATATTTAGCTATTGCTCTGTTTCTATTTGCTACATTTTAATTTTTTCCCAGTCTGTATTTGGTGTAAAGCTGTTCTTTCATTATGAAGCCGTTTATCATTTTAATTGCACATTTCTCCCACTTTGTACAGAACATCCACCCTAGGAAAATCCAAAGAATGACAAATGAAAAAAAAATTATATACATTTACATTTTCCATTGAACTGCTCTGCAAATATTTTTATTCTTGGTATGTCTCTGTTTAAAATCAAGGCTGGAAATGCCACAACTAAGTGTAACCCAAAGAAAAGAGATTTTGAAAGGTCTGCTTTCAGTAGGTAGCCCCTTTTTATGCGTACACAGTAAAAATAAACATGTTTTATTGCTGTTGGGTAGGATGTACAGGGCGTATGAGTGCAAAAAGAATCATGGAAGCTTCATTGCTACTTGTACCTTCCATGCTTTATACAGTAGCATTTTTTGTTTGGCGGTGTGGGTGTTGCCAGTGTTATTAGTTAAGTGGTTTGACATGTATCTAAAGCTGTGTTCCATATTACCATGAAAAGTTCATACCTACACCCATCTATTTTAGATTGACCCTTTTCTTCTGTCTTTTGAGACATCCCTTTTACATAACTTGAGTCTTCTATGGCATTTTGGTGACACTTTTAAGTTTCCTTAACTACGCTGTAGTTACAGTGTAACTACACTATAACTACACTGCAATTGCACTGTAAGCTACATGCAATAAACAAGTAACTACAGTGTAATTATCCCTGCTGCATGTAATTAATGATTAGTTACATTGAAACTGATACTTAAAGTAAACGAGTCAGTTAACTACAGCATGGTTACAGTGTACCTACACTGTAACTGCACTGAAATTGCAATGTAGTTACATGCAAAAAACATGTAACTACTGTACAGTGTAACTACCCTTGTTGCATGTAATTAATGAAACATAGAAACATAGAACATAGAAACATAGACTTTGATGGCAGATAGGGACCGCTTGGCCCACCCAGTCTGCCCATTTCCCTACCTAGTGGATAAGCTGTAGATCCTAGTTTTACCAACAGCCTACTTCCTCCTACCTCCCACTACACTTGCCTTATGTCTGTCCCATGCATTCTTTTTTTTTTTTATCTGTTTCTTCCCCAGGCCCCCTGGTCGACATCTATCTCCAGCCACCCGTCCAGCCCTGTACCCCAAGATCAGGCAACATCCCCTCTTCCCATAGTGGGGTGGTGAGGACCCCCCCAAGCTCAACTCACCTCTACCAGGATCCAGTTCAGGGAGCGCCATTCAGGGTCGGGGCCTGCGGCAGGTGGCTGCTTCATCCTGCTCGACTGGTGGGACCACTATTTTCCATTTGCTCCCTTACGTCAGCAGGTTGTGCAATGATGCCAGTGGAGGGAGTGCGCATGCATCTGCATGTGTTCCTCCCAGCACCTGCCCCATCTCAGCCTCTCTATACAGCATCGGGGCACTGCCCCCAGCCTCCGCTAGGGGTCAGAAACTTGCCAACCACTGCAATCCCCCTCCCTGGAGAGAGAGAGAGCAGTTCTTTGGATGCTCAATCCCTCTCCTCCCCTGCTGACCCCCTGCGGCCCGTGTTCATTCTCGAACATGGGTTGCTAGCATAGAGTGAGGTAAGGTGTCCAGCACCTCAGCCCTCAGCACTACCGGGCCAGGTGCTATCCCATGCATTCCTAAATTCCTCCACTGTTTTTGACCCTATGACCATGATTACCTACCATGCAGTTACATTGAAACTAACACTTAAAATAACGTGCAACCTGCTTTTTCTTAAGATTTGCAATAGTGAAAGGAGTGCTTCTTTAAATATAGCTAGCCTCAAGTTTTCATTCTAACTCTAATCCTAATGTCCATGGGAACCTGTCCACTCTGTTTTAACTCCCCTAACTGTAACTCAGATCCTAGCTCAATGAGAGAGACTGTAATGCTACAACCTGCCAGGGGAGTTCAGACAGAGTGGACAGGTTTCCATCCCACCATTCCATTCTGAATGTTAGAGTGGACAGGTTTCCATCCCATTCGGAATGTCAACGTGGACAGGTTTCCAATCCATTCTGAATGTCAGAGTGGACAGGTTCCCCTTGCCTGCACACATACATTATGTTTTGCACAGGCGGTAACCCCTTTGCCCATGCGACAGCGTCCTTTTGAATATGGGATTCCAGCGCAAACCCCAGTTTGTGTGGGCAAAGATCTGCTAGAGCACATGCAAACTTCTGAATATCACGCCCTAGATTTTTTCAAACATGGATTCCTGCCCATTCGCCCTATGTTATGCCCTTTCCAATTTCAAGCAATCCAGTTTTTTTGGTAACCAAGTAAGGCCCACTAGGCACAAGTGCCTGTTTTCAGGGGCGACCTGGGAACAGTGGGGTGGTTAAGTGCCTTATTCAGTGTCACACAGTATGCAAGTGGAGATCATGGGAATCAAACCAGGTCTTTCTGCTGGATGCACCCAGCTCTTTCACAGCTCGTTACTCTAATCTCTAGGCTATACTGCCAGCCCAGTTGATTATGGGTTTTTCATTAATTATCTTGAGTGCAGCTGACTGATCAAATATGAGCTGAACAGCCACATGTACTTGTATAAACAGCACACAATGTCATAAAAGTAATTCTTTTGTTTAACATTGTATTTATTGTTTTTATAAAAGTACAAAGAGTACATGAAATAAAACCAACATAAAATACGCACAAACACATTACAGTACAAGACATGCTTAACTTTTTTTTGGTACATCTGAGACAGCAAACCAGAATCCATTCAGAATTCAGATTAACAAAATGAATATTGCTTATAGCCTGACACAGTCAATGGACTAGAACCAAGTACACGCAGAACAGTAAAAACTGTTGAAAATATAGAACTTCTACCTATCTCAGGGGTACATAATTACATAAGTTTGCAGTATATAACGTACACTACACCCACCAACTTCTTAACCAGAAACAAGTTTCTCCCTTTGTGCTAATATAAACAGAATCTTCACTTTCACAGTGCTACAGCTGGTTTCCATTTTAACCAAAACACCAACAAGAACTGAATAATTAATTGTTTAATTAGTATTTCGGAAAGACCTTTGAGCATGAGTTCTTTTACAAAGGTTCCACATCAGGGTGGACAATAAGACAATACACATATTCAGTGGTTACAGAGGCCTGATCATTAGGCATTAAACAGCGATTACATGACAATTAGACAAACAGGAGAAAAAAACTGAGCAGTTGTAATTGAATACTAAACTATTTCTAATTGGTTGCCCTAGGTAGCACACCCCTGGAAACCTCCAAATTCATTGATAGACTATGGCAGAGTAACTGCATGCGGTTTAACACTATCCCAGATGGCGAGAGGCTGGGTGACAGTGAAACAAGGGGGACTGGGTTTGAAACCAACTGCAGAGAAGCGAAAAGGTGGGGATAGTGAAGCAGGGTGCTGTGATGGGGAGTACAGCTCCATAGGGCTTTGTCAAGTATGTGTGTGTGTGTGTGTGGGGGGGGGGTTTGGGAGGGGCAATACCCAGTGCGTTTAAAGAGGACTGATGGCTTACTTAAGCCCTTGGCTAGGCTGGAATGGAGGCAGGGTTCTCTAGGTAGCCCTGTTGGGTGTTACCTTGGGGGTAGGCCTGTCTATCAAGTGGGGCCTGAGAAGCAGGTGTATTTTGAGTTAGACATTAGGTGCTGTTTGAGGCCTACTTTGCATTGAGACAGGCTGTTGTTTGTTTGTAATTTCATCGGGAGTTCATTTATCCAGAGGGGGGCCCGATAGGAGAAAGCACGCTGCCTAGTGAGGTTCGGCAGAATGGTATGGACAGTGCTCCATTCTTCCTCTGTCTGGTGATGTGTGTTGAGAGAGAAGCCTCGAGCAGGTTTCCTATACAGGGTGGGGTTTTTCCGAGGAGTGCCTTCTTTTCCAGGAGGCAAGTTTGGTATTTGATCCTGTCTTTTAGGTTAAGCCAGTTTGTACGCTCATACAAGGTGCAAGTATGAGTGTAGTGATCTGCACACAGGGTGAGGCGGCATGCCTTATTGAGTGCAATTTGGACCCTTTTGAGCACTGTATCAGTAGCAGCTCCATAGACCATCAGCCCATAGTCTATCCTGGAGAGTATGGAGCTGGAGACAGAGATTCAGAGTGCTTCCGGGGTGAGGGATTTCTTATGCCTATAGAGGACCCCGATCTTTGTGTTTACCACTTTGACAAGGGAGTCTACGTGCTGCGTATAAGTGAGAGAGTCATCAATGGTGACTCCAAGGTACTTGAACAAGTGCACCTGCTCAATCTGCTCACCAGCCTTGTTGGTGATTATGAGGGGAACATGCTTGTGTTTGTTGTAGGGGGCTGGATTGTAGCATGGCCTTGGTTTTCTTGTAATTTAGTAGCAGTGCATTAATTTATATTGCAGAAACTAGATTGACCTTTGTGCAATAGTAAGTGCGAAAACAAAAACTCTCTAGCACCAAGCTGGAGATAACGTATGAAGGGTGGATGTAGTGCAGTATTTTGACAGGCTGTATGTTTCTGACATCATGCTCAGACAATTGATATCTGTGACATACCTCCCCCGACTTTGGCAGGCCATTTTAAATCATCAAATCCCACCCCCTTCCAAAGCCAGAACTGTATTTACCACGTGTCAGTGGCTCAGCAGGTAGCACACTCTCCTCTGAAGCCGGGAGATCAGTAGGCTGTGGGTTCTATCCCCACACCAGGCACTTGGGTTAATATCCCAATACTGACACTGTAGTGCAGCATGAGGGGGGTGCTTCACTCCTGAGGTGTCGTCTTTTGGATGAGATGTTAAACCGAGATCCCATCTGCCTGTTCTGGTGGTAGTTCAGGTGGATGTTAAAGATCCCATGGCACTTCTCAAAAAGAGTAAGGGAATTTTTTTATTGAAACAAATAACACAAAATGGTATTACAACATACAACTCATAATAAGATAAAGCAAAAAACTTAAACAAATAATGCAGCATGTAAGCACCCTGAACATAGCCAACCTCCCCCCCCAACAAAAGAACAGGGGAGCTCCTACAAGAGAAGCAAAACAAAATTATAACAAAAACAAGTACAAAGCAGCCATATAGTTCACAGAACCTGAAACAGAAAATAATTCTCGATTGACACCCCCGCTCACACTAAGAGTAGGGGAACCAGTATAAAATTTCAACTGGAATTAAATATAACGTCAATATCGTTCCCAGATCCCCCATTTTAATGCCACAAATTCCTGATCCTGTACTGTAGTAATAGCAGCAAATACAGAATGATACAATTCCAATACAGTAATTTGCTGCTGCTGAAAAATAAATCAACATCGGACTTGCCAGATCCAATATAAAAGAACAACAGTAATCACATTTAGGGTACTAAAGCTATAACAATTCCAGCAAGAAGGAAAAATCCCAAAGTACAACTGTCGAGTAGTAAAAGCAGAAAAAGGGTGCCGATTCCACCGTTCCCCCCAAAGGACCCAAAAATCTTGAATAAAAGGACAATCAAAATATAAATGATCCATAGGCTCTTCAAGGCCAATACAAGTAGGTCTGAGGCAATCCCTATCAGTCAACATTTTGTGTTTATGATTCCCTCTAGTGTTAATCTTCCCATGGACTCCCAGCCACATAATATCCCACATTGGTTTCGGGAACCGAGTGTCTATAAGACAAGACTTAATAAGACGTCAGTCAGAATCTGTAAACAGTTCAAATGGTGATGCAGATAAATGCCAGACCAAAATATCTCCATACAAAGACTTCCGAGACATCCCAACAACCTCCTGAAAGGAGATTGACCAATGCCTGATATGATCAAAAATCAAAACCCATCCCAGGGACAAAACATATTTCCTATTATTTTTATGAACAAAGCAAGAATGTTCCCATTCTCTTAAGACCTCCAAAAAAATAGTAGCAACATGCAACCGCCAGATCTTTGAAGACCCCAGAATGACCAGTTTCAAATTAGTAGCCAAAAATAGGGTAAAAAAAAAACACAACAGGATGAAGCATTCCAACCCCTTCTTGGTGAATATCCAAATATAAACAAATCCTCCTAATGGGGTTCAACCGGCTCCCCCAAAAACCCATAAAAAAAAGTGCAAACACAGCTGTTTCGAGTCACTTCGATGAAGGAAAAATATGGGCCACATAAAGAAAAAGCGGAAGCAAAAAGGATTTAATCATAAAAATCCATTTACGTTTACCCATGTTCCAAGTACCCCATGTACTAATTCATGCTCTCCCTCTATTAATAGCCAGCTCCCAAGTATAACCTGCTGGGTCCCCACCCCCAAAATAAAGCCCTAGAATCTTCCCATAGGAGTCCAAAACAGGAACCCCACCAATACTAGAAACGGGATTCCACTGTCCAGGAAGGGGCAAACAAATACTCTTTTCAGGATTAATCCGAGCCCCTATAACATCCAAAAAAGCCTGCAATACCATGAGCAATAATTCTCCACATCGAGAATCAGGGAATAAAACACAAAGATCATCTGCATAGCAGACAGTAAGAAAAGTATCCAAACCAAAGCCCTGTATACCAGAAAACAATGGAGATCTATTTAAAAGTCTAATAATCAGGTCCAAAGCCAAAATATAAAAAACAGGACTGAGCGGGCAACCCTGCCATACACCACGATGGATAGAAAACCGACGACCTACCCAACCATTTATAACAGGCGTAACGTAGGCCAAAGCATAACAAATCTGTAACCATGCAACAAATAAAGGAGAGCACACCAAAGAAAGTCCTGTGATAAGCAATCAAAGGCCTTGGCTTGGTCCATGCTCAAAACATATCCTGAAGACTGTGAGTCAAACAATTCGCGAAGTAAAATCAGGGCATCCTGAATTGAACTCCCAGGCACCGAGCAAAATTGCAAAGGATGCAATAATCGGGCTAGAACAGTCTGCAAACTGTTACATAACAACTTGGAAAAGATTTTAAAGTCGACATTCAAAAGGGAAATGGGTCTCCAATTGTGATGAGAGGCCCGATCACCCTTTTTATAAAGAAAAATCATAAGGTCATGATACATAGTGGTTGGGATCCTAACTTCAGCCAAAAAAGCATTGTACACAATCAACAGCTCTGGAGCCATCAGAGGCCACAAAAACTTATAAAATTCCCCCGGCAAACCATCCGAGCCAGGGGCAGTGGTATCTTTAAATTTTTCACCACTAAGTCCAATTCCGCATGGAAAAATCCAATATCATCCCATCTGCAAACTGTCGCTCAAGCCTCGGGAGATCAGCAGCATCCAGTAAGGTCGACATATTCTCCAAGGAACCAGAAAAAGGCCAAAACTGAGTGGTAATAAAATCCTCAACTACCCTCAAAATCCCCTCCTTGTCCGAAACTAAATGACCAGAGGTATCAATAAGAGCCGTCATATATCTTAATTTAGTCCTGCTATTACAATCCACAAAAGGATTCGTTTGCTTCTTCCTCCCTTGAGTCCCAAACCGCTGCTCCATCTCCAAGGATTTCTGTTGATCATACTGGAGCTGCATTACATTTAGTTTCAAGCAAGCAATGTCATCAACACAGGGATCCCCCCCAACCCCGTGTACCACTCGAGACATGAAATCCTGAAGGTTATGTCAGCATTTTAAATAGGCCTGATATTTAGAATAAGCACAAAACCACTGATGATGCGTAAAAAAAGCAATAAAGCAGGATTTAGTATCCTCCCACCACTCAATTGGAGAATCATATAAATCAATGACAGACGATCTATCCGACACAATATCTCAAAATAAAGCTACAGTATCGGGGACACTCAAGAAACTAGCATTAAGTCACCAAACCCCTTTTCCGCGAAGCAGAGCAGGAGACGGGGACACAGTGATCCCAACCAGACAGTGATCAGAGGTTTCTACATAAGGACCTGAGGAGAAAAAACAGGAATCTTATCAGGAAGAAACCAATAATTAATCCGAGAAGAGAGAGAGAGAGAGATCCCTTAAAAAAAGTCAGTTTGGCCACACTAGCTATCACATCATGTAAAGCAGCTTGAGTCACAACATTACGCAGGGCAACACTATCACAGTATAGGTTACCCCGCTCCACCGTTCTCAACAATACTGTATTAAAATCAGCCCCCCAAAATACCAACCTCCCCATATATAAATATGGAAGAACCTTATTAAACAAGGCAACCCTTTGGGCCTTCTGTTGTGAAGCATAAATATTAATCGATCTACAAAAGACACCATCAATAGTCACATCCAGTAACATAGCTCTGCCTGGTTCTATGTCCACCATCTTCTGAAAAGAAATAGCAGAAGTGGTGAGGCAAATGCCCAATCCGGAGCATAAGTCCTGTCCAACAGACCAATAGGAAGTCCCAGTATACCACTCTAAAGAAGCCACCTGCACATCTCGAGTAGTGTAGTAGTATACAATCTAGTGTCCCGCAAAAAAAAGACGTCAAAAATGAAAGAGCGCAATAATGCAAACGTAGCCTTCCGTTTAAAGACAGAGCGAATACTGTTCACATTCAAACTCGCCAAATGAAGCGTAGGAAGAGACAATCAAAAAACAGCAAAGTAAATCAGGACAGCTTTTTCTTAGTAGCCCTGGTGACCCTCTTAGCAACCGTCGACTGAGAAGAAGGTGGATCCAATCTCTGAGGTTCTACAGTGGGATCCTCAGGAACAGAAGAAAGAGAGACATCCAAATTAGCATCAACCATAATATCCCCCCCCCAACTCTGCAACGGGTCATAAGGATTGGAAACGTCCACCATGGGTTCAAACTTACTCCTCACAGCCCGCTTAGGCAAGGATTTCTTATGTGACACAGGCACAAAACCATCAGGATCAGCAGGACGTTTGCACACAGCGGGGGATTCAGGCACCAAGCTGTCAAGGACAGGGGAAGGAGGGGGAACTTGGGGGGGGGTCTTGGGGAAGGACAGGGCTCCGGATGGGTACAAATGACAGGACTAGTAGGGCGTACAAGAGAGGACCAAGCAGGCACTCTCTGCCTCATTGTAGAAGAAGGAGGCGAAAGGCCCGAGGCTGTTGGCCAGTAGTATCGGGAATAGGATGAGACTGTTTAGAGGATTTGTTAATATAAAAATCATGCTCTGTGCAATCAGCATTGTTATGCGCTGCCCAAGGGCAAGAAAAAACACACGATCAGTGGAGCCACAGAGATTACACGTAGGTGGGACCACACAAGTCGTAGCCGAATGACCCACAACCCCACACACAGAACACTTCATTTGGTCACAATCAGAGCCTAGATGTTTAAGAAAGCCACACCTATAACATGAGCGTGGCTGCCCAGGATAGAACAATTTCCCCCTATCTCTCCCCAAAAAAACAATTTGGCAGATGTTGAATGCCATCATCAGAAATAGGGAGTTGGACATGAAACTCCCAACCTCCCGTCCAAAATCCATTATCATCAATAATAGCATTCGGCAAACCAGTCACAGTACAGCGTTTCTCCAGCCAGTAAAGAATATCCAAAACGTTCACCCCCTCATTATGAAACAGCACAGTCACTACTTTCACAGTAGGTTTAGTAATGGGGACAGCCAAAAAAGGCTTCCACAAGGCAGTATGCCGAACCCTATAATAGGTAGCCCAGAATCTGTCCAAAAGACCTGCAGTATGAAAACTGACATCAAAATTGTGGTCCCCGGAGGTATGAATCAAAGCACATACCTCAGCAGGTGAAAAATGCAAGGAGTCAATCAACAACTGTTTCCCCACATAATTGCTATCAGGAGGATAATCAAGCCCACCTTTATACAAGTGAACCACAAATCTGCGCCTTGCAGCTTCCTCAGTTTTTTTAAATAAACTGGCATAACTACTAGGTTTAGTCCCAGACTCCTGCCCTGCAGTAAATCCAGAGTGAGAATGGGACAGGGAAGGATCCAGAGCATCAGGAGAAATACCTGAAGAGAAAGCCCGTGACAATAAAGGAGAACTCTGCCTAGGCGTTCCAGGCCGCAGTGTCTCAGCAGAATCCTGCTCCGTGGACAGAGACTCAGAACGAGCGCCTAAGTCAGTGTCTGACACAGAAGTAGGAAGGGCCGCATCCAGCAATCCCCCAGGCAAATCAACTATGGCCTGTCGACCGCCATCTGAACGAGACACAGGTGGAAACACAGTAGCAGCAGAAACAGAAGGACTCAAAGTTTGTGGAGAACCAGGCAACGGAATGCAAGGATCAGGAACCCAGATACCGTCCACCAAAATCCATCCCGCTCTCTGCAAAGCAACATCAGGGTGCCAGGATTAGTCCTTGGCTGTAAAAGGAAAGAGTATCGAATCCGAACCGGAAGGGATAGGCTCTGAGTCAGTAGGCTCCACAGCGGACGTACCATCAAGAAAAAAACCTTTCTTCTGAGTGGGCGCAGTAGGACTATGCTCCATACACTTCCTTTTATTCTAGTCGTCCACAACAGTCCCCTGTTTCATTGGGGGATCATGTACTAAAGACAGCAAATGCGAAGCCTCCAAAGCCATATCCGAAGTAAGCTGACAGTCAGCCACGGATACATCCACTGCTGCATCCATTGACGGCACAGAACTTTCAGGTAAGACACAAGCCTGATCAGGAATGCTCCAAACAGCACCTCCATCCCCTTCCATGGTCTGAGACAGACTGAAGGAATCCAAAACTGGAACCAGTCAATGTCCAAATGTCCTCCATTCATGAAAAATACCACCAACAGCTTAATCTGGTTCAAGATCAGTTGGCATTCATCTGTTTCCCCCTCCCCCGGGTCGTGCCTGAAAATAGGCAGGATTTGTCTAGTGCACTTACCCGGTCAACAAAAACTAAATAAATAAAATAAATAAATATTTAAGACAACAAGGAACAAGCAATTGTCAATGCCAAATGTCTTGCTGGCATTGGCATAGGTAGCGCACGAGTTAAAGAGATGTACAATAGGAATGGCAGTGAAGTATTGAACTGATGCCAACCCCAACCACACCCTGCAGAAGCTGACAGGCATTGGGGTGTGCCTTTGGGTCATCGGCCATAATGCTCATGCCATTTCACCTCACCCTACCCTGCAGATACCGACAAGTGTCGTGGTGTGCCATGGGGTTTTCGGGCCTTACGTGCACCCCATTCCATAAGGAAATACGCTGAGACGGGTGCAGTATGGGATCAATGGGGTGAACTTTGGGGCCAAAGACTCCAAGGAACACCTTGATGCCTGTCACTGGCTGCAGGGTGGGGGTGGTGGTGGGATGGCGTGAGCATTACAGCTGACAATCCCAAGTCACATCCCTGACACTTGTCAGTCTCTACAGGGTGGAGCGTTACAGTTGGAAACCCTAATGCTCCAGGCGTTTGTTGGTATTTTCACTCCAAATTTTCAACATGGGCTTTTTGTGATCCCACCTCACGAACACTGGCACTATCAATTCATTAGCTGAATGGTGATTTTGCACGGCAACTGTGCCATTTGGTGCCACAGGTGCAAAAGCACATTTCGGGCAGGATGTGAAAATTGACAGCTGTGCTGTTCATGAGGAGGTGTAAAAAAATGGCAAAGTTAAAAATCTGGAGTGAAAATATGAAAAACTGGTGAAGTCACGAGCATACGTAGAAACTGCGCAATGCACACCCATAACACAATTATTTGGGGGATTTTTTTAACTAAATTTTCAACATAGGCATTTTGGGACCTCTGCTCATGAACAGTGGCACTGTGATTTTGTTAATTTGTCCAGAAAGTTGATTTCCCACAGCGACCGATCAATTGTGTGCCAGATGTGCGAAAACACATTTTGGGCAGGATGTGAAAAATGACAGCTATACTGTTCATAAGAAGGTGTGAAAAATGGCAATGCTGAAAATCTGGAGTGAAAATATTAAAAATTGTCGAAGTTATGAGTGTGCATGGAAACTGCTCGTAACGCAGTCATTTTTTGGAATTTTTTCACCACATTTGCAACATAGGCTTTTTGGGACCTCACCTCATGAACAGTGGCACTATCATTTCATTAATTGGTCCCAAAAGGTGATTCCGTGCAGCAACCACGAAATCACCTTTCGGGACTGAATATATAGAATAAAGTATGGGGTGCTGTGTGTAATGGGAAGTTTACACACACTCAAGGGGTTAGATGCTACATAAACCCCGAGAGTGAAGCTCGAGGGGTTTATGAAAAGCATCTAACCCTGAAGGAGTGTGTAAACTTTGAGTTTATACACAGCACCCTATATTTATTTAATATAATTATTGGGACTTTCTTTTTGGCCACAGCAATTATATAAAATAATAAAAAGACATTTTTTGAATCCTGTGCAGCTGCAGTCCGTTCTGGTTCTAGTGCTGGTCTGTGGTCGTTTTTATTTACGTTTAAATTTTTTTCGGTCAGCAGGTGAAAGTTTAGTTATTTGAGTTATTTGCTGTTTTTCTTTGTAATCGTCAGTTACCACCAAGACAGAGTGGCGGTTCCGTGGGAGGGACCAGGCATTCGATGGTCCGGGAGGAAGGTCTGCAGCGGGTGCATGCGCAGACCAAGGGAAAACCGTGCGCATGTTTACCGTAATAAACACTCCTTTATTACGGCAAATAACACCATGGTTTTCCTATGGTAAAAAGGGTGACCCATTAATTATAACCAGATTACAGAGCATATGTTGATGAGGTGGGGTCCAAAGAACTCCATGTTGACAATTTGGAGCCAAAATTCAGAAAAATGGCTGAGATATCCACCTAAGTTGACCCCCTCCTCCCATTGATCCCATTATATAGCTTACTGGCATTTCTTCATTTTGCAGTTCAGCTTTGAAGAGTCCAGACGCATCCCACTCCACAGATGATCACAGCGCCGGACTTCCGGGGTGTGGGGAGGTGGGGTGCCCAGAGAGTGGGTGTGGGTTGGAGGAGGGGGCACCAGGGACTATGAGGGACCATTTTCTTTTTTACAGGGAAAAACAAAAAACGGACATCGAGGGACAGTTTTCTTTCTTTCTTTACAGGTGAACTAAAAAAAAAAATACTGGACACTGGGGTGGGCTCCCAGTGTGTCCCATGAGTTTATTTTGGGCGGGAATGTTGGGCACACTGGGGTGGGCTCCCAGTGTGCCCCATGAGTTTAGAGGTGGCTGATGCCGATGGGAATTGGGCCCCATTGGTAAAGAAAGTGTGTGGGGTGGGGGAACATGCTGACATAGGGGATTAACCACCCCCGATGTTGGTATGGGGACTGTGTGTGGCGGACGGCAGAAGCCACCATGTTTATTGAAAAGTTTCACCAGGAAAGGCACGTTGGGGAGGCGTGTCATCTGCCACTGCATGACAAGCTTGCCTCTGATTGCAGCGGCAGATTTCTTTCAACTTGGTGGCACTTTCCATAATTTCTGCATCAGCGCTCGCATGCTGGCTAATTGGGGGATGAGGGACGTACCTACTAAAGTGTGCCCTGCATTCTCCAACACTGACATGCCTCTCAATGTGGTACTCCTGCAAGATGTTGCTTGTGCCTGCGCACAAGACAACATAAAAATCGCAGTGTTCAGTTACAGTTTTCATTTAAAGTCAATAGCTGATAATTGGCAGGTATAATCCTCTTTGACACCAGGTACTCACATAAGTTGGCTCCATCAGACCAACAACTTAAAGCCAATAATTGTGAAAACAAATGCACTGGAGCTTATGGTTAATACTCATGACTCTTTCCTGCAAAATGTGGTCAGGCATGCAACCTAAAATGTAGTCCTCCAAGTCAGAATCAAGCTCCTCTGCACTGGACTGTGGTTTTGCAGCTTTTATATTGTGAATACATTTTACAGCATTTTTTGGGTTGCAGTATACATAAATCTGGGACCTGGTTTAAGTGCGGAGTTTAGCTGAGTAGAAAGAATTAAGTGATGTCTGTAGTTCTTTAAGTTTTTGCATCACCCCTTCTGGTTTGCCCTCATAACCGAACATACTGTAACCGTCAAGGCCTTCATAGCCTGTTGTGCGGTACACTTATTCCCCCAGTCTACTGAGGTAAGCAGTGAATTTGTTTTTAAAATTGTGTTGCCAATTTGTCCAGAGTGTAAAGTAAGAAATGGAAGGAGGTTGGAAATGCTGATTAGTTGCCAGGAACCAGAATTTAAGAGCTGAACTGGGGTTGGCTAATGCTGTGAGAGGGATTATGTGGGCCCATGGGGCCAGAGTTTATTTGGTCCATTCTGGGAAACCTGGAAAGGCAAAGCCAGCTTTGGAAGTATCATCCAGGACTCTGTTATTGATCCAGAAGGGAATCTTAAACTGTAAGAGGGCTTGAAGGACCCCATTTTCTGGTCCGAAATGCAGACAGTAACTATTGGGGTGAGAAGTCTAGTGCAGCTGGCATGGTGACTATAACCAATATTCAGACTTTTTTCTAACTCTTTGGGAATCTGCTGTTGCCCAGTAATTAAACAGTGTATGAGGAGGTACCTCTTGTGAAAGAGGAGACTGTCCCCTGATACTGAAGTCTTGTGAGGACTCAGATTAATATCTGTTGCGAAGGCCACTGTACAGACTCATGGATGCCCATAACTGAATATTTTATTGTTTGATTGTGGGGGTGGGTTTGGGGTGATAGAGTGAGTGGAAGGGGTGAAAGTGCGGCAGTGTGTGTGTATGTGTATGTGTGTGGGTGACTGGAGTGAGAGTGGTATTTGTTATTGTAAAATTGGGTTTGTTAATTGCAGATTTTATTTAATTGATATATTTAGCTGTAATATGTGCTGGTTGACAGTTTCCTGGATAAGGCGTTATTCCCCATCTAGATTCTGCGACCTTCGTCCGTTCGACTCCCCCCATTGTAAGTGGATGTCTATAGACAATGCAGTGCATTAGGGATAGTTCGTGGGGGAAGAAAACTGAGGTTTGCGGAGTCTTTTGTGGGGAATGAAACTGAGAGGGGGCGGATTGGGGTGGTGGTAACTAGGAGATGCTCTGGGGTGAAATGGGTCCAGGAAAGGGGTCCTCCCTGTCTTGTACCTGTACCCAAGGGCTCCACAGTTAGTGGGCAGGTATCCAGACCAGCCTCATCTGCCTATCCTTCTCAGGCAGTGTTTTGCAATGCCAGATCCATTAGGAACAAGGCGTCAATTATCATCGATCTTGTTTCAGCATCTGATCTGGCTTGCATCACTGAGACCTGGTTGGATGAAAATGCTGGCACAGTTTTGGAATTGGCATTTCCGGCTGGGTACTCGGGGGTTCACTGTCTGAGAAAGGATCGTAGGGGTTGGGGTGTGGCAATTTATTTTAAATCATACTCGAACCTCCCAGTCCTCCTGGTGGGAACAATGAGGTCCTTTGAATGTGTGGCCACTCAATGGGTTGCGGGTGTAGGTTGTAAGATCTTCCTCATCTATCAGCCTCCAGGGGAAAAGAAGGAATTCTTGAAGGAAGTCATGGACTTCATTGATGAACAGGTGTTGAAGTCACCCAGATGGATTATTCTGGGTGACTTCACTGCTTGGGTTGATGATGAACTCTCGCAGTTTGGTCAGGACTTCCTCCAGTTGATGTATTCATTGGGCCTTAACACAAGTTGTTACCTCTGCAACCCATATACATGACCATTCACTGTACCTTGTCTTCCTGCTGGGAATGGAGGTCACTGATCTTATGGTGGGCTGGTCAATCAGTTGGACCACCATACTGTGAGGTTCCTGTTCGAAGCCCCCCTAACAGACCCTTCCCTTATGGAGATGGTCCAGTATCACCCTTTAAGGGGTTTGACCCCACAGGGTCTGATGGCAGTGCTGGACCTATCAGGTATGATGAGTGCGTGCGAGGAGCCGGGGGAGTTAGTTCTAGCCTATAGTAGGGTGGTTACTGAGGTCCTACACTCTATCGCACCTGTCTGTGTTAGATCCTCCTGGTTTGATGGGATGCTTAGGGAGATGAAGATGAGGGGTCAAAGGTTGGAGCAGTGATGGCGGAAATCCAAGACTAGAGAGGATAAGCCTTTGTTGATGACACATTATAGGGATTATCATCAGTAATCTCTTTTAAGAAGGCAGAATTCCTGTCCAAGGAGATTGCTGCAGCAACTAACAGACTGACTGAGCTCTTCTGCATTGTTGACAGGTTGTGTAATCCTGCCTGTCTTCAGTCCGGGGGGAGCTTTTTCACAAACTAAGGTTTGATGAGTTCACTCTGTTCTTTGCTGATATTATTGCCTCCATCAGGTCGGAGATCCAGTCGGCACCCTCCAAAGGAGCATGCAGTGATGAGCTGGAAGTCACAGGCACTCAGTCTGTCTGGTCTGACTTCGACCTGCTGGCTGTCATACATGTCGTGAAGGTCATCAAGAAGATGAGGCCGACCTACTGTAATTTGAACCCGGGGCCAACATGCCTCCTAGTGGAGTGTGTTGATGTCATCAGCCTGGTCCTGACCAGGATAGTCTGGTGCTCCTTAGTAACGGGCTCTTCCCTGAGCCCTTAAAGGAGGCAGTGGTAAGACCCAGTTTGAAGGAAGCTTCACTGGACCAAGACTGCCTGGCTAATTACAGGCCTGTCTCTAACCTTCCCTTTGTGGGTAAGGTTATTGGGAAGGTGGTGGCCCATCGAGTGGAGACCTATGATATCTACAGCCCTCTCCAGGCGGGTTTCAGGAAGTGGCATAGCACCGAGACTGCCCTTGTTTGGGTGGTAAATGATCCCCCTGGTGACGAGGGATCGAGTAAGTCATTCCATCTTTAGTCTTTCAATCTCTCAGCTGCATTTGACACCGTGGACCATGAGGTACTCTTGGAGTACCCGCGGGTTTGTTATGGACTGGCTGGTGCAGTCCTCAACTGGTTTCAATCTTTCCTCACTGGCAGGATGCGAAGGGTAGTGTCTGGAATTTTTTCCTAGGCACCACTGCCTCTGCCATGTGGGGTTCCGCAGGGCTCCATTTTGTCCCCCATGCTGTTTGTGGTGCATATGCTACCACTAGGGAACATTTATAAGATGCTATGGGTTGAGCTTTCACTGCTATGCAGATGATACTCAGCTATACCTGTCTTTTGTGCCTGAGCAGCTGGGAGCGGTTTTGGTGTTTAATCAGTGCTTTGCTGTGATCCAAGACTCAGTGAGAGCCAGCTGGTTGAGGTTGAACCTGGATAAGACTGAGGCACTAGTGGTGGAATCTGGTTGCCTGGGGGTGAATGTGCAAACTGGTCGAGTTTCCATGCTGATGCTCGGGGACTCCCAGTTGCCCACCTCAGTTGGGGTGAAGAATCTTGGCATTGTTTTGGACTGTGGCTTGACACTTAAGTCACAGGTGTAGGCTGTGGTCAAAAGTGTGTATTACCATCTAAGAAACATCGCCAAGATTAAACGTCTGATATCCCTGGGTGATCTGACATCCCTGGTCCATGCCTTTGTGACTTTGTGGCTTGATTGCTGCAATGCCCTTTACCTGGGGCTATTAGGAGTTGATCTTTGCCACCTGCAGGTAGTGCAGAAAATGGTGGCCAGGTTGTTGACTGGTCTTTTGAGATCATGTCATATTACACCTCAGCTGCGCTCTCTGCACTGGCTGCCAGTAAGATAGCAGATCACCTTCAAGATCGGTTTGCTGACCTATAAAGCCCTGCATGGCAAAGGACCCGGCTACCTACAAGATTCTCCTACAGCTCCACCACTCGATTCACCCCCTCCGCTCAATTGACGAGGGTTTTCTGGAAGTTCCCAAAGCTCATCTGAAGACATTGGGCACTCATGCATTTTCCTTCATTGCACCAATCCTGTGGAACTCCCTCCCTCCCTTGTCACATAAGAGAAACTCAGTCAGTTGAGGCCTTTAAATGGCACAACTTGAAGATAGAGAGGAGACGGCTCAGAGGTAATGTGAGGAAGTATTTTTTCATGGAGAGGGTTGTGGATGCATGGAACTGCCCTCCTGGGGAGGTAATGGAGTCAAAAACAGTGGGGGATTCAAGAATGCAGGGTACAGGCATAAGGCAGTCCTAGTGGGGTATAGGAGGAAGTAGGCTGTTGGTTAACTAGGATCTGCAGCGTATCCATTAGGTACGGAAATGGGCAGACTAGGTGGGCCAAGCGGTCCTTATCTGCCGTCAAATTCTATGTTTCTATAAATGGAAAATGAAAACTTGTTTGTTTAGTCAGGCTTTTCCACCAAATGAGATTAGCTGACCTGCTAGCAATTAATTTGTATCACCTATTTTATTAAAAGTGTTTCTTTTGCTTTTATCAACTGTTTTATGTAAAGCCCCTTGAGTCAGAATGATAAAGTGCACTATAGTAAATAAAGTATGATGATGATGATAATAGAGAAACTCAGGTCCAGGGAAAACTGTACCTTTCTTGCTACTTGAATATCTGCACCTCACTGACTTAGCAATCCCAGCCACACCAGCAGAGTCTGGGGTAAGCCCTCTGAAGTCCTTCAAGGAGTTATTCCGCACATACTGTATGACAGATGACAATGGCAGAGTTTGTTAGGTTTAATGTTAAAGCCTCTGCAAGCCATTTTAACACAGCATCCTTTGCCAATTCATAGAAACATAGAATCTGACAGCAGATAAGGGTCTCCTAGCCTACAACAGTCTATCCTTTTTTCCTGCCTACATTCTCAATACAAACCCAACTTGATCTACAGTTCTGTCTCCCCCCCCCCTTACCACTTTAATAACCTTGTGCCTATCCCATGCATTCTTGAACCCCACAACTGTTTTGTCCCCACCACCTCTGCTGGAAGGCTGTTCTAGGAATCCACCACTCTTTCTGTGTAGAAGTACTTCCTCACATTTCTCCTGAGTCTCCAGCTTTATAGCATGTCCCCTTGTTCTTGTACACCTTCTCTTCTGATAAATGCTTCCTTCTTGTACCTTATTAACCACCACGCGGTATGTAAAGGTCTCGAACATATCCCTGCCTCCCTCCTCTCTTCTAGCGTGTAAATGTTGATGTCCTTTAGTTTCTCCTCATAGGACTTCTGATGCAGATGCTGCACCATTTTAGTTGCTCTTCTCTGGACCACCTCCACTCTGTCTATGTCCTTCTGGAGATGTGATCTGCAGAACTGGACACAATACTCTAGGTGGGATCTTTCCATCAATCTATACTGAAGAAACACCACCTCCCTCTTTCTGTTGGTGATACCCCTTCCTATGCACCCCAGCATCCCATTAGCCCTCCCAACTGCCATGTCGCACTGCTTGGCCCACTTTAGGTTATCCATTATGACTACAGCCAGGTCTCTTTTTTGCTTGAAATGCCCCTTCAAAGCCTCTGTGGGAGCTCATTATGTTCCTGCAACTGATTTTCTGCATGTTCCAGTCATGAATTGAGCAATGTCAAGTCAAGGATAGTTCACACTGCACCTGGATAACAGCTATGCAAGGCTCAGTTGTTTGAAGTCATCTTGTCTGTGAGTGGACCACCACCAACCTGAACCCAAAACACTATTAAAATGGACATTCTGAGAACTGTAAATGATTGAATCAGCATACCTTATAGAAGTTGCTCAAAGTTTTTTATTTAGTCCATGCAAAACAACAGTTCAAAGTTTTTTCAGCCCAGGGTATCATAGTTTCAGGGCAAAAAATACATTTTGAAAGGCACCTGAATCCACCTTTCCTACAAACCAGACCCCCAGTCAGCTACCAGTTGTCTAACATATTTCATGCTCGAGGCGCTTTTTCAAAGGCTGATGAATAAGGAACACAGAAGAGAATTTTAATTCAAAAATAGGCAGTTGTAGAGGTTTTCGCACTTGTGCAACCCAAGGTGCGGGATACAACAAACCACAGAGCAAAGCTGAACTGGTTCATATAGGTATCCCACACCAAGAGTGTATGAAGAAACGGAAGTACCCCACCTCCCCAAGCTTTATTTTTTATAAGAACTAGGATCGTGTTACGTGACATAACATTCAGCATCCATGAGTTGAAACAGTACTTTTTTCCCCACTTTCTTCAAGCAGAAACCAGTACTGTGTTTTTTTCCTTTTTATTGAAATGGCAAATTGTTCGTTTACTTAGATGAGGCTTGACAGCTGAATGGTGACCATCTGTGCAGTTTGCTGAGGTAGCAGTTGCTTTGCATACAGCATAAGACAGAGTCAATGACTGCTGCAGCTGGCATTAATTGACAGTAGTTCAGTGCATACTTTACATTATGCGCACCCCGTTATAACCATGTGTATATAATGGAGAAAGTGTGCAATGGATTTCAGTGTATATTGACTACTTACCAGTTATTTATATTACTAATAAACACTATGTGTAAACAGAGTTCCATAGTACATATCTCATTATACTATGGGCTTCCAAATGCTTAATTCTGATTGGCTGACTGGCATCTTTCAGGCATTGTAAATCCTAGTATGACCCATGGAAAAAGGTGCCAGTCAGCTGCATCTACACTCACCCCTTTTTGAAATCAGTCCGATCCCCAAACATCAAAGTAGAAACACTGCCATATTGACTCCCCACTAAACCGTGACAGTAAAGCAGGAGTTTCTAACATGGACTGCAGAAGGGGAAACCACTCTCTCAAAAGAACCAGCCAGCCAACATTGAACCAGTCCAAAATCCACCTCACAGTAAACAAAGTACTTCAAATCTTTAGTCCCTTCCTAGCTATGATTGCTTCACCATTACTTTGATACTCTGTAAAGCCTCACCTGAACTCTGCTCTTCTACTCTCTCTGTGTCTCAGCAGCTCATTCGCTGCGATCACCTGTGACTCTGTGTTTCTCTCTTTCTCTCCTCCCCCCCCAGCTTTGTTGCTTCTCAATGCTCTTGTCCCTACCATAAAACTTCTCAGTGAAGCTCCCAAAATACAAACAGCAGCTCAACTACAGAAGCTGCTCACACCATAGTCTCTCACTAACTGAAAGCCAGCAGCCGCTCACAGCACTCACCACTCTGTCTCTGAAGTGCTTAACTACAGAAACATTCACAGCTCCCAATGTGCTCTTACTAAAAAAAACAAAAAAAAACACAAAGGACATGAAAAACAAACAGTCCAGTAAGTGTGTGTGTGTGTGTGTTTAGAAAATGTGCTTTTTCCATGCTGTCATCTGATTGGCCAGTACCCCTGACCAAGGGGTACATTAACTTTCAATAGATGACTAGCAAGGAAAAACTCCCGGCCACCTGACCAAAACACCAGCTGGCATATCAAAGTGCTGCAAACATCAGTTTTTTTAAACATGGTGAGGCGAGGGAAAAACTACCTGTCATAGCAAAATGTCAGACCAGTTCCCAGTTAATTTTTACATCATAAACATATTAAAAAGACACAGGGTACTTACCAACAATGAGGAATCACAAACGGAAGCAAAAATAAGCCGACCTGTAAAAGGAAAACAACAAGTAAGTGACCATTTCCTAGCGCTCACTGAACAACAGTTAGACAGCATAGAAAATCAGCGTCAGGAACAAAATACTGTTAAAAACACAAAGTGGGCGATAACCGTTTTCAAAGAATTGGCAAAGCACAACAAAATAGAGATTGATTGGCAAACAATTCAATTTGAAATGTTAAATGAATACCTCAGGCGTTTCTATACCGAGGTCCGCACCACAGGCGGCACCGAGTATTCCGTAGCTGGCTACTGTGCTCTCCGAGCAGGAATAAACCGCCACTATGGTACGACGGAGGTCAGGAGGGCCGTAAGCATAATCGGGGACCCTATATTTAAATCCTCCAACAACGTCCTTCAAGCTGTACTAAAATGTTTATGCAAACAACAAAAAGATACCTCCACACACTACCTTGCAATAAGTGAACCAGACCTCCAAAAGTTACGTAACAGCGCTGCACTCGATCCCGAAACCGCGCCTGGCCTTGTAAAAAAAGTGTGGTTTGATGTACAACTACACATGGCCAGGTGTGGCAGGGAGGGACTCAGACAGTCAACAAGGGACAGTTTTCTACTCAAACAAGACGAAGCAGGCAATCGGTACATCACTTTAAGCCACAACCGTGAAACAAAGAACCATAACAACCCTCAAGAAATAAATAAAGAAAACACAAGAGGTTTCATATTTGAACAGAAAAACAACCCACTGTGCCCTGTCAGCTCATTCCTCAAATACCTAGACAAGTGCCCACCTGATGCTAAAAGTTTCTATTTGCACCCAAAACGGCTCCCTCAAGAAAAACTGAACCAGGAGCTGTATTGGTATGCCAAAGAAGCAGTGGGAAAGAATTATTTGGGCTCCTTGATGCCAAAACTAAGCGAGGAAGCAAATCTTTCTCAGCGCTATACTAACCATAGTATATGCGCCACGGCAGCGCAGCTTCTCTCATGAGCAGGACTGAGCAGTAGGGAAATCGTTGCAGTTACCGGACACCGCTCTGAACAAAGTCTTGCTACTTACTGGGCACCATCCACTTCTGATTGCAAAGCCTGGAGCTCTATCCTAACTGCAGCAAACGGAAATCCTAAACAAGAGACCCCCACAGAACAGGAAAGGGATCAGCACACAAATGAGACCAATTGTACCAGCCTGCCACCTACAGACAGTACAATGATAGGAACACACAACGTATTTCAGCCCTCCAATTGCCCTTTAACAGCCCAATCCAATTCATAACGTACCAGAAATTAATTAAACCCTCACCAATTTCTTATTTTCTCCACACCCTGATGTTAAAAGTTTAAAAAAATGTGGTTTACCACCGTTTCAGTTTATTTCAAGTATCCCAAAAAGGGACTATTTTTTTTGTTTCACACAGTTCATGTTATTAACTTTAAAAAATAAAAACTATATATTATTTAAATTGCAAAATCTGAGTCTATTTTTTTCCAAAAAATCCATTTTCTAAGCGCAATAATGCCCTCCAGGGTGGGCGGTATGGGCAATACCAGACCAGCCAGGGGCTATAAGGCCCTCCGCCTGTGCGTTGGGCCTCATTACGCCCCTGGCGGTCCGGTATTGCCCACTTCACCCTGTCGGCATTATTGCTTATGCAAAGGTGTGTGTGTGTGGGCAGGATATTTACCTAACTATGGTGTATGTGTGAGATGGGATCATGTGTGGGTGACAACTTTGACTGGCAGGTTCAGAAAAATGAGGAAGCTAGGCAGGGTCTCCCTAGCAACAAAGAAAGTACAGTTCCGTAAGAACTTACCGTAACAGCAGATCTTCAAGAGGATCTCTTGCAGCAGGCCACACCTACAGAACTTAGCCACCAGGCACTAAGGACCATACTGAAACTTTTCTAGCTAACAGCATACAAGGGGGCTGCCCACAGGGACATCACTCACTGACGTCATACCTCCTCTATCAGTGTGGGTGCCCCCTCGCTCTCCTCATTTCTCCTGCCAGAGACTGCAAATAGCAACTCTCTTGCTGGGGAATGGAGGAAGACCACAGGTAGCCACCATGGCAATGAAGGTGAAACAGATGTTGAACCATCATGGAGAAGAGAGACAACAGCAGAGCAGCCAAGAGGCCAGAGGGATGGAGGGTGGGGACGGCGTGGCCTGCTGCAAGAGATCCTCTCGAAGATCTGCTGTTTACCACACCTTTCACCAGGGGGAGGTCATGTCAGACCAACCTCATTGAATTTTTTGACTGGGTGACTAGGGAGGTGGATCAAGGGGAGGGCAGTGGACATGGCCTATCTGGACTTCAGCAAGGCCTTTGACACTGTGCCACATAGAAGACTGTTACACAAACTGGGGAATATGGGTGTGGGCAGGACAGTAGTGTGGTGGGTAGGTAACTGGCTGGGTGGCAGGACACAGAGGGTGGTGGTAAATGGCTGTCACTCCACAGAGGGAAGAGTGACCAGTGGGTACCACAGGGATCAGTGCTGGGACCGGTCCTATTCAACATCTTCATCAGTGACATTGCACAGCATATAGAGGCAGAATTTCACTGTTCGCTGATGACACAAAGCTCTGTAACAGAGTAGACACACAGAGGGTGTAGACAGAATGAGAAGGGACCTGCAGAAACTTGAAGGATGGTCAAGGGTTTGGCAGTTGAAATTCAATGCAAAGAAGTGCAAGATAATGCATATGGGGCACAAAAACCCTGGCACAATATATCAGTTGGGGGTTGAGGATATAGCATGCACCAAGCAGGAAAGGGATCTTGGGGTTGTCATCTCTGATGACCTCAAGGTAGGAAAACAGTGTGACAAGGCATCAGGTAAAGCAAATAGGATGCTGGGATGTATAGGCAGGGGCATCACCAGCAGGAAAGAGGAGTCATAATTCCGCTATACAAGACACTAGTGAGGCCCCACCTGGAGTACAGTGTACAGTTCTGGAGACCATACCTACGTAAGGACATAGACAGGGTAGAGAAGGTTCAGAGGAGGGCAACAAAGATGGTGCATGGGTTGCATCACAAGTCCTATGAAGACAGGTTGAAGGAACTGAACATGTACTCCCTGGAGGAGAGGAGGGAGAGAGGGGATATGATAGAGACATACAAGGATCTTACAGGGAGGAACAGGGTGCAGGAAAACACTATTTTTAAGCGAAAAAGATGTTTCAGGACTAGAGGGCATGGGATGAAGTTGGAGGGAGGACGATTCAGAGGAAACATGAGAAAGAATTTCTTCACAGAACGGGTGGTGGACAAGTGGAACACCCTGCCAGAGGAAGTGGTGGGGGCTGAAACAATCACGGGATTTAAGAATGCATGGGATAGACATAAAGGAATTCTAGAGGTCAGGGGTAAGGGGAAATAGACTTCTAGGAAAACAAACTGAACTTACAAGCTCAAATGGGCAGACTAGGTGGGCCATAGGCCCTTATCTGCCGACACTGTCTATGTATCTATGTATCTATGAGTCCCAAGCAGTTCTGACTGAAGAATCAGTCTGAGTGACTGGAGGCTATGTGCCTAAGAAAGAAGACCCTGAAGCACAGCCAAGCTGAAGCCTGCCCTTCTGCGGGAGTCACGGTCCAGACTGTAGTGTTTTGTGAAGGTGTGGACAGAACTCCAAGTAGCAGCAGCACAGGTCTCTGCAGCTTAAACATTCCTAAAGCAGGCCACTGAAGCAGCCATTCATCTGGCTGAGTGCCCATCGACAACTCCAGGAAGTTTCTTCTTGTATTTCCTGTAACAAAAAATAATATAGTTAGCCAACCATTTGGACATGCACTGTTTGGAAACTGGTACGCCCTCTTTCCCAGGGGCGAAGAACACACCAGTTGAGAGGACTTCCTTCGTCCCTCATACAATGAGTATAATAACAACGCAGGATTTTGTGAACATCAAGGGTGTGGAGCAATGCTTCCTCAGGATTTTCATGTTCTGGATAATAAACAGGGAGGTGGATGGTTTGATTTAAGGTAAACTCAGATATCGCCTTAAGAAGAAACGTAGGGTTTGTACGCAAAGACACCCTGTCTTTATGAAAAACCAAATATGGTGGCTGACATATTAGAGCCTGACAGGAAACATAGTTTACATATCATGGCAGGCTCAAAAGGAGCCAAAGTAAATTTCTCTAACACAAAATTCAAGTCCATGGAGGGACTGGATTGTGAATAGGAGGCTTCAGGTAAGGAACTCCTCTCAAAAAGGTATGGGACACTTCAAGTTGTCCAACTGTACAGCCCTCAACATGCACATGGAAGGCTGAAATGGCTGACAGGTGTATCTTAATAGAGGACTATGGCAGGCCTGGGTAAGACCTGACTCACTAGACAGGTAAACAGGTCCAAGTGATGAGCAGTTGCCCGCAGAGCAAAGCGTTTCCACTGCATGGAGTAGGTGGCCTTGGTGGAGGGTTTCATAGCAGCCACCAGTACATTGGTCAGTTTAGGGGGAAAACCTTGCAATGGCTGCGTCTTCAGGTGTCAGGCATGAAGGTGAAGTAACCTGAGGTCCGGATGGACAAGAGTGCCCTATTCCGAGAAAGCAAGCCTGTGCACGGGGGCAGGGTTAATGGAGGTTCCACTGCCAGCTGTTGTAATAAGGGGAACCAGATCTGATGAGGCCAGAATGGGGGCAATGAGTATTAAGGTGGCCCCTTCCATTTGAAACTTGATCAGTACCCTCTGTCTTAAATGGAAGAGAGGAAATGCAAAGAGGAACCCCCCTTTCCAAGAGAGGGACACCGTTTCTTGCCAGAAACTCCAGGCCCTAGAATGAGGGAGGAAAAATGCAGCAGTTTTGCATTGAGTGGAGGCACAAAAAGGTCTAACTCTGGATGACCCATCTAACAGGTGTTTGATGGCCGAGGTCAGCAGCTCCCACTTGTGTATTCAAGACTGTGACTGGCTGAGTCTGTTTGCCAGGACATTTTGCTTGCCTGGAACATGGACTGCTGATAGTTCTAGGCCATGTTCCAGAGCCCAGTACCATACCCTCACTGCTTCCCAGCACAGGGGTTATGAATGGGTCCCTCCTTGCTTGTTGAAGTAGTGGACTACACTGATATTATCAGTCTGCACCAACAGATGTCCCAGGGACAGATGGGTCTGAAAGGCTTGTATAGCATACAGGGTGGCTCTCATCTCTAGGACATTGATGTGAAGGCCAGTCTCCACTCAGGACCATGTACCTTGTGTCTGGTGAGACCCCCAGATGGGCTCCCCAACCCAGCCCCAAGGTGTGTGGTGAGAACCTGCTAAAGGGAAGGAATGAAGTAGGGAACCCCCTCTTAACAGGTTGCTGGGTTCCATCAACCAGAGCTGCACCTCCTTGACTAAGGAGACCAAGACTAGTTGGTCAGGCTCATCAGTGCACTGATACCACTGGCCCCTCAATGTACTTTGGGGGATCCTCATATGCAGTCTGGCAAGGGGGACCATAACAATGGCAGTGGCCATGAGGCCCAAGAGTCTGAGGAAGGTTTTGACTGTCACACTTATCTGCTGTGATACAGAGACTGGGCCCGAACCATCAGGCAGTCCACCCTATCCTTTAGCAGAGGGCCATACCCTGGGCTGTGCCCAGAACTGCCCATATGTAAAACCCTGACAATGGTTCTCTGGATCTGCTGCTTCAGCATAAAAAAGGGTAAGTAATCACTTTAACGTAGAGTGACAAACAAACCACAGAGAGAAAACCAAAAAATCAAGGAAAGTAAAAGTTTTGGCAGCCAACTGAAGCAGTGGTAGCTCCATAGGCTCCGACGTGTGCAGATCGACAGCAGAAAAAGAACTGAGGAGGGCATGGGAGCTCCCACATTTCTAGAGGAGGTACAATGTCAGTGAGTGACATCGCTATGGGTGGCCCCCTAGTAGACTGCTAGCTAAAAAGTTTCCATGAGGTCCTAGTTCCTGGTGGCTAAGTCCTATAGGTGTGGCCTGCTGCAAGAGAGACCCTCAATGAAGATTTTTCTTTCTGGCAAAGCAGTAAAATCAATGACAATTATTTAAAATACAAAAAAGTATTATTCTTTATTTTTTTCTTCATCCAAAAAATTGGGGACATTATATAATCGCAGTAAACTACTCCAGGGTGTGAGTTATGCTGGCCTTTACCTACTTCTGGTGTGGGAAAGTCCCATCATAACCCACACCCTGTCATGGCTTATTAGTCATTTAAACAAACCAGGTTGGTTCTATTTATTGACCCTTATCGGTGGAGTACAAAATGTTCCTTAACTTAGATTAGACTCACTTTGTTTTGCACTCCCAAAACTTTTAATGAAGTAAGTGACAAAACTTGTATGAATCTGCTTGTTTTCCCACCCCCAATTTTTGCTCATATATGTTTCTTGATTTGCAAACTGGTTACCAGGAGAGACTAGCTGATGCTGATTTCCACAGGTGCAACCCCGGGGGAGGCTACGCATTACGTAATACAATACCAAAAGTATTCTGGTGCAAAAACTCAATACCGTTGCACAATAGTGCAATAAAGAGGTGCAGTGTTCAAAAGTCAGTGGTAGAAATGTTGCAACTTAGGTTGGCAAAACAACATAAAAGCAAGAGCTATGCAAAAGTGGTATTACAGCAGGAGCAGGAGGGAGTGAAATGAACACTGAGCAGCTGCTTAAGATGAAAGGTGGTAGAGGCAGAGGCAGACACTGGGGGAAGGTTTCTTGTTTTGTTTCTGAGGGGGAAGAGGGAAAGTTTGTCTAACAAATAAGAAACATCAAGTTGTGTAACTGCAAAGCTGACTGAATAAGAGCAGGGTCCAGTAGCAGGCTGCTAGAGAGACATCAGAGCAGAACATGTAGAATAATGCATAGCTTGGCAGAAGACACCTGGAGAAAGGACTGCTGTGTGACTGAACTTCTCTACTGGGACTATATTGCCCTCCGCCCCCGCACCCAAAGCTAGTTCTATTTTTATAGGCACAGGATTTGACTGACAACAGGAACTTCCTGTTTAGGGGCAGGAAGTGAGTGATCACAGAACCACCAAGGACCCACCATCCTAGAAGGGCAAGAGTAGCTCTCCGGCCCCCTCTAGCTGCTGGAGGTCTGCCTCTGAACAAGTAAGTGGTCTACTGAGAAATATAGGATATTCTTGTCACAGAACAGGGCAATCAGGAGCTTAAAGGGCACACATGCAGAAAGTAAGGCAAGAGAGAAAAAAAAAAACAGAGGAAAGAGTAAGGATTGCAAACAGTTAAGGGGCCAGAAATAAGACATGATTGGAGTGGTGCAGTGCAGTGGCTGTGGAGCAGCAGTCTTCCGGGAGATGTTCTGGAGGATGTGGTGTTGTCCCATCTGCAGGCACCTCTCTGGGCTGAGGGAGGAGGTTGCTCATCTCCAGGCTGAGTTGGCCAGGATTTGTGGGACCTCCTCTTCCATCCAGGGACCACCAGTGCCACTGCCTTTGCCTCAGAGGTTGCCAAGAAAGAGGAGTGGTTGGACCACAGTGGGCTCAGGGAGGGTGAGGGTGGTGGAACAGAGGCACATCCCTCCAGTTGTACCTCTCCACAATTCCTATGCCATTCTGGCAAAGTGTGGCTCCTCTGTGGAGGCACCCACAGTGGAGACCAAGGAGGATGCTGGGAACCTCCACAAAGGAGACCCACAGGAGGGTGGCAGGGGACCCTGCAGGGGAAGGAAACAACTCCTGGTGGGGGACTCCATTGTTAGGAAGATAGAACTGGGGGAGGAAGGGGAGAGGGAGGTAAGGTGTCTGCCTTTCGCCATGGCTTGGAGGGACAGGGAGCGAATCCTCAGGATTGCCAGAGCAGCTGCACAGGGGAAGGAGCTGGATGTCATTGTCCACCTAGGGACAAATGACCTGGCTAAGAAAGGGATTAGAGAAGTGCAGGAAGAGTTTGTGGAATTGGGGAGGGGCCTTAGTCAAGTAGCACGCACGGTAACCGTCTCGGAGGTGCTACCCATCTATAGCATAGGAGAGGCTAGGGTGTTCTGTACCATGGGATTCAATCAGTGGTTGAAAGAAAGGTGTGGAGCTCAGGGATTTGGCTTCATTGGGGACTGGGGGTCCACCTGGAGTGATGCAAGCCTATACTGGCATGATGGGCTGCATCTGTCCGGGAGGGGAACCAGGATCCTAGGTGATAGGTTTAAATGCTTCATTGGCAAGCTTTTAAACTAGCCAAGGGGGGAGGCACTGGAAAGGAGCAGGAAAATCCTAGCCCCCCCGAAACAATAACGGTAGAAAGTGTGGCAAACACCAACATGGAGGTGTCGATAGGGAGAAGGGCAGGGGTAAATGGAGAAAGTGACAAAGGCAAGAAGGACAGGGATGGGGCAAAAGGGGTAAGGCCATCAGGAAATGGAGGGTAATGAGTACCAATGCCCGTAGTCTGGGCAACAAGCTCCCTGAGCTGGTGGCCTTAATGGAAGAGGGATGCCTGGATATCGTAGCAGTCACAGAAACATGGTACACAGAGAACCATGACTGGGATGTTAACATACCAGGGTACATAACCTACAGGAGAGACAGGCAGGGGAGAAGAGGGGGAGGAGTAGCTCTCTATGTAAAGGAAGGGATAAAAGCAACTGAACAAAAGAGTAAACAGGGAGGAGAGGAGGCACTGTGGGTCACCTTGGAGACTTGAAAGGGCACCACAATCCGCACAGGGGTTGTGTACAGACCCCCATGTCAGGGGGAAGGAATGGACAAGGATATGATGGAAGGCATTCTTAGAATGGCAGAGAAAGGGGAGATACTGTTGATGGGAGACCTGAATATGCCAGATGTTAACTGGAGCACATTTGCTGCAGCCACATCCAAGATCAGGGCCATTCTTGGCCCTACAGGTGGCAGACATTAGACAGCTAGTTTCGAACCCACTCGTGAGGGAGCAATCTTAGACCTCATACTCTCAAATGGGGGCAGTGAGAGGATCTCAGATCTAGAAGTGGGTTGCCATCTGGGGACAAGTGACCATCAAACAGTGTGGTTCACGCTAACTCAGCTACTGAGTCAAGCCATACAAAAGTGAGGGTACTGGACTTTAGGAGGGCTGACTTTGGCAAGATGGGAGAGTGCCTCAGAAAAGCACTAACAAACAGGCTAGAAGGAGGTGTGGAGCAACAATGGGGAATTATCAAAACTGCCATCACAGAGGCAACAAGCCTTTGTGTGAAGCAAATAAACAAATCAAAATGAAAGAAAAAGCCACTATGGTTCTCAAGAGAGGTGGCTGTGAAAGTCAGGAAGAAAAAGATAGCATTCGGAAGTATAAGGAAACACAGAAGGAGCAGGACAGAGAGCTGTACCAGTTAAGGCAGAAAGAAGCAGGGAGGGAAGTCAGAATAGCAAAGGCCCAAACTGAGGAAAAGATAGCCAACTCAGTTAAGAAGGGGATAAAACCTTTATAGGTACATCAGTGGCGTAGAAAGACAAAGGGAGGGATAGTGAGGCTGAACAGAATGAGCGGTGGGTGGACAGAGGGGACAGTGAAAAAGCAGGAATACTGAGACGAATATTTCTGCTCAGTATTCACAAAAGAGGAGGTGGAAGTGCCTAATCCAATTAACAGAAGCACTCTTGATAGGGGGTGATCCCAGTCCTTCACAGAAGAAAGGGTTCTGCAAGAACTCCTAAAACTGAAGATGGACAAAGCAATGGGTCCTGATGGAATTCACCCAGAATTCTAAAAGAATTAAGGAAGGAACTAGTGAAACCACTGGCTACTCTTTTAATAAATCATGGGAGGACGATGTGGTACCGAGGACTGGAGGAAAGCGGATGTGATTCCCTTCACAAAAGTGGGACCAAGACAGAGGCAGGAAACTACAGACCTGTCAGTCTGACCTCTGTGGTAGGGAAAGTGATGGAGTCACTTCTGAAGGAAAGAATAGTTGAGTACCTAGAGGTCAGTGGAGCACAGGATCCAAGGCAGCATGGGTTCACAGCGGGAAGGTCATGTCAGACGAATCTAATAGATTTTTTTGACTGGGTGACCAAAGTAGTAGACCAGGGAGGGGCTGTGGGCATGGCCTACCTAGACTTTAGCAAGGCATTTGACACAGTCCCACAGAAAAGATTATTAGTCAAATTAACCAGCCTGGGAGTGGGTCCCAGGGTGGTAGCCTGGGTAAAACATTGGCTGGACAACAGGACACAGAAGGTAATTGTAAATGGAGTCCACTCTGAAGAAAGGGTGGTTACCAGTGGGGTACCGCAGGGTTCAGTATTGGGTCCAGTCCTTTTTAATGTCTTCATCAGTGACATTGCAGAGGGACTGGAAGGAAAAGTATGCCTTTTTGCAGATGACACAAAGATCTGCAACAAGGTTGATATACAAGGAGGTGTGGAAAGGATGAAAAGGGACTTGGCAAGGTTGGAGGAATGGTCAGACGTATGGCAGTTAGGATTCAATGCAAAAAAGTGCAAAATAATGCACCTGGGAAACAAGAACCCAGGGGAAGAATACACAATGGGTGGGAGGTAGTAAAACAACAAAACAGGAAGGGACCTGGGGTAATCATATCAGATGACCTTAAGGTTAGCAAGCAATGTGAGAAGGCAGTAGGGAGGGCCGGAGGTATACTGGGATGTATAGGAGAGGCATCAGCAGCAGAAAACAGGAATTTGTTATCCCTCTGTACAGACAGTTGGTGAGACCCCATCTGGAATACTGTGTCCAGTTCTGGAGACCCCATCTCCTCAAGGACATAGACAGGATAGAGGCAGTCCAGAGGAAGGCAACTAAAATGGTGCAGGGTCTGCAAGAGAAGCTGTATGAGGAGAGACTAAAGGAGCTTAATATGTATACCCTTGAGGAAAGAAGGGAGAGGGGGGATTGATAGAAACTTTCAAGTACCTCAAGGGAATCAACAAAGTCCAAGAGGGTAGCATCTTTCAGAAAAAGAGACTTGCAAGAACAAGGGGACACAATTTAAAGACAGAAGGAGGGCGGTTCAGGGGCAATGTGAGGAAGTATTATTTCACAGAGAGGGTAGTGGATGCATGGAACAGCCTTCCTGAGGAAGTTGTGGAGTCTAAAACTGTGGGAGAATTCAAGAATGCATGGGACAGACATAAGGCAATTCTTGTGGGGGCAGGAAGATATAGGCTGTTGGTTAACTAGGATCTGCGGCCTATCCTGTAGGTAGGGAAATGGGTAGACTAGATGGGCCTAGCGGTCCTTATCTGCCATCAAAGTCTATGTTTCTATGTTTCTATGTAGGGTGGTGTGTTTAACCAGAATTTTACACACACAGAAGTGTTGGATGCTACATCTCGAGAGGTTTAGTTAAGCATCCAACACCGAGGGTATGTGTAAAATTCAAGTTTTACAGAGCACCCTATGTTTTATTTTATACAATTGCTGGGGAGCATTTTTTGGCCACAGTAATTATACAGTATAAAATAAAAGTACATTGCTATTCAGCCACGGTTGGGTTGAAGCGCGGTTCATGCTCCAGTCTGAGGTTGGACTGAAACCCTGGTTTAAACTGTTAATTTTTTTTGATAGTGATTCCCCCAAGTTACAAAAAAAGTTACAGTGAAAAAAGATTTAAAACGTTTCTTGTCGTAAGAGTCTGAGTGGAAGAAGTGGGGAAATGCAGTTGCAATCCTCAGGTTTACTCAGCGACAGGAAGACTGCTGCCAGTGCATACGTGGAGTGAGGGAAACCCAGCATGTGTTTGCCATTATAACCCACAGGTTATAACGGAGAATTATAACCGGTTTCCCTACGGGAGAAAAGCTCCCCAGTAATTATAACGATGATTACAATTAGTTCAATGGCAAATTGCACTTAACTGCCAGGGCAGACTGCAGGGATTTTTTGAGCTAGGCAAACCTGGGGAGGTTTAACACGGAATCTGGCAGTTTATTTAGCCAGCCTGCAGCCCTAATGCAAAGGAACGCTTAAAGGATACCTAAACAACATTTTGATTTTGATGACAAACTATTCAAAAATCTGAATCTGTAAGTGACTAAAGGACAGGCTGATGTTCATTAATGCTAAAACAACATTTACATAATTGACCTAAATGTTTTTCCAGAGCACTTGGAAATTGTAAAACCAGCCTTCCCATTTCAAAAAAACTGTCTTACCTGCTTCCTAAAATGGCTGCCAAATGTGTTATGTGATGACATTATTTGAGCCAAAGTCAGTGCCATATATGGCTCTCTATAGTGCAAACTAGTTCTTTTTTCCCTTTGTACAGAATTGCTTCACTTAAATGATCAAAACAATGTGCATTATTTTGTATAATGCACTTGTTAGGCTATGGTTCTGTTTATTTTGTTTACTTTAACATGCTGAAATTGTGTTTTAATCCATCCAACTTTCTCTGTGGCAAACCACAGTGCAGTACAAATCTTGAATAGCCTAGTGGCCTAGTGGTTATGGTGGATCCAGGATGCTACAGTGGGGCTGCTGGGGTGGTGTGCATGCTTAATATGCACTTTTTAACATTTTTATTAAACCTTTATATTTTCTGCTATTATTCTTTTCTAGTATGTTTTTGACCGAACCTGCAAATGTAATCCATAGTTTGAATGTAAATATTTGTACAATCAATAAATCAGACTTCTTCAACAAAGTATAATGCAACAGCAAGCATGTTACTATATGGGGGTGCAACCACACCCTTCACCACCCCATAGAACCACCATTTTTTCATAGTAAAGTTCTTGTGCAGTCTAATGTTAAAGTTCATACTTTCTCAAAACTCAAATATATGCTTGTCTTGTCTTCTTTTTCCATGGGGAATAATAATAGTAAGAATTAGCATTTATATAGTGGTTTTCATACACATTGTATCCCAGAGTGCTTTACAAGCAATACTATACTGGTAGTGAAGTGACTGAACGTGTAGTGGCAGCCATTTCATGCATTAATATCCACACAGCCTTGGACAATTGCATGAACTGGTTTTATGGGAATGAGAATGTTGACCAGGACAATGGGGTCAGGTAGTGATCAAGGTGCTGGCAGTCCCACATCTTATTTCTCACAGTTATCTGCTCATATTTCTATTCTTCTGTCTTCCCCCTTCCCTGAATATAGCAGCACCTTGCAAGAGTGACCTTCTCAGTCCCCCTCTGGTATTCATTCTTCACTATTCCTCCTCACACCGAAAACTGGTGAGCTCATCACCCTTCTGCATCATGAATGCAAGTAGTACAGTCCCCATTTTATTTTGACACATCAAATATAAACATATCTTTCCAGTAAGTCAGGCTCATAGCAGCAGGGAATAAGGGGAATGATGGTCTTTCCTAACCTTAAAAGATCTAGGCTACCTTTGATTAGACACTATTAAATGATGGGTGTGCACATCATTATGCATGTCATATAGTAGTGACTCATCATAGGTGGCTTAGATCATATTTGTGTAGGAACACCTATTTTTCCACTTGTGCCATGCTGCTATTAGCCTGGTTTACCAGACGATCATGTTTATTATTAATATGTAAATATAACACGGGAGACTGTACTAAACACATTCATGATGCAGAAGAGTAGTGAACTCACCAGTTTTGGTAATGAGGGCTGGTAGGAAGAATGAATGCCAGAAGAGGACTGAAGAAGCCATTCCAGCAGGGTACAGCTATATTCAGGTTAGTGGAAGACATGAAGGAGGACGCTGAGCGGATCACTGTGAGATCCGAAATGTGGGGCTGCCAGCATCGTGATCACTTCCTGACTCTGGATGAGAGTAGCCAGCGATGACAAATACTCAGAGTGGCAGGGCTGCACCTAAACTGTTACTTGAATTCAGTGTAAGGAGATTACCTTTGGATGGGGGGGGGTTGATGTTTGTTAGGACAGTATTAAGGGAGTTGTGTTTAGCTCGTTCAAGATTTGGAAGGGTGGTAGCCATCCAACTCGAATTGTGGAGTACAGCACAGAAATGTGCTGGAGAAGAATTGCTGGGAACTGCCCTGTGGGGTTCTGCAGATCACAGGTAGAGTAGTAGACTAACACTGGAAATCAGGTGGATTCACGCAGGGTATTAGTATGCCTCTCCTGCTAATAATATTGCTGTCCATTGTAAGTGCAGTCCTTATGAGGGCATGAACAGCAGTTTTTCTGGTGGGTCATGATGCTTATTGCTTGGCCCTCCAGGAAGACCTAGTTGTTGGTTAGTGAGGTGGGAAAAAAAACACAACAGGGAACTGTACTTGTTACCTTCACTGTGCAGAAGGGTGGTGATCCATTCATTGTTTACTGTGGGAGTAGAAGTCAAACACTGAGAATGTGGACTGGAGAGTGATTTGGGAGGCATTTTTTAACAGTGCCACCTGATGTTGCATATCAGAATAGGTGTGCACAACCCTCTGAGGTACAAGATTACAATCTGAGCTGTAATAATTATCTTCATGAGACTGCAGGCAGTACTAAGGACAGGGTATGGATGGTGGGGTGTGCAACAGAAGGCAGGCTAGGTGCAGGGGGTTCACATGGAAAAATAAAGTCTTATCTGGAGATTAACAAGAGAGCATGAGCTTTGGAACTGAACAAGACTGGTACTTTGCTGTGTGACCCTGAGCAAGTCATTAAACATCCTTATGCTAACAGGCCACACCTATAAACAAGCTTTCAGCTTAGTGTGTCTCTCCTGGTTAATAAAAAGCAAAATTCAGTGCATCATATAACCACTAGATCATCAGGTATTTGAAATGTTGTACTGTAATGCAGTTTGCCAAAGAAAAAGTCAGCTGGATTGCAAAACATTTTCCGCAAGTTAAAGTAAACAAAATGAACAAAATCATAGCCTAACATGAGTACTGATCAACATAATCCATGAGGTAATACATGGTGTTGATCATTCTGGTACAACAATTTAAAACAAATAGGGAAAGAAGAACTAGTTAACACTATAGAAATATATGTGGGTCTCTGTCTTTGGCTCAGATGATGTCATCATGACTCATCACTTAACAGACTTGGCAGACATTTTAGGGAGAAGCCAAGGCTGTTTTTTGAAAATGAAAGGCTGATGTTTACATTTTTCCAAAGCTGTGAAACTGCACTTATGTTATTTACATAAATGCAATTTTAGCATAAATGTAAACAGCAGTCTTTACTTTACCTTGCTATGAAGCCAGATTTTGGAGTTTGCAGTTTTAAAAAACTGTTTGTTTAGGTACCCTTTAAGCAGGTTTGAAACTTTATTCTGCTGGGAAGGGTTAGCCAGCTGGTTAGTGAGTAAACCAGCCATCCAATTAGATGCCCGCTTGTGTCCTCCAATCAGCCCCCTGCGCAGCAGTGTGCCAGGGGTGGGGCTGCAGAAAGGCAACACACAGTGACATGCATTAGTGCATGTTGTACATCGTCTGCCTATCCGCAGGTGTGGAGCTGCATGGGTCAGGTATGCACCGCTCATGTATACCTGACTCGCATTCATGTATAACTCCCAGTGAGATTTCAGCAACCATAAAATGGAGATCTCCCAGGATGGTTACAATGACTATTATCAACGATATGAATAAACTAAAGCAATCACATATATCTCTAACAGTTATAGAGTTGCCTGTTGACATGGAAACAAATACAGTTTGCAGGATATGAGGGTGTAGTTTTCCTTTAACTGATTTCGGATTTATGTGGCCACTAGATGTCACTGTTACTAAAATAATGAAAATACAACCTGCTGGAGTAAATGGTTAAAACTGAAGACAGATAAACCAATATTCACCAATATTTAGAGCAACATTCTGGGCTCAAACAGCTTTGGGTTAATTTATACATACAGGCTAGGTTTAAAACGGGCAAGCTTGTTAAACATACTGAAGCATCACATTTTGGATTGGTAAGGAAAATCACATCCTGCGTTCTTAATTTTTTTTTTAATTTAGCTGTGCAGTCCTCTTACATGAATTCTGCACATGACAACATTCATTTATAAGACTTTTACGAAGCCTTTATTGTTGTTACCTGTTTATATTTCTGTTGTCTTGTGGGAACACAAACACCAGAGGTAACACCGTGAAGCAGGGGGCAAAGGGATGCCAGAAGTTTTTTTAATGGAAATGGTGGAATAGGCTGCCGAAAGAGGTGGCCTGTGCAAAAACACTGTGAGGGGTCAAACATGGATGGGACAGATACACGGGCTGAGTACATACAGTATTAAAATGGGGAGAGGGAGAGGAGGGATGAGGAGCCACTAGGACACTCACACTCTGCATTACATAAGTAGGACTGATAGAGCTCTTTTTATTTATTTATTTCTTTTTTATTTTAGTCTTTGGTAACCGGGTAAGGCCCACTAGACAGATGTGCCTGTTTTCAGGGGTGACCTGGGACCACTGGGCGGTTAAGTGACTTGCTCAGAGTCACACAGTATGCAACTGGAGGTTGTGAGAATCAAACTCAGGTCTGGTCTGCTGGATGTATCAAGCTCATTCACACCTCAGTCCTCTAACCTCTAGGCTATACTGCCAGCCAAAGAGCACTCCACATTAGATAGGTAGTGCTGGGCAGGGTTCTCACATTCTACTTAAAGTAGGTAGGTCTGGACTCTCACATTCCACATTAGATGGATAGGAGTTGGGCAGGGCTCTCATATTCACATTATCTAGGTAGGGCTGGGCAGGGCTCTTACATTCCACAATAGGATAGGTGGGACTGGGCAGGGCTCTACCATTCTACATTAAATAGATAGAACAAGGCAGGGCTCTCACATTCCACATTACCTAGGTAGGGCTGATCAGGGCTCTCACATTCCACAATAGTTAGGACTGGGCAGGGCTCTCACATTGCACATTATCTAGGTAGGACTGGGCAGGGTTCTCACATTCCACATTAGATAGATGGGATTGGGCAGATATGATGGGCCAAGAGGCCTTTTTGCTGCTGGTAAATTCTATCAGCGGGATTTTCAAATAATAATATGTCCTCTGATGTGATCTTATCATAACTGGTTCTCTCTCTTGTAAGATTTTGCAAAAATACCGGGCACTGTATGTCTAGTGCACTTCCAAGGTAAACAAAAACTAAATAACTCATCTGCATCAGACAATGATATACTTGGACTAGTTCTGTCGAATGTGGATAACAGTGGGAGTAACAGTAGAAGATCCAGTTGAGTCAAGTGACCACAGCATGGTGTATTTTAACATAGCTCTGAAAACACACTGGCAGAGTATCCCCCATAATATAGGCAAATCAAATTGAGTGACTCAGTTTGAGTGCTGGCAACCTGAGTGACAGTGCAACTAGAGCGGCACTGTCATTTCATGAGTGCAAGGGTTGCCATGATGCTAGTGGCAACGTACGTCTCGGAGTTTGTTAATTTAAGATAGGGGTGTGTGTGGGTCAAAGCCCCCTGCTTAAAAAATGTAAAGCATATTGCTTCCCGAATAGGGAGTACATGTCCGTGGCTGTTTACGGTGTTTGCTGTAACTGACATTGCAGTTTTTACTTTCTACGATATTGTGTTCGCTCTTGTTGTCGGCACACTTTTTGAGTCACGATTATTACAGGGAATCCAGCGGCAGAGGTCCTAGATGCCTGTTCTGGACTTTAGAAGGGCTGGCTTTTGAAGATAAAGGAAGAGCTTAGACAGAATCAAAGAGTTTAGATAATTAGAAGGGGTGGAGAATAAATGGGAAGCAATTAAACAGGGGCTCCAAGAGGTATCTAAAGTATGCCTGTGGTAGGTTGGTAAGGGGCGGAGGCACAAGAAACCTATTCCATTTTCCAGGGAGGCAGGGAAGTAATCTGGGCCATGGAATCAGCATTCAGAAGGTATAAGGCCGATCAGTAGGAGGCAAATAGGGATCCTTACCTTCGTGAACTGAAAGGGGCCAGCAAAGCACTGAGGAGAGCTAAGGCAGAGGCTGAGCTCAGAATAGCAGAAAGGGTGAAGAAAAATAGCAAGGCCTTTTCAGGTGCATCAGGAAGCAGAAGAAGAAGTGGAGCAAGGGGGAATTAAAAGGTTGAAGAAGGGGGTATGGGTGGAGGAAGATAGGCAAAGACCAGACATACTAAATGAATAGTTCTGCTCAGAATTCACAGTTGAGGAAGGAGGGCCATTGCCCAAATGTATCATCAAAGTTATGAGGGACGTTAAGATGGTGATGATTATGGGGACCGCTGGTAGGGAGTATGCTCCCTATGTAATGCTCTGCCACCTGCTTATTATTATATTTATAAATTGTGATATGAACATATGGTATGTGATTATCTGCCTAGGACACACCAGCCAGTGTAAAGAGGCTTGACCTTTGACCTCAAAGGTGTCAGTGTGACTGAGCCAGCAGGCTGTCATAAAAACTGGCCAGTGAAAACACTAATTAAAGGTTTCATGTTCTGTCTTAACACATAGGGCTTCCTGCCAAATGCCAGGTGATAAGACATAGTAAAATATTCCTTTTGAACCTGGGTCCCATGTATGCATTTTATGACCATAGTAAGAACTGAAGTCATTTGGCTGATCCCTCTTGATTTCCCCACCTAGAGGGGAACTGGTGATAGGATGTGGGTTTATGAGCCATCAAAGGAACTGTTTGCAAAGACTGTCACATATTTTTACATTCACTTGCGCGCATGCGCAAGGAACATTTTGGGAGAGTAGCACACTTTGGAGGTGTGCCTCTCCCTTACAATCCACTGCTCAGTTGAGCAGGCGTGATGGTCTTGCACCAATGGGTGCGGCGGGAGCTGTGTATGACAGCGGTGGTCTTCGCTTCAAAGAAAACCACCGCTGTCATACAGAGCACCGCGTCACACCCACATCACGTGGCCCCCCCAAAGCTTTGGTGCTACGCTGGGAGCCCACCCCAGTGTGCAAATGTCCCCGCTGTTTGCCAACGGGGTGCCCAATCCTCTGCCGCTCCTCGCCCCCAGCCATTTTATGCCACGCTGGGAGCCCACCCCAGCGTGGCAAACATCCCGGCTTTGTCAGCCGACGGGGTGCCCAATCCACTGTCGGCTCCACGGCCCCCAGCCATCTTCTACCATGCTGGGAGCCCACCCAGCGTGGCAAACATCCCGCATCGTCAATTGGAAAAAAACTGTAAATTAAAAACCGTCCCACAGTCTTCCGCCCCCTCCACAACCCGCACCCACCCTGCACACCTGCCTCCCCACCCCCCCACCCCATACTTACCTCCGGAGCTCGGCACGACGATCTTCGGTGGACCGGGAACACGTCTGCACTCTTCAAAGCCGACCGCGAACTGAGGAAATGCCGGTAAGCTGTATAATGGGCTAGATAGGGGGTTTTCAACTTTATTGCATATCTCAGGCATTTTTTATTTTTGCACCAAATTTTCAACATGGGGTTTTTGGGACCCCTTTTCATGAATGATGTCACTGTCATGGCGTTATTCAGGCCTGCAGGGTGATTTCGCAGTCAGTATGCAGTCAGTGCGCAAATCACCCTTTGGGCCTGAATAACGCGCTGACAGTGATGTCATCTCATGAGAAGGGCCTCAAAACCCAATGTTGAAAATTTGGTGCAAAAATTCCAAAAATTACTGTTTTACGAAAGCGGCATTGCGAGATCCTATGCACGCCGTAAGTTCACGAATTTTCAATATTTTCACTCCACATTTTCAACATTGCCATTTTACCACACCTCCTTATGAGCAGTACAGCTGTCATTTTTCACATCTTGCCCAAAATGTGTTTCCGCCCATGTAGCGCACAATGGCACAGTCGGTGTGCGAAATCAATGTATGGGATGCATTAAGAAAATCACAGTGACACTGTTCATTAGCAGAGGTCTTAAAATGGCTATGTTGAAAATTTGGTGAAAAAATTCCTAAAATAGACTTTTACGAATGTGCGTTGCACAGTTCCTACGCACGCTCGTAGGTTTGCGAATTTTCAATAGTTCCACTCCAGATTTTCAACATTGCCATTTTACCACACCTTCTTATGAGCAGTACAGCTGTCATTTTTCACATCCTGCCCAAAACGCGTTTCCGCCCATGTGGCGCAGTCGGTGTGCGAAATCAATGTATGGGATGCATTAAGAAAATCACAGTTACACTGTTCATTAGCAGAGGTCTTAAAATGGCTATGTTGAAAATTTGGTGAAAAAATTCCTAAAAATGACTTTTACGAGTGTGCGTTGCGCAGTTCCTACGCACGCTCGTAGGTTTGCGAATTTTCAATATTTGCACTCCAGATTATCAACATTGCTATTTTACCACACCTCCTCATGAGCAGTACAGCTGTCATTTTTCATATCCTGCCCAAAACGTGTTTCCGCCCAAGTAGCATACAATGGTGCAGTCGGTATGCGAACTCAATGTATGGGACACATTAAGAAAATCACAGTGTCACTGATCATGAGCAGTGGTCTTAAAATGGCTGTGTTGAAAATTTGGTGAAAAAATTCCTAAAAATGACTGTTTTACGAGTCTGCGTTGCTTGATTCCTACACACGGCTAAATAGAGATTTGCGGTTTTCAATATTTTCACTCCAGATTTTCAACATTGCCATTTTACCACACCTCCTCATGAGCAGTACAGCTGTCATTTTTCACATCTCACCCAAAACGTGTTTCCGCCCATGTAGCGCACAATGGTGCAGTCGGTGTGTGAACTCAATGTATGGTACACATAAAGAAAATCACAGTGACACTGTTCATGAGCAGAGGTCTTAAAATGGCAGTGTTGACAATTTGGTGACAAAATTCCTACAATTGACTGTTTTACGAGTATTCATTGCGCAGTTCCTATGCACGCGCGTAAGTTTGCGAATTTTCAATATTTTCACTCCAGATTTTCAACATTGCCATTTTACCACACCTCCTTATGAGCAGTACAGCTGTCATTTTTCACATCTTGCCCAAAATGTGTTTCCGCCCATGTAGCGCACAATGGCACAGTCGCTGTGCGAACTTAGTGTATGGGACACATTAAGAAAATCACAGTGTCACTGTTCATGAGCAGAGATATTAAAATGGCTATGTTGAAAATTTGGTGAACAAATTCCTTAAAACAACTGTTTTACGAGCGTGCATTGTGCAGTTCCTACGCATGCTCGTAAGTTTGCGAATTTTCAATATTTTCACTCCAGATTTTCAACATTGCCATTTTACCACACCTCCTTATGAGCAGTACAGCTGTCATTTTTCACATCCTGCCCAAAACGTGTTTCCGCCCATGTAGTGCACAATGGTGCAGTCGGTGTGCAAAATCAATGTATGGGACACAGTAAGACAATCACAGTGACAATGTTCATTAGCAGAGATTTTAAAATGGAAATGTTGAAAATTTGGTGAAAAAATTCCTAACAATGACTGTTTTCGAGCGTGCGTTGCACAGTTCCCCCGCACGCTCGTAGGTTTGCGAATTTTCAATATTTCCACTCCAGATTTTCAACATTGCCATTTTACCACACTTCCTTATGAGCAGTACAGCTGTCATTTTTCACATCCTGCCCAAAACGTGTTTCCGCCTATGTAGCGCACAATGGGGGTAACAAAAAGGTCATGCTGAAAATTTATTGTGCAAATACCAGCAATCACACAGGGCATTAGGGTATAGCACCATACGTGACAAACGCCACTGCAAATACCTGCAAGCGAATGTTCGGCATTGACAAATGCTTGTTTTTAATTGGTAACTGCTGATTCCAGCCAGCAGAAAAATAATATCCTTTTTGGATATTCATACAGAGATTACAGAGTTTATTGCAGGACTAACAGTGACCTCATGTGTGTTGTGACATCACAAGGAGGTGGAAAAACTGACTTTTGAATATTGCCTGCATGTGAGAGGATAGTGCAGAAGCCCTCTCTGAAATTCAAGGACACACTTCCTTTGGTGGACTGAAAATAAGGCACTTTTGTAAAACAGATATACAGCTAGAACATTAAGTAAACAGGCGTTTGGTTCTGTAACTTCAAATTATTTTAGGACTATTAGTATAGAATGTCTTTTCTATGTAGGTTTTGTATTTTATCTGTAACCTCCCTACAAATGGGGGTTCCAGAAAGTCTTCCTTGGGTGTGCCTAAATGCCCCCTGCCAGGCTGGTGTCCTGTGTTGTAACCATTTAAAAGCATTTGCATCAGAGTACCTTTATAGCTTCTGTGTTCTGTCTCTTTAAAAGCTGCCGATATCGCAATGTGTATAAATAATCTGGGTGGGGGCTGACTGTTTGTAAGCTTGAGTCCTGCCTGGGCTGCCAGATAATCACTCCGTTCTGCCGTTGATAATTGCGCAGAGGGAACTCTGTTAGAAGCTATACTTATTTGCTGATTATCTATTACAATAGTAATAATTTTGTAGTTTGTCTAACCTGCCTTCTTTGCAGCATGGACAGTTCTGTAAATCACCATCATTTTGGTTCTGGACTGCCAGTTTGAACCAATCAGTACCTTTGGGGACCCTAAAATGGAACCTGTGCCCAGGGGTCTTGTGGGAGTGACTTTCTGTAGGAATTGTAGTTTTTCCACTTTGGCACCTAAATGGACCTGGAGGGGGAGCCCTTGCTGTGACAGACAGATGGATCAGCCAATCGAACCTTTTGGATCAGAGGGAAATCCCCAAGCTGCTTGCAGCAGTGAGGCAGAAGTGAGTTGGAGCTGAAAGAGTGAGCAGCTCCAGCTCGATGTAGCAAGGGGACTTGATGGGAAGGCTGAGTCTGGCTTGTCTGCCTTCAGCTCTCCCACATGGAGCGATTAGAGAGGCTTTATTTCAGACCACGTCTCCGAGCCCTTTCTTTGTGCACTGATTAGTGGGCATGGTGAGTAGAGAGTCAGTCTGAGATTGCAGTTCAGAGACTGAACAGCTTGAGACATTCGAGCAGCTGCTCCTGTGTAGTTACGCAGAAAACTGGTGGAAGGGCTGAGTTTGGCCTGTCTGCCTGCTGTCCCTCGAAAGGGATCTTTAAAGAGTGCTTAAATAACCAGACTATATCTGAATCAATTGTGACAAAAGCCACCGAATTGTTACTGTACCATTGCCTGAAGAAGATCGAAGATTTGCTGTTCACGATCGGCCTGTCAGGATGTCTGAAATCACCACAGAGAGCATGGTTTTGCCCAGGAAAGCTGAAATTGCAACCGGACTGTCATCCGACCTGTGGTATTGTGTTTTGTCTTACTATAAGTGTGTTGAATGCCGTTAGTGGGTCATAATTTGCACTACTTGCTTGTGTCACGCTTGCTGGAAGCTGAATCCAGCGTTTACTGGACTGAATTCGAACTGTTCACCCAGCCTGTGCCCTGCCACCTTGGCCCAGCCAGCTACTCTAGGTGCAGAGATCACCATCGACGAGAGACTCGCCCAGGGATCAGCCCCCTGCTCAACCATCTTGAACAGGAATGACACCTTGGTGATTCGTGTGGGCCCTGCTTCTCCTGGCATACCAGCTTGTCAACCTGCAGTCTCCATCTCGTCCCTCCTGTGTCTCATATTGGGTAGCATGAGTAAACCCCAGGGTAGCTCCCTGCAACATCAGCTAAATCAAAAGTGTTGTCATCTGATTCCTTTGTTGTTTCCTGGTCATGAACTGAGCCTCCAGGCTCCAAATTACAAATTGTGTGTGGTTGGTGCATGTTTCTTCTTTCCATCACAGTGCCCCAACCAGCTGCAACGCCAGTCTACCCCAGGCAACGAATTAGGCTAGACCATCTTTGTTCCAACTGGGTACCCAGAGTGTATGACTGTGAAGGGACTCTAAAGTGCATGCCTGATTGCCTGACTGAATCATTTACAGAACTAATCAGCCAAATTGCGCCCCTTCCTTGTTCATTCCCCCTGAATAAATCATATCTAATTCTTTTTGCATTTAATCTGACTGTGGTTCCATTTTGTACCAGAAGCACTGTACTGTTACCTGCTGTGTCTAATCTTATTTTACAGGGGGTCTCCAGGGTTGGACTGGTGGAACCAGCCCTGGTGGTAAGTGCAAACAGAGTGGGGATTTGTATGCTGATTAGGGGTTATAGTAACTGTGTCTGTTGTACATTGCTTAGGCCACTAGAGGGGAAAGAGGGGGGTTACAGTGTCCCGGAGGGCTGTACCCAGGTCAGCTACGCTACCAATAACCCTGTCCTCCAGGTGCAGGCACCCATTTTCAGTGCCCAGGCCCCTTAACCTGCAACTGGTCCCACAGGCAGGAGTAGTAGCCCTTGGGATAGTGCCACCTAGGGGTTTCATATCTATTGTTTTAATCTTAGTAAATCTTTTTTTTTGGTTCTCTTAAATCCTGTTGGAGTCTTTCTTTTGCATGTTCCAGCTGGAACTGTATTGGATCATTCTAAAACTGTTAAATGCTCAAAAAGGGTGTGTTACTATCTTGCTAAAGGTAAGAATATACCTAGGTCTCCTATTGAGTCGTAAGGGTATGCTTGGGAACCTGGCTGGGTGCCACTGGGTGAAGGATTGTATTGCATTTCCCCAAAGAGAATACATTTTTGAGCCTGTTAACTGGGTGTGCTAGTGAAAAGGTTCACATTTGACCCCCAGGGCTCGAGGCTAGTAGGTGATTCGGACCCAAAACAGACAGGAGAGTTACCCTGTTTGTCACCTGTTCACACTATTGCGCTTCATGGTTTGGCATTGTAGGAGCAGATTCATCAAACCCCACAGTTAAGGTGTTAGCAAGAGCCAAGGGGGATTCAAACAAAATACTGCATGCTTTTGTGGTTGGCCCTTTAAGCCTCTCATCATGCATTACCTGCAATTGATAAGCCTTCTTACTCCAGAAGAGGGGTTAATGAGACACACATGATCTCCATTAAAGGAGGTGAGGGGAGAGAGAGAGTGTGCAGAGGTAAACTACAGGCTTAGTTAAAGCAGCAGTACTACCAAATCAGGAAGTGATGTATCAAAATTCTGCTGTTTGGCTGTAAACATGCGGACATAGTTCCAGTTTCCATATGTGTAAATGTTTTTTTTTTTCAGTCATCTTTAGCTTTTTTGATATTTGCAATTTATTTGAATTGTTGTGGTGCCACAATAAATATGGCGGCTGACTAATTTTCAGTTGTGCTTTTTCTTCAGGTCACATCACGTCTTTTGACTACAGAGTGGGACTCTGTACTGACCATTCCCAAAGTCCCTGCAAGTCATACACATCTGCAGTTGGCAGCAGAGAGGGTTCCAGTGCAACACGCTTGGTGGCAGAAATGTAAACAAAAGCAGAGGATAACTGAGCAAATTACTCAGTGATAATCAATCAATCAGTCAATCAAAGTCTTTATTTAACCAGGTGATCACCATTGAGCAAGCTCATTTTCGAGGTGGACCTGGGTTTGTTAACAAAGAACAAGAGACAATATACATAAGATGCAACACACAAGAAAATAGTAATAATACAAATAAAGCGAGATACAATAATACAGTATATACAAAGTATCAGCAGGTTGCATTGACAGTAGTATATGTTTGGATCATAAGATGAGGCTAGTTTTGGGTAGGACACAATTTTTCATAAAAGTAAAGAAATGTACATATCAGGTGCACCGAACACAAATAAAATCTAATATAAAAAGATATATAGTGATACGGTATGGAGAATTTAGAGCTGGATCCATTGATAGTACAATGTAAGTGGGAAAGAGTACCAGGTATATGATCAGCAGAGCACAGGGAACAAACTATCAAAAAAGCGCAATTTGTTTTTCATAGTACTGCTGCTTTAAACAGATACGTAGATACATAGACAGTGTCGGCAGATAAGGGTCTATGGCCCACCCAGTCTGCCCATTTGAGCTTGTAAGTTAGGTTTATGTTTTCCTAGAAGTCTGTTGCCCCTTACCCCTGACCTCCAGAATTCCTTTATATCTACCCCATGCATTCTTAAATCCCGTGATTGTTTCAGCTCCCACCACTTCCTCTGGCAGGGTGTTCCACTTGTCCACCACACGTTCTGTGAAGAAATTCTTCCTCACATTTCCTCTGAATCGTCCTCCCCTCCAACTTCATCCCATGCCCTCCAGTCCTGGAACATCTTTTTTGCTTAAAAATAGTGTATTCCTGCACCCTGTTCCTCCCTGTAAGATACTTGTATGTCTCTATCATATCCCCCTCTCTCCCTCCTCTCCTCCAGGGAGTACATGTTCAGTTCCTTCAACCTGTCTTCATAGGACTTGTGATGCAATGCCTGTACCATCTTTGTTGCCCTCATCTGAACCTTCTCTACCCTGTCTATGTCCTTACATAGGTATGGTCTCCAGAACTGTACACTGTACTCCAGGTGGGGCCTCACTAGTGTCTTGTATAGCGGAATTATGACCTCCCTTTTCCTGCTGGTGATGCCCCTGCCTATACATTCCAACATCCTATTTGCTTTACCTGCTGCCTTGTCACATTGTTTCCCTACCTGGAGAACTGTTCTGAAAGAGACTTCCATGAAGCTGTTGTCAGGAATGTTTGCTTATGAAGTAAAGCTGTTTTGTCTTTTCATCTAAACTGATGGTGTCCATATATTTCTATCTATGTGTGTTCCCTTGAAAAGTCACCCAGTCTGCTGCCCTGTCAGTCGTGGTGGCAGAGGAGGGATAAAACTCCCTGTTGTTCAGTTAGGGGTCAAATGGAAATGGACCAACTGATGAAATGCCTGGTGTAGCAGCAAACCTACCATGCCCAGCTCAGCTACTGGCTTGGAGAGAGAGAGAGACCAACAATTTACAGAGCACACTGAAGCTCAGAGACACTGAACTGTGCAGCAGGCACAACCGAAGGCCCAGACAGACCAACTACTATAACAAACACAGCAAGCATTTATGGCACAAGTGCTGCAAACACAGAAAGAATGACACGACATTGCAGCCCAGCCTCAGGCCTGGGGAGGCCCAGATGTTGTGGACCCCAACTACTTATAACAAAAATAGGGCCTGAGGACAGTCCAGAAGCTTATTTTACCACTTTTGAATGTGTTGCAGTTACAGCTCCCTGACCACATTAAAGTTGAACCACTTGCATCATACCTTAGCTGACTGGATAAGCCCTGGTTGCCTACAGGAGCATTAATATCAGTCCCACCAGAAACTTTGAAGCGGTAAAGGTGGCTATCTTTGATAGTGTCACAGTGAATGAAGAGAAGTACTGGAGGAAGTTTCATAAAGTGGAGACGGCCATGATAGGGTGTAGTATCCTGTGGCACGTCATGACGAAAGGGATAAATTATTGACACTGGTATATCCAGATACAGTTCATACAACACAAACATTTCAGAAAATCCTTCGTCAGTATGAAACTGCATCCATATATCAAAGACCATATATCCACACTCTGATATCCCCATATGTTCTTGGATACTGTCTGCCTGTAATTCTGGATTCTATATCTCTTATTTTTGTTTATTCTGATTCTGCAAAGGACAGCTCTCAACTCAAATTTCCTTCTACTGATATTCAATGACTATCTCTTCTATTGGTAAACATGCCCACATAGAGAGAGCAGGAGGTCAGGCCACACTCTGCCACAAACATAAGAAAAGGGCATAGGAGGACAGCAAAATGCAAGTATAACTTAAATCGAAGCCAAATCCCTATAAAGTATATACATGTTTACCAAGAGAAGAGCTATTCATTGAATATCAGTAGAAGGAAATTTGAATTGACAGCTGTCCTATGCAGAATCAGAATAAACAAAAATAAGAGATATAGAATCCAGAATTACAGGCAGACAGTATCCAAGAACATATGGGGATATCAGAGTGTGGTTATATGGTCTTTGATATACAGTATATAGATGCAGTTTCACACTGAAGAAGGATTTTTCCAAAACGTTTGTGTTATATGAACTGTATCTGGATATACTAGTGTCAATAAATAATATTTGCTTGAGACATTTTGGTGAGTGGGCCTTTTGTTGACCAATTTTTGTGATAGGAGTTTGTTAGCATTAAATTGGTCCAGGCTCCTCCCTGAATAAATACTATTATTTTTCCCCGAGGTTGGCTGAGCTGGATCGAGGTTCCTTTTAAAAAGGATTAATTGCCATTGAAATTGCATTGCGTACAGCAGTAACTCTGCTGCAGTATGCTGACATTTTGTGTTACATCCAAGACAGCTTCACAGTAACTTGAACTTCAAGGTAGGGACCAAGCCGAGAGTCATGGCAGTGAAATGAAAACACTTAGCTACTTAATGACTAAAGACAGAGGTATGTTCCAAAGAGGACATTCTGCACTAAATTCTGCTGGAACACTACTGGAACATTTTGCAGATTGGGTACAGTTTGTGACAAGGTAAACTACTATGAATTGACCACTCTGACTGCTGCAGCCCAAATCACGGAGAACTACTTGGAAGTCAAAAGACCCATGACTGCAAAGAAGAGCAGTACCTACCTGTATGATGAACCTGTTTTCTGCAGGTTGTGCTTACAGGTGTTGTTATTTTTTTACTGCTTTATTTTGCTCTGCAGCAAAACAGTTTTTGCAGGGTACATCTGTGAAATTGTTACAGGTGGTGCTTTCAGATTTTACTGTTTTATCTATCATTAGGCTAAGCTTTCAGGGTTAATTACAGGAGCACGTACGAGATACAGACTGAGGGATAGCGACGGCATTTGTTGTTGGTTGATTGTTTCTGCTCTTACCTCCATGTTTCTTTCATCCGTGGTTCTTTTTCAGCAGGAGAAGGGCCCAACCACCCCATGCTACACTCCTTTTATAGGGCAGCACAGTCGTGACATTTCCTGTAGCAAAGCAGGAAGGGGAGGATCAGAGGGGTATCCACACAGTGACCTCACTTACAGGGGCTCAATTAATTTAACTTGTTATAAAAAGTTATAAAAAACAAACAAATAAAAAAAAATATTGAAAAAAAAATCTTTTGCTTTCATTTTCCTCCTAATTACTTGGATCAGGTTATAAACTCAGCAGCTCAACTGGAATGGATATTATTAACTGCAGGTACTGTGGGACACTTTCCCAAAGGGCAGTTATGCAGGATTTAGGACACTGTCCTACATGCTGGACCATAGGAGATCTAAGGGCTCAGCTCTGGGCATCATGGGAAAAGATTGTGCACCTCAAATCGCATATTGAGGAGGAAATATATTACAAGAACCACCCACCATTTCCCCAACATCCAACTGAAGCACCTCGACCGCAGAGGGTAGCTGGTCCAGGAGGTTGGTAGGTGGTTAGGAGGGGCAAATCAGGTGCCCCATCACTCAGTGCTCACCAACGTATCACCTCCACAAACCATATAAAAACTACAAACAGGTATCTGCCTCCATCTCTGAAATCAAACAAAGAGGCAGAGGACACTGCACAGCAGGACACTGCAGCACAGGAGCTAGCACTACAAAACTTGCCCAAAACAGGTACCAAAACAATAAAAGCAAGAAGGAAATCCAAAACGCTTCTGATCATTGGAGACTCCATGATTTGGGGAGTTGACACATACCTCTGGCCAGGAAAATGGTCAGATGTCTCCCAGGTACATTAGCATGGAGAGACACTGACCACACTGCTAAAATCCTGCTTGAAGCAGGAGAAAACACCGACGTCCTGGTACACATAGGGACTAGCGATCTTGTCAGCTTGTCATTTATGGAGATCAAGGAACACCTGAGCAGGCTGGGAGACAAACTGTCATGCATTTTGTCTGGCACCTCCTTCTCTGAGATCCTGCCAGTCTGGGAGAGGAGGCAGATGGACAGAAGGTCAGAGAAGGGGGGATAGGGGAGGTAAACATGTGACTCAAGGGCTGGTGCCAGGAAAAAGGACAAAAATTTGTAGGTAACTGGCAAAAGTTTTGGGACTGAAAGTTCTTTAATTTGATGGACTGCATCTGACTAAGGAGGTAGTGCATGGGGGCAAAAGTTTGATGTCTTTGCAGCATATTTAAACTAGCAAATGGGGAGAGGGGTGCAGCACCTAATACATCGAATGGGAAGAACACCCCTCCCCCCTCAACTAGTGATCAAACAGGAGTTCAGCATGTTTGCAGCTCATTTGCATCACCAGGTAAGAAAAAAGGTCTGGCTACCCATACATGAGCATGGGAAATGCCGGACCTCACCCAACAACTAACTCACTGAAATCTGGTCAATGGAAAATCATGTACACAAGTGGCCACAGTCTGGGAAACAAGATCCCAGAGCTGGAGGCAACAATGGCAGAGGCTAAACTGGACATAGTAGCCATTAGCAAGACATGATTCACCAGTAACCACACTTGGGAGACTTCAGTACTACCCGGCTATGTACTGTTCAGAAGAGACCAAGGAGCAAAAAGGGGGGGGGGAGTGGCCCTTTTTGTCAATGAAAATATCAAAGCTACAGAAATTCAGAATACACATAAGGAGCAAGAAGAACAGTGGGTCACCCTGGAAACAGGAAATGGGACAACCATACGAACTGGGATTGTCTACAGGCCACCAGACTAGGGGGGAGACACAGACACATTACTGTTAGAAGATATACAAAACATGAAAGCTAAAGGGGAGGGTCTGCTAATGGAAGACTTCAACATGCCAGATACGGATTGGTCAATACCAGCAGGAACATCTACCAGAACTAGACACATAGTGGATTCCCTGCAGGGGGAGGGCCTCAAACAATTGGTACAACAACTCACAAGAGACAGAGATATCCTAGTTCTAGTACTGACTAATGGGGAAAGGATCACAGATCTCCAGGTAGAAGGTCACCTGGGGGCCAATGACCAATAACCATCACATGGTATGGTTCAATTTGGCCATTAGAACTAAATCATCCCATGCCAAGATAAAAATATGGGACTTCAGAGGAGCTGACTTTAATAAGAATGCCAACAGAGTTAAGCTAGCCCTGGCAAGATGAAATACACGTGAGGGGGGTACAGTCAAAGTGGGCAAGCATTAAGGATGCAATACTTGAAGCAACATCCCATTGTGTTAGGGAGAAAAGCAAGAGCGAAAGAAGGAGGAAACCACTTTGGTTCTCAAAAACAGTAGCAGAAAAGATCAGAGCTAAAGGAGCTGGCCTTCATGAAATATAAGGGAATGCAGCGGGATGAAGATAGGAAATCATACCAAACTTCTCTCAGGGAAGGCAGTAAGGCAGGCAAAGGCCCAAAGCGAGGAAACACTAGCATGGACAGTAAAAGAAGGGGACAAGACTTTCTATAGATACATCTGCCAGAAAGGAGAAAGTCCAACGGGGGTATAGCAAAGATTAACGGGGATAAGGGGGAGTGTGTGGAGGAAAACCAAGGAAAAGTATCTATCCTAAATAGATACTTCTGATCAGTATTTACTGAGGAGAAGGTAGGACAGGGCACACAGCTCAGCACCATGGACACAGGGGAGAGGGAGGTGTGCACAAGTTCCTTCACAAAAGAAAGGGTCCTTCAAGTGCCTGCTAACTCAGGGTGGACAGAGCAATGAGGTCTGATGGCACACATCCCAAGGTGCTAAAGAAGCTAGGGGTGGAACTAGCCGAGCCATTATCAGAACTGTTTAGTGAGTCTCTGAGTACAGGAGAGGTCCCAGAAGATTGGAAAAGGGCTCATGTGATCCCGCTCCACAAGAGTGGCAGCAGGGAGGAGGCAAGGAACTACAGACCAGTCAGTCTTACCTCAGTAGTGGGCAAGATTATGGAGGCACTCTTTAAAGAAAGGATAGTGCAACAACTGGAATCCATTGGAGCACAGGATCAAATACAGCATGGGTTTACAACAGAATGGTCCTGTCAAACTTATTTAATAGATTTCTCTGACTGGGTAACCAAAATGGTGGACCAAGGGAATGCAGTTGATGTCACCTGTCACAAACACACTCCACAGGTCAGGCCCTCTGCTCCCACAGTGCCAACCTCAGAGCACAATAGTGTGAAGAGGTAATAGACAGGGTAACCCTTCTGTCTGCATTTGGGTCTGAATCTCCTTTAGTCTCAAGTTCTGGGGGGATTCAAACTGTGAACCTTATGCTAGCATACCCAAATGTACAGGCTCAGATAATATTCTCTTTGGGGGGATGCAATATATCTTTCACCTAAGGACACCTAACCAAGTATCCAAACTGAATCCTGAAAACTCTATAAGAGACCTTAGGTACATTCTTACCTTTTACCAAGCTTAGTAACACCGTCAAGCCCTTGAACAGTTGTCAGACTTAATAGTACAGGCACTCCACATGCAGAAAGAAAACTGGGAGATCCAGGCAGTATCTTAAAGAATATGTTTACTTAAAATGGATAAAAACAGTAAGATAGAATACAGAATAAATATCAAAGAGCATCACAATCACATAAAAGGAAAAAAATGAAAACTACAGAACAAACTCCTACCACAATACATTTAGATGTTTTCTATCTAATGTATTACCTCTGTAAGTGCCTTTAAAGTTAGATCAGAGACCTGTGTCTCTCTCTAGAGTCCCAAGATGACATATCCTACATTTCAGACACAAGTATCAGTTTAAACTCTGTGTCTCCACACCCCTTCTGTGAGTCATCTAGCTCCTCCTTTTTGAATATAAAATTACAATCATGATGTCCTATCAGGAGATATATAAAATATTGTGAATATCAGCAAAAACCCATTTCTTAAATTATGAGTCTTTGATCAACCAATTCCTTTGAGGTTTACAACCCTGCAGTCCATCACCCAGGTGTGAGATGCCAACAGGAATCAGCTAAATTACATTTTTTCCTGACGTAATAAAATGGACATTTAGTTTCCAAGTTCAAAACATGAGGTTATAAAAAGGCCATAAAATGCAATTTCTCAAGGAAGTTAATTACACTACAGAGATCTCCTGGTCAGTGTAATACATCCTGTGAGTTCAGCTGCTGACACCTTCTAATTTAAAAGGGCCAAATCTCACAGAGTGACAATTCATACACTGACCATTTATTTATAATACCAATATCATACAACAATCATAACCAAGCATCGCCTACCTTGATTTCAGCAAAGCTTTCAATACTGTTCCACATAGAAGACTGATTAATAAACTAGGTAGGCTTGGGGTGGGTCAGAGGTTGGTCAACTGGGTGGCAAACTGGTTGGTGGGCAGAAATCAGAGAGTGGTGATAAATGGTATACAGTCAGAAGAGATGCAAGTCACAAGTGGGGTACCTCAGGGATCAGTCCTGGGGCCAGTCCTCTTCAATATCTTCATCAGTGACATTGCAGATGGACTGGAGGGTGAGGTTTGCCTGTTTACAGATGACACCAAGATCTGCAACAGAGTAGATGATCCGGATGGGGTGGGCAAAATGAGAAGAGATCTGGAAAAACTGGCAAAATGGTTGGAAGAGTGGCAACTGGGGTTTAATGCAAAGAACTGCAAGACTGTGCACATAGGGAAGAGAAACCCTGAAGCTACTTATAGGTTGGGAGGGGAGTTGCTGGCAGTCACAAGGGAAGAAAGAGACTTGAGCATCATCATCACAGATGACCTAAAATCATCCAAGCAGACCACTAAAGCAGTAGGTAAGGCTAGAAGGATGTTGAGGTGTATTAGTAGAGGTTTCACAAGTCGTAAGAGGGAGGTAATAATCCCTCTTTACAAGATACTGGTTAAGCCCCATCTGGAGTACTGCATGCAGTGCTGGAGGCCACACCTGCACAAGGACATCAACAAAATGGAGGTAGTCTAGAGAAGGGCAACTAATATGGTGCAGGGACTGCATCAGAAAATATATAAGGACAGATTAATGGAGCTCAATATGTATACCCTAGAGCAAAGGAGGGAGAGAGATGATATGATCGAAACATTCAAACATCTTAAAGGCATTAACAAGGTGAAAGAGTCTAACATGTTTCAAAAAGAAACATAGCAGGACAAGAGGACACAGCATGAGATTAGAAGGAGACAGATTACGGGGTAATGTGAGGAAGTTCTTTTTCACAGAGAGAGAGGTGGATGCATGGAACGGCCTACCTCAGGAAGTGGTGGATATGAATACAGTACAGGGCTTCAAACAGGCATTGGATAGGCATAAGGGAGTAATACAGATGAGTATGAATAGATAGGCCATTGACAGAGCAAAGGCCTATGGTACATTCATAAGGTAGAAAAATGGTCCTTATCTGCTGTCAACTTCTATGTTTCTATGTAACTTTGAATAGTGACCCTAGTAGAAGAACTCCTCAGAAAAGGGAAAATGAGACTAAGCTTACTTGTATGGATAAGTGGTCAGGTGTTGAAACTGTGGTTACCCCTCCATACCTCAGAGCAATAAACAAAAGGGCTAGCATAAAACCACCAATCCAAAGACCATAATATCAAGTTACCCAAATGGGGGTAGGGCATGGGTAATAGACTGGATTCTAGCGTTGTGTGTTTTTGTTGTGGTAAGACGGGGCATATTCTCAAGTTCTGGGAATGTCAGTGGCTCAGTAGGTAGCACACTTGCCTCTGAGACCAAGAGATCAGAGGTCTGTGGGTTCAGTTCTCACATCTGGCACTTGGGTTAATATCCCAGTACTGACACTGTAGTGCAGCATGAAAGGGGTGCTGCACTTCTGAGGTGCCGTCTTTCGGATGAGATGTTAAACTGAGGTTCCATCTGCCTGGATTGGTGGTAGTTCAGGTGGATGTTAAAGATCCCATGGCACTTATCGAAAAGAGTAGGGGAAATTTTTATTTAGCAGAAACAATACATTACACACCAAAGAAACATGATACATAAAAAAACAGAAACAAGAAATCCCCAAAAACAAGAGGTCTAAGAAAACTATCCTATTTTATCCTTAAGGAATGGTACTTTTGTCCAATGGAGGACCTAACAATCTGAAGGCATATGTTGTTTTTCAAACATACGTTGTTTCAAGAGTTCATTCTCCATAAAAATAACAGTCTGCTTAGGTTCTTGATACAGTTGTTGTAAAACAAATTTGCACCTTGTTTGCCATAAAACAAACTTTATAAAGGTGAAAAGGATACATATAGTTCCCTTATATATACCCAAGTCCTGGAAAGTAAAGCCAACAATTTCTTCACATGAAATATTATTCCAGTATCCATTATGCCACCTACTGGCTAATATGCCCCGTATAGTTTTAACATATGGACAGTCAATAAAAAAATGTACTATTGATTCCTCTTGTGTAATATAAGATAACCCTGGGCACATCCATTCCTCCATTTTTTTATGTTTAGCATTACCTTTCACAAAAAGATGCCCATGTGCACTTAACCAACAAATATCCCATATTCTTGGTGGAATATAAGGGTCTTTCAAAGATTCCAATGCAAGTTTAGTATAACCCAGCTCTATTTGCCTAAAGGAAAGAAATGGTGGATTAAGAGATGTATAAATTGTAGAATAAAGTGATTTAGTGGTGAATTTAGACAATATATTAAACTGTAACTTCCAGGTTTTTAATTTACTAAGAGCAGGCCTGAAAAAAACACAGCCCGTCTTAACCTGTGCTTTCAAAACCCCTTGCTCTTCCCAAACATTATAAAGAGGCTTTAGCCATTCACTAGTAAATAAAGACCATATAGCGAGACTTGGTTTAGTCAACTCAATGAAATTAACATGGAAAAAATTACAAAAGAAAAAAGTACTGGATTAATCACATTTAACCTGCCTTCTGCTACCGATTAATATATTATTTCACGTTTAATAGGGTTCAGGTGGCGTCCCCATATTATCTGAAATATGAGTCCTAATAGTGTAGTTTCCAAAGATTCAGGTAAAGGATAAACAGAACTAAAGAAAATAAATATTGGGAGAAAAAAGGTTTTAATTACCGCCACCTTTTTCTTTTTAGTCTGGTTCCATTTTTTCTAGACTACCACCTTTGTTTTTGCAAATTCTAATTTCTTTGTCTATTTGTATACCCCATTATCACCCCGTCCAAACCAAATTCCCAAACAGTGAAAAGGGTCAGTAGACACCTGAACACCTTTCCAGGACATAGGAGAAATACTGGAATTATTTAATGGATAAATAATACTTTTTCCAATGTTCAAACTCACTCCAGATAATCTAGAAAATTCTTCAATACAATTAAGAGTCTGAATACCTGAAGCGTAATCAGCTACTAGAACACATAAATCATCTGCATGAGCAGTCACCTTAATGTCCATATCACCCCCCGGTGTTGGGATCCCAACAATACATCAATCCTGCTGGATAAGACGAAGCAGTGGATCCAGACACAATACACAGAGTAAAGAACTGAGTGGACATCCCTGTCTTACTCCCCTTCCTATATCAATATAAGAACCCAGATGACCATTAACAAAGGGCATTGCCTTGGCATTGTTATACAACAACGAGATCCAGTTTACAAAACTAGCTGGAATCCCATAATGTGTTAATATTAAAGAAATGTAATGGTGTGGTACATGATCAAAGGCTTTTTCCTGATCTAGGGACATGTCAAATCCCTGAGTTTTACCATCCTTACCCCTTTCTATAATCTCCCGAAGTAATAATAAATTATGTGTAATTGAGCGTCCCAAAACAGAACAAGTTTGAGTTGATGTAATTAGCAATGAGTCTATACTAAGCAGGCAATTATGTAAAATCTTCAATTAAATTTTATAGTTAGTATTTAACAAACTCAGCAACCTCCAATTATCCAAAATTCTCCTGTCACCTTTCTTATAAATCAAAATTTGTACTGCTACACAAAAATGCATATCTACCTGCAGGGTACCCAACACTATTAAATGCCATCATTAATATAGTCTGTAATATCTCAGTGAATTCAACATAAAATTCATAAGAAAGGCCATCAATGCCTGGGGCTGTGGACTTTTTCGAATGATTAATAACCTCTCCAATCTCAACTTTAGAAATAGGTAAAGTAAGATTCCTTAAAAGATCCTCAGGTATATATGAAACCTGAACTGATGACAAACATGAAGTTAGTTGTGAAATATCAGTTGGAGTCATTCTATACATGTCAAATAAATATTGTGAGACAGCCTGTAATATTGCTGACCCATTGAACACACAAGTCCCATCTCGTAACTTAACAGAATCCAGAAGTCTATCAGAGGCCCTGTGTGAGCAGGCTTTAAAGGTCTCACCAAACCCAGTTTTCCCTGGGGAGAAAATCCTATGCTCATTTAGCATAGCTGCAGCTCTTGAATATTGTAAGGACAACATCTCTTTTTTTAGAGTAAGGATCTGCAGTGTCAACCCAATATGTTGAATATTAATAGCAGAATAGAGTTTATTAAGTTGGAACCGAAGTTTAAGATAATCTTTATACTGATTCAACCTACTTTTAGAAGAATGTGTCTGAAACACCATTTTTAAAAGTCTTTTTGTTTTCTCCCACTATGTACTAAGGTTACCCACTAAACATGCAACAGACATTCGTGCCTTAAGATATTCAATAATTTTGTGTTTTATCCTCTGTTCCTTTAAAAGTGTAATGTTTAGTTTCCAGTATCCTTTACCGTATCTCGGCCCAATATTACCCCCGGTACAATCAGAAGGACTGCATGGTCAGAAGTCTCTAAAGGAATGATATCTGCCCTTGAGAGAGTGATATTCTTTTTTGTAAATATAAAGTCAATTCTAGTGGAAAGTACACCTCTATAATAAGTATGACCCCCTGCTGTATGAACACATAGAAAGGAATCTTGTAGGCTGCTCTGGTTAATAAGCGAATTAAGATAGTTGGAATCACAGTACATTTTAGTTGCATTTGCTCCCTTATCCAGTACACAGTTAAAATCTCCCCCCATATCACTAATTTTGTTGTGTATAAATAAGGGCTGACTTTTTGATATAGATCAATACATTCCCTTTTTGTGAGAGGGGCATATATATTAATCACTCTCCACCCAAATCCCTTAAAGGTAAAATCTAGGAGAAGAGCTCTACCTTCTGATATATTTACAAGACGTGACACCCTAAACCCATCCCCTTTAAACAATATCCACACTCCCTCACAAACCCCTGTGCCAAATGAAAAGAAAGAGGGTCCCCAACACCACAATTGTTGTGCTGAGAGAACTAAAGAAAGAGTGTTTAACTTAGAATCCTGTAATAAGCAAATGTCACAATGCAGGTCTTTTAACACAGTTAGTGTTATCAACCTACGTTTGGGATTCTGAATACTATTCACATTAATGGATGCTACCCCTAAACAGGGAAAGGCCATAGGTACAATGTGCAGGATACTTTAAGGAGATTTCCTTAACCTAGAACGCCGACGAATTCTGGTATGAATCCTAGGAGCCTGGTCCTCATCAGCTCCCTCTTCAATTCGTTCCCCATCAGATTCGGAGGAGAAAGGAGCGAGGGAAGAAGCTTCCGAATCTCCTCCTTGTTCGGAATCTGCCGTAGCGGGCCTAAGAACAGCAAATTTATTAGATAAAATAATACCTTCATCCCCTAGGATGCTAGCTTTAGTAACTTTAGACTTAGGCCGTGTTTGCTTCATACCCTTTTTTCGCATTACTCTTGACCATGGGGGGGGGGCATTTGGATTTCCATGTCCTTGGTCACTAAAGGCAATCCAGAAACTTCAGGAGAAAGTACAGTATCAGTACTCTGAGGAGGTACTATGGGGGTAGAAATTGCTTCTACAATCACATTGAGGGTTTCAGCATTAGAAGGGCCCGAACGGGGTGGAGGTGGAGGTGAGGAGTTTGTATGCTCCGGAGGGGCCTGACTAGTTTTCTCTTTTCGTTTCTATATTTCTTTTTTCTGGGCTTCTTGTAAAATAAAATCCTGACTAACACGATCATTTCTATTGTGAGTAGCCCAAGGGCAGGCTCTAAAAGCATGCCCAACATCCTCACATAAATTACAACGTAAATCCTCAGTGCAATCTGAGCTATGGTGGCCAAAAGCTAAACACAGATTGCATTTATTTCTGTCGCATGCTGATCCCAAATGAGTATATGCCCCGCACCTAAAGCAAGTTCTTGGCTGACCAAGGTAAAAACAATGGCCTCTCTCATTACCTAAAAACAAAATATTAGGAAGATGTACCGGGCCCAAAGTATTGTGCCTTAAACGAACCTGTATGACCCACCCCCCATTCCAAAGACATTCCTCATCAAAAATGGGTCTAGGATTCCCCAACACATCACAGCGTTTCTGTAACCAGTAAACAACGTCATGAATAGAAACAGCTTCATTACGAAATAAAACAGTGACATTTTTTAGAGACGGTTTTGTCAGCGGTATTGCCTTGAAAGGCAACCATAGTTCAGTGTACTTGAAAGCATCATATTTGGTCCAGAATCTGTCAAGCCCCTGTGGAGAAGTAAAACTTATATCATAAAGAACAGAGCCAGAAACGTATCAAAGCATGTATTTCTGTTGAAAAAAAAAACAAAAGATCCCTTCAATAAATCATGACCAATATACAAGCGATCAGAAGCTACTTTCAGGCCCCCAAGATATTCCAGGTGAACTGCATTGTGTCTTTGCGGGGCGGGGGATCCTGTAAAGGGGTCCTTCCTCCGAAAAGACTCCCAAACAGTTTTTGCACACTCTTGAAAATTAGGAGCAGTTCTAGGAGCTTCGTGCCCCTCATCCCCTGACTCAGCCCAATGAATCGATGCTACACCATTGTCTTCTGAAATTGAGGACTCTGACTTTTTTGGGGCTTAAACCAGGCTGGGAAACACTTTCCCGAGTAGAAGTACACTGCTGTGCTAATCCCTGGGCAACAGCTATAACATTATCAGTTATAGACCCAACTGTACTAGGAGAAGAAGAGTCCCCTGGGATCGGGCTATGGGCCGGATCTGGGATCCAAACCCCTGCAGTGCCCCGCTTCCAACCTGCAGCTAGCAGGGAGCCTGCCACAGATAATGGGGGAGAATCCCCGAACAGGCTGTGCTGTCAAATCGGCCTCTCTACCTTTCTGTAACCTGAGTGAGGAAACAATTGCAACAGATGACTGTTCAGGAAAACTGTTAGGTGTACTTACAGAGCACGTAGTGTGAGAAAACAAGTCAGAATTCATTGCGTCTGTCAAGGGATTTTGCTGCTGTAACTGAGGAGCATTCGCCAGAGGTGACTCAGGTGTCTGGAATGAAGGTAGAGTGATGACCTCGTTAGGGTGAGGCAGACCATCCTGAACAGAGTTTTTCACAGCAGTCTCTTACTGTAAGATTAGCTTTGCTGCTTCTTGCATAAACTCAGCAGAAACATCCAGAATATGCTCAGTAGCAGTGTCAGGTATCGCGGTTTTTATTATTGCACTTTCAGTAGCAGCACAATACAATTCCTTATTTTGCTGCAGAATATTATGTAACCAACTGTCATCAGAATTAAAAAGTCCATGACATCCTTGTTCTTGGATCTGAGAGGTGGCAAATTGTTTCATACTCACTGCGTTTGATACATCCAAGTTCTCCTGTGTGGTCTCCTGAGCTGGACCTGTGGGCTGGGAGACCTTCTCACCCACAGGTACACCCGCAGAATGATCCTCCGGTACACCTTCCTCCATAGCAGCGGCTCCCCCTACTGACCAAGAGTAGGGGAATGTCCTCGGTGTCCTGGCCAAATTTCCCTCATTCACTAAAAATACCACCAACAGCTTTATCTGGTTCAAGGTCAGTTGGCATTCATCTGTATTCCCCTCCCCCGGGTCGTGCCTGAAAATAGACAGGATTTGTCTAGCGCACTTACCCGGCCGACAAAAACTAAATAAATAAATAAAAGAAGTTTTGTAACAGCATGGAGTGTAATTTTGTGGAATGCATTGCTTTGGCCCTTTATACTGAGTCCCAAGCCATAAAAGCATACCCAGTGGTGGTGCTCCATAGCTGGGACACTACAAAGAGAGATGGGGACCCTTCCCCAAAGCTTGGGATTTGAAAAAAAAACAAAACAATTTATTTTATTTTCTTTCCTTTTCCCCCTTTCACCCTCCCCAGCCTTTGTCTAAATTCACACCCTTTTGGCGCAGCAGGGGGGGGCCAAGGGCAGGATGCAGCCCTGCCAACAGACCCTCCCCCTAGGGCTGGAAAAACCAATCCCTGAGGCTGCAAGGCAGGATCTCTCCTGCCCTACAAAAGGGCCGGGGAGTAGCTTGAGGGGGCAGTTGTGGCTTGATTGGCAGGGTGGAGGATATGGGGAGCATGGATGCCAAAACATACCTCTGGTGGGCCTGTACTGGCTCATTCGGCATCGCTCCCCTCCAGCTGGAGTCCGGCGGCTGCAGCAGTCAGGTAGGAGCAACGGCTGCCCGATGTGAGCATTTCCCAGTCCTCCTCTCCCAAGTCCTGAACATCTGTGGAAGGATGGTCTTCATGCTTGTATGCTGGTTAGCTAGCTCTGCATGTGGCTGAAGTCCATAGTCAGGTTATAGTTTACATTGGCCAAGATACTAGACATAGCCAACTATTGAAAAGCATAAAGGACTTGGGGATATCCTAATGAAAAGAGAGAATTACAAAGGCCCAAAACTAACCCTTAGGGGCCATCAATGGAGACTCTGGATAAGCTAGAGAAGGAGCTGACAGTTTTGACCTGTTGGATGGCTAGTAAACGATGTGAGAGCTGCAGGAGAGATTCCTAATGCAAACAGTTTACTAAGGAGGATACCGTTATTCACAAGGTCAAAGGCCTTAGACAAATCAATTATTATGTCTAATTAATTATTCGTGAGCTGAACTAGCTCACTGATTGGCTGCCGTGCCTGTCTGAAATCTGTTAGAAATGACTGGCACATCTGGCCTGGTGGTGCTGAGGGCTGAGTCACTGAATGCCTTACCTCGCATTACCCCAGTGACCCATGTTTGGGAATGAGCACAGGCCACTGCGGGTCGGTAGGGAACGAGAATGATTGAGTGTCTGATGGACTGCTCTTCTTCTCTGGGGTGGGTCCTCAATAGTCGGCGCCAGTTTGCCCCCTGGCAGAGGCTGGGGGACAGGGCACCATGCTGTAGCATGGGGAAGAGCTGGGGCAGATGCCTGGAGGGAGTGCGTGCGGACGTGTGCGCAATCTCCTCCGCTTGCGTCATTGCATACCCCCAGCTCCAGTGAGAAAAAAACAGAAAAAAGAGTGGAATCCTGGTTGGGCAGCTTGATGGCCATCCGATGAACACTGGCTCAGGGGGTGTCACCTGAATCTGGATCCGGACAGGGTGGGCAAGTTGGGGCTCCCCACCACCCTGCTGTGGGGGTAAACCACAGGGGATGAAAGGTGAGGATGATGAAGGAGTGTGGATGGATGGACGGTGGCCAGAGTCCCGAGGAGTTGCCAGAATACGAGGAGCAGACCAGGTATGCCAGGAGAAAGTATTAGCTAAAAAAAAAAAATGAAAGCGTGGCAGCAGCACTCAGCACACACACTGTAAGCGGACAGCACCAGCAGCGCCAAAACAAAACTGTTTTTGGCACTAAAAACCTTAAGAAAAAATTGTTATTATTGCGATTAGACTTATAATCACAATAATGACCTCACAGCCAATCATTTCCTTTGATTAATGACTGGCTGGGTGTGGTTGGCCCTCGACTGTTGCTCAGGCCACCTCCCCACCCCCGTCGATCATTAATCACCAGGAAATGACTGGCTGTTCGGTCATTATTGCTTAAATATCACCCTTATAGCCAGTCCATTATCCATGATACAACCAACACCATTAGCGAGCTTTAGAAGAGCTATAGCCCTGAAAAACCTAAAGGCAGAATACAGAAACATATTACAGCACAAAATAAAAAAAGACTATAAGAACTCATTGTGGGAGAATCTGCAGGAATCCATTTAAAACAAAGATATGCAGGCATTTTGGTGTGTTGGACATTGCAGTTGAGGCCTGTCTTAACTGCCTTTTTTTGTGTGTGCACTTTTAAATTTGTTTGGGCAGGAGAGGCAGACACAGGGCTGATACACTCTCTCTCGAGTCGGGTGTAGGCCCTAATCTGGCCCCACCCCCACTCCTTCCTCCTCAGAGCTCTGCTAGTTTATAGGGGAACACCTGCCCTGCAATTGGAGGAAAAGCCTTTAGGTGCAGCTCATGTAGTTCTAGCCACTGGGGGTTGGATTTAAAGGCTGGGAGAGAGGAGCTTAGGGAGTTGTTCACTTCCCTTATAACGTTTACTGTGTTGTTTGGCATCTCGTAACAGGGTTACCGGTTTACTGTGGGACTGTAGCTAGGATTAGTGGGTGACCTGATTAGTCAGTAGGGGTGTATCTTGGACTAGTAGGGAACCTGGTGGCTCACCCAAGGAAACCTACTTGGAGGGGATGGGACAACGCGTCATTAGGGCCGGCATCTTTGGGAGGGTGGTGGGGTGCACAGGGTGTGGGGCAGCCATGACACTGGACTGGGCTTGGAAGTTTGGTGGTTGCCCAGTGTGCTACCAACTGGTATAGCTTAGGGAGGAGGTTGCGGGGATTAGGAGACAGCTGGTGGAAGGGGAGAGGTATGGTTGGGGAAGAGGGCAGGGGCTTTCCCACAGGGTTGCACCAAGCACTAGGGATAGGGGCATAGGGAAAGGAGTGCAGGAGAATACTATGGGGTCACATAGGGACCCTGGCAGAGGGGGCCCAAAAGGAGGGCACTATCAAGGAAGCAGGCAGGTAACTGGGGACCTTCACAGAGGGGGGCCAGAGGGACAACATTCTCAGGGATGTAGGCAGATGGCTGAGGCTGGACAGAAGAAAGCAAGTTGGGGAGATGGATCAGACCTTAAGCTCAGTAACCACTTCAATTTTCTTCTTCTGCTTGAGGATGAGGGGGGTGATGTAGTCATGACAGGGGTGGTTAGAGATGGAAAAGGAGTGGGGGGCAGGAGGCGGGGGTCAGATAGCAGGAGGAACGAGGGAACCTGGAATATGGGAAAATGGGGGGAGCAGTGGATCAGAGCAGGAGGAGCAGGGGGAAGAGGGAGGAAAGCACAAGGAGAAGGACCAGTTGGGAGGAAAGGGCAAGGAGAGGGACCAGAAGTACAAGGAGGATACAGTGAAGGGAGATGGGGGTTTAGGCCAGGGGATCACGACAAGCAAGGAGGGGCTGATCGGAGACGGGAAGGAAGAGAGGATGAGCCAAGCTAGTTTAGCAAATGGGGGAGAAGCACCAGTCATGAGCAGTGAGGGGGACAGGAGTGAGGTACAGAAGGATACTCGGGAGGAGGAGAGGCATAGGATCAGAGGGGAGGGAGTGGCCAGAGTAAATGAGGGGGCATCAGGTGGCACCCAGATAGGAGGAGGAGCAAGGAGCCGACTGGGTGGAGGGGCCGGTAGAAAGGATGAGGGACATGGAAGGGGGGGAATGGAGGAAAAGGAGCGGTCAGAGTGATCTTGTTGGGGGATTCTATGATCAGAGGTGTCAAATGGGATAGGGAGGGAGAAGCCTGGCCAGTTAGAACAAGATGCTTCCCTGGACTAACGGTGCACAGGGCCAAGCACGAGGTATATCAGCTGGCAAAGGATTGTGGGGGTTCCCCGGACATACTGGTCCACCTGGGTACAAATGACATTGAGGAAAATAGTGAGCTAGAGATACAGGCAAGATTCAGGGAGCTCGCCAGGGTCTGTCATGACATAGGATGCACAGTTTCCTTCTCAGAAATCCTGCCGGTGCCAAGGGCTAGTGGGGAGCACAAAAGGAAGATTAGGGAGATAAACCAGTGGCTCAGGGAGTGGTGTGAGGCCAGAGGGTATGGGTTGATGGGGGATTGGGAGGAGACCTGGGAGAATAAGGGCATGTATGCTAGAGATAGGCTCCATCTCAATTTGAAGGGGAAGGGAATCCTTAAGTTGAAAATAGAGGGGTTCATTGGTGAAAGGTGGGGTTTAAATTTGTGAAGGGGGGGGATGGGAGAAAAGGCTGTCGAGGGGGGTCCGATAAAGGAGGGATTCTGTCTCCACTCCCCTGGGGAGCTGGAGGAATGCGGGAAAAGGCCGACGGGTAAGGTGCAGACCAGGGGAAGACAGAATCCCATGGGAACATGAGCTGGGGAAATGGAAGTGTAGGGAAAGGGTGGAAGGTAGTCCTGCTAAATGTCAGAAGCTTGGGCAATAAAATGCATGAGCTCCAGGTGATGCTAACTGAGGGAGGGGCGGATGTGGCAGAGGCCACTGAGACCTGGGCCACCGCAGGACATGACTGGGACCTGAACCTGGAGGGTTACACTATGTTCAGGAAGGACAGGGGGGAGGGAAGGGGAGGAGGGGTAGCAATGATAGTCAAAAACTGCATTGGCATAGGGGGAGTGGAGGAGGCAGAGGGAACCGTGGAGGTGATTTGGGTCACCTTGATAACAAGGGGGGGGCAAGAGAGTAAAAATAGGAGTGGTGTATAGACACCCTGCCCTGGCGGAGGAGCTGGAGGAGAGTCTGGTGGCAGATGTTGGGAGACACTGCAGATTGGGCAGGGGAAGGGTGGTGGTGTTGGGGGACTTAAACATGCCAGGAACAGACTGGGAGACTATGACATCCTCAGTGGCCAGGGAACAGAGATTGTTGGATGTCTTCCAGGACGCATTTCTAACTCAGCAGGTGGGGGAACCGACCAGGGAGGCGTGGGTACTGGATGTGGTCCTGGCAGACAGTGGCCAGATTGGGGGCCTGGAGGTAAGGGACCCATTAGCAGGAAGCGAGCATGCCATGGTCTGGTTCTGCCTGGACCTAGGAGGGGTAGAAGGCTGCACAAAGACAGAGGTAACTGACTTCAGGGGGGAGGATTTTAAGAAAATAGGAAGGATCCTTAAGGAGCATTTGGATGTGATTGGGCCAGACATGGATGCTGACAGTAGGTGGGAAATCATCAGGAGAGGGGTGCATGATGCTACCAGCACCTGTGCAAGAGTAAGACAAAAATTCAGTAGGGCCCGAAGACCTGGCTGGTGGACCAGAGAGGTCTAGGAGGTGGTGAGGGGAAAGAAGGCAGCATATAGGCAATTCAAGTGCTCAAGGAGTGAAAGGGATCGAGGGGAATATGAGCTGATGGTTTGAAGGGCTACTAGGGTGGTGAGGGCGGCTAAGGCAAGGAAGGAGCAGAACCTGGCCAGGGAAATTAGGACAGGGAGCAAGGGGTTCTTTAGGTACATTAGGAAAAATGAAGGGTGAAGGGGCAGATAGGCAGGATTAAAACAGGGGAGAGATGGGCACAAGGCCCGGGGAAGCAGGCTGAGATACTAAATGAGTACTTTACCTCAGTTTTCACCAAGGAAAATTGGGGGCTGCATCATACATAGGAGGAGACTGATACTGAGGAGGACCCTTACTGATCGGTGGGTCTGGGGAGAGGGGGAGGCATCACTGGTGGGGGGGGGGAAGGCTAAGCAGGGGGACGAGATAGCAGAGGTGGAAATCACAGCAGAGAGAGAGTGAGGGAAGCCCTCAGGTCCCTTAAGATGGAGAATGCACTGGGCCAGATAAATTACATTCCAGAGTGCTGAAGGAACGGGTGGATGTCCTGGAGAAACCCCATGCGGAGCTTTTCACCACCTCTCTGAGGACAGGGTGGGTGCCCCAGGACTGGAAGGTGGCTCATATAGTGCCTGTCCACAAGGGGGGATCAAGTGAAGTGGCAGGGAACTACAGGCCTGTCAGCCTGACATCGGTGGTGGGCAAGGTGATGGAGGGCATTGTCAAGGAGAGGCTAGGAGGGACCTGGAAAAGTCAAGGTGCCTGGACGATAGGCAGCATGGATTCGTCCTGGGGAAATCATGTCAGACACACCTTGTGGAGTTCTATGACTGGGTGACGAGTACCTTGGACCTGGGTAGACCAGTGGACGTCCTGTCTAGACTTCAGCAAGGCATTTGACTCTGTTCCTCATGGGGGCCTGTTGGATAAGCTGGGAGAAATGGGGGTGGGGAACCAGATGATCAGATGGCTAGGCAATTGGCTCCAGGACTGGACCCAGAGGGTGGTAGTTGGCGGGATAGTCTCATCCCCAAGGAGGGTCATTAGTGGGGTCCCACAGGGATCAATCCTTGGGCCTCTCCTGTTCAATGCCTATGTCTCTGACATAAGGACAGGTATCAGGAGTGAGATGAGTCTCTTTGCAGATGACTCAAAACTGGGGGTGGTGGTGGATGGGAAGGAGGTGAGGATGGCCCTACAGGGGGACCTGGAGGCTCTGGAAAGATGGTCTAGAAAGTGGAAGCTGAGGTTCAATGCAGGGAAATGCAAGGTACTGCACCTGGGGGCCAGAAACCCGGGCCAAGTGTACACCCTGGGGGGGGGGCGATTGCTACAAGTCTCAGTGGCTGAGAGGGACCTGGGGGTGGTGGTGGATGTCAAGATGGACAACTCGGAGACTTGTAGGAGGGCAGCGGCCAAGGCCAATGGGATGCAGGAATGCATCGCTAGGGTGATCACCTCCATAAGGAGGGAAGTGATACTCCCTCTGTATAACTGCTCGGTGAGGCCGCACCTCACATACTGCGTGCAATTTTGGAGGCCACATTTAAAGAGGGACATTGAACTCCTGGAGAGGGTCCAGAGGAGGGCAACCAAAATGATTTGGGGCTTGGGGGACAGGACCTATGGGGAGAGGCTCGAAGAGCTAAATATGTACACATTGGAAGAGAGAAGGGACCGGGGGGACATGATAGAGGTCTTCAGGTACATGAAGCGGGTAAATAGGGGAGGAGCAGTCAGGGTGCTTCGAAGGAAGGAGGGGGTGCAATTAGAGGGCATGGGTGGAAGCTGGAGGGGGAGATTCAGGGGAGAGAGGAGGAGGTGCTACTTCACTGAGAGGGTGGTGGAGCCATGGAATGCGCTGCCCAGGGGGCTGTTGGAGGCAGAGACAGTGGAGGGGCTCAAGAGGTGGTGGGACAGGTACAGGGGAAGGGTTCTGGAAGCAAAATCCAGTGTAGCGAGAATATCCCAAACTGGGAAGGGAGAAGCCAGAGAGGGCGAGGGGGGCAGCAAGGTCAGCTCCCAGGGTGGGGGCTGACCAAACGAGCAGACACGAAAGACTGTTAGACCTATTCTGCTGGCATTTTAGTATGTTAGTATTTGGGACACTGATAGCATTTGGGTGTGATGAAAAAAATATGAAGTGGGATTCACAAAAGAGATGCACATGGCACATCTCAGATGCACTGGGGCAAATGAGATGCGCCATGCCCAAACAGTGGCATTCACAGAGGATGAGACGCAAGATGCACCCAGTGCATCCCCACTGTGAATACCAATAATGTGCCATGGTACAACCTGAGTTGCCCCGGTGCATGCAGGATGGGCAGGAGCACCTGGGACCACAAAATAATGAATCAGGAGCAACAGGGAAAGGGACACATGAGCAACAGGGGAAGAGACACAGGAGCAACTTAGTAAAGGACACAGGAGCAACAGGGAAAGCCCACAGTGGTATAATGGTTGCTGTTAAACAGAAGAAGAAGAATCAGCGTTTATATAGTGCTTTTCATACACAGTATCCCAAAGCGCTTTACAAGCAATGCTAGACTGGTAGTGAAGTGACTGAATGTGTGGTGGCAGCCATATATCACACATCATCACCCACACACAGCCTGGATAATTGCATGAACTGGTTTATGGGAAGGGGAATGTTGGCCAGGACACTGGGAATGTTCCCTGTTCTTTGCGAAGAGTGCCCTGGGTTCTTTTACTTCCACCTGGACACCCACCAGGACAACACCAGGATGGGCAGAAGGGACCTTAGTTTAACGTTTCATCCGAAGGACGGCACACCCCAGCAGTCCAGCACCCCCCAATACTACACTCGGATGCCAGCAAATTTTAGGTGCAAGTTCAATCCCGGTGTGGGACAAGAACCCCACGACCTTCTGGTCCAGAGGCAGATGTGCTACCAACTGAGCCATGCCGACACCTAACAGCCCAGCAGGGACTGCGCACAGGGTCAAAGGGCTGGAGAGTAGCCCACCAAAGCAGATGAGGTGCACAGACAGAGCACACATGGTGACACCAGGAAGCGTCACGCAAACATCCCCAACAACAGGGGACCAACAGGCACAGTCAGCATGCACTGGGGTGACTGTCAAGGGTATGGCCCAACATCAGAGGTGCACTGGTCAGTATGGCAGAGGCAGCCACGCATGTCCAGGTGCACATGAACACAGCACGATGGACATGGGAGTTGCAACACAGGTGCACACAGGAGGACAGGCACAATGGCACAGAGGTCGAAGGCTGTGGCCTGCGCAGGAAGAACATGCCCAGAGACACTGTGTGGATTGCAAGCAGAGCATCACAGCACCACGGTGACCACCACAGCAAAACAACACATACCACACACAGAACAGGGGCATTGTGCAAGCCAGCACGTGATAAGGCCACCCAACAGTTCAGCTGCAACATGGAGGAGCCACTGTGGCGGGCATGAAAGGTGGACATGGTGCATGGATGTGCAGTCCCACGGAGACAAATGTGTAAATGGAAACAAAGGTAGTGTGGAACCTAGGAAGCACAACAGGGCACCAGCACAAGATAAAGTGAATGACCAAAGATACCGGCAACAGTATCAAAACATTTACTGAACCAAGTAAAACAAAACTGGAACAGCAACAAGATCAACAGAAAAATAAATCAGCAACAGCGATAGAGATTGGTGGGACATAAAACCGTAACAACATCAAACAGGCAGAACCAGGAAAGTGGCAGGTGGGGGGGTGAAATGGGATGAATACAAGGAAAAGGGGATGGTCCTGGAAGGTAGGGGGCCTAGAACAAAGGGGCTATATAACAGTCTCAGTGGCCTACTGGCCATGACAAGGTTCAGCCCTGCGCACTTCCTGGTGCACTCCCTGGCAGCTCCCTGCCCGAAGTGTCCGCTCCAGCAGGTTGATTGCCCACAGCAACTGCCCCTGCCTCCTGAAGAGTGGCGCAATGGTCCTCTGCAGTGCACACTGGAACTTTCTCCCTGCTGGCTTGAAGGTTAGCTGCCTTCTTCTCCTCCTCTTCCTTCTCTCCACCGCAGCAGAATGCACACTCTGTGGACCTACAGTGGGGACACAGACAACAAGAACTCAGTGAGAGCCATGGTCCTCACCGTGTGTCCCCCCCAACCCCTGACCACCATGCAAGCATGATGGTGGCAGCCCCCTTGGCAATGGCAGACAGCCTGCCATGCACACGGCACATCAGCAACAGGCTGGCACACACAGCCACACAGCAACTGTGTAATGATACTGAGACAGAACCAGGCCCTCGTGTGCATGCAGAGTGACATGCAGAGGGGCATGCAGCCATGTCCCACACAGCATGTACAGATGCCAGCTGGGCCCCATATGACCATCGATGGAGTACCACAGTGCCCCCATGGCCCTGAGTAGATGCAGACATGTTGGATGTACACACAGGAGCCATGTACTCAGTGACCCTAGCACACACCGCCAAGGTGACATCCCTGGTGTGTGCACAAAGACAGTACACGGACATGCACATGTGGCTGGCAATGGCGTGCTGTAGGCAATCCCTTCTGTTGACCATACAGTGGAAGCACATTCATCATGCTCACCTGCACCCACATGGCCAGACCCCTATCCTCCATTACTGGCCGTAGTGTCCCTGGCCTCTACCAGTGCCTCGGTCCTCTGCCTGTGTGCCGGCCCTGCAAAGGAAACACAAGCAAAGAGCACCATGAGTTGACCATAGGTATGCACAGATACCACCTCCACCTCCTGCCCAGTGACCCACAGCAACAGCACTGTTGCCAGCATGCATTGACTGACCCACCCCCTCACTGATCCAATGCAACCGCACCCTAGGCAGCGGGTAGTAACAGCCATCACCACCACAAACTGTGATCCACTATGTCAGTGTGCAGATGGATGTGTGCTGTGCCACTGTTGACAACACAATGTGCCTGCCAAAGTGCCAGTGCAACCCCCTGTTGTGCACCATGGCACACATGTCAAAGCATGGTGTGCATGGCTGCACTATACAGGCACCACCATCATGACATGCCACACACACGTGTGTGTGTACATGTGTGTGTGTGTATGCATGTAAGTGTGCGTGTGTGTGTGTGTGTGTGTGTGTGTGTTAGTGCACACTACACAACCCCATTAATGCATAGCTACTGACTACAGTGGAAGTAAGATGAACTGTCTTACCTGGGCTTGGCACTGCCCCCCCTCTGCATGCGTGGTCCCAAAGGCTGTGAAGCCGGTCAGGGTCCCTCCGCTGCAGATCACCACAGTGGTGCTTGCACTGCATCCCTGTGCGCATCACCCCAGTCCTATGCAGCAGTCATTCTGCCACCCTTGCCCACACAGCAGAGTGTGGCTCATGCAGACCTTGGCTGCCAAAGTGTTGCCCCTCAAGTGGCATTAGCAGTGCCACCAGGTTGGCCAACTCAACCTCCTCCCAGTTCATTGCTCTTGGTCCAGCTGACTGGGCATGTGGCATGTTGTTGTGAAGTTTGGAGGTAGCAAGTGTGCACACCACAAGCTGCAGGGCTGTTCTGGCCTGTTTGCACCACATGTGCATTAGGCCATCGAGCAATGGGCCGAGCATCACAGGGCTGTGGCATAGCAATGCACAATAGCCACCAACTGCATGGTACCACGCATGCGCAGTGGTCACCGTATGGGTGGGAGATCACAGTCAGAGGTCACAACCGGGTCGCGCCTGCGCAGCTCATGTGGAACTGCCATATTGGGAATGGCACACTATGCCACTTGCAAAGCACTGTGGATGGCGCATGCAAACAGACATGCACTTTGATCCACAGTGCCACAAATCCACAACGTCACATAGATATGTCATACCCTCACAACATGAAACATGCCACACAGATCCAACAGTGCATGTTGCCTGTCATGCGGTGTCTACTGCAATCACGCTATTGCTGACACCACACATGATGTGCTATGCATGGCATGCCCTTGACGATGCATCAGGCATATGTGGGATGCACTGTGTAACTTGTCAGCGAATGCACCCAAAGCAGGCGCAGATGTGTTGCAATGCACCATAGAGGGATGTACCCAATGCCCCATTTGTGCAATGCTGATTGAGAAGAGCTGGGGGCAGTTATACAATTCACAGACACTGCTCTCAGTTCAGCTCATTGCCAAAGTCAAGGGCATTTCACATGCATGGCATTTCATTAATGTTGTTCCAAACCTCATTTGCATGTGCTGGGGTATAAATGCTCCTGAATGCACCTTCCTAATCCACAGGTGACCGACAGGTATTTCAACCTTGAAGGCAGGTTTGTTTACATCCTTCTCTGTACAGCTTGTCAGCAACAGCTGACAGTGGGGATTTGAAGGTGTCCAGGGGGCTGTGAATGTGCTGCTGCCTGCCACAGTGCTGGCACAAAGCCACAGAGGCCAACTTACCTAGACAGAGCTTCCTGGCTGGCAGGGGTGGCAGCCGCCAGCACAGGGATGAGGCCTGGGAGGAGGTTGCCTGCCACATGAATGTCCTTGGCATTTACAACAGAACCCCAAGGAGTGTTGCAAGCACTTCCATGGTGAAAAGATGAGGACCAAGGATAAGATGGCCACCATCCGGGCCTCCCTGGGGGTGACAGGGGGTGGGTCACCAATAGTAGTGTGTCTCACCCCAAATAAGGAACAGCTGGTTGCCAGCATGGGCTGGACCACAGTGATGTGTGTTTCAGGTGGTGGCTTCCAGACTGGTGGCAGTCCATCGCAGCACCATAAGTATTCATATGTCACTACCTGTGGGGGTCTGCATGTGCTTGCCATGGGTGCTGTGACATGCCCCACCATGCTCTGTGACATGTCTATGTGTCGCTGTGCATTGCTCATGTCAACATACAACCCAGTCTGGCCACAGTGTGCTGCTGACACACAGTATGCCACCACTGTGCAGCACATGTGGGGAGGAAGGGTGTGATTGCTGGGGGGGGCCCGGGTGGTTGCTTGGGAGGCTGTTCCCGCGGGTGGTGGGCTGGGGTGGCACCACACACAGTGGTGTGATGTACCACACATGTCCCTGGGTAGCAGGACTGGCCACAGTGCATGACTGGCAATGCTGGTGCTTGTGCATGACAGTGTCCACTAGGGGTGGCACTCACCTGTGTGACAGGTCAGGCACACCAGTGGCACATGTGCCTGGCTCTCTGTTCATACCTGTTTATAGACACCTTTGACACATGTCACTAACCATGTTTCCCTTCTCTCTTTCAGCTCCATCACGCCTCACAGGTGCTGCAGGCACCCCAACAACCCAGTAGGGGAAGAGCCTGGACCATCACACCGTGCTGGCATTGGACCTGTGGCAGAGCCTGTGCCAGGTACTTCCAACAGCTCTGCAGCCACGGACTCAGCGGAGGATGCTGCAGGCCCCTCCAACTCCTCCACAGCTGGTGCCATGGCTGGTGACCAGGGTAACCCATGGCTGATCAGCTTTCTGGGCCTTGCTGACAAGGACCATGTGGACAGAGTCGACATCGTGGATGACCTGCGGGTGCTGGCATCCTGAATGGAGGGGGCTTATGATGACAGCAATGGTGACGCCACACAGATATGGGGGAACACGGTCAACATCAGCCCAGGTGTGGCACATGTGCATACAGAGGTGGCACCATGTGGGGTTGGTGGTCATGTGGCCCCGTGCACCCCCACAGGGCTACCACAACAACCCTTGGTGGCGGACATTGGTTGCCATGTGTCTGGTGCTGCTGTTGGTTCAGGGACTGCTGCCACTGTTCAGCAGGGTGCTGTGAGCAACAGCAGGGGAAGGGGACCATGATGCAGGTGTCCCTGGGCATGCAGTGGTTGCCCGTACCCAGTCCCTGCCCATACAGTGGACTGTTGTGTGGTGTCTGCCTATGGTGGATGCAGCGCAGCAGGCTGGAACCCCATCTGCTCGTCAGCATTGCCCCCCCCCCGCTGCATCCCCCACTGATGAGGTGGAGGGATATGCATGCCTCCTGTGGGACACCGTGGAGGGGCAAGCGGCCCTCAGGGCAGAACTCAGGGACATTCGGATGCGGCTGGACTTGGAGCATGAGTTGCATCTGTGTGGTGCACCCAGATGCTGGTCAAGGTTTACCAAATGCAGGTGGGCATGACCACTGTACTGGAGTGGGTGGCACTTGCACTTGAGGTGGTTAGTGCTTACATTGCACCATGTGGATGCCAGGGTACCAGCCGCAGATCCAGAAGTGCCTCACGTACCCCCAGGTCACAGCATCAGGTGAACGCATTGCTGCTGACACTGTCACCATGCCTACTAATCCCAGACACCCCCAGATCCAATCTGGGTATCAGGAGTGACACACTGGTGACTACCCTTTCACATTCTTGGTTCAGTACCCCACCAGGGGTGGTGGATACATCCCTGAGGCCAGTGGCGCTGACTCAGTGACCACCAGGCAAGGGCATGGCTACCCCCATGTCTGTGGTTGCCATGGGGGCTCCCGCTGATGCCTGGGTAGCCTGTTCCCATGGTCGCTGTAACCTGCACCCATTGCAGCCCACACACCAGGATGACAGTGCCTGGGGTGGCGTGCTGTGGCACATGTCTGCCCTGGGACAACACATGTGTGGGATACCTGTGTGGAACGCTGTGCATGGCCAGGGCCACCGGTGTCGTGCTGTGTGGCATGGGCTTGATGAGTGTGGCCCAGTGTTCACTGTGCACGTGTGCTGGCAGATGTACACTGATCCAAGCAATACCCAACACTGGCACTGTGTTCCCCCTGTCCATGTCTGGCCTACTGTGTCTGTCTGTGCATGTCTGTCACAAAGTACTGTTTGCCTATGACTATGGAGGGTTGGGACAACTGCTAACAGCTGGGGCTGTAATGCTCACATAAGCCCGTGCCACCCTGATTGCCTTTATTCCCTCACACAGAGCATCGTAGCAACCGGGAGAAGTAGTGCTGAAACAGCAGGTGAGAGCTGCAACGGAACAACAAGCAGAACATCCAGTAAAACTTTTTGAGCAGTTTAAACTTCTGGGGCCATGACTGTTAAAACAAAGTACTGTTTGCCTATAACTATGGAGGGTCAGGACAACTGCTAACAGCTGGGGCTGTAATTCTCACATAAGCCTGTGCTGCCCACAGGAGCGAGCGCAGTGGCGCGAGCGTTGTGAGTGGCATGAGCGCCACTTGGTGAAGAAAAATTCAGTGGGTTTGGGTAAGAGATTTTCATAAGTATTGCAACAAAATTTGGTAATTATGCATCTACTACATGTGATGGGGGGTGGGTACTGATGGGAATGTGGTTAATTAACTTTCAATCTTCTGATATTAACTGTACTAGTATAAGTAAAGGCGTGGTGTTTATGACTTTGGGGGGACAAGTACAAGATCACCTAAACATGTTTAAGAGGTGTAATATGTTTACAAACTTAATGAAATTAAGATTAAGACCTTTAAAAATTAAAAAAGGAACATCTGATTTGGTGAATTGTAGAGCCATGAGCTTACTCTGTTTTGCCCTTTTAACACAGTGTGGAGATGTGGAAAAAAATCCAAGGCCCAAACAACAAGAAGGGATAACAATTACCCATGAAAATGTTAGAAGTCTTGTACGTAAAATAGACGAATATAGGGTCTGGGTTACTGGAATGTCTCACGATATCTTGGCCATTTCTGAGACTTGGCTCCATTCTGGTATTTCCAACGAGGAGGTAGATTTAGCAGGTTATCGATTGATAAGGCAGGATAGAGGGAAAAGGGGAAGGGGGTACTGTTTTATATAAAAAATACTTTAGGCCCATACCAACCATTACTAGCTAAAAATGTGGAAGGGATTGACTGTCTGGTCATAGAGTTGTTAAAATCAAAATTAATAATGGGAGTTTTTTATGCTCCTCCTAAGACTAAAACAAGCACATTTGATGTCTTGGCTGACATCTTACTGGAAATATTAAAAGATCAGAGTCCGTTGTTAACCAGAGATTTCAATGCAGACTGGGGACATACCAGAGGAAATAAACTCAGAACAAGTTTGAAAGTATTGGGACTTCAACAATTAATTCATCAACCAACAAGAAGTCTTAACAATATAACTACTGGTTCTGTATTAGACTTGTTTTTTGTTTCACAAGATTTGAAGGTTGAGGGCTGTAAAGTCCTTCCTTTAAATCTGGGGGATCATAACCCAATTCAGTGTGTTTTATCTTTACAAAACATCTGGGGAAGTGGAGACCATGACTTTTGGGTACTTGATTTGAGGAGATTTAATGTATCATCTTTTAGGAACAGTCTTAGAAATTTTGATTGGCCAAGAGTATTTTTGATCCCTGATTTAAACCTGGCTACCCAGGAATTTACGGCTTCTTTTCTGCATATTGTCCAAATTCATACCCCAAAAATAAAAAAGAGTAATAATTTTAAAAACTTACTGTGGCATAGTGAGAAATTGAAAACCCATCTATGCATTAGGAATAGAATATGGAAAAAAGTTAAGAGAACAAGATTAGTGGAAGATTGGGATTCCTTTAAACATTGGCGGAATAAATGTAAATGACTGGTAACGTTAGCCAAAAAAAAGTTTTTATCAGAACTCTTTTGGTAAGATGCAAGACCCAAATAAATTTTGGAAGAATATTTCTGATCTCAAAAACCCAGCAAAGTCCAAAAATCCTATTAATCTAGTACTGGGAAAAAAGTTGATAGATAACCCTTTAGAGGTAGCTGATTTGCTAAATCACTATTTTAAGGACTTACCTGATTTGGAAATACCAAAACTAGGAATGGCTGATTCTGAATATACACGTTCTGTTACTACTATAGTTAATAACAAGGGATTTAAAGTAAAAAATATTGACGTATAGGACTTAAAGAATTAAACAATTTTAAAGTATCAAAGAGAGCAGGGATAGAGGTATTGATCCCAGATTTTTGAAGTCAGGTTTTGATATAATAGCCCCAATAATTACATATCTCTATAATTGGAGTATACAATCTTTCTCTGTACCTGAACAGTGGAAAATGGGAGAAATTGTTCCCATACATAAGGGTGGAGATCATACAGCTTCCTCTAACTACAGACCAATTACCTTGCTCCTGATTCTATCAAAGATTTTGGAAAAGCTGATAAATTATCAGCTTGGTCATTATCTTGACCAAGAAGGGATATTAACTAAGTACCAATATGGGTTCAGAGAGGGCAGGTCCACAAACACCACCCTACTTGATTTTGGTGATTTGGTGGCAACATCACCAAATCAAAGTAAATACACTGGGGCGGTGTTTGTGGACCTAAGTAAAGCCTTTGATTTGGTACATCATGAAACCCTTTTGTATAGACTGTTGGATATTGGGGTGCAGCAGCAGTCTCTGCAATGGTTTAGATCTTATTTATATAATCATAGGCAAAGGGTGGTCTGTGGTGCTGCTGTTTCAGGTCTCCTGGACCTATATCGAGGTGTACCTCAGGGCTCTGTTTTGGGCCCTGTGTTATTTAACATCTATATGAATAGCCTTGTAACTCAAATAACTAGAACTGATATCAGACTTTATGCAGATGATATTGTATTAGTCGCATCTGCAGATGATCCCATAGACCTGAGACAGTGGATCCAAACAGATTTCTTTAATATTGAGACTTGGATGAGAGACTCAGGTCTCTTAATGAGTATTGGAAAGACACAGAGTATGATCTTTTCTGTGGGATCATATGTAAAAATGGATTTCACAGATTTACAGATTAAGTTTCTAGATGGGACCAAGGTTCAGATGGTATCTAGTTATAAATTCCTGGGGGTTCTTGTTGATTACCAGTTTTCTTTTCCTGAACACATTTTACTACAGACAAAAAAGGTGAATCAAAGATCAGGAGCCTTAAGAAGGATGTCAGGATGCTTGACTAGGTAAATTAAAACTAGATTAGTAAAACAACTATTGTTGCCCGTACTCGATTATGGATTTTCATTATATATGCACTCTTACCAGAAGTTTCTGTATAAAACAGATCAGATTTACTATAGAATGGGGAATTACATATTACAGAATAAATACTGGGCTCATCGATGTTTGGTTCATCAAGAGCTTGATTGGCTACACCCGATAGCATGAAGAAAGTATTTATGGTCAGTGGTATGTCATGGTTTAATTTATTCTAAGAACAAAAAATCACATCCATTAAGTCACCTGTTATGTTTGAACTTAAATTTGACATACTCAGATAGGTTAAGGAAAACATCTAGGAAATTGCCTATGATCCGAATTATAAATCGGATGGGGGATATAATTCTCCAGAATAGTCTAGCAAAGACTTGGAATGAGTTACCGTTTCAAATTACTGAGATTTCTGATTTGCACATATTTAAACTTAAATTGCATGATTACTTGAATGTTTGTTGTAATTGTTTTTAGATTGCACGTAATTTTTGCTCTGTGTGTATCTATTTATTATTTTGTTTTTGTTACTGTAATTACGTGCCACAGGAATTTGTTGTAAATGGGGATTTAATTCTCCAACAAATGAAGCTGTATAAAAATAAACTTTTAAACAAACAACAAAAGACTCCTCTTGAGTGTGCTTGGCACCTGTTAAGTGGTAGTCGTCTGTGCATGTGTGTGTCATTCCCCACCCCTACCTGTGTTGTGTCTGTGTATGTCTGCCATGTGTTGCCATCCTGTGAGACTCACTTTCAGTCCCCAAAATGCTCCTCCACTACGGCGTCCCTGTGCCGCTGGGCCGTGGGTGCCTCCGTTCCAGGGGCAGCTGCCCACCACCACCATGGGGCCCTTCCTCCGCATCCTCCTCCAGCTCCACCTTCCCTGAACTGTTGCCCTCCTCAGCCTGAAGAGGTACACTTTGTGAATGAAGCTTACAGTACACACTGCAAGCCCATTGGTCGACAGTGTCAATCAATGGTATTGCGGTGCTTACTGTAAGCTGTCACTCAGTGACAGCTCAGTTGGCAGGCAGCCATGGAGGTGTGTGGGTGGGTTTTGCTGTCCGCTGACTACAGTGGCTGTGTGGGGATGGGGCAGTGGGGTGGGGTGTGGATACCTCAGTGGGTGGGGGGGTCCACTGGACTACCGGAGAAATATTGGGTTATGTGTTATGCTACGATCGGGGCTGGGAGGGGGTTACCACTAGAATACTAGGGTCTTTCAATTTTTATTTATTATGCAGACAAAGTTTGGGAAGCAAGGGGGTACCACTAGACTACCAAGGACTTTTGATTTTTATTTATTATGTGGACAAGGTTTGGAAAGGGAGGGGGCTACTAGACTACCAGGGATATGGGGATATTATCATTTTTCTTCACGATCGGGGGGGGGCACTAGACTACCAAGGGGTTGTGGAGTGCTTCTGTGCAACACGGATGTTGCAGGGTGCCCTGCACATTCTGCTGGGTGCATCCCTGCCCCAGACATGCAAATGGAGCCATAATGACATGCAGATGGCCCCATTTGCACCTTGCATGGCTAATGGCACCATTTGCATGTCATGGTCTGAATATCTGGAATTTGTGTCGATGATATTGCGTGTGCCTTGTTGTATCCTTCCTCCATGGGGGACGATGATCACCAGTAGGGGGTGAGCAGCCATGGCCTTAAGGGGTATGCACTGTTACCTGTGTGGAATGAGGCATGGTTATCCCTGTGCTGTGCTGTGCTTCCACATGCTCCCTCTCAGCCATCACATTCACCTCTGCACCTGCACCATCCTCCCTCCCCCCCCCAGCCCCTGGGCTGTGGCTCTCGGTCACACTTGCGCATGTCCTTCTCACCGACAAGGTGGCCTGTGGGGATGTCTCCCTGCTCAAACCTTTGGCACAGTGCAGAACTGTGCCATATGAATGCGTCGTGTGCACTCCCGGGGTGTGTGGCACAGACATTGATTATGCGCCCCATGGCATCGCACACCACCTGACAGTTGATGGATGGGAATCCCTTTCGATTTATGTATACTGCACCCTCTGGGCCAGATGATGTGTGGATGCCAACATGGGTGCAGTCTATGGCCCCAATCATGCCTGGCATGCGTGCCACCCTGTGGAAGTTCAGCAGGATTGCTGTACACTCTGCCTGTGTGCTGGGGAACTGGATGTACTCTGAAGCATGTGGCAGCAGATCATTAAGGAACTGGGTGAGGAGGCGGGACATGGCCGACTGGGTGCTGCCCGTGGTATCACCCGATGGTCTCTGGAAGGTACCTGTGGCGACCAGGCACATCACTGCTGTCACCTTAGTCTCCACTGACATGGCATGACTACATCTGGTGGGTGCCTGCATCTCAACACTGCACAGCTCACAGAGCTGCCTCAGAACTGCCCTGTTCAGGTGGTACCGACCCACAATCTCTGTGTCACTACAGTTCTCATATGTGATCCTGTCACGGTACCACCCATGTCGGGCATACCACCGCCGGGCCCTTGGTCGGCCATACTGGTGTTCCTCCTGCCTCCTCACACCCTTCATCATTGCATCCATCAGGAATGGGTCACTGTCCATTGCTGTGTCACTGTGTCACCCTCTCACACTCTGTCCATCCGTCCATCTGTCTGTGTGTCTCACGCTCTCTTCTGGTCTGTCTGTCTGTCTGGCTGGCTCTCTCTCTTGCTCTCTCTCTTACTCCCCCTCTCTCTGCAGTGTTGTGCATCTGCTGTGTGTGTGTGTTTGAGCTGAAATTTATTAGCTCAAGTCTGCCTGGCGCAACTTGGGGTTTGCTCCTGACTTGCGCCATGCTCTGCTATTGAATATGCTATTGTGTCACTTATTCATGGGAATGCCCCCATGCACTTGTGCCGCATACATTACTTTTGTGCATTTGCACAATGGGATTCATGCTGCGCCACAGGTCTCTTTCAATATCGCTCGGTGGATCAACTCAGGACTTGCACCAGCGCATCTCAATTGCGCCATGCGCAAGTGCTCTGAATATCTGGGCCTCTGTGTAATTTTATACATTTGTTAAATAAATAAACTTGAACTGTAGTGGTTCTGTGTCCCTTCCTGAAGCCATGTTGGGAGGGAGTCAGAGAGGAGGGAGAGTTTGGTAATTTGGAGCTTACTTAATGTGATGAGAACGGCAATTGGGCGATAATTGTCCAATGAGCAAGGATCACAAGATTTGAAGTGCAAAACATTAGTCCCTCTGGACAAAACCAGCCACACACATCAGTTCTATTTAAAAGGTTTCTTAGTTTATTCTTTTCACTACACAGAACACTCTCTTAATAAGTTCAACATTTCACCCTGCAGGTTTCTTCAGGCTGGAAAGAGGGTCTCTCAGGATTCAGTTTTCACTCTAGTTTCTTGGTTCCACTGGCACATGTACAGATCTTATGTTACAGTTACTGTTTCTCAGGTGAAAAACTAGTGTGTGAGGTTATATATTTTAGGAAAGTAGCCTTGGTGTAACTTTTTGCATCTTGCAAAGTAAAAATGCATTTCTTTCATTGAGCTTCATGGCTCTCACAAGCACTGTTCACTCTATCAACATCTCTAGTGCACCAGATTTGAAGACATGTGGTCAAGCTAAGAGAGAGAAAACAAGCATTTGTCAATGCCGAACGTTCGCTTGTAGGTATTTGCAGTGGTGTTTGGCATGTATGGTGCTTTACCCTAATGCCTGTGCGATTGCTGGTATTTGCACAATAAATTTTCAGCATGACCTTTTTGTTACCCCCATTGTGCGCTACATAGGCGGAAACACGTTTTGGGCAGGATGTGAAAAGTGACAGCTGTACTGTAAGGAAGTGTGGTAAAATGGCAATGTTGAAAATCTGGAGTGGAAATATTGAAAATTCGCAAACCTACGTGCGTGCGTGGGAACTGTGCAATGCACGCTTGTAAAGCAGTCATTGTCAGGAATATTTTCACCAAATTGTCAACATTGGCATTTTAAAACCTCCGCTAACGAACAGTATCACTGTGATTGTCTTACTGTGTGCCATACATTGATTTTGCATACTGACTGCACCAATGTGCACTACATGGGTGGAAACATGTTTTGGGCAGGATGTGAAAAATGACAGCTGTACTGCTCATAAGGAGGTGTTGTAAAATGGCAATGTTGAAAATCTGGAGTGAAAATATTGAAAATCAAGAACTTGCTGCCGCATGAGGAACTGCACAATCCCAGAAACAGTTATTTTTAGGAATTTGTTCACCAGATTTTCAACATAGCCATTTTAAGATCTCTGCTCATGAACAGTGACACTGCGATTTTCTTAATGTGTCCCATACACTGAGTTCACATAGCGACTGTGCCATTGTGCGCTACATGGGCTGAAACACATTTTGGGCAAGATGTGAAAAATGACAGCTGCACTGCTCATAAGGAGGTGTGGTAAAATGGCAATGTTGAAAATGTGGAGTGAAAATATTGAAAATTCGCAAACTTACGAGCGTGCATAGGAACTGCGCAATGAACACTTGTAAAACAGTCATTTTTAAGAATTTTGTCACCAAATTTTCAACACAGCCATTTTAAGACCTCTGCTCATGAACAGTGTCACTGTGATTTTCTTACTGTGTCCCATACATTGAGTTCGCACACTGACTGTGCCATTGTGTGCTACATGGGCAGAAACATGTTTTGGGCAGGATGTGAAAAATGACAGCTGTACTGCTCATGAGGAGGTGTGGTAATATGGCAATGTTGAAAATCTGGAGTGAAAATATTGAAAATTCACAAACTTACGGGCGTGCATAGGAACTGCGCAACGCAGACTCGTAAAACAGTCATTTTTAGGATTTTTTTCACCAGATTTTCAACACCACCATTTTAAGACCTCTGCTCATGATCAGTGTCACTGTAATTTTCTTAATGTGTCCCATACATTGAGTTCGCACACCGACTGCGCCATTGTGCGCTACATGGTGGAAACACGCTTTTGGGCAGGATGAAAAATGAGAGCTGTACTGCTCATGAGGAGGTGTGGTAAAATGGCAATGTTGAAAATCTGGAGTGCAAAATTGAAAATTGCAGACTTAATGAAAGCGCATGAGAATTGCGCAATGCACGCCAAGCAGTCATTTTTGAATTTTTCACCAAATTTTCAACACCACCATTTTAAGACCTCTGCTAATGAACAGGGTCACTGTGATTTTCTTAATGTGTCCCATACATTGATTTCGCACACCAGCTGTGCCATTGTGAGCTACATGGGCGGAAACACATTTTGGGCAGGATGTGAAAAATGACAGCTGTACTGCTCATAAGGAGGTGTGGTAAAATGGCAATGTTGAAAATCTGGAGTGAAAATATTGAAAATTCGCGAACTTATGAGCCTGCGTAAGAACTGCGCAATACATGCTCGTAAAACAGTAATTTTTTGGAATTTTTGCGCCAAATTTTTAACATGGGGTTTTTGGGACCCCTTCTCATGAATGATGTCACTGGCATGGCATTATTCAGGCCCAAAGGGTGATTTTGCACAGTGACTGTGCAATGACTGTGAAATCACCCTTCAGGCCCGAATAACGCCATGCCAGTGACATCATTCATGAGAAGGGGTCCCAAAAACCCCATGTTGAAAATTTGGTGCAAAAATTCCAAAAAATGCCTGAGATATGCAATAAAGTTGAAACTCCTCTATCTAGCCCATTATACAGCTTACTGGCATTTCCTCAGTTCGAGGTCGGCTTTGAACAGTGCAGACGTGTTCTCGGTCCACCGAAGATCATTGCACCGAACTCCAGAGGTAAGTATGGGATGAGGGAGGGTGTGGGGAGAGCTGGGTGCGCAGTGGGTGGGTGTGGGTTGTGGGAGGGGTTGGGAGACTCGTGGGACCGTTTTCTTTACAGATTGAAAAAAGCGGACTACGTGGGATGTTCTGCAGCTGGGGTGAGGCTCCCAGCGTGGCAGAAGATAACTGGGGGCTGGGAGCTGATGGGGATTGGGCACCCGGTTGGCAAACTTCAGCGGGGGGCTGAGGAGCCGGCGGGGTTGGGCACTAGCCGGCAAACAACGTTTGCGCAAAACTTTAGAGTACGTGATGCGGTGCTTTCATTGTGACAGCGGTGGTTTTCTTTGAAGCAGAAGACCACCGCTGTCATACAGAGCTCCCACACCCATTGGTGCAGGACCACCACGTCTGCTCAAAGGAGCAGTGGATTGAAGGGGAGAGGCACACCTCCAAAGTGTGCTACTCTCCCAAAACGTTCCTTGTGCATGCGCGCAAGCGAACATAGAAAAGGAGGCGGGGGAAAAAAAGTCACCAGGAAGGGCACTACAGGACTGAAAACAGCTCAGCTGAGATGCACTGGTGATAAGTGATTTACGGACATTAAATTCCACAAATAGAGCTGACTGGCCAGTGCAGCAGTAGTGCTACTGCACGAAACAGATGACCCAGATTCGGTAGTGGATCCAGAGCATTACAGGGCTGCAGTAGAGACTCTAGCCACTGTTGGTTACCAGGACACAGCTGGGGTGCAACAGACAGCAGCCAGGGCACTGATATGGTGTTACTATGGGGGAAGCTCTGCACCATGTGGGGCACCAACCGGGGCACAGCATTTCTTTACCAGGACATGTGCCCTCGTGTGCCCTGGTGTAGAGCCACCACTGGAGGCCTGACTGGAGGAGGTAGAATGAGCGTCCGCTAGACTGCACTCCTCTTGGGGGGGGGGGGCCTTGGCACCTGGCAATAGAGTGATCCTCAGCACCAAAAACACAGGGTGGAGGCACTGGTGGACATCAGTGCACCTTGCATGTGCTCACAGTCATTGTACGGTCATGCCTGCGGGGAACTACAAGAAGGAAACCGCTCTGGGCAGGCAGCAAGATGTCACTGAGACCATAGCCAACAGACCACTGCCAAAACAATTCCAGTGTAAGCCTCGGCTAAGGTCCCAGTGTGATGTTGGTCTCTTTATGGTGAGTCTTTCCATAAGGGGTAAGTCAAGGCTCTCCTGTTCTGGCAGCTGAGGGAGTGCTGGGAGGTGGGGAAGGGAGGAATGTGGGATCCTGTGAAGATATGGGGTACATCTCTGCCCGGCTGGAGAGCCAGAAACAGAAGTACACACAAAAAAAATTCTGCAAGTGGAATTCTTGAAGCATTTCATATTACACTACCATGAACAATTAATAAAATGTTGCCAGTAATAATCTGTGGTAGTTCACTGTAAATTTGAAGCTGCTAAGCTAAATGTATCCAGCTTGGGTAGATACCAGGATCCATTAACATCGGATATGCATGCCAAATAGGGTCCAGACCTGTAACAGCAGGGAGTTATACACATCTACACTTTTATTGTTTTATGTTATTTATACTTTTATTTTTATTTATCAGAAAGAAGTAAGAGAAAAGAGCAGGGGTGAGAGAACGGGAGTGCGGGGGAGATGAAAAGGGCGGGTCAGTGGTAATGGCGTACAGAAGTCCAGGTGCAAGGTGGTGCCATTAAATGCCAGGAGCCTGGCAAACAAGATGGTGAATCTTCCGGCGTTGATGGCTGAGAGAGAGGTGGACACAGCGCCCATTACAGAGAGTCGGGCCATCCAAAACCATGACTGGGACCTCATGATCCCTGGGTACAGAATTTATAGGAAGGACAGAGAGAGATGGGGAGAGGGAGAGGAGTAGCTTTATTCATGGGAGAAGAGATCACATGCACCAGGGAGAAGGAGAGTAAGCCTGAAGCCCTGTGGGTTCAGCTTCAGTCCACCAAGGGGAGAAAGGTTTGAATGGGAGTGGTATGCAGACCATCTTTGCAGGATGAGGAGTTGGACAGAGTGTTGGAGGAGCAGATTAGAATGTTATCTAGTAGAGAAAACATAGTCATAACAGGTGATTTCAACCTACCTGAAGTGGACTGGAGTACCCCAGCTACCTCCTGCTCTAGGGAACAATTCCTTTGGAAACTTTCCAGGATAGTTTTCTGATGCAGAGCATCACGGAGCCTACCAGGGATGGATTCATACTGGACCTAGTACTGTCCAATGGTAAGTATGTCCAGGAAATAAAGTTGGAAGACCTTCTTGCAGGCAGCGACCACCACACAGTGTGGTTTGACCTGAATCAGGGCAGAGGAATAGCCAGGACTAAGACGAGGGTAGAGGACTTTAGGAAGGCTGACTTTGGAAAGATGGGTGAAATCGTAGAGGGACATCTAGAGGGAGATGGAAGTGGAGCTGAAATGGTATATTATAAAGATGGGTGTGATTGAGGCCACTAATGTATGTACCAAGGCACAGAGCAAAAAAGCTAGTATCAAAAAAACAAGCTGGTTCAATGAAAAGGTGGCAGCAAAAGTGAGGGAAAAGAGAGCAGCCTTTCATAAGTACAAATGTACTCTGAAGGATGCAGACAAGCAGGTTTACTCAATGAAGTTGAGAGGCAGGCAGAGCAGACAGGGCACTAAAGGCCACGAGGGAACTGAAACTACCTCAGGTGATAAAAGGAGAGGAAAAGGACTTTTTCAAGTACATAAGGGAGAGATGGAGTATCAAGGACGTTGGATTAAAGCAAGGGGGGATGGCAGAAAATAGTTAGGAACAGGCGGAGGCACTGAAGGAGTACTTCAGCTTGGTTTTCAATAGGGAGAAGGATGGTTCTGTGCCTCAGGGAAAAACAAGGGTTTGGGAGAGGAGGGGAGGGTGAAACAGATGGAGCAATTCAGGAGGACAAGGTTTTAAAAGGTCTTAGGGTGAACAAAGCTCTTGGACTGAATGGTGTGCACCTGATAGTTCTGAGGGAATTGGCTGATGTCCGGTCTAGACCCCTAGCAGATTTGTTTAAGACCTCACTAGAGATGATGTGTGTCTCAGGACTGAAGAATGGCACATGTGGTGCTTCTCCACAAGAGCGGAACCAGGGATGAACCAAGTAATTACAGACCAGTCGGCTATACAGTACCTTTGTTGTAGGCAAATTAATGGAGACCATACTAAACGAGAAACTAGTGGACTTTACAGAGGTTAATGTCCCCAAGATGAAAGGCAACATGGGTTTGTCTTAGGGAGATCGTGCTGTAACCCCTTGTTACCCGGGGTTACTAGAATCCCAGTAAGACCTAGTGGTAGGCAGGGAAGGCAGCTTGTGAAACTCCAGTTAAGTGGGTTTCACACTGTCTCACTCTGTTCTCAGTCTCAGCTGAGACTGAGAGATGACATCACCATAGAACTGTCACAGCTGCATAAGCCACATTGGAATCTGCAGCACAGGGAGTGATTTAGAACTTTGGGAGTTTTCAAAGTCAGTCTTCTGTTTGTTTTGAAGGAGAAGGAAGTGTCTTTTGTTTACCTTCTGTGTGAGAAGGTCAGAGTCCAGTTTCAAGTGATGGAGACCGCTGTACAGGTCTCAGTGCCCCCTCCCTTCGGGGGGTACAGTATCCCTCAGTAGATTCCAAGGGCAATCCCCTAATGTCTGCTAGAGGAAGAAAGCTGCCTTTTTTACAGTTTCTGTTCAGTCTTAAAAGTGGAAAAAGTTGTACTTCGCCTGTGGGGCACCTGCAACGAAAGGGTGAGTGTTTTGCTCTAATTTGAGAGGGCAAAGAATGTTTCTTCAGCTTGGGAAATGTGAAGAAAGCTGGGATTTGAACTACTATTTGGGAGGTCTATTGTACTAGGGCAAACAAATGGAGTAGTGTCAAAATCTAAAGTCTGTGTGAATTCAAGTAGTGTTGTAGAGGGGGTGCTACAGTCCATTCACCGTTTAATCTACATTTCGAAGTTTCAGTTTCTACAGAGAAATGGCCGGGTATGGGCTGTGGGAGCTGGAGGTGGGCAAACCCCCCATCTTTAGTAACCAGATCCACCTGTATGGATTTCTGCTGTGATTGCTACTTGCCTATGCGCCTGGCCAGTGATAAGGTAGGTACCCAGACATGGGTCGCAACTTGGAAAATCTCTCTAGGAGTCACAGACTCTAAGTCATGTGGAGATCCACAACTTGGGAAAAGAATTCTCCTTGTGTGATGGGATTCAGAAGAAGTAAGAAGAAAATCTTTCTAAGGGTCGCAGACTCTAAGTGGTGTGGGGAGCCACAACAAGTAAAATGGGTTCATTCTTTAAATGGACCATCAGTCAAGTGGCCGGCAGGGGAGCCGGGCCAGTCGGGCTGTGTATCCAAAGCGCATGCAAGTCCAGGCTGTGTGCCTGATGGGTCCAGAGTCTGAAAACAGTAGAAATGGGTTCATTCTTCAAGTGGACCACCTTGTAGTCTCTAATCTGCATTATCAGTAAACATAGCCCCATGGGGGTCCATCTATGCTTTGTTATGTTCAGCTAGTTTATAAATAAAAGCCACACGGAAAAATCCCAGTCCTGGTTCTGGACATTACAGTTATTGCTTCCTGTGTTTGGATTTACTTGGGTGCCCCTTGCAGAGTAGCCAAACCTAGGTCCCCTTGTGCCAAGTAACCTCATCCTCCCCGAACCCAGGTCCCCCCCCAGGTATTGCTGCCAGCGCCAACAGCATGCCACCTGTTGTTTTGGTAAAAAGGCAGGGGTGAGGGGTTACACTGCCACACCAGCTTAATAAACTTTTTTGATTGGGTCACAAAGACTGTGGGCAGGGATCAGGCAGTTGATATCCTGTATCTAGACTTTAGCAAGGCCTTCAACTCTATGCCACATAGGAGACTGCTCAGTAAGCTGCAGGATCTGGGAATTGGAGCAAAGCTGGCAGGGTGGGTCAAAAGCTGGCTAAAGGATAGAAACAAGAGGGTGGTGTTGGTGGGGACTTTCGAAGCCTAGGCCTGTAACCAGCAGGGTCCCACAGGGCTCAGTGTTTGGCTCTGTGTTGTTTATTATCTTTATTGGTGACATAGCAGGTGGGATTAAAGGTCACAGCTGCCTATTTGCAGACAACACTAAGCTCTGTGGGAGAGTGCACACAGAGGAGGGGAGGCAGGTGCTTAGGGAGGACCTGGATAGACTCAAAAAGTGATTGGGTATCTGGCAGGTGGGGTTCAAAGCCAAGAAATGCAAGGCCATGCACCTGGAAGCTAAGAATCCAGGGACCAGTTACTGGGTGGGAGGGGTACAGGTGGCCAGGTCTGAGGAGAAAATCTACCTACAGGTAATCATCACACAGGACCTGAAGCACTGTGTGCAGTGCGGTAAATCAGTGACCAAAGCCACAAGGATGCTGCGATGCATAACCAGAGGAATTACCTCCAGGAAAAGGGAGGTCATTCTGCCATTGTACCTGTCCATGGTGAGACCGCACCTGCAGAACTGTGTGAAGGTCTGGTGCCCATATCTGGAAAAGGACATCAACTTACAGGAGGGGGTGCAGTGCAGGGCAACCTAGATGATCCAGGGCCTGCAGGGTAAACCCAATGAGGAGAGGCAACAGGTGCTCAACATGTATTAACTGAAGGACAGAAGACAGAGGCGGGACATGACTGAAACCTTGAAGTACCTTAAAGGTAGAAATAAGGGTAGTATGGAAGGCATCTTCAGTCTCAGGCAGAATTGGTCCACTAGGAGGCACAGTATTAAATTAGTGGGAGGAAGATTCAAAAGAGAAATGGGAGGGCACTTTTTCACAGAGAGTGGTGTCCAAGTGGAACGAACTGCCGGAGGAGGTGCAGTAGTATCATTGAAAATAGTGAACAGCTTTAAAAGGGGTTGGGACAGAGTGAAAGGGAGAGTCGTAACAGGTGGGAAGATGAGTAGGGGGGAAGAGAGGGGGAAGGTGAAAGACTCTATGTGAAAAGGGGGTGGGGGCAGCTCCCGTAATTTCATTTGAGAGCTGCACACTAGATCAGACTAGATAGTCCAAAATGGCCTGTTTCTGCTAGCATTTTGATATGTTCATATGTTAGTACGATATTATGAACCCCTGAAATTCAAAAATGACTGTCCAAATCTGAATGTATTTAGCAGTTCGATGGTTTTCCAAACAGGTTATGCATGCTAATTTAATCATAGCTAGCTCAAAAGGGGACCAAGTTACAAGCAGGTCATTATTTTCAAAAAATGTTACCCAGGAATTAAAATGGCGAAGTTTGAGTCCTTATAAGATTGGAAACTAACCAAAGTCATGATATTTGGCATGTCCTCAGGACAATCATGAAAATGTCAGATCTCTAGCTCAACAGACAGCAGAGTTAGGATCAAATAAACACATTTCAAAAAAAAAATTATGCAACATTTCACAGAATTTCTCAGAATTGCATGAACTTGCATACAATTCTGTCGAAATTCCACACATTTGAATCTTATAGTTCCTCACAGCCCTGGTAATAATCCACCTTTTGAGCCCCATAATTTGTTTGACCTGTTTAAACCATTTTTTTCAGAGTTGGGTAATTGTTTTCATTTTTGTTTAATTAGACCCACCCCACTCAGGTTTAGAAGGAACTTTAGCCTTAGACCCATGTAAATCTGCTAGGATTGATGGTTTTAGTTATACAGCATATTATTAAGGTTTGCACACCTGTATCTAGTCACATTTTAACTTCCCTTAACAATAGGTCCTTAGTTACTAGCCCTTCCCCTCTTCTTAGAAGCCAGTGCTTTTTAGTCCCATACTGAAATCTGGTCCTAAAAATAAAGTTTAAAATTGTTATCCTGTTTTTCTTTTTCCATCTGTTGTGAAAAATATTGGAGAAGTTATTAGCTTCTCAATTATCCCCTCATGTAACTGTTCATAACCCACTGAATATTATTCAATCTGGTTTCAGATTTCATCACACTGTAGTAAAGACTCAGTTCTGGCTTAAGTGACAAACGACCTTCAGACTTCCATGAACAGGGGGTTCTATTATGGGGCAATTGCCATAGAGTTTTCAAGAACTTTTTGTAAGGCTCCTGTTGGGCGTGTGCCCTCCCAATCTCCTTACCATACCACCGGGTCACTGTAGATGTTCTGGTGGCTCCTGGGATATTTTTCCTCCTTCACTAATGAAGAGAGTTCATATGCAGATAGTAGAAATAGTGCAGAGCCTCTACCAACAGAAAGATTTAAGTGAGCCTGGTGACTGGTCAGTATAACCTCCTGGAATGCCATACATGCCCACCTCCCCACTGTGGTCACCCCTCTCACAGACCCTAAGAAATAGCAATGAATTCCCCCAGTTAGAATGCACTCTTACCCTTCAGAGACAAAACCAAGAAATGGCTTCTTCGAGAATGCAACTTTATTGTAGCCAGGGATACAACCCTAAAAGAGAAGGAAATGGGTTAGTGCAATGATGCAACCAATATGGCTGTCTCCAGTGCCCTGCACAAGCTCAGCCTCAAACCCCATTGTAACTGTGGCCACCACTATATGCCCTGAGCAAGCACGACTACATAATAATCTTGATGGGCCACACTTATAAAACCCTTCCAGGCCAGCCCGGTGGCACTGAGGGTTGAGGCGCTGAACACCACACCTCGCACCACGCCAGTGACCCGGGTTCGGGAATGAGCCTGGGCTGTTGGGGGTCAGCAGGGAAAGGAGAGGATTGAGCATCTGGAGGACTGCTCTCCTCTCTGTGGGGAGGGTTCTGGGGCTGCTCGGTGTCCTAGTGACTTCCGATGGAAATCGGGGGCAGCACAGGTATGCCAGCCAGAGTGAGAGGGATCAGGAGTGCGGCAGATGTCAGCAAGTGAGCTGTGCGCAGACGTCATTGCATGCCACAGTCCCGAGGGGTCAACTACAACCATGAAAAACCCCGCCTGGGACCGCAGAGATGATGGAGGCACTAGAGGCAAGACACACATCCCACCACCGGTACAGTCCCCAATGGACTCCTGGCCGACCCAGCTACTGCGGTAAACCATCTCTAATTCCAGATAGGCCACTGAGGGTGAGTGGGCCTGGCCTGGGGGGTGATCTGGGGTGCTAGGGCTGCCTGATTGTCGGGGGAGTTCCAGCTGGACTGCAGGGTTCAGGCAGGGAGTAGCAGTCCTCGCCGTGTGTGCACCCCGGAAGGATGCCTGGCCCAGTGGGAGCATAAACACAGTCTACAAAAAAAAATAAAACCCCTTCCAGGTTCAACCCTACACTCTGTCCACCCCTACACTGCAATTTACAACACGCTTGTGATGTTGGTGACCTCTTATTAGTAGTGTGTGAAGTTTGGAAAACTGATTTGCATTAAGTTTGCAAAGTCCTGCAACTTTCTGCAACTCCCCCCCCCCAAATGGAGGCTTACCTTAAAAGACCCATTGCTCCTGTTTCTCCTGACTGCCTTCTGCCACCTCCAGATGTCCCCCAATTTGTCTCCAGCACGTCACCACCACAATCGAGTCCCTAGTGTGTACCCTCAGATCCCCGAAGCAGCCTTGCATTTTTTTTGCTCCTTGTAGAGCTTGCAAAGCAATGCGGAGCTGCCGGCTTCTTCCCATATATGCTTCATGGACAGCCAACAGCTTGCACATGCGTGGAAGTGCGCTCCTTCTACTGACTGAAATTGCTGTCAAACGGATGATGTCCCAGTGGTTCCGGCCCCTAGAAAAGGCGTAGAGGGGACTGGTGACCTGTCCAAGGGCCAAGAAAGAAGCCCTCTGTATTTTATAAATAAAAGCTATCGCGGCATAGAAATAGAACTCATGAATATGAACTAAAGCCCCATTCATATTAATGAGAACCTGCCTACCGCACAGGGCATTGTATGGGCAAACTAGGTGGGCCAAGCGGTCCTTATCTGCCGTCAAATTCAGCGTTTCTATGTTTCTTATTGTGGAGGCATTGACAGGCGCAGGACTTCATGTAAATGTAAAATAAGGGCAACATTCAACAGGGCACTAAAGGGGCTACGAAACTGTGGGGAAGTAGTGTAAATAAAATGAATGTACTGGTAGCACCGGACTATTATTGTGGGACCTTTATGAACTGACTGTCTGCTGCCTGGGGACTGCATAGTGTGGCAGCAGCAACAGGCTAGGTACTGCAGCTAAATGTTTCAGAGTGGCAGAGGTTGTGAGGGTACTGTACATGCTACTGAACTGTGGGGCCAAGAATAAAATAAAATGTTTTATCTGGCTGCACCAGGACTTTGAACTGGGGACAATGTGTGGACTGCAAGGGAACTGTGTGTAAATGCAGTCATGATTGCAGCCAGCCAACCAATTGGAAAGCCAAGATTCAGTGCCAGAACTCTTGAGACTTTTCCCAGAGACTTATGAGATAGCACAAAAGGCTTGTGAGGAAAAAGCAGAGACTTAAGTGCCTAAACAGGGAGCCCATCAGGCATCGAGGAAGCTTAATGGATATTAATTTTCAAGACAGACAAGTGGATTCAGCCACTCAGGAGCCCCAGAGAGCTCCCAAAACCCAGGGACTTTGCAGGCTGAGTTCAGTTCAATGTGAGCCCCTCAACAGGGAGGGGGGCTCTGGCTCTCAGCTAGAGAAAATAGGCCTAGGTATTTGGTGGGAGACCCTCCGCAGGGCAGGGGGCTCTGTCCTCTGCCTGGAGAGAATGTGGCTGCAAGCAATGAAAGTCACTGTCCTGGAGGTTGCCAGACTTTGTCCCCCCGGGCTAGCATCTGCCTTTCCATGTTTTGGAGAAAATGTGGTGAAAGCCTGAATTTATCTTCCACTGTGAGAGAGCTGCTTGAATGTTCTGCCTCAGCAGTGAGAGTGATGATAAAGCCTGAACCCTCAGAGAGAAAGAAGTCCTTTCTAAAGCATCCTGAGTGGGTAAACTTCTACTTAAAAGTGCAAGTTATTGAGAGACCTGTTTGGGGCAGAGAAGCCCAGAAAGCCCAGAAGTGCTTAACATTTGTCTGCACCCAAAAGGGTGGACACCTGTTGCCAGTGACCAAAGAAGGGTCCAGCAGTTTGTGAAATGCCTATTGTGGCTGTGTGATCTGTCTACAGGACTGGAAAGGGAGTACCCTAAGCACATGGAGCTTTCTCTGACCATGCTTGTGAGGACCAGTGAATGTTTGAATGGCCATTGGAGCTGTAAACACCAGCATAGCCAAGTGGGACTAGACGTTGTCATATGGCTTGAGAGAAGCCTAAAAAGCCTGTGAGAATGCTCCAGTAATCCAGTTTGCTGACAAGTAAAGTTCAAAGAGGTTGGGAGCCCTGCCTCATGCCCCATCTGAGATCTGAGAGAGAAAAGAGAATTTGTCTTGACATGAACTGTGCGAGTCGGGGTCTGCCTTAGCCGTAGGGGAAAAGCACCCATCTGTGAGAGACCGTGCCTTAAAAGCTGAAAGGACCATGCCTGCTATGCTGGCCATATGGCTGAAGGGACTATAACATGCACTAAAAGTAAAATGTGGTGAATGTGAATGTGCTGAATGTAAATGTGCTGAATGTAAATGTGCTAAATGCAAGAGACTCTGTTTCCAGATCAGCCTGGGAGTCAGCCTGGTAGTGTGCCAGCGATGCACTGCCATACATGCTTTTCCCTGAGGGGCACAGCCTAGACGTGGGGGTCTGAAGTGTGCCGACCCCAGTCCCGACCTGGTCTGTACCTATGTGATTGCAAGTCCAGAGAGAAGTGGCAACCATCCGAAGCTGAGAAAGTTCCAGTCTGCAAAAGTTGCAAGATCCTGCAGTCAGTAAAGGGGTTCCTGGCTGCAAGCCTTTGCCATGCATCTCAGCATCGAGAGTCTGAGCCTACATGCTGTGACCGCTAGAACTTACCCTGTACAGCCTGATTTCGAGTTTGCCAAAAATGACTGCAAAACCATGAGTATGCAGAGCAATCTCTGCCAACAAAACAGAACTGTAAATAGCTATTTCAAGTTCTGCCAAGTTAATATTGAAAGTCCCTGGCTAACCAAGTAAGGGAGTGTTATGACTGTCTGCGTAGTTACAGCCAGAATGTGTGCCAGGAATAAAGATAGTACTAATCTGCCTCAACCAGCTGCGATGTGGGCCACTTCTGTTGCACCGTTAACAAGCCTGCAACTTTAAGAGCTCAGTACTGGGTACCCAGATAAGGTTAGAATTGTGGGGTTCTAATACAGACTGGGGGCTGGTATGTTTGTGGGCATCTAATACATCTTCTGCCATCTATGCAGTTTAATAGAGAGTACTTAAGACCTGAATCTGTTCAGAGGTTGTTGGGTGGCCACTGGGATTAATGTTCTGAGTTTAAAGCAGCAGTACTACGAAATCAGGAAGTGACCTATCAAAATTCTGTTTTTCTGCTGTAAGCATGCGGCCAACGTTCCAGTTTCTATACCTGTAAATGTTTTTTTCCAGTCGTCTTTAGTTTTTTAGATATTTGCAATTTATTTGAAGTGTTGCAGAGCTACAACAAATATGGCGGCTGACTAACTTCAGCTGCGCTTTTTCTACAGGTCGCATCACATCTTTTGACAACAGCAGAGGGACCATCTGCTGATCATTCCTGATGTCCCTGCAAGTCATAAACATGTGCAGTTGGCAGCAGAGGGGGTTCCAATGCAACATGCTGGGTGGCAGAAATGTAAACAAAAGCGGGGGATAACTGAGCAAATTACTCGGTGATAGTACAATGCCGGCGAGAAAGAGTACCAGGTATATGATTAGCAGGGCACAGGGAATAAACTGTCAAAAAAGCGCAATTTTTTTTTTCGTAGTACTGCTGCTTTAAAATGTAAACTAATTATTCTGATGCCAGCTGCAATTCCAATGTAAAATGTCAATCAATTGAAATATTAAACCTTTGTTTCCAATTCATCCTTTTCCTAACCCTCACTCCTTGTAAATAAATTGTTTAAATGTTTTTGCATAACTCTTGTGTCGTGAACATAGTATTAGTGAGAGTCAATAATCCTAAAATGTTGAAATGTGGGCTTCTGGTTATTGGGTCATGTGTGGGGTGACTCTATGGTAATGTAGATGGGTACAGCATCCCAGGGGGTTGTACCAGGTATTATTCTAGCCACCGTAAGTGTATACTTTGGGGGGAGGCACTGTGCATTTATGCTGTCTTTGGGAAAGAACAGGTTTTAAAATGTGAAATAAGAACCCAGGCCCCTCAATGTCAGTGTAGCCAGCCAGGCAGGGGTAGTGTAGTCCTTATACCCCGTGCCACGGATACAGCTGAAAAGTTAATTGCACTTCACGAAGCCAGACTTTGAGATATTGAGTTGATAACTTAACGAACTTGCAAATTTACAACTGCCCTGGCGAAGTTCATTGGGTCTTTGCAAAATGGCCAAGCCATTCAGTGCTGTTGGTGCATCATGTGACCTGCAGATCAAATGGTTACACTGCAGCAGGAAACAGAGCAGAAGTGTTGTGCTGTGTGCAATTCTAGGGAGTGTGTTCTGGAGCTAGGATCGGCACTGTACTTAGAGCCGAGTTTTGACTCAATTTGTACTGCTGCTCACTGTATAAAACAAACTTAAAAAAAATTCTACTTTGTGTTCTGCATTTGCAGTCTTAATTTTGAATGGTTTTGCCTACAGTTTAGTTAAATTTGTATTATTTTCTCTATCTGTATGTGGCTACTGTGTTGGACTAATGTGTGTGTGTAGGGGGGGCAATATTTACTATTTTGTCTGCAGTCAGCAACAGCCTTAGTTTCAGTGCATTTTAACTGTCACTGTCAGACAAGTCATTCTTCTCAAGTCAAGTCCCATAATTTCTGTACACTCAGGGTGGGATTTCAAAGCGGTTGCGCATGGTGCAACTGAGATGCACCAGTGCAATAGCAGAAATGTGCCAAAGAGCGATATTCAGCGGGAGGCAATGCGTGGCGCAAATCGCAGTGCACCAATGTGCAAGCCTAATGAATGCACGTGCAAGTGCAGGGGGCATAGCCATGAATAAGCTGCGCAATGTGATATTCAACAGCAAGCCGATGGCACAAGTGCGGAGCAACAGGGACATGCGCGGAGCAAAGTTGAGCCCATAAAAGGATGGAGCAAGCAAGGGACGGTGGCTTGCGCCTTGGGGAGCAGGGGTGAAAGACAGTGAGAGAGAGACAGACAGAGAGAGAGAGACAGAGAGAGAGAGACAGTGGCCAGGCAGGACAGCAGCAGGGGTGCAAGACAGGCACAGAGGCAGGAGGTGCAACAGGCAGTGGGACAGGGAGTGTGACCCTGACTGTGCCTGGACGCGTGAGCAACCCAGTTTGTGTGTGTGTGAGATATCCGTGGGGGCAGCGATTGCAGCATGAGCCTGTGAGCCTGGACAGAGGGGTGGCCGTGGGAGAACCCGGACAGGTGGGAGGCGGTGTCCACCGCTAGCAGGGTCCCCATCACAGGGGTGTGCCCAGTGCAGGGGCACAAGCAGCAGCACACAGCTGGGGTAGCCCAGGGCATCATCTGCATGGGGGGGGCCAGGATAGGCCAGGCCATGGCCAGTGCAATCTTCCAGATGGAGGCAGTAATGAGGGGTGTGAGGAGGCAGGAGGCAGAGTGGCACAGCCGTGGAGGGGCCTGGCGGTGGTATGCCCAGAACAGGTGGTACCGTGCCCGCATCACCTTCGAACAGTACAGTGAAACTGAGATTGTGGGCTGGTACCACCTGAACCAGGCAATTCTGAGGCAGCTCTGTGAGCTGTGCAGTGATGAGATGCAGGCACCCACAAGATGGAGCCACGCCCTGTCAGTGGAGACCAAGGTCATGGCCGTTATGTGCCTGCTCACCACAGGTACCTTCCAGAGACCAACAGGGGACACCACAGGTATAACCCAGTCGGCCATGCCACGGCTTCTCACACAATTCCTCAATGTACTGCTGCCACATGCTGCGGAATACATCCATTTCCCCAGCACACAGGCGGAGCGTACATCGAACATGCAGGAGTTCCACAGGGTTGCACATATGCCTGGCATGCTAGGGGCCATTGACTGCACCCATGTAGGCATCTGCACACCACCGGGGCTGGAGGGGGTGGCCTACGTCAACAGGAAGGGCTACCCCAGCATCAACTGCCAGGTGGTGTGCGATGTCAAGGGACGCATAATCAATCTCTGTGCCACACACCCTGGTGGAGCACATGATGCCTTCATCTGGCACCAGTCAGCACTGTACCACAGGTTCGAGAGTGGGGACATCCCCACCGGCCACCTAGTAGGTGAGTATGCAGCTGGAATGGGCAGCCTGGCACAACAGGGCCGGGTGTGGGGGGATGTTATGCTGGGGTATCAGAGGGTCTGGCTGGGTAGTAGGGGGGGCAGCAACACAGACCACCATGCTAACCCAACATGTCCCCACACAGGTGACAGCAGATACCCACTCAGGCCCTGGCTGCTCACCCCATACTGGCGCCCGTCGACCCCAGTGCAGGAGAGGTACAACGAGGCACATGTCAGCACATGGAACATCATCGAGCGTGTGTTTGGACTGCCGAAAGCATGGTTCTGTTGCCTGCACAGGTCTGGTGGTGCCCTACAGTACAGCCCCTCAAAGGCCTGCAGCCTATTCCTGGCCTGCTATGTGCTACACAACATGGCCACTGACCGTGGGATAGCTGTCTAGGTCAAAGAGGGGAACAGCAGTGGGGACAACACGGATGCCGGGCCAGGCTGTGGTGGGCAGCCCTCCCCGGGCCACGGGAGCCCCTGCTGCACAGGTTGGCCCAGCAGCACCGGGACACGATTGCAGAGGAGCACTACGGTGCACGCAGGTAGGTGTACATGACCACACGCTGGGATCAGGGCACAGTATACAGGCATGCATGGCTGGGCCCCACAACAGACATGGCCGGAAGGCAGCATGGCGGGCATGGGACAGGACTCCGTGGAAGCACCCTGTACGGCTCTGTAGACCCCACCCACACACACCCACACACACATGCACATGCACACGGGCACCCACATGTGCACACCCAGATGCCGCCTACGGGCATGTGTCAGACGCTGAACACCAGTGCACAGTGGCGGACGGTGTTGTGTGGGCATCATCATGCATATGCTACAGTGGCCAGCGGCTGGGTGGGTGTGCACGAGGTGGGCGTGTTGAGTGGACCATGGATGGCATGACCCTGGTACGCACATGCACATGCCACACCAATGTCCAAACAGGGCTGCAGCAGGCAGTGGACAGGGAGGGTGGCTGATCATGACCGCTGCAGTCACACGGCCGCCACAGACACGTGGACGGCCCCACCGAGACTGCCCAGCAGATGCAGGCTGTGCGACGGCCACAGAGGGGCATCTCAGACATTCCCCCAAGTGTGTAACTGCGGGAACATGACCGGTCCCTCACAGGTGTCTGCAGGCCCCTGAACAGGCTCGCTCCAGGCGTGCCCAGAATGCCCACAGCGGATCCTGGCATTGACAGTGATGGGGTCGCACGATGCTGGGACCGATGGGTGGAGAATGTACTCCACGGTGACTGCGGCGGACGGCCATGCACCAGGTTGGCCATTGGTGCTAGGCTGGTTGTGACTGCAGCAGTAAGCCAATCCAGGGTTGTGGTCATGTCCTCCTGCATGCGTGTGGCCTCGGCAAGGAGTTGCTCATAGTCCCGGTCACGCCTCCCTGTGGACTGGCGCAGCTCTGTGGGGAGTGCACACACCCCTGCCTCGACCAGCATCTGTTGCCCCATGGATGCCCGGAGGAGCCAGGTGTGCTCGATCAGAGGGTCGGTGCCCTGTGGGGCATGGGCATTGCGCCAACCCGCAGGAGTTGCGTGACCCCACAGCACGGCTCCCCGCGCAGGTGGAGGCTGCACAGTGGGGCCCCCTTTGGCCTGTACAGTCTGTAGTGCAACAGCAGTGGCTCACTGCACCCTGCCCCCCCTCGTTCCCATCCTGCTGCCTGCAGCCCTCAACCGCTGTGTGCGTCGCGGCGCAGGCGGCTGCACCTCGCCACACATTATGGACTGCGCCGCACCGATGTCGCCCACCGCCTCACTGGGCGTTGCAGCCGGTGGGTGGACAAGTGCCACCAGGGCACCATCTGCGCCGCCGTGATGGGTGCATGGTATGGGTGCCTCCCCCTGATCGGCATCTCCACTGTACAGGATAACAGTCACGTCGTCATCGGTCCCGGACCCCGGCCCGACCTGTGTCTCAGCATACTGGATGTTGTGGCTGGTGTCCTGCTGAAACACTAACAGGGCCTCGTCCGCAACCACACCACAGGCATCCAGTTGGACAGTGGCGATGGGCTGGCAGCGGTCCAGACCCCGGACACTGGTGGAGGTGGATGGACGGTCCTCCAGGTCCAGGACCACCCCCATGGTGATCACCCCCAACCCCGCTGCTGCATGCAGGCTCTCCAGATTTGTAAAGCAACAAATACATGTTAGTGCCGCTGCCACACACCCCTGCCCCCCAGCACCCCTGCCCCCTGCCCCCTTCCCCATGTGCTGCTGTACCTGCCATGCAGAGATGGGCTGCCCCCCATCTGGAATCCACCACTGGGAACACCCTCAATGGCGCTGCACTGCATGGATGCCACCACCAGCTCCTCCAGCGGTGTCAGCTGTGGCACTTCTGGCTGTCCACCGCCCATGGCAGCACATGCGGCCCAGATGGCAGCCACCTTATCTTTTGTCCTCCTCCGGTCCATAACCACCTTCTTTTTGCACTTCTGTGCTGACCTCTGATGGCTGCCCTGCTGGTTCTCAGTCCTGGACACTCCCTCCCATGTAGCCGCCCTGGCCTGCGGGGTGCCTGTTGAGCCACTCAGGAGTGGCTCCTGGTCCAGGTATGCGTCGAAGAGGGCATCGCTCTCTGCCCTCATGAAGTTGGGCCTGCGCCTCTGTGCAGGCCCCTGCTCCTCAAACTCCTCGCGTTCCGACATGCTCAATCCTGTGGGTATGGACATGTGGTTAGTGATGGCTGCCACACACAACAGCCCCCCAATCCACTGTCCCGACATGCCCACCGCCTTGTGTCTTACCTCTGAAGGATGCAATACCAGTCTGGTGCCTGTGCAGTCCCATGGCGTCTTTATAGAGCATCACTTGCAAATTAGGGAATGCACAACTGTAAAGAGATGCAAATGCCTCCTATGCGCCACAGCTATGCTGATCAGCCCTTCTGCATATTCCTGCTGAATATCACTGAATTGCGCATGGCGCATTGGGGATGCGCATGCACAAGCCATGGCGCAACTATATGATGTGTGTAGTAGGCCTGATGGTGCGCATGCGTGCACTGACATTGCGTACATCAGTGGTGCATCTGATGCACCGTGCACCATACGTGGTACAGCGCTCTGCCGCTAGTGGGCATGTGGCGCTCATGTGCTGTATGTCCTATGGTGCCCATACGCCATTGACACATGGACCATGGGGCACAGGGGACCATATTGTGCACCATGCATGGCGTGCCCTATTGCACTGCCACACATGGTGCACGTGCCGACCTTTGACCTTACGAGTGTTCTTTGACCCTCTGGGTGCCTGCGGCATGTGCCAGTGCCACCCCAGCTGTATCGTGCAGCACCAAGGCATGCATGATTGGGGATGGCAGCGCATCACCAAGCGAGTAGAGCACCCACAGCACATGTGGCTCGTGCGCTACCGGTCGCCATTTTGGATTACCAGGAGCACAGCGAGGGCACCAAATTGCAGCCAGGTTGAGCTGGTGAACCTGGTGGCACTGGTAGAGCCACATGTTGGCTCACTGTATGGGCCGCTTCCCTTGGACCAGCCTCGCACCGAGGTGTGGCAGGAGGTGGCCGAGGGGTTGGAGGAGGCCACAGGGGCCCAGCGAAGTGGGGAACAGTGCCACCACAGATATGGGGACCTGCAGTGGAGGGATCCCAACTGGCTGAGGTCACTGCTGGCATGCGTCTGGAGGGGTGCCATTCTACGGCCAGGTGAGTGCACTTTTCAACATCTGTGCCATGTCGGTGTTCTGTGGGGGGCCAGCAGAGTGTCACGCTGTGCTGCGGGGGGGTGCTGTGGCTGCACACTCTGCCGGCCGTGGGTGCGCTGTGCCACAGCAACACCACTGCTCAGTGCCATGGGGTATACTGTGCTGGAGGGGGGTGGGGTGCATGGGTTGTTGCCAGGTGCTGATGTCTGCCTCTCACTGTCTCCATACTAGGCTCTGAGGATCAGCGAAGAGGCAGGATGGTGGGTGCCACTGCTGGACGTGGGCAGGCCAACGGTGGTGCACAGGCATGGGATGCTGGCCGTGAGGGAGGTGCTGCCGGTCAGACGCCGGCTGTACCACAGCATGCAGGTAGGCATTCCATCAGTGACTGTTGTTGTGCGGGGTTGGGGTGGGCCACAGCCCCCTGTGCTCATGGCCATTACAGCCGTGCATCACAGGTGGGGTCCATTGCACCATGCCATGCCCTTCGCACGTGTGTGTGTGGCTGCTGCGAGTGGGCTGTGGGTGCACCCGGGTTCCAGCCATGCCACTACCATCCTGTTGCATAGCCCTGTTGCCTGGCCATCATGGCTGTGGTGTGCCGTGCATGGGTGGTGTTGGTGTGCAGTGCTATGCGTGGCTGTGGATGGTCGGGGTGGTGGCTCATGTGGGCATGCACACTGCGGATGGCTGTGTGCCTTCTACAGGGCACTTGTCACCGCTGTCCGCTGTGCACGGTGGATGGGCTACAGTCGTATGGGCATGCACTCATCCATGTCCCCTCCTTTGTCCTAGGCAGCCAGCGGGTGGATGTGAACACCAGGCTCCTGGAGCACATTCTGAGGGTCACCACGGCCACACTTCAGGTCCTGCACATCATCAGGCAGGCCCTGTGCAGGCTGCGAAGGAGACAGAGGGACAGGCACCAGTAGGGCATGGACTCATGTGGGGCCCATTGGCCTGCATCAACATCCCTTCCCCTGACCCCCTTCCCTTCCTCCCTTTGACCCTAACCCAGCCATGTCCCCTGTTCCCCTGCCTCCCTTCCCCAGCCTACCATCTTGTTTGTGGCCTCCCTGTTCCCTGCTCCCTATCCCTGTTCATCTGTAAATAGTTGTTGTTGGTTTATTTTAATACACATTTATTTTGTCAGCCATCCGTGTCTGTGTCTGCTTTGCAGCTGGCGTATGGAGCCATGCTGCAGTGGTGTGCATGGTGGCCGTGTGGTATGTCTGGAGTTGACTGGGGTATGTGCCTGGTGGTCTGTGCCCAGTGGCCGGTGTGTGTGCCCTGGGGTGTACGTGTGCACCCTGCTAGGGTTGTGTGGCCTGTGTGTTGTGTGCTGTTGGCATGTGTGTTGTCAGCTTGGTCCAGGTGGCGTGTCCCGTGCCATCCTGTGGGTGTTGCCCGTGGCTGTTTGCCAGTGGTTAGTGGTGGCACACTGCCTCCATGCACTGCTGTAGTGCATGTGGTTAGGGCCTGCAGGCGTGCACCTGCCATGCCTCCCTCCTGTCATCCCCTGCACCCTGGTGGTGATCTGTCCTGCTCTTGTGGCATGCTCCCCACTGTGTCTGTTGCCCTGTGTCATGGCAAATGCACCTCTGACCCCCGCGCAACCCATGTTGTGCTCTTGTGCTTGCTGACGTGCTCTCTTACACAGCCCAGGTTGCGCGATGGCCCCTGCTGACTTGCTTTCTGGCACAGCCCTTGTTACATGGTGAATCCCTGCGATATTCAGCTGTCTTGCGCTGTCACTTGCCATTGTGCTCAACCTTTGAATATTGTGTTGGGTGCGCACTGGCGCAGTGTACTTGTGCTGTGCAGCTGTTGCGCCTGCCTCTGGCGCATTTCTGAATATCCCACCCCTAGTGTTCCAGTGCTGCTAAAATACTCATGTCTGTCAAAGGCTCTGGCAGGTACAGTTGTAGAACTTCAGAATTGTAATATTTTTATTATTTTTCATAATACCTTAACCCTTTGTTGTCAATTTTTTTTATATCTCATCATAACTATTTTACTATTTGCAGTATTTTCTTTATTCTTTAAGTCACTAGCACAGCTACATATTACCACATTAGAGTGAGTGGCAGAGGGAAAGAAAAGGGTAGACAGGGAGTGAAGGCAGGGAAAGTGGCAATGTTGACCACTGGTCAAGGCGGATAAGGGTGTGGTATGGCTGCAGGAGGTAGTAAGGTATCTGCAATGTAAAATGGTAGTGGCACTGAGAAAGAAAAATTGTTACAGCACTTGATATGGCTGCTTTCTTAGTTGAGGGAGGCAGCAGTCAGAGCCAAGATCTGTTATCTAAAATTTCTTCAACCCCATCAACACCAGTTAGTAAACATGGTGGTGTTGAAAAATATGGTTAGTGGTTCTGGACCTGAGTCTGAGGATGATGCAATGGCACAGTCCCCAGTGGTTAGTGGTACTGGTCCTGAGTCTGAGGGTGATGCAGTGGCACAGTCCACAGTAGTTAGTGGTTCTGGACCAGTCTGAGGATGATGCAGTGGCACAGTCCCCAGTGGTTAGTGGTACTGGACCTGAGTCTGAGGATGATGCAGTGTCACAGTCCCCAGTGGTTAGTGGTACTAGATCTGAGTCTGAGGATGATGCAGTGGCACAATCCACAGTAGTTAGTGGTTCTGGCCCTGAGTCTGAGGATGATGCACTGGCACAGTCACCAGTGGCTATTGGTATTGGACCCGAGTGTGAGGATGATGCAGTGGCATAGACCACAGTGGTTAGTGGTTTTGGACCTGAGTCTGAGGATGATGCAGTGGCACAGTCCCCAGTGGTTAGTGGTACTGGACCTGAGTCTGAGGATGATGCAGTTTCACAGTCCCCAGTGGTTAGTGGTACTGGACCTGAGTCTGAGGATGATGCAGTGGCACAGTCCTCAACCATTAGTAGTACTGACCCTGAGTGTGAGGATGATACAGTGGCACAGTCCCAAGTAGTTAGTGGTACTGTAACTGAGTCTGAGAATGATACAGTGGCAGAGTCCCGAGTGTTTAGTGATACTGGACCTGAGTCTGAGGATGATGCAGTGGCAAAGTCCCCAGTGGTTACAGGTACTGGATTAGAGTCTGAGGATGATGCAGTGGCACAATACCCAGTGGTTAGTGGTAATGGCCCTGAGTCTGAGGATGATGCAGTTTCATACTCCCCAGTGGTTAGTGGTACTGGACCTGAGTCTGAAGATGATTCAGTGGCACAGTCAACAGTGGTTAGTGGTAGTGGACCTGAGTCTGAGGATGATGCAGTTTCACAGTCCCCAGTGGTTAGTGGTACTAGACCTGAGTCTGAGGATGATGCAGTGGCACAGTCCGCCGTGGTTAGTGATCTGGACCCAAGTCTGAGGATAATGCAGTGGCACAGTCCCCAGAGGTTAGCAGTATTGGACCTGAGTCTGAGGATGATGCAGTGTCACAGTTCCCAGTGGTTAGTGGTACTGGACCCGAGTCTGAGGATGATGCAGTGGCACAGTGCCCAGTAGTCAATGGTACTAAACTTGAGCCTGAAAATGATGCAGTGGCACAGTCCACAGTGGTTAGTGGTGCTGGACCTGAGTCTGAAGATGATGCAGAGGCACAGTCCCCAATGGTTAGTGGTACTGTATCCAAGTCTGAGAATAATGCAGTGACACAGTCCCCAGTGGTTAGCAGTATTGGACCTGAGTTTGAGGATGATGCAGTGTCACAGTCCCCAGTTGTTAGTGGTACTGGACCTGTAGTCTGAGGATGATGCAGTGGCACAGTCCACAGTGGTTAGTAGTTGTGGACCTGAGTCTGAGGAAGATGTAGTGGCACAGTCCCCAGTGGTTAGTGGTATTGGACCTGAATCTTAGGATGATGCAGTGGCACAGTCCCCACTCATTAGTGGTAATGGACCTGAGTCTGAGGATGATGCAGTTTCACAGTCCCCCGTTGTTAGTGGTACTGGACCTGAGTCTGAGGTTGATGCAGTGGCACAGTCCCCACTCATTAGTGGTAATGGACCTGAGTCTGAGGATGATGCAGTTTCACAGTCCCCAGTTGTTAGTGGTACTGGACCTGAGTCTGAGGATGATGCAGTGGCAGAGTCCCCAGTGGTTAGTGGTAATGGACCTGAGTCTGAGGATGATGCAGTTTCACACTCCCCAGTGGTTAGTGGTACTGGACCTGAGTCTGAGGATGATGCAGTGGCACAGTCCCCAGTGGTTAGTGGTACTGTACCTGAGTCTGAAGATGATTCAGTGGCACAGTCCCCAGTGGTTAGTGGTAGTGAACCTGAGTCTGAAGATGATTCAGTGGCACAGTCCCCAGTGGTTAGTGGTAGTGAACCTGAGTCTGAAGATGACGCAGTTTCACAGTCCCCAGTGGTTAGTGGTACTGGATCCAAGTCTGAGGATGATTCAGTGGCACAGTCCTCAGTGGTTAGTGATCTGGACCTGAGTCTGAGTATGATGCAGTGTCACAGTCCACAGTGGTTAATGGTGCTGTACCTGAGTCTAAGGATGATGCAGTGGCACAGTTCCCAGTGGTTAATGGTACTAGTCCTGAGTCAGAAGATGATGCAGTGGCACAGTCCACAGTGGTTAATAATCTGGACCTGAGTCTGAGGATGATGCAGTGTCACAGTTCCCAGTGGTTAGTGGTACTGGACCTGAGTCTGAGGATGATGCAGTGGCACAGTCCAGAGTGGTTAGTGGTTCTGGACCTGAGTCTGAGGATGATGCAGTGGCACAGTCCCCAGTGGTTATTGCTATTGGACCTGAGTCTGAGGATGATGCAGTGGAACAGTCCACAGTGGTTAGTGATCTGGACCCGAGTCTGAGGATAATGCAGTGTCACAGTCCCCCGAGGTTAGCAGTATTGGACCTGAGTCTGAGGATGATGCAGTGTCACATTTCCCAGTGGTTAGTGGTACTGGACCCGAGTCTGAGGATGATGCAGTGGAACAGTCCCCAGTGGTTAGTGATACTGGACGAGGTCTGAGGATGATTCAGTGGCAAAGTCTCCAGTGGTTACAGGTACTGGATTAGAGTCCGAGGATGATGAAGTGGCACAATCCTCAGTGGGTAGTGATAATGGACCTGAGTCTGAGGATGATGCAGTTCACAGTCCCAAGTGGTTAGTGGTACTGGACCTAAGTCTGAGGATGTTGCAGTGGCACAGTCCCAGTGGTTAGTGGTGCTGTACCTGAGTCTAAGGATGATGCAGTGGCACAGTCCCCAGTGGTTAGTGGTACTGTACCTGAGTCTGAAGATGATTCAGTGGCACAGTCCCCAGTGGTTAGTGGTGCTGTACCTGAGTCTAAGAATGATGCAGTGGCACAGTCCCAGTGGTTAATGGTACTAGTTCTGAGTCAGAAGATGATGCAGTGGCACAGTCCACAGTGGTTAATAATCTGGACCTGAGTCTGAGGATAATGCAGTGGCACAGTCCCCAGTGATTAGCAGTATTGGACCTGAGTCTGAGGATGATGCAGTGTCACAGTTCCCAGTGGTTAGTGGTACTGGACCTGAGTCTGAGGATGATGCAGTGGCACAGTCCACAGTGGTTAGTGGTTCTGGACCTAAATCTGAGGATGATGCAGTGGCACAGTCCCCAGTGGTTAGTGGTAATGGACCTGAGTCTGAGGATGACGCAGTTTCACAGTCCCCAGTGGTTAGTGGTACTGGACCTGAGTGTGAGGATGATGCAGTGGCACAGTCCCCAGTGGTTAGTGGTACTGTACTTGAGTCTGAAGATGATTCAGTGGCACAGTCCCCAGTGATTAGTGGTACTGGACCCGAGTCTGAGGATGATGCAGTGGCACAGTGCCCAGTAGTCAATGGTACTAAACTTGAGCCTGAAAATGATGCAGTGGCACAGTCCACAGTGGTTAGTGGTGCTGGACCTGAGTCTGAAGATGATGCAGAGGCACAGTCCCCAATGGTTAATGGTACTGTATCCAAGTCTGAGAATGATGCAGTGGCACAGTCCCCAGTGGTTAGCAGTATTGGACCTGAGTCTGAGAATGATGCAGTGTCACAGTCCCCAGTAGTTAGTGGTACTGGACCTGTAGTCTGAGGATGATGCAGTGGCACAGTCCACAGTGGTTAGTGGTTCTGGACCTGAGTCTGAGGATGATGTAGTGGCACAGTCCCCAGTGGTTATTGGTATTGGACCTGAGTCTTAGGATGATGCAGTGGCACAGTCCCCACTCATTAGTGGTAATGGACCTGAATCTGAGGATGATGCAGTTTCACAGTTCCCCCTTGTTAGTGGTACTGGACCTGATTCTAAGGTTGATGCAGTGTCACAGTCCTCACTCATTAGTGGTAATGGACCTGAGTCTGAGGATGATGCAGTTTCACAGTCCCCAGTTGTTAGTGGTACTGGACCTGAGTCTGAAGTTGATGCAGTGGCAGAGTCCCCAGTGATTAGTGGTAAAGGACCTGAGTCTGAGGATGATGCAGTTTCACACTCCCCAGTGGTTAGTGGTACTGGACCTGAGTCTGAGGATGATGCAGTGGCACAGTTCCCAGTGGTTAGTGGTACTGTACCTGAGTCTGAAGATGATTCAGTGGCACAGTCCCAAGTGGTTAGTGGTAGTGAACCTGAGTCTGAGGATGATGCAATTTCACAGTCCCCAGTGGTTAGTAGTACTGGACCTGAGTCTGAGGATGATGCAGTTTCACAGTCCCCAGTGGTTAGTGGTACTGGATCTGAGTCTGAGGATGATTCAGTAGCACAGTCCTCAGTGGTTAGTGATCTGGACCTGAGTCTGAAGATAATGCAGTGGCACAGTCCCCATTGGTTAGCAGTATTGGACCTGAGTCTGAGTATGATGCAGTGTCACAGTCCCCAGTGGTTAGTGGTACTGGACCTGAGTCTGAGGATGGTGCAGTGGCACAGTCCACAGTGGTTATTGGTATTCGACCTGAGTCTGAGGATGATGCAGTGGCACAGTCCACAGTGGTTAGTGGTACTGGACCTGAGTCTGAGGATGATGCAGTGGCACAGTCCCCAGTGGTTATTGGTATTCGACCTGAGTTTGAGGATGATGCAGTGGCACAGTCCCCAGTGGTTAGTGGTAATGGACCTGAGTCTGAGGATGATGCAGTTTCACACTCCCCAGTGGTTAGTGGTACTGAACCTGATTCTGAGGATGATGCAGTGGCAAAGTCTCCAGTGGTTAATGGTACTAGACCTGAGTCTGAAGATGATGCAGTGTCACAGTCCACAGTGGTTAGTGGTAATGGACCTGAGTCTGAGGATGATGCAGTTTCACACTCCCCAGTGGTTAGTGGTACTGGACCTGAGTCTGAGGATGATGCAGTGGCAAAGTCTCCAGTGGTTACCAGTACTGGGTTAGAATCTGAGGATGATGCAGTTTCACAGTCCCCAGTTGTTAGTGGTACTGGACCTGAGTCTGAGGATGATGCAGTTTCACAGTGCCCAGTGGTTAGTGGTACTAGACCTGAGTCTGAGGATGATGCAGTGGCACAGTCCCCAGTGGTTAGTGGTACTGTACCTGAGTCTGAAGATGATTCAGTGGCACAGTCCCCAGTGGCTAGTGGTACTGGACCCAAGTCTGAGGATGATGCAGTGGCACAGTCCCCAGTGGTTAATGGTACTAGCCCTGAGTCTGAAGATGATGCAGTGGCACAGTCCACAGTGGTTAGTGGTGCTGGACCTGAGTCTAAGGATGACGTGAGGAACAGTCTCCAATGGTTAGTGGTACTGGATCCAAGTCTGAGGATGATTCAGTGGCACAGTCCTCAGTGGTTAGTGATCTGGACCTGAGTCTGAGGATAATGCATTGGCACAGTCCCCAGTGGTTAGCAGTACTGGATCTGAGTCTGAGGATGATGCAGTGTCACAGTCCCCAATGGTTAGTGGTACTGGACCTGAGTCTGAGGATGATGCAATGGCATAGTCCACAGTGGTTAGTGGTAATGAACCTGAGTCTGAGGATGATGCAGTTTCACAGTCCCCAGTTGTTAGTGGTACTGGACCTGAGTCTGAGGATGATGCAGTGGCAGAGTCCCCAGTGGTTAGTGCTACTGGACCTGAGTCTGAGGATGATGCAGTAGCACAGTCCTCAGTCATTAGTAGTACTGACCCTGAGTGTGAGGGGATGATATGGTGGCACAGTCCTCAGTGGTTAGTGGTACTGGAACTGAGTCTGAGAATGATGCAGTGGCAGAGTCCCCAGTGATTAGTGATACTGGACCTGAGTCTGAGGATGATGCAGTGGCACAGTCCCCAGTGGTTAGTGGCACTGGACCTGAGTCTGAGCATGATGCAGTGGCAGAGTTGTGTGTGCTACTGCCATCTCAGGAAAATGAGGAAGAGGAGGCCCTGGGAAAGAATAAGGTTGGGGAAATGGAGAGTGAAGGTGAGGAAGACACTTTCATCAATCCATCATGGAAGCCTGAAAATAAAAAAGCAAAGGGTGATAGCAAAGTGTACGAATTTTTCAAATTGAAGGGTAGGCAATCTCTGCCACAAAAGACAATGTGTGATGACACATATCACAGAAAACAAGCATTTGTCAATGCCAAACATTGTCTTGTTGGCATTGGCTTTGGTAATGCAGGAGTTAAAGAGATGCCTAATAGGAACGGCAGTGAAGTATTGAATCGACGCCAACCCCACCACCAACCTGCAAAGACTGACAGGCATTGGGGTGTGCCTTTGGGTCATCGGCCATAACACTCATGCCATTTCCCAACACCCTACCCTGCAGACACCAGCAAGTGTCGCAGTGTGCCTTGGGATCTTCGAGCCTTATGCTCACCCTATTCCATTAGGAAATACACAGAGATGGATGCAGTATAGGAAAATGGGGTGAACTTTGGGGCTGAAGAGTCCAAGACACACCTTGATGCCTCTCTGGTTGCAGGTTGGGGTGGGGATGGGGGTGGAATGGCATATGCATTACAGCCAACAATCCCAAGTCACACCCCTGATGCCTGTCAGTCTCTACAGGGTGAGGTGTTATGGTTGGAAACCCTAACACCCCAGATGTTTGTTGGTATTTTCACTCCAGATTTTCAAAATGGGCTTTTCTGTGACCCCCACCTCATGAACAGTGGCACTATCAGTTTGTTAGCCAAAAGGTGATTTTGCACAGCGACTGTGCCGTTTGGCACCACAAGTGCAAAAACACATTTCGGGCAGGATGTGAAAAATGACAGCTGTACTGTTCATGAGGAGGTGTAAAAAAATGGCAATGTTGAAAATGTGGAATGAAAATAAGAAAAATTGTCGAAGTTACGAACGTGCGTGGAAACTGCTCAATACATGCTCGTAACACAGTCATTTTGTGATATTTTTCAGCAAATTTGCAACATAGACTTTTCAGGACCTCACCTCATGAACAGTGGCATTGTTGTTTTGTTATTGGTCCCAAAGGTGATTCTGCACAGTGACCGTGAAATCGCCTTTTGGCACCGATAATAAGATGACAGTGCATGTGATCATGAGGTGAGGTCCTAAGAACCCATGTTGAAAATTTGGAGCCAAAATTCAGAAAATGGCTGAGATATCCACCTAAGGTGAACCCCCATTGATGCTATTATACAGCTTACTGGCATTTCTTCATTTTACAATTCCGCTTTGAAGAGTCCAGATGTGTTCCTGCTCCACGAAGATTGCAGCACCAGACCTCCCGAGATAAGTATGGCATGCGGGGTTGTGGGGAGGTGGAGTGCAGGAAGGTGGGTGTGGGTTGGGGAGGGCACTGCTGACAACAAGGACCATTTTCTTTTTCAGGAAAAAAAAAATTTAAACCAGACATCGCTGGGACATTTCATTGGGCACAATGGGTGGGCCCCAGTGTGCCACACACAAAGTGGGAGGGGAGGAATATGCCAACATGGTCAGCTTTGTGTGAGTGGCAGCACACTGGGGTGGGCTCCCAGTGTGCCATACTATGTGGGGGGGGTGGGGGACATGCCGACACAGGTATTGCACCCCCCAATGTTGATTTTGTTTGGGGATTGTGTCGTGGGGGCAGGAGCCTCCACCATGTTTATTGAAATGTTTCACCAGGAAAGGCACATACGAGAGGTGTGTCACCTCTGCCACTGCATGGTGAGCTTGTCTCTGATTGCAGTGGCAGATTTCTTTCAAGTTGGTGGCACTTTACATAATTTTTGTGTCAGCGCTAGCATGCTGGCTAATTGGGGAATGAGGGACACACCTACTAAAGTGTGCCCTGCATTCCACCAACACTGACTACACTTCTCGCAATACTGCTAACACAAGATGTTGCTTATGACTCAAGACAACATAAGAAACAGTGGTGTGGTGGCCACCACAACCGTGCTCCATATAAATTTGTGTGTCCTTCAAAATGCCTTGTGTGGGACTTTTTTTATAACTGATCTGAAAGATGACACTGTGGTAGTATGCCAATTTTGTCAGGTCTGAGTAAGTCATGGCAAGAAAGGGTCTCATGTCGGCACAGGTGGACAGCATACCCATCTTATAGCCAAACACATGGCTAGGTGGCAATATATCAGTGGAAAGTGTCTGCAGGTGGTCTGGGAGATAGAGACGAGGGGAGAATATTGTGGGGGGAAGATGACTGAGGAGAAGGAGGAGGAGGTCAGTAGTTGCTCTGAAAATGTGAAATCCCTGATGAGCAGCAGGAGCATCAGCATCACCCTGACACATCCCCTCAGCCAAAAATTTTTTGACACTGCTTTGCATCAGAAGAGTGGGCTTCATGGACACAACTCTGTGTTTGAGATTCCCCATCTCGACACGGAGTTGAGCCACTTCATCTCTTAACAAAGAACTTGAAGGAAGAGGATCTGCAGCTGGGGTCTCGTACTCTTCCTGGCCACAGCCCCCAAGTCCAGTTGCAGGTCCCACTTCCCTCATCAGTGCCCTCCTCTGGCAACTGTGCACCTTGCCATTGCTTGCTGTGCTGCTCCCCACCCCACAACACTGAAGGACCACTAGGGTACTACGGCCTCTAGCCCTCTCAGCTGCCTTCTTGTATTCCTCCACTAACAGTGGTCTTACTTTAAGATTGAGTGCTTCCCACCAGTGCCCAAGTGGCTGCCCTGTTTACCACGCTGAACAACTGTCTTTCACGGTTTGCACATCACAACACTGTTATCGCTGGGGTCCACATCAAAATATTCCCAAACTAGGGATTTGCACTGCTGCCTAGGAGAGGAGCCAGTGGTGGATGGCCTTGGGGATCCTTCTCATGGGGATCAGCCAGAGGTGGTAGTGGTACAACAGGGAAGGGGACACAGGGGATTTATCCCTTGCAAGTTCTTCTGGTGGTGGAACAGTATTAATAATGGGAGGCACTGTGGATAATGGGGGAAGGGATTCCTGCAGACAAAGAAGCCATTGCTGCTACAGGCTTCTTGCTAGCATTATGTTCAACATCCAATGCTGCTGGTGCCAGCTATGTAGGTATCTGCTTCAGACAGATGGGACGGTGTGTCCCATCTGTCGGCCACATGACGGGCTTGCTATTCTCCCTCCCCTCCTTCCCCTCACTCTGGCTCCCACTCCTCCCACTCTCTCCTCCATCTCCACTCATTTTTATTTGTAACCAGCCCATTCCTGGGGTTACTAGAATCCCATCAGTTTTAGATCAGGCAGATAGCCTGGGCAGTCAGAGGGGTTAAAAACTCTCTGTAAAACACTGCATTACCACCTGCTCAGCTTTGCTGAGGCAGAGGATGATGTCATGGAATGTTGAACTCTTGCAGCTGCATAGCTACAGTACTGTGCTGTTGCTGGACTTCAGTGAGTCAGTTCAGAGTGAAGTGTGTGGAATGAAGCTGAGAGTTCTACAGCAAGTGGTGCTGTACCCAGAAATCAATTACTAGAGGGAGAGACCCCAATTTGTTATTTACTGCCTTAGTACAGTAATCAACGGCTTGTTTCCTGGGAAGTGGTGGCTACCAGATCCTATGAAACCCTGCGGGGGTGAAGCTTTTTCACAGAAAGAGGAATGGGACTGAAGGTTCAGTGAGTACTTTGCGGCAACCCCAAGAGACTATAAGAGCTTTTAGAACTGCCCAGAATGTAGAGACTGTGTGTGTATAATGTACAAGATGTAGAGTTTGTGTGAGATCTGTGGATTTCAGGTGTTCTTTACAAGTGTCCTGAGAGGTACAAGAGGTGTGAGTACAAGTTTGTTTGATGTTCAAATGGGGTGGGCTGGTGCCTTGTAGGAGCCCAAGATGGCTAGGATACAGATAGTCAGGACTCTGGCACAAAGATTGTGCAGTAGGATGTCTCTTATATCCCCTGTGGGGCTAGGGAATACTGTGTTCCTAAAAGAAATGGCAGAGAGAGTCTAGCTTTGGCCACAGTGAACTGATGACTCACTTTTGGTTGCAAGGAGACCTAACTGGTTACAAGAGGAATGGTCTAAGGTGTTAACTTAAGTCACCTAATGGTGCTCAAAATAATCCAAGTACTTCTGAAATAGGGCTGGATATTCATAAGTTCAGGTATCCCTGCTTAGGGTTGGACATCTGTGGAAATGTAATGACGAAGTCTAAGTACTGCCTGAAAGAGGTTGTGAAATGTTTTGCCTGCTACCAAAGTGTCATCTGTGTCTGTACAGCTTCAAGCCTGGGGTACCACCATTTCTGTTAACACTTTATCAGGAATAATAGACATACAGTAAAATCACAAATTTCTGGTTGTGGACAATCCATCTCTGAGTGACTTTTGTGATGTTCTTGGGGCTCCACAGATAGGAGACACACCATAGCCCTGGCACCTCTCTCCCCAACCTGGGTAAAGTAGAAATGTTTTGTAGCCCTCCCCAACCTCTGAGATGCATGAGCCAGGTGTTTACTCTAATGCCAGGGATGATACCTGCTTTCTGCCACTTGTGAGTGTTGCCTTGTCACAGTAACAAAAGGGGGTCCCATTACAAAATTGAGGGCTTGTCCTAGGATTTGGGAGAGAGTAAAAGTTTGCCATGCAGAGGGTATGGTTGTGGTCTTTTTGTCTGGTGGCAATGCATCCTGCCAAAGGATTGTTTTGTGGAAGAAAAGCTGCCATCTGCCAAGAAAAATGCCTGCTGCATAATGTACAACTTGAGAGTGAACAACAGTATAAAACTTTTGAAAAAAAAAAGTGCTGTTATGGACTACTTTAATGGAACTTTGAAACTGTGCTTTGAAAGTGCTTAAAACTGTTCAAAATTGTCAAAATTGCTAGCTGCAAGTGATTTTGGGCCAAGAAACATTTGTTTGCTGTGGATACAATTTTCTCCAAGCCTGAGGAAGAAAGTATTACAGTCGCTATAAAGAGCTATGTTTTAAATGTCAAAATTCAGTAAAAGCATTTGTTTGGGACAGTAAGCAAAAGCTGAAAAGGAAAAAAGTCAGTTGCACTTTAAAAATGGGTCTCACGGCTCGAGGATCGCTGTGGAGCGAGATAAAGTGCCCTTTGCCTATTTGCTTGGTGTCGAGTGATTGGCTTTCTCAGTGAAGCTCCGCCCCCTGGTTGGAGCTCTGTACACTGTGCAGTGTTTGTGAAGGAGAGAGAGGAGCGTGCAAGGCATCAGGCCTACAGAGAGGAGTATCATTGGTGGACTGTTGAATTTTGCTTAAAGTGCTGGAAACAGTGCAAAAGTTGGGCTTTCCCATGAAAACATTGGAATCACTGTACCAGTAGCCACACATGATCTGTTTTTCTTGCTGGTTGTTGGACGAACCATTCAAAAGTGAGAGCAAGTGCTGTCAACTCGTTTTTTATATGCCGCAGCAACAAAACTGAAGCAAGCAACTTCAGTAAGTACCAACAACACCTTTAATGCCAAGCAAAAGTTTTCTGGGCAGTTCAGAGCAAGTAAACAGAGTAAGAGAAATGCAATATGAATCGAATGGTGACACAGTGGAAAATGCAGTAGCCATGTTAGGGCAGAGGCAAAGAAGAAAAAATGTAACGGCAATGCAGCAAAACAAAATGCAGGCCACTAAATAAAGTGGGCAGGCTAGAGGAAAGACTTTTAAAAGTGATGAAAAGCAGTGAGAATTTGTGCACATTGTAACAGTGATTTAAACATGGCAAGTGGAGGCAAACAGTATCCACTGCATGTTAAAATATGCGTGACACAGAAAGAACAGGAATTGAGAAAGTTTGAAGATGAGTATAACTGTGTAGGAGCCCCCTCAACATAGTGCTCCCAGGATATCCAGTTAGTGTGTGTGCAGTATGTTTAAAAAGTTGGACGGAATGTCATAGCCACTCCCACAGCCAGGACTGCACAGGAAATTTGGGCATGAGTATGGCTAGTGGCCCTCCTGGAGAGACTGTTCAATGTGTCCAGTTGGCCCCTGCATGGACCCTCAGTGCAGAGCATGGCTGTGAAAAACAGATTGGCCCACAGTGTGAGCAGAATGAAGTAGAAGATTTCCTCAAAGAAATTGTTGAGTGCGTGGCTGAGTGCAGCAAAGAGATACATGCAGCAAGTGGCCCCTTGGCAGAGGAAGAGGCTGAGAGGGGTTTGGCAGTGGCAGGATTTGAATCTGTGGACCCTTGGGCAGAGGATCTGAGTCCAACTGTGCTCAGTGGATGGTAAGGAACTGGAGGACCTCATCATATGGGAGGCCCATGCCTCCAGCAGCAGTGACAAATGGGTGTTTGCAGGGGTTGTGACAGTAACCGACTCCTGGGTGGCCCATATGGAAGCATTGGAGGGCATGAGGATGTCTGATGGTGAGACTGGGACATCAGATGCAGCAGCTGAACTTTTGGAGCCCTCAGCAGAAGGGCGGGGCTCCAGCGTGCAAGAGGTAGAGGAGGACACAGGTATGGACTGCCTTTTGCTTGTGTGGAATAAAGATGCATGGTTGCATCAGACTTGGCTGTCCCCAAACCAGGCTGAGGGCCTGCATTTGCAAAGAGCAGCAAGGAGGAGAGCTGAGAAGGAGTTTGGAGTCAAATATCCATTCATGAGAAGGTGGATGTGGGAGGAAATTGAGGACTGGAGAGAGCAATGGTTGCTGGAGGAAGCCAGGGCATCTACAAGTGAGCTTTGGTACTGGATGAATGGACTTAAACCATCTAGTAGAGAAAAGTTTGCAAAACAAAGTAAATTTTTGGAATGTGGGTCACACCCTCCATCTGGACTCAGTAATAGCAATTGACCGAGAAGGCAATAAGACAATTACTCGGTAAAGATGATCTGTCCAGATGGAACAGTTATCCGTGGTCCTCATCCGGTGGTACTACCCTTGAAAGTACCTGGAAGATCCAGCATGTGAAAATAACATAAAAAGACTGTAAGCTGTGGTCGTCAGGCCACAAAAGCAGCAGGCATTGGCCGAAGAAAGAAGTATCTGCATCAGAGGAAGAGAAATACCTGGAAGTGAAGATCACTAATGACCTGAAGCACTCCACGCAGTGCAAGAAAGCAGCAGCAAAGGCAAACAAGATGCTGAGATGCATATCTAGGGGGATCAGTAGTAGGAGAAAGGAGGTTATACTGCCATTGCACAGGTTACAGTTAAGGCCACATCTAGAGTATGGAGTTCAGTACTGGTGCCCACACCTCAAAAAGGACATTAACCTGCTGGAGAAGGTTCAGAGGAGAGCTACAAAGATGATAGCAGGTCAGCAGGGTAAGACATATGAAGAGAGATTGAGGGCAATGAACATGTACTCCCTGGAAGACAGGAGAGAGAGAGAGGGGACATGATTGGGACCTACAAGTACTTGAAAGGGATAAATAAGGTTGTTAATTAGAGCTTCTTTAAGCTGCGTGTCAACCATAACATGAGGGGGCACAGTCTTAAGCTGGAGGGTGGAAGGTTTAGGAGGGAGATCAGGAGGCACTTCTTCACAGACAGGGCGGCGGACACTTGGAATGTGCTGTCAGAAGAGGTCATCTTGTTGAAGACAGTGGGCAGCTTTAAGAGAGGCTAGGATAGGCATGGGGAAAGTAAGCATCATGGGTAGGGAGGATGGGAGTAGTGGGGAGGGAGGGCAGGGACATTAGCTCAAGCTGTGGACCCTGCAATATGAGCAGACTTGATAGACCAAATGGCCTTCTTCTGTTGGCTTCTTCATATGTTTGTATGAAAGATCCAGAAGGTCGAAGTGCTTTGTCCCCCCTGGGAGCAACGAGGGAGGTCATGGCTGCAGTTTCTTCTTTGGTCAGCAGAAACCAGATCCAGAGGTGTCGTGGAAGAATTTGATTCAAAGACCTGTCTTCAACCTGAGGAGGGAAGAGGTCCCGAAGAGTGAGAGAGGTGATGCAGAACAGTCAGCCTGCACTTCTGAACTGGTAGGGCAAAGTTTCCCCTATTTTTCTGTTTGTAGTGATGTCTCCTAAAGTTGTGATGCCCTATCTCCTTAGTCCAGTGGACATCTTGGCCCAGATATTCAAAAGGGTTGCGCATGGTGCAAGAGTGTTGCACCATGCACAATCCACTGATGCGCCCCGGTGCGATATTTAAAGGAAAGTGCACCTGCACAAATCCCGATCCTTGAGACGCATCAGTAATGTATCTCAGCATAGGTGGGGGCGTGCCCATGCATAAACTGCACAGCCCGATATTCAGCCGGGCCATGCAGAGCTGCGCAGGCTAACCCCTACCTGTGCCTGCACAAAGTTATGTTGAAAAAGCGAACAAGTCGAGGGCTACCCACAGGTGAGCTGCCGCTTGCAGGTGGCCCTGGACTTGTTCCCACCACCTAAGCGGTACCCCCATGCCCTGATCACGGGCTGGAGTGCAACCACCCATTAACCCGATCGGCGGGCATAATAGTAATCCCCATTAGCCCGATCGTGGGCATATGGTAATCTCCACCATTAGCCTGATCCGGGCATAGCAAACCCCAGTAGCCGATCGTGGGCATCAGACCTCCCAAGTCCAGCATCCTTGCTGGTCCGGTGGACGCGGCGGTAGCCGATCAGCGGTGACATCCTCACCCCCATGTCAAAATTCCTGGTGATCTGGTGGCCCTCACCCCATCCACCCACAGAGCCCCACCACCCCACTCCCCGTCAGCCATCATTGGCTCACCAATGGAGTGCAGCCTACCGAGCTGTCAGTCAGCGGTCAGCGGGGCAGCAGGCGGGTGGGGTGCTGCCACCCGCCGGCTGGACGGGGAGGCGGGTGGTGGGGCTCCATGGGTGGATGGGGTGGGGGCCACCAGATCACCAGGGATTTGGACATGGGGGGTGAGGATGCTGCCCGCAATCGGGCTACTCGCTGTCCACTGGACCATCAGGGATATTGGACTTTGGGGAGGTCTGATGCCAGCGATCGGGCTACTCGAGGAAGGTTTCAGTTGCCCGCGATCGGGGCTAATGAAAGGAGATACTAATATGCGGATCGGGCTAATGGGGAAAATCTATTATGCCTGTCGAGCTGAGGGAGATTACTATTATGCCCTTGATCGGGCTGCAGGGGGCATCGGTCCCCGACAGCTGCTGCCTGACAGGGCACCAGGCGCAAGTCGTCGGGGATCGGCGCACCTGGATGCTAATGGCATGCAAATGGGGCCATAATTAGATGCAAATGCCCCCTGCGCCTTGCATAAATTATGGCTCCATTTGCATGTCACCCTTTGAATATTGCAGGTGCTGTGCATGGCGCCATGGAACTTGCACCACCACATCTCAATGCTCCACTCTGACCACTTACGCTGGCGCAGTTCCACTGTGCCATGCAGTGGGTGTGGCAGAGGCGTATTCGTGCTAGTTGCGCCATAGCCGCAACTCCGCTGAATATCGCCTGACCACACCCTTGCACAACTATTTTGAGCGGGCGAGGGCTTGCACCACAAAATGGCGCAGTTTGAATATCTGGGCCCTTGTTTGCACATTTACGGTAGGCCCTGTGCCTGCTTACAGAAACAGTTCTGGGACTGGCTTTGGCCATCGTCCATAAAAACCTTTCTTGTGTGGGAGTGTCTTGTGCACTCAGGACATTACTAGAGGTGGGTGAAGTCCATCAACCTCACTACGTGGAGTATTTCGTGTATAACCCGAAATTTGCAAAATACTCTGCAGTGCGAACTGAATTCCGCTTTGCTGCACAAGAATGCAAAGTTGCCATTGAAACATATGGACTTAGAGTAACTTCACCTTTCTGAATTTCACATTGCTGTGAAAAAAAGCGAAGTTGCTGAAACCTATGGACTTAGTTATCTGGCCTTTCCTTTGGCTCCCAAAGGCATATTTTGCAATGATTCATGGGATGGCAGGTCACATAGGCTCTATATGAGCTTGCACAGCCTCAGTTGAGTGTAGTGTGTGGTTACACGAGGTCCCTGCACCCTTATTGGTACTCCCAGAGATACACCAGACAGCTAGCACTTAGGTTTATGTTATACTAACACTATTAAGGGCATCTACCGTATAAGAGTAGATGCCAGGATATGTATGCATATTATTGTTATACACTTTACTTTCTAATACACATATGTATTTTTACTTGCAAGATGTTAGGACATCTGTGTCCTTGTAATGATTATGATATAAGTCGGCAATGCCATCTTCTGATGATTTGTATTATTACACGGCTATGTACAACTGTACTTCCTTTGTCTTTACAAAGTGATGACTACTACAAAATTGTATAATGTTATCTTGGACTGAGGAGCCACCTCTAATTTAGCCAATGGGGCTCACCTCTGTAATTAGAAATGTTTCTATTGTACAGTAACCATGGTAATTATCATAGGTATATAATGTAAGACATTACGTCTTATACCTTGGAGACCCCAGGAGACACAGAGAATTTTCAAGGTATAGGGAATGCTTATTAGCTCCCAGTTCCTTTTGGTAAGAACTGTTTAGGGCAATTGTGATTAGCTTTTGTAGTAATAAACAAGTTTATTACTCTTTTGCAATGTGTTTGTGATTCCTTGCATGCCCATTATTGCCAAGAACCTGAGAGTGAGGTTCAGACCTCCTGACAATTGGCGACCCGTGACAGGACATATATGGTGTTTGCAAAGTTTAGCTTGTAGCTAAAACTTTTCCCTTCCCAGAGGACTGTAGGTGTGCATTCCTCATCATCTCTCCCATTCTCGACCACTTTGTAATCCCTTATAAAGTCTGGCTGCTTTCTGGGTGTGGTCGATGCTGACTCAACCCACCCCACGGCAATTTTGAATTGTAAGCTTACAAGTGCACAGTAGCCCGTTAGTGAATAAGTGTACCTGTTGTGGATCAATACACAACATGGAGCCTTTTTCACAGTTTAATTTTTCGTTCCCTCCCACACAATGGCTATCGTATCAAATATCTGAGCAAAACTGAGACTTGATGTCTCAAACTTCCTTGCCTCCCATGAAGGATGGGCTGACTTCACGTGGGACGCAAGTCAATCCGACATCCCTATACTGGGGATTTCAACCCAGTACATGGAGACGAGACAAACAGCCAAAAAGCAAAAAGCTAAAGGGCTATTGGTCGTGGCTATTTATGCTGCTCTGGAAGCCTCCAAAGCGAGGTTTCAAACTCTTGACCTGCAAATCTCATCTCTTTAGCAGGAGATGGAGTTGCAGGAAATGGAATGTGTGAGATGTGAGCAGAATTTGGAGTCTGAGCTTCAAACATTGCAAAATAAAAAGGATTCCCTTTTGCATCATTCTGCCCAGGCAGGCAAGCAAGAACTTTGTATGTTGAAGCAGGAGTGTGAAAGTTTGAGATAGGATAAGGGTCAGGCTTTGCAAATGAATGACTTGTTAAGTAAAACAAATGAACAATTGAGTGAAGAGTTGGGAGAGATGCAGGATGAGATAAACCAGGTATGTAATGACTTAAAAGTGGCTACTAGGGACAATCGCAAATTGAGTGCCGCATGTAAAGTGTTGCAAAAACAAATGCAAGATGAGGTTAATGTGAATGTTGCAAATGTGAATCATGCAAAATGTGAATCCAAGATGGTAAAACTGTGCCATCAGTGAGAGGTGTTGGCTAGACACGTCAAGGCGATGTGAGGTGTAGCCCCTGCCTTGACCAAGTCATCTGAGGTGGAGGTGTCAGATGATGACATCTCACAATACAATGCCCAGTTACACCCCTACTATGGCCCAGATACCACACCCTGCCGTCCACAACATGGCAGACCCCCATCACATAACACTCATGTCATACGTCATTGATGTCAAGACACACATCATGGGTGATGCCAACATGGGGACCCCCATGATAGGGGGGGAGCAGGCCCAGGCCTAGTCCCAATGGCACCACTGGTGCCTGTTATTAATGTGGAAGACAGGCAAGAGATAGAAACAATGATCAAAACTGCAATAAGTACTGTGCCCATTTCTGAAAGAAATAAACGGATTCTCAAGACCCAAATTAGGCAGCTTCTACACGAGGCTGGGACCCAGGATGGCATGGTTTGGTCAGTGGTGACAGCTGCAGCCCTGGATGGCATCCAAGGTAACCTTTCTCTGCCTGATCAGCCCAATAATCCCCTACAAATGGCCTACTCTGTTCAGCAAATAGCTGACAGCATTGGTTGGATGAGCCCATCCGACAATCTCAGTTGCCACTTGGAAAAGGTGCATACTAAATGTGAAATGCTTAGTCTTGCTGCAGACTATCAAGTTCAGATCCTATAACAGATCATTGATCCTGGACTATGGGCCAGACTCCCTGATGCCATCCATTAGGACGGCCACCACCTTGATGACATAGCAGCTTAACACATTTTGCACACAGCCTGGGTGTAGTAGAGTGATTTTCACATACCCATGAAACAGAATGTAAAAAGAAAGTCCAGTGACTTTCCACCAAAGACTATGGATGGCCTACCAAGCAGGAAAGCATCTTCGAAAGAAGCCGCAGATGTGGACCTTTTCAAATATAAGACCCTGTTCATATGAACATGATCCCTGCAGTGAAGAAGAAGTGAGAGCCAACCACCTATCCCACCATGGAGAGGTTTGCCAACATTCTTCGGAAAACTGAGAGGGTTTATCAACTCTACAGCCGTGATTTAGGCTCCAGTTCCAAAGGTAGCTACCGTGGAGACCACTCCAGAGGCCACGACTCACTACACAGTGGAGGGACAGGCCCAAGAGAAACAGTCCCTCCCCACGGGTAACCAACAACCCCAGCAGGCCCAACAACAAACACAACAACAATCCTGGGGTAGGAACCGGAACTACTATAAAAATAAGAAGCACCATAAGAATAAGGGTAAACAACAAAGACCAGGCCCTTCGTATAGGGAGATAGCTGATGAGAATCGGAAGTTCCGAGAGCTTCTCGGGCAAGTGTGATCCATTACGGATGCTGTTCCTGTGCAGACCCTTGCAACCATACAACCGGGAAAGCAGGCTTCAACAGGCCGTGGAGACACCTGAAGTACAGGCACCCAGGTCCACACAGGCCTGAACCCAGAAGTGGCTTCCTATGTAACATCAGTGCAGCATAGTGAAGTGGTTCAAAGGAACCGAGCCCAAACTCTCTTCCATGAGACTCCCCATGCTTCCGCTGGTACAGATTGACAATTACAGGCCCCAGTCCGTATTGTAAACAAGCTGGTCTTGGATATGAATGGAAGGCCCTGCACCGAGGCCAAAGTCGGGGTCCACCTACTAACAGTACTACTGGATACAGGTGCGGCTGTGTCTGTATTACAGAATGACCACCCAGACACATCACCTAGGTCCACCGGATGGATGAACCAACATGTCTGGTGTAGACAGAACTAGGTTACCTGCATACTGCTCCATGCCACTACCTGTGATATTGGGACACCTGAAGGCCTATCACACCTTCCAGCTAATGGTATTGCATGACCACCCCAGTATAATTGGAATTGACTTTCTAGCACCACATGGCTGTGTGGTGGATCTAACTCAACATGTTGCTGATACAAATCCAGGGACAATACCACACCATCTTGATCCCTGATTCACATGTGGTTGCAACAATATCTGTCAATGACAAAGAGTATGATGTCATAAATCTGTTCAAGAACCACAAGCTTTACCCAAAGCTCCTTCCCATCCTACAAAGGCATCTGGAGGCATTTACCACCAACAAGCATGACTGTGGAAAAATGCACACTGTCATTTAAGTGACAGGCCCAGCACATGAGAGGCAATGGCAATACCCCTTTCCACCTGAGGCCTTGCCTTCTCTTAGGGAAACAAGAAAATCACTCCTCAAGCAAGGTGTAATCAGGACATGTGTCTCTACTGCTAACTCCCCAGTGTGGCCTGTGAAGAAATCCACAGGTGTCTGGAGACTTAGTATTGACTACAGGAGACTGAACTAGGTCACCCCAGTTGTGCCCCAACTGTGGCATCAGCACCTGATGTGCTGTGACTTTTGACCCCTGACCAGAAATGGTTCAGTCCCTAGACATCTCAATGGTTTCTGGTCATTGCCATTGGCTCCCAAGAGTCAATATAAGTTTGCCTTCACCTTTGAGGCAGGCAGTACACCTGAACCTGCTTACCACAGGGGTTCCATAACATCCCTCCATTCCATCTACACATGATGGATGCCCTTGAGGGTTTCTCTACACCCCAGTGTCTCTTGCAGTATATGGACAACCTGTTGTTGGTGACAGCCACACAGGAACAACATCTGGATCTCTTGGATGAACTATTGACTCTCATCCAGAGAGCAGGCCTCAAATGTAATCCTGCAAAAGCACAACTATGTCAGAAGAGTACTCTTTCTGGGCCTTAGAGATAACAGATGAAGGCTGAGCTCCACCTGGAAGAAAATACAAGGATTGCAGGACTTTCCATTGCCCACCAGTGTGGCCAGTCTTAGGAGATTTCTAGGTATGGTAAACTATTCCAGAGATTTTATTTGTGATATTGCACAGAAGGCTGCTCCTCTGTATGAGCTACTGAAGAAAGACATACCTGGAATTGGGGCCTATCACAACCAGGCTGTGACATCACTGAAGCAGGCCTTGGCCTCAGCTCCAGCTCTGGTCAACCCAATCCAGTCTTGCCATTCCATCTGGAGTGTGCCACCTCTCATTGCCATGTCAGCAGTGCTGGACCAGAAGGTTCATAGCACCCCGAGACCCATTGCATATGCATCAGCTCTTACACCAGTGGAACAGAAGTACAGCCTTTGTGAAAGGAATCTTCTGGCTACCTACTGGGCTGTAAAGCACTTTCTGTATATCATTGGGTACTCTCCACTGATCATTAACACAAACCATACCCCAACTACTTTTCTGCTATCAGACAGAGTGAATGATGGGTCAGTCTCCAACACCACACTGACACACTGGTCACTTCTTCTCCAGGATAGTGATAGCAAGGTCCACCCAACCAAAATGCCATCCATGCTGGCACATGGCCTCCTTTTCCAAGGCGAACCCCATGACTGTACACTGCAACCACCTGATCTTCCAGATTCAGGTCCTTTCCTCCCTGCCACACCACAACTGCTTGAAAGTACATTGTTGCCTCATATCTTTACAGATGACTCAGCTTCCTACTATCAGCGAGAACAAATTGCAGGGATGGACATATTCGTCATTTGCCCTTATGGTAACACTGTTAAAATTTGTAAGTGTTGCCATGTGGCATCATCACAGTATGCTGAGATAGGCAGCATGGCACAGTCCCCAGTGGTTGTGCTATTGGACCTGAGTCTGAGGATGATGCAGTGGAACAGTCCACAGTGGTTAGTGATCTGGACCCGAGTCTGAGGATAATGCAGTGTCACAGTCCCCCGAGGTTAGCAGTATTGGACCTGAGTCTGAGGATGATGCAGTGTCACATTTCCCAGTGGTTAGTGGTACTGGACCCGAGTCTGAGGATGATGCAGTGGAACAGTCCCCAGTGGTTAGTGATACTGGACCGGAGTCTGAGGATGATTCAGTGGCAAAGTCTCCAGTGGTTACAGGTACTGGATTAGAGTCCGAGGATGATGAAGTGGCACAATCCTCAGTGGGTAGTGATAATGGACCTGAGTCTGAGGATGATGCAGTTTCACAGTCCCAAGTGGTTAGTGGTACTGGACCTAAGTCTGAGGATGTTGCAGTGGCACAGTCCCCAGTGGTTAGTGGTGCTGTACCTGAGTCTAAGGATGATGCAGTGGCACAGTCCCCAGTGGTTAGTGGTACTGTACCTGAGTCTGAAGATGATTCAGTGGCACAGTCCCCAGTGGTTAGTGGTGCTGTACCTGAGTCTAAGAATGATGCAGTGGCACAGTCCCCAGTGGTTAATGGTACTAGTTCTGAGTCAGAAGATGATGCAGTGGCACAGTCCACAGTGGTTAATAATCTGGACCTGAGTCTGAGGATAATGCAGTGGCACAGTCCCCAGTGATTAGCAGTATTGGACCTGAGTCTGAGGATGATGCAGTGTCACAGTTCCCAGTGGTTAGTGGTACTGGACCTGAGTCTGAGGATGATGCAGTGGCACAGTCCACAGTGGTTAGTGGTTCTGGACCTAAATCTGAGGATGATGCAGTGGCACAGTCCCCAGTGGTTAGTGGTAATGGACCTGAGTCTGAGGATGACGAGTTTCACAGTCCCCAGTGGTTAGTGGTACTGGACCTGAGTGTGAGGATGATGCAGTGGCACAGTCCCCAGTGGTTAGTGGTACTGTACTTGAGTCTGAAGATGATTCAGTGGCACAGTCCCCAGTGATTAGTGGTACTGGACCCGAGTCTGAGGATGATGCAGTGGCACAGTGCCCAGTAGTCAATGGTACTAAACTTGAGCCTGAAAATGATGCAGTGGCACAGTCCACAGTGGTTAGTGGTGCTGGACCTGAGTCTGAAGATGATGCAGAGGCACAGTCCCCAATGGTTAATGGTACTGTATCCAAGTCTGAGAATGATGCAGTGGCACAGTCCCCAGTGGTTAGCAGTATTGACCTGAGTCTGAGAATGATGCAGTGTCACAGTCCCCAGTAGTTAGTGGTACTGGACCTGTAGTCTGAGGATGATGCAGTGGCACAGTCCACAGTGGTTAGTGGTTCTGGACCTGAGTCTGAGGATGATGTAGTGGCACAGTCCCAGTGGTTATTGGTATTGGACCTGAGTCTTAGGATGATGCAGTGGCACAGTCCCACTCATTAGTGGTAATGGACCTGAATCTGAGGATGATGCAGTTTCACAGTTCCCCCTTGTTAGTGGTACTGGACCTGATTCTAAGGTTGATGCAGTGTCACAGTCCTCACTCATTAGTGGTAATGGACCTGAGTCTGAGGATGATGCAGTTTCACAGTCCCCAGTTGTTAGTGGTACTGGACCTGAGTCTGAAGTTGATGCAGTGGCAGAGTCCCCAGTGATTAGTGGTAAAGGACCTGAGTCTGAGGATGATGCAGTTTCACACTCCCCAGTGGTTAGTGGTACTGGACCTGAGTCTGAGGATGATGCAGTGGCACAGTTCCCAGTGGTTAGTGGTACTGTACCTGAGTCTGAAGATGATTCAGTGGCACAGTCCCAAGTGGTTAGTGGTAGTGAACCTGAGTCTGAGGATGATGCAATTTCACAGTCCCCAGTGGTTAGTAGTACTGGACCTGAGTCTGAGGATGATGCAGTTTCACAGTCCCCAGTGGTTGGTGGTACTGGATCTGAGTCTGAGGATGATTCAGTGCACAGTCCTCAGTGGTTAGTGATCTGGACCTGAGTCTGAAGATAATGCAGTGGCACAGTCCCATTGGTTAGCAGTATTGGACCTGAGTCTGAGTATGATGCAGTGTCACAGTCCCCAGTGGTTAGTGGTACTGGACCTGAGTCTGAGGATGGTGCAGTGGCACAGTCCACAGTGGTTATTGGTATTCGACCTGAGTCTGAGGATGATGCAGTGGCACAGTCCACAGTGGTTAGTGGTACTGGACCTGAGTCTGAGGATGATGCAGTGGCACAGTCCCCAGTGGTTATTGGTATTCGACCTGAGTTTGAGGATGATGCAGTGGCACAGTCCCCAGTGGTTAGTGGTAATGGACCTGAGTCTGAGGATGATGCAGTTCACACTCCCCAGTGGTTAGTGGTACTGAACCTGATTCTGAGGATGATGCAGTGGCAAAGTCTCCAGTGGTTAATGGTACTAGACCTGAGTCTGAAGATGATGCAGTGTCACAGTCCACAGTGGTTAGTGGTAATGGACCTGAGTCTGAGGATGATGCAGTTTCACACTCCCCAGTGGTTAGTGGTACTGGACCTGAGTCTGAGGATGATGCAGTGGCAAAGTCTCCAGTGGTTACCAGTACTGGGTTAGAATCTGAGGATGATGCAGTTTCACAGTCCCAGTTGTTAGTGGTACTGGACCTGAGTCTGAGGATGATGCAGTTTCACAGTGCCCAGTGGTTAGTGGTACTAGACCTGAGTCTGAGGATGATGCAGTGGCACAGTCCCAGTGGTTAGTGGTACTGTACCTGAGTCTGAAGATGATTCAGTGGCACAGTCCCCAGTGGCTAGTGGTACTGGACCCAAGTCTGAGGATGATGCAGTGGCACAGTCCCCAGTGGTTAATGGTACTAGCCCTGAGTCTGAAGATGATGCAGTGGCACAGTCCACAGTGGTTAGTGGTGCTGGACCTGAGTCTAAGGATGACGTAGAGGAACAGTCTCCAATGGTTAGTGGTACTGGATCCAAGTCTGAGGATGATTCAGTGGCACAGTCCTCAGTGGTTAGTGATCTGGACCTGAGTCTGAGGATAATGCATTGGCACAGTCCCCAGTGGTTAGCAGTACTGGATCTGAGTCTGAGGATGATGCAGTGTCACAGTCCCCAATGGTTAGTGGTACTGGACCTGAGTCTGAGGATGATGCAATGGCATAGTCCACAGTGGTTAGTGGTAATGAACCTGAGTCTGAGGATGATGCAGTTTCACAGTCCCCAGTTGTTAGTGGTACTGGACCTGAGTCTGAGGATGATGCAGTGGCAGAGTCCCCAGTGGTTAGTGCTACTGGACCTGAGTCTGAGGATGATGCAGTAGCACAGTCCTCAGTCATTAGTAGTACTGACCCTGAGTGTGAGGATGATATGGTGGCACAGTCCTCAGTGGTTAGTGGTACTGGAACTGAGTCTGAGAATGATGCAGTGGCAGAGTCCCCAGTGATTAGTGATACTGGACCTGAGTCTGAGGATGATGCAGTGGCACAGTCCCCAGTGGTTAGTGGCACTGGACCTGAGTCTGAGCATGATGCAGTGGCAGAGTTGTGTGTGCTACTGCCATCTCAGGAAAATGAGGAAGAGGAGGCCCTGGGAAAGAATAAGGTTGGGGAAATGGAGAGTGAAGGTGAGGAAGACACTTTCATCAATCCATCATGGAAGCCTGAAAATAAAAAAGCAAAGGGTGATAGCAAAGTGTACGAATTTTTCAAATTGAAGGGTAGGCAATCTCTGCCACAAAAGACAATGTGTGATGACACATATCACAGAAAACAAGCATTTGTCAATGCCAAACATTGTCTTGTTGGCATTGGCTTTGGTAATGCAGGAGTTAAAGAGATGCCTAATAGGAACGGCAGTGAAGTATTGAATCGACGCCAACCCCACCACCAACCTGCAAAGACTGACAGGCATTGGGGTGTGCCTTTGGGTCATCGGCCATAACACTCATGCCATTTCCCAACACCCTACCCTGCAGACACCAGCAAGTGTCGCAGTGTGCCTTGGGATCTTCGAGCCTTATGCTCACCCTATTCCATTAGGAAATACACAGAGATGGATGCAGTATAGGAAAATGGGGTGAACTTTGGGGCTGAAGAGTCCAAGACACACCTTGATGCCTCTCTGGTTGCAGGTTGGGGTGGGGATGGGGGTGGAATGGCATATGCATTACAGCCAACAATCCCAAGTCACACCCTGATGCCTGTCAGTCTCTACAGGGGTGAGTGTTATGGTTGGAAACCCTAACACCCCAGATGTTTGTTGGTATTTTCACTCCAGATTTTCAAAATGGGCTTTTCTGTGACCCCACCTCATGAACAGTGGCACTATCAGTTTGTTAGCCAAAAGGTGATTTTGCACAGCGACTGTGCCGTTTGGCACCACAAGTGCAAAAACACATTTCGGGCAGGATGTGAAAAATGACAGCTGTACTGTTCATGAGGAGGTGTAAAAAAATGGCAATGTTGAAAATGTGGAATGAAAATAAGAAAAATTGTCGAAGTTACGAACGTACGTGGAAACTGCTCAATACATGCTCGTAACACAGTCATTTTGTGATATTTTTTCAGCAAATTTGCAACATAGACTTTTCAGGACCTCACCTCATGAACAGTGGCATTGTTGTTTTGTTAATTGGTCCCAAAAGGTGATTCTGCACAGTGACCGTGAAATCGCCTTTTGGCACCGAATAATAAGATGACAGTGCATGTGATCATGAGGTGGGGTCCCAAGAACCCCATGTTGAAAATTTGGAGCCAAAATTCAGAAAAATGGCTGAGATATCCACCTAAGGTGAACCCCCCCCCATTGATGCTATTATACAGCTTACTGGCATTTCTTCATTTTACAATTCCGCTTTGAAGAGTCCAGATGTGTTCCTGCTCCACCGAAGATTGCAGCACCAGACCTCCCGAGATAAGTATGGCATGCGGGGTTGTGGGGAGGTGGAGTGCGAGAGGTGGGTGTGGGTTGGGGAGGGCACTGCTGACAACAAGGGACCATTTTCTTTTTTTCAGGTAAAAAAAAAAAATTTAAACCAGACATCGCGGGACATTTCATTGGGCACAATGGGGTGGGCCCCCAGTGTGCCACACAATGGGGTGGGAGGGAGGAACATGCCAACATGGTCAGCTTTGTGTGAGTGGCAGCACACTGGGGTGGGCTCCCAGTGTGCCATACTATGTGGGGGGGGTTGGGGACATGCCGACACAGGTATTGCACCCCCCAATGTTGATTTTGTTTGGGGATTGTGTCGTGGGGGCAGGAGCCTCCACCATGTTTATTGAAATGTTTCACCAGGAAAGGCACATACGGAGGTGTCACCTCTGCCACTGCATGGTGAGCTTGTCTCTGATTGCAGTGGCAGATTTCTTCAAGTTGGTGGCACTTTACATAATTTTTGTGTCAGCGCTAGCATGCTGGCTAATTGGGGAATGAGGGACACACCTACTAAAGTGTGCCCTGCATTCACCAACACTGACTACACTTCTCACTGTGTTAATACAAGATGTTGCTTGCGCACTCAAGACAACATAAGAAACAAGTGCGGGTGTGGTGGCCACCACAACCGGTGCTCCACATAAATTTGTGTGTCCTTCAAAATGCCTTGTGTGGGACTTTTTTTTATAACTGATCTGAAAGATGACACTGTGGTAGTATGCCAATTTTGTCAGGTCTGAGTAAGTCATGGCAAGAAAGGGTCTCATGTCGGCACAGGTGGACAGCATACCCATCTTATAGCCAAACACATGGCTAGGTGGCAAGTATATCAGTGGAAAGTGTCTGCAGGTGGTCTGGGAGATAGAGACGAGGGGGAGAATATTGTGGGGGGAAGATGACTGAGGAGAAGGAGGAGGAGGTCAGTAGTTGCTCTGAAAATGTGAAATCCCTGATGAGCAGCAGGAGCATCAGCATCACCCTGACACATCCCCTCAGCCAAAAATTTTTTGACACTGCTTTGCATCAGAAGAGTGGGCTTCATGGACACAACTCTGTGTTTGAGATTCCCCATCTCGACACGGAGTTGAGCCACTTCATCTCTTAACAAAGAACTTGAAGGAAGAGGATCTGCAGCTGGGGTCTCGTACTCTTCCTGGCCACAGCCCCCAAGTCCAGTTGCAGGTCCCACTTCCCTCATCAGTGCCCTCCTCTGGCAACTGTGCACCTTGCCATTGCTTGCTGTGCTGCTCCCCCAACCCCACAACACTGAAGGACCACTAGGAGTAGCACGGCCTCTAGCCCTCTCAGCTGCCTTCTTGTATTCCTCCCACTAACAGTGGTCTTACTTTAAGATTGGTGCGCTTCCCACCAGTGCCCAAGTGGCTGCCCTGTTTACCACGCTGAACAACTGTCTTTCACGGTTTGCACATCACAACACTGTTATCGCTGGGGTCCACATCAAAATATTCCCAAACTAGGGATTTGCACTGCTGCCTAGGAGAGGAGCCAGTGGTGGATGGCCTTGGGGATCCTTCTCATGGGGATCAGCCAGAGGTGGTAGTGGTACAACAGGGAAGGGGACACAGGGGATTTATCCCTTGCAAGTTCTTCTGGTGGTGGAACAGTATTAATAATGGGAGGCACTGTGGATAATGGGGGAAGGGATTCCTGCATACAAAGAAGCCATTGCTGCTACAGGCTTCTTGCTAGCATTATGTTCAACATCCAATGCTGCTGGTGCCAGCTATGTAGGTATCTGCTTCAGACAGATGGGACGGTGTGTCCCATCTGTCGGCCACATGACGGGCTTGCTATTCTCCCTCCCCTCCTTCCCCTCACTCTGGCTCCCACTCCTCCCACTCTCTCCTCCATCTCCACTCATTTTTATTTGTAACCAGCCCATTCCTGGGGTTACTAGAATCCCATCAGTTTTAGATCAGGCAGATAGCCTGGGCAGTCAGAGGGGTTAAAAACTCTCTGTAAAACACTGCATTACCACCTGCTCAGCTTTGCTGAGGCAGAGGATGATGTCATGGAATGTTGAACTCTTGCAGCTGCATAAGCTACAGTACTGTGCTGTTGCTGGACTTCAGTGAGTCAGTTCAGAGTGAAGTGTGTGGAATGAAGCTGAGAGTTCTACAGCAAGTGGTGCTGTACCCAGAAATCAATTACTAGAGGGAGAGACCCCAATTTGTTATTTACTGCCTTAGTACAGTAATCAACGGCTTGTTTCCTGGGAAGTGGTGGCTACCAGATCCTATGAAACCCTGCGGGGGTGAAGCTTTTTCACAGAAAGAGGAATGGGACTGAAGGTTCAGTGAGTACTTTGCGGCAACCCCAAGAGACTATAAGAGCTTTTAGAACTGCCCAGAATGTAGAGACTGTGTGTGTATAATGTACAAGATGTAGAGTTTGTGTGAGATCTGTGGATTTCAGGTGTTCTTTACAAGTGTCCTGAGGGGTACAAGAGGTGTGAGTACAAGTTTGTTTGATGTTCAAATGGGGGTGGGCTGGTGCCTTGTAGGAGCCCAAGATGGCTAGGATACAGATAGTCAGGACTCTGGCACAAAGATTGTGCAGTAGGATGTCTCTTATATCCCCTGTGGGGCTAGGGAATACTGTGTTCCTAAAAGAAATGGCAGAGAGAGAGTCTAGCTTTGGCCACAGTGAACTGATGACTCACTTTTGGTTGCAAGGAGACCTAACTGGTTACAAGAGGAATGGTCTAAGGTGTTAACTTAAGTCACCTAATGGTGCTCAAAATAATCCAAGTACTTCTGAAATAGGGCTGGATATTCATAAGTTCAGGTATCCCTGCTTAGGGTTGGACATCTGTGGGAAATGTGTATGTACGAAGTCTAAGTACTGCCTGAAAGAGGTTGTGAAATGTTTTGCCTGCTACCAAAGTGTCATCTGTGTCTGTACAGCTTCAAGCCTGGGGGTACCACCATTTCTGTTAACACTTTATCAGGAATAATAGACATACAGTAAAATCACAAATTTCTGGTTGTGGACAATCCATCTCTGAGTGACTTTTGTGATGTTCTTGGGGCTCCACAGATAGGAGACACACCATAGCCCTGGCACCTCTCTCCCCAACCTGGGTAAAGTAGAAATGTTTTGTAGCCCTCCCCAACCTCTGAGATGCATGAGCCAGGTGTTTACTCTAATGCCAGGGATGATACCTGCTTTCTGCCACTTGTGAGTGTTGCCTTGTCACAGTAACAAAAAGGGGGGGAGTCCCATTACAAAATTGGGGGCTTGTCCTAGGATTTGGGAGAGAGTAAAAGTTTGCCATGCAGAGGGTATGGTTGTGGTCTTTTTGTCTGGTGGCAATGCATCCTGCCAAAGGATTGTTTTGTGGAAGAAAAGCTGCCATCTGCCAAGAAAAATGCCTGCTGCATAATGTACAACTTGAGAGTGAACAACAGTATAAAACTTTTGAAAAAAAAAAGTGCTGTTATGGACTACTTTAATGGAACTTTGAAACTGTGCTTTGAAAGTGCTTAAAACTGTTCAAAATTGTCAAAATTGCTAGCTGCAAGTGATTTTGGGCCAAGAAACATTTGTTTGCTGTGGATACAATTTTCCAAGCCTGAGGAAGAAAGTATTACAGTCGCTATAAAGAGCTATGTTTTAAATGTCAAAATTCAGTAAAAGCATTTGTTTGGGACAGTAAGCAAAAGCTGAAAAGGAAAAAGTCAGTTGCACTTTAAAATTGGTCTCACGGCTCGAGGATCGCTGTGGAGCGAGATAAAGTGCCCTTTGCCTATTTGCTTGGTGTCGAGTGATTGGCTTTCTCAGTGAAGCTCCGCCCCCTGGTTGGAGCTCTGTACACTGTGCAGTGTTTGTGAAGGAGAGAGAGGAGCGTGCAAGGCATCAGGCCTACAGAGAGGAGTATCATTGGTGGACTGTTGAATTTTGCTTAAAGTGCTGGAAACAGTGCAAAAGTTGGGCTTTTCCCATGAAAAACATTGGAATCACTGTACCAGTAGCCACCGCAGTCTGTTTTCTTGCTGGTTGTTGGACAGAACCATTCAAAAAGTGAGAGCAAGTGCTGTCAACTCGTTTTTTATATGCCGCAGCAACAAAACTGAAGCAAGCAACTTCAGTAAGTACCAACAACACCTTTAATGCCAAGCAAAAGTTTTCTGGGCAGTTCAGAGCAAGTAAACAGAGTAAGAGAAATGCAATATGAATCGAATGGTGACACAGTGGAAAATGCAGTAGCCATGTTAGGGCAGAGGCAAAGAAGAAAAATGTAACAGCAATGCAGCAAACAAAATGCAGGCCACTAAATAAAAGTGGGCAGGCTAGAGGAAAGACTTTTAAAGTGATGAAAAGCAGTGAGAATTTGTGCATATTGTAACAGTGATTTAAACATGGCAAGTGGAGGCAAACAGTATCCACTGCATGTTAAAATATGCGTGACACAGAAAGAACAGGAATTGAGAAAGTTTGAAGATGAGTATAACTGTGTAGGAGCTCCCCTCAACATAGTGCTCCCAGGATATCCAGTTAGTGTGTGTGCAGTATGTTTAAAAGTTGGACGAGATGTCATAGCCACTCCCCACAGCCAGGACTGTACGAGAAATTTGGGCATGAGTATGGCTAGTGGCCCTCCTGGAGAGACTGTTCAATGTGTCCAGTTGGCCCCTGCATGGACCCTCAGTGCAGAGCATGGCTGTGAAAAACAGATTGGCCCACAGTGTGAGCAGAATGAAGTAGAAGATTTCCTCAAAGAAATTGTTGAGTGCGTGGCTGAGTGCAGCAAAGAGATACATGCAGCAAGTGGCCCCTTGGCAGAGGAAGAGGCTGAGAGGGGTTTGGCAGTGGCAGGATTTGAATCTGTGGACCCTTGGGCAGAGGATCTGAGTCCAACTGTGCTCAGTGGATGGTAAGGAACTGAGGACCTCATCATCTGGGAGGCCCATGCCTCCAGCAGCAGTGACAAATGGGTGTTTGCAGGGGTTTGACAGTAACCGACTCCTGGGTGGCCCATATGGAAGCATTGAGGCAAGGAGGATGTCTGATGGTGAGACTGGGACATCAGATGCAGCAGCTGAACTTTTGGAGCCCTCAGCAGAAGGGCGGGGCTCCAGCGTGCAAGAGGTAGGAGGACACAGGTATGGACTGCCTTTTGCTTGTGTGGAATAAAGATGCATGGTTGCATCAGACTTGGCTGTCCCCAAACCAGGCTGAGGGCCTGCATTTGCAAAGAGCAGCAAGGAGGAGAGCTGAGAAGGAGTTTGGAGTCAAATATCCATTCATGAGAAGGTGGATGTGGGAGGAAATTGAGGACTGGAGAGAGCAATGGTTGCTGGAGGAAGCCAGGGCATCTACAAGTGAGCTTTGGTACTGGATGAATGGACTTAAACCATCTAGTAGAGAAAAAGTTTGCAAAAACAAAGTAAATTTTTGGAATGTGGGTCACACCCTCCATCTGGACTCAGTAATAGCAATTGACCGAGAAGGCAATAAGACAGTGCACTCGGTAAAGATGATCTGTCCAGATGGAACAGTTATCCGTGGTCCTCATCCCCGGTGGTACTACCCTTGAAAGTACCTGGAAGATCCAGCATGTGAAAATAACATAAAAAGACTGTAAGCTGTGGTCGTCAGGCCACAAAAGCAGCAGGCATTGGCCGAAGAAAGAAGTATCTGCATCAGAGGAAGAGAAATACCTGGAAGTGAAGATCACTAATGACCTGAAGCACCTCACGCAGTGCAAGAAAGCAGCAGCAAAGGCAAACAAGATGCTGAGATGCATATCTAGGGGATCAGTAGTAGGAGAAAGGAGGTTATACTGCCATTGCACAGGTTACAGTTAAGGTCTACATCTAGAGTATGGAGTTCAGTACTGGTGCCCACACTCAAAAGGACATTAACCTGCTGGAGAAGGTTCAGAGGAGAGCTACAAAGATGATAGCAGGTCAGCAGGGTAAGACATATGAAGAGAGATTGAGGGCAATGAACATGTACTCCCTGGAAGACAGGAGAGAGAGAGAGGGGACATGATTGGGACCTACAAGTACTTGAAAGGGATAAATAAGGTTGTTAATTAGAGCTTCTTTAAGCTGCGTGTCAACCATAACATGAGGGGGCACAGTCTTAAGCTGGAGGGTGGAAGGTTTAGGAGGGAGATCAGGAGGCACTTCTTCACAGACAGGGCGGCGGACACTTGGAATGTGCTGTCAGAAGAGGTCATCTTGTTGAAGACAGTGGGCAGCTTTAAGAGAGGCTAGGATAGGCATGGGGAAAGTAAGCATCATGGGTAGGGAGGATGGGAGTAGTGGGAGGAGGGCAGGGACATTAGCTCAAGCTGTGGACCCTGCAATATGAGCAGACTTGATAGACCAAATGGCCTTCTTCTGTTGGCTTCTTCATATGTTTGTATGAAAGATCCAGAAGGTCAAGTGCTTTGTCCCTCTGGGAGCAACGAGGGAGGTCATGGCTGCAGTTTCTTCTTTGGTCAGCAGAAACCAGATCCAGAGGTGTCGTGGAAGAATTTGATTCAAAGACCTGTCTTCAACCTGAGGAGGGAAGAGGTCCCAAGAGTGAGAGAGGTGATGCAGAACAGTCAGCCTGCACTTCTGAACTGGTAGGGCAAAGTTTCCTATTTTTCTGTTTGTAGTGATGTCTCCTAAAGTTGTGATGCCCTATCTCCTTAGTCCAGTGGACATCTTGGCCCAGATATTCAAAAGGGTTGCGCATGGTGCAAGAGTGTTGCACCATGCACAATCCACTGATGCGCCCCGGTGCGATATTTAAAAGGGAAAAGTGCACCTGCACAAATCCCGATGCTTGGGGACGCATCAGTAATGTATGCAGGCATAGGTGGGGGGGCGTGCCCATGCATAAACTGCACAGCCCGATATTCAGCCCGGGCCATGCAGAGTTATGCAGGCGCAACCCCTACCTGTGCCTGCACAAAGTTATGCTGAAAAAAAGGAACAAGTCGAGGGCTACCCACAGGTGAGCTGCCGCCTTGCAGGTGGCCCTGGACTTGTTCCCACCACACCTGGCGGTACCCCCCATGCCCTGATCACGGGCTGGAGTGTAACCACCCCCATTAACCCGATCGCGGGCATAATAGTAATCCCCATTAGCCCGATGCGGGCATATTAGTAATCTCCCACCATTAGCCTGATCCGGGCATAACTGAACCCCAGGTAGCCCGATCGTGGGCATCAGACCTCCCAAAGTCCAGCATCCTTGCTGGTCCGGTGGACGCGGCGGTAGCCGATCGCTGGCGACATCCTCACCCCCATGCTCCAAATTCCTGGTGATCTGGTGGCCCTCACCCCATCCACCCACAGAGCCCCACCACCCCACTCCCCTGTCAGCCATCATTGGCTCACCAATGGAGTGTCAGCCTACCGAGCTGTCAGTCAGCGGTCAGCGGGCAGCAGGCGGTGGGTGCTGCCACCGCGCTGGACGGGGAGCGGGTGGTGGGGCTCCATGGGTGGATGGGGTGGGGGCCACCAGATCACCAGGGATTTCGGAGACAGGGGGGTGAGGATGCTGCCCGCAATCGGGCTACTCGCTGTCCACTGGACCATCAGGGATATTGGACTTTGGGGAGGTCTGATGCCCGCGATCGGGCTACTCGGAAGGTTTCAGGTGCCCGCGATCGGGGCTAATGAAAGGAGATACTAATATGCCGGATCGGGCTAATGGGGAAAATCTATTATGCCTGTCGAGCTAATGGGGAAGATACTATTATGCCCGTGGATCGGGCTGCAGGGGGCATCGTCCCGCGATAGCTGCTGCTCTCGGCAGGGCACCAGGCGCAAGTCGTCCGGGATCGGCGCACCTGATGCACGGCATGCAAATGGGGCCATATAGATGCAATGCCCCCGCGCCTTGATAAATTATGGCTCCATTTGCATGTCACCCTTGAATATTGTAGGTGCTGTGCATGGCGCCATGGAACTTGTACCACCACATCTCAATGCTCCACTTGACCACTTACGCTGGCGCAGTTCCACTGTGCCATGCATGCGGGTGGAAGTTAGGGCGAGCATTCGTGCTAGTTGCGCCATAGCCGCAACTCCGCTGAATATCGCCTGACCACACCCTTGCACAACTATTTTGAGCGGGCGAGGGCTTGCACCACAAAATGGCTTAGTTTGAATATCTGGGCCCTTGTTTGCACATTTACGGTAGGCCCTGTGCCTGCTTACAGAAACAGTTCTGGGACTGGCTTTGGCCATCGTCCATAAAAACCTTTCTTGTGTGGGAGTGTCTTGTGCACTCAGGACATTACTAGAGGTGGTGAAGTCCATCAACCTCACTCGTGAGTATTTCGTGTATAACCCAATTTTGCAAAATACTCTGCAGTTGCGAACTGAATTCATTTGCTGCACAAGAATGCAAAGTTGCCATTGAAACATATGGACTTAGAGTAACTTCACCTTTCTGAATTTCACATTGCTGTGAAAAAAGCGAAGTTGCTGAAACCTATGGACTTAGTTATCTGGCCTTTCCTTTGGCTCCCAAAGGCATATTTTGCAATGATTCATGGGATGGCAGGTCACATAGGCTCTATATGAGCTTGCACAGCCTCAGTTGAGTGTAGTGTGTGGTTACACGAGGTCCCTGCACCCTTATTGGTACTCCCAGAGATACACCGTAGACAGCTAGCACTTAGGTTTATGTTATACTAACACATAGGGCTAAGGGCATCTACCGTACAAGAGTAGATGCCAGGATATGTATGCATATTATTGTTATACACTTTACTTTCTAATACACATATGTATTTCTTACTTGCAAGATGTTAGGACATCTGTGTCCTTGTAATGATTATGATATAAGTCGGCAATGCCATCTTCTGATGATTTGTATTATTACACGGCTATGTACAACTGTACTTCCTTTGTCTTTACAAAGTGATGACTACTACAAAATTGTATAATGTTATCTTGGACTGAGGAGCCACCTCTAATTTAGCCAATGGGGCTCACCTCTGTAATTAGAAATGTTTCTATTGTACAGTAACCATGGTAATTATCATAGGTATATAATGTAAGACATTACGTCTTATACCTTGGAGACCCCAGGAGACACAGAGAATTTTCAAGGTATAGGGAATGCTTAGCACTGGCTCCCAGTTCCTTTTTGGTAAGAACTGTTTAGGGCAATTGTGATTAGCTTTTTGGTAGTAATAAACAAGTTTATTACTCTTTTGCAATGTGTTTGTGATTCCTTGCATGCCCATTATTGCCAAGAACCTGAGAGTGAGGTTCAGACCTCCTGACAATTGGCGACCGTGACAGGACATATATGGTGTTTGCAAAGTTTCGCTTGTAGCTTAAAACTTTTCCCTTCCCAACGGGGACTGTAGGTGTGCATTCCTGCATCATCTCTCCCATTCTACGACCACTTTGTAATCCCTTATAAAGTCTGGCTGCTTTCTGGGTGTGGTCGATGCTGACTCAACCCACCCCACGGCAATTTTGAATTGTAAGCTTACAAGTGCACAGTAGCCCGTTAGTGAATAAGTGTACCTGTTGTGGATCAATACACAACATGGAGCCTTTTTCACAGTTTAATTTTTCGTTCCCTCCCACACAATGGCTATCGTATCAAATATCTGCGCAAAACTGAGACTTGATGTCTCAAACTTCCTTGCCTCCCATGAAGGATGGGCTGACTTCACGTGGGACGCAAGTCAATCCGACATCCCTATACTGGGGATTTCAACCCAGTACATGGAGACGAGACAAACAGCCAAAAAGCAAAAAGCTAAAGGGCTATTGGTCGCGGCTATTTATGCTGCTCTGGAAGCCTCCAAAGCGAGGTTTCAATCTCTTGACCTGCAAATCTCATCTCTTTAGCAGGAGATGGAGTTGCAGGAAATGGAATTGTGAGATGTGAGCAGAATTTGAGTCTGAGCTTCAAACATTGCAAAATAAAAAGGATTCCTTTGCATCATTCTGCCCAGGCAGGCAAGCAAGAACTTTGTATGTTGAAGCAGGAGTGTGAAAGTTTGAGATAGGATAAGGGTCAGGCTTTGCAAATGAATGACTTGTTAAGTAAAACAAATGAACAATTGAGTGAAGAGTTGGGAGAGATGCAGGATGAGATAAACCAGGTATGTAATGACTTAAAAGTGGCTACTAGGGACAATCGCAAATTGAGTGCCGCATGTAAAGTGTTGCAAAAACAAATGCAAGATGAGGTTAATGTGAATGTTGCAAATGTGAATCATGCAAAATGTGAATCCAAGATGGTAAAACTGTGCCATCAGTGAGAGGTGTTGGCAAGACACGTCAAGGCGATGTGAGGTGTAGCCCCTGCCTTGACCAAGTCATCTGAGGTGGAGGTGTCAGATGATGACATCTCACAATACAATGCCCAGTTACACCCCTACTATGGCCCAGATACCACACCCTGCCGTCCACAACATGGCAGACCCCATCACATAACACTCATGTCATACGTCATTGATGTCAAGACACACATCATGGGTGATGCCAACATGGGGACCCCCATGATAGGGGGGGAGCAGGCCCAGGCCTAGTCCCAATGGCACCACTGGTGCCTGTTATTAATGTGGAAGACAGGCAAGAGATAGAAACAATGATCAAAACTGCAATAAGTACTGTGCCCATTTCTGAAAGAAATAAACGGATTCTCAAGACCCAAATTAGGCAGCTTCTACACGAGGCTGGGACCCAGGATGGCATGGTTTGGTCAGTGGTGACAGCTGCAGCCCTGGATGGCATCCAGGTAACCTTTCTCTGCCTGATCAGCCCAATAATCCCCTACAAATGGCCTACTCTGTTCAGCAAATAGCTGACAGCATTGGTTGGATGAGCCCATCCGACAATCTCAGTTGCCACTTGGAAAAGGTGCATACTAAATGTGAAATGCTTAGTCTTGCTGCAGACTATCAAGTTCAGATCCTATAACAGATCATTGATCCTGGACTATGGGCCAGACTCCCTGATGCCATCCATTAGGACGGCCACGCCACCTTTGATGACATAGCAGCTTAACACATTTTTGCACACAGCCTGGGTGTAGTAGGAGTGATTTTCACATACCCTGTGAAACAGAATGTAAAAGAAAGTCCAGTGACTTTCCACCAAAGACTATGGATGGCCTACCAAGCAGGAAAGCATCTTGCGAAAGAAGCCGCAGATGTGGACCTTTTCAAATATAAGACCCTGTTCCTTATGAACATGATCCCTGCAGTGAAAGAGAAGGTAGAGCCAACCACCTATCCCACCATGGAGAGGTTTGCCAACATTCTTCGGAAAACTGAGAGGGTTTATCAACTCTACAGCCGTGATTTAGGCTCCAGTTCCAAAAAGGTAGCTACCGTGGAGACCACTCCAGAGGCCACGACTCACTACACAGTGGAGGGACAGGCCCAAGAGAAACAGTCCCTCCCCACGGGTAACCAACAACCCCAGCAGGCCCAACAACAAACACAACAACAATCCTGGGGTAGGAACCGGAACTACTATAAAAATAAGAAGCACCATAAGAATAAGGGTAAACAACAAAGACCAGGCCCTTCGTATAGGGAGATAGCTGATGAGAATCGGAAGTTCCGAGAGCTCTCGGCAAGTGTGATCCATTACGGATGCTGTTCCTGTGCAGACCCTTGCAACCATACAACCGGAAAGCAGGCTTCAACAGGCCGTGGAGACACCTGAAGTACAGGCACCCAGGTCCACACAGGCCTGAACCCAGAAGTGGCTTCCTATGTAACATCAGTGCAGCATAGTGAAGTGGTTCAAAGGAACCGAGCCCAAACTCTCTTCCATGAGACTCCCCATGCTTCCCGCTGGTACAGATTGACAATTACAGGCCCCAGTCCGTATTGTAAACAAGCTGGTCTTGGATATGAATGGAAGGCCCTGCACCGAGGCCAAAGTCGGGGTCCACCTACTAACAGTACTACTGGATACAGGTGCGGCTGTGTCTGTATTACAGAATGACCACCCAGACACATCACCTAGGTCCACCGGATGGATGAACCAACATGTCTGGTGTAGACAGAACTAGGTTACCTGCATACTGCTCCATGCCACTACCTGTGATATTGGGACACCTGAAGGCCTATCACACCTTCCAGCTAATGGTATTGCATGACCACCCCAGTATAATTGGAATTGACTTTCTAGCACCACATGGCTGTGTGGTGGATCTAACCAACATGTTGCTGATACAAATCCAGGGACAATACCACACCATCTTGATCCCTGATTCACATGTGGTTGCAACAATATCTGTCAATGACAAAGAGTATGATGTCATAAATCTGTTCAAGAACCACAAGCTTTACCCAAAGCTCCTTCCCATCCTACAAAGGCATCTGGAGGCATTTACCACCAACAAGCATGACTGTGGAAAAATGCACACTGTCATTTAAGTGACAGGCCCAGCACATGAGAGGCAATGGCAATACCCTTTCCACCTGAGGCCTTGCCTTCTCTTAGGGAAACAAGAAAATCACTCCTCAAGCAAGGTGTAATCAGGACATGTGTCTCTACTGCTAACTCCCCAGTGTGGCCTGTGAAGAAATCCACAGGTGTCTGGAGACTTAGTATTGACTACAGGAGACTGAACTAGGTCACCCCAGTTGTGCCCCAACTGTGGCATCAGCACCTGATGTGCTGTGACTTTTGACCCCTGACCAGAAATGGTTCAGTGCCCTAGACATCTCCAATGGTTTCTGGTCATTGCCATTGGCTCCCAAGAGTCAATATAAGTTTGCCTTCACCTTTGAGGCAGGCAGTACACCTGAACCTGCTTACCACAGGGGTTCCATAACATCCCTCCATTCCATCTACACATGATGGATGCCCTTGAGGGTTTCTCTACACCCCAGTGTCTCTTGCAGTATATGGACAACCTGTTGTTGGTGACAGCCACACAGGAACAACATCTGGATCTCTTGGATGAACTATTGACTCTCATCCAGAGAGCAGGCCTCAAATGTAATCCTGCAAAAGCACAACTATGTCAGAAAGAGGTACTCTTTCTGGGCCTTAGGATAACAGATGAAGGCTGAAGCTCCACCTGGAAGAAAATACAAGGATTGCAGGACTTTCCATTGCCCACCAGTGTGGCCAGTCTTAGGAGATTTCTAGGTATGGTAAACTATTCCAGAGATTTTATTTGTGATATTGCACAGAAGGCTGCTCCTCTGTATGAGCTACTGAAGAAAGACATACCCTGGAATTGGGGCCCTATCCACAACCAGGCTGTGACATCACTGAAGCAGGCCTTGGCCTCAGCTCCAGCTCTGGTCAACCCCAATCCAGTCTTGCCATTCCATCTGGAGTGTGCCACCTCTCACATTGCCATGTCAGCAGTGCTGGACCAGAAGGTTCATGGCACCCTGAGACCCATTGCATATGCATCACAGCTCTTTACACCAGTGGAACAGAAGTACAGCCTTTGTGAAAGGAATCTTCTGGCTACCTACTGGGCTGTAAAGCACTTTCTGTATATCATTGGGTACTCTCCACTGATCATTAACACAAACCATACCCCAACTACTTTTCTGCTATCAGACAGAGTGAATGATGGGTCAGTCTCCAACACCACACTGACACACTGGTCACTTCTTCTCCAGGATAGTGATAGCAAGGTCCACCCAACCAAAATGCCATCCATGCTGGCACATGGCCTCCTTTTCCAAGGCGAACCCCATGACTGTACACTGCAACCACCTGATCTTCCAGATTCAGGTCCTTTCCTCCCTGCCACACCACAACTGCTTGAAAGTACATTGTTGCCTCATATCTTTACAGATGACTCAGCTTCCTACTATCAGCGGGAACAAATTGCAGGGATGGACATATTCGTCATTTGCCCTTATGGTAACACTGTTAAAATTTGTAAGTGTTGCCATGTGGCATCATCACAGTATGCTGAGATGGCAGCAGTGGCCTGCGCCCTCGAGTTCATCCAGCATGGAACTGAGGACACCATCATTTTCACAGACTCTAACTGGGTTTGTTGTTCCCTTATAGAATTTCTTCCTTTCTGGCAGAAGAACTCCTTCCTCTCTTCTGATGGCAGCCCAGTGAAACATAAGGAACTGGTAATATACATTCATTCACTGGCACAAAAGTTTGCACACAAACTCTATGTACACAAAGTCAAAACTCACTCCATACATGACCTCTATCATGCCTTCAATGACACTGCTGACACCCCTGCAAAGGAAGGGGCCCGAGGGGGGGACACCTGGATGATGGACCATCCAGAGACCAGAGCGGCCATACACATTGCAGCAGTCAGGAAGAAATCTGAACCCTTTTCCCCCTTGGACCTTTCAGCAGCACAGCACGCTGAATCTGAACTCAAAGATGTGTTTAGATTCCTTGACAAGGATACTGAGAAGAACCTTCCTACCCATAACCCCTACTGAAGGCATGAAGGTACGTTACATCTGTTCCCTGATGACAAGCTCATTTGGTATCAACTAGATGACAGCCCCACCAAGTTGTGGGTGGTTCCCCATCATTTTAGGTCAGAATTTCTGTTCCAAGTGCATGACACCCCCACTGGTAGATACCAGGGAGTAGAAAACACCCTTCAAAGGCTCAAGACCACTGTCTGATGGCCTGGTGTCACCAAAGATGTCAGACAATAAATAGACAATTAAACAACCCCATCCCTACAAAAATGAAATGCCAAACTGCTACCACAAAGACAATCTGGCCCTTGGCATGCTATACAAATTGACTTTATTAGCCCTCTGACCAATAACAGCAGAAACAACAAATACACCCTTGTGGTTACTGACCTTTTTCCTAAGTGGGTTGAAGCTTTCCCCACTGAGACATGTACTGCTAAAACCACTGCCAAAATCCTGGGACAACAGATTTTCTCCAGGTGGGGCCTACCTCTTAAGGTAGACTCAAATAAAGGAACCAGTCTTACAGGTGAGTTGATGAAGTAATCACTTGAATTCTAGGGAGTTCAGCAGAAGTTCCACATACCTTATCACCCACAATCTTCAGGTCAAGTAGAAACAGCCAACAGATGGATTAAGCAAATGCTTTCCAAATTCATTGAGGACAATCCCAAGACTTGGGATTCCCTATTGCCGTTACTCCTTATGGCAATCAGGGGTACACCCTCAGGCACCACCCAGTTGACACCCTTTGAGGTGATGACTGGTAGACAGATGAGATTACCTGAGCACCTGTTGTTTGACCTGCACACCCCCATTGTAGACCATGTGTCTGCAGACCAATATGTGGAAAAACTTAGACAAGACCTCATACACACTCATTTGTATGCTGCCAACTGCATGGGCAAAGTTCAGCAACAGTCCAAAATACAGTTTGACAAACATGCACAAGAAGTGGATTGGCAAGTTCGAGATCAGGTAATGGTTCTCAAATTTGCACATCCCATACACTCCTTCTCCAACAAGTGGGAAGGCCCTTACCCCATTGTCAACAAACTCAGTCCAGCAGTCTATCAGGTTACTCATGCGCAACAACAAATTGACTGACAAATGGTTACATGCTAACCAGCTGAAACTGTACAATGGAGTATAATTACTTTTCTTCACCCCATTGGGCGGAATAGTACTAATTTACTAATGTTTGATTTTCCTTTACAAATACTCTGACAAGATGGCTATCTTGTTCTACCTTCTCCTCATCTCAGGAGTTATCCCCTACATCCAAGACACAGTAAAGCAACTCCTTCCTTACCTGGATGTTACAACATCTAACCCAGAGGGAGTTTCCATCAATATACCCAACAATTTGATTACTGTACAGAAAGGTTCAGATGCCTACCTCACTGCCTCAGTTGTTACTCCTGATAAATCTGCCCATCAAATTGAGTGGCAGACCACATTTCATGCCAACAAAGCTATGCTTGCACTTACTAATAATGGTGATATGAATAGTGCACTTACTAACACTTGGTTAGAGATTACTTTTAAAGATTTTGTTATTATACAAGCATTTTTGATATTTTTTCTTATTATTATGCTATGCTGCCTATGGCGTACACTGCGCCAACACCGTGAGCAGCTGGAGTTCCTTTGCAAGGCTTGTGCGTTGAGGCTGTAAACAACCCCTGCTTGCTATTCACTTCCTTACTCTTGCTGTGTTGCCCCTTGTGAGGCAACAAGAGGGGGAATACAAAATCACACATGCCCCCACAATACAAAGCATCATGGGCTGCATATGCAAATCACCACAGAATATTATGCTGGTTCAACTTTAAGCAGACATGCATGGTGCTGAATTAAAACAAAAAACAGTTTAAAAGACAAAGAACCTCTGTGTGCAAGCACTGAGGCAATGGTTACCCCAGAGGACATTTGGCTGGGAAGCCAAGTTTCAAAGAAATACAAAATCATACATGCCCCCACAATGCAAAGCATCATGGGCTGCATCTGCAGATCACCACAGAATATTATGCTGGTTCAACTTTAACCAGAAATGCATGGTGCCGAAAGGCCTCTCACACAGTTTGCAAAGGGTGCCAACAGAAGACATAGACACGTGTTTCGTCCTACCAGGACTCATCAGTATGCCTCATCTGTTTGACACCCCAGTGGAATGAACCAGCTACCCTAAGATGGTCGATTTAGGTTATGTTGTGGTGAACCCAATTAAAACAAAAAACAGTTTAAAAGACAACCTCTGTGTGCAAGGGGGGGAATGTTACACGAGGTCCCTGCACCCTTATTGGTACCACCAGAGATACACCGTAGACAGCTAGCACTTAGGTTTATGCTATACTAACATATAGGGCTAAGGGCATCTACCGTACAAGAGTAGATGCCAGGATATGTATTCATATTATTGTAATACACTTTACTTTCTAATACATATATGTATTTCTTACTTACAAGATGTTAGGACATCTGTGTCCTTGTAATGATTATGATATAAGTCGGCAATGCCATCTTCTGATGATTTGTATTATTACATGGCTATGTACAACTGTACTTCCTTTGTCTTTACAAAGTGATGAGTACTACAAAATTGTATAATGTTATCTTGGACTGGGGAGCCACCTCGAATTTAGCCAATAGGGCTCATCTCTGTAACTAGAAATGTTTCTGTCTTACAGTAACCATGGTAATTATCATAGATATGTAATGTGAGACACTGAGTCATATACCTTGGAGACCCCAGGAGACACAAAGAATTCTAGAGGTATAGGGAATGCTTAGCATTGGCTCCCAGTTCCTTTTTGGTAAGAACTGCTTAGGGCAATTGTGATTATCCTTTTGGTAATAATAAACAAGTTTATTACTCTTATGCAATGTGTTTGTGATTCCTTGCATGCCCATTATTGGCAAGAACCTGAGAGTGAGGTTTAGACCGCCTGACAGTGTGCAGTGGAAAGCTGGAGTTAGTTAGGTCTCAGAGTTGTGTTATGTAAAGCTTAAAAAAAAATCTACGTTTGGACTTTTGAGTCCAGATTTAGTACATTGTGTGTTCTGTTCCCTTGTGTGTCTGTATCATCGATCGTTTATTGATTCTTTGTGAATTTTGCATCTTAAATTAGTACTTTCAGTGTCTGTACCCTGAGAGACAGTGCAGAAATGTGCTTCGGGGGAGGGGCGGATCTGTGGTGTAGGAGGGAGATCCATAGACTACAGTGTGAAAGGCAGTCTTGCTAACTGTTGAGGCTAGTGTTTAGTATGGTGTGTTCAGTTGTGTACATAGTTACACACAGCAATACTTCTAGTAATTTTTGATAATTTTGTGCTGTTCACTGTTCATTTTTTTCTTTCTTTCTTTGACTGCGTTTTACTTTACAGAAGTGTTAAACTTTCTCTGCGAAGAGATGATCACTTAAACTTTCTGTGCAAAGAGATGATCACGCAGAGCTGTTTCTTGCTGCAGCACTGCTGCCAAGAAGACTATTTCTTGTGTGCCTCCAAATGGTAGCAGTGGAAGTTGTGACGATAATGAGGCAGGTTCATCAGGGGCTAGCCATGTTAAGTCTGGTCGTTGTGGACTTGTGGACGTGGTAGTACTAGTCGGCAGTAGAAGTGAAAGGCAGTAGTTGCTGCAAGTGCAGGGATTTCTGTGACTAAGTTTTCAGGCAAGTACCTGAAATTATAGCAAGAGGAACAGAAAACACTTACTTTTAAATCTAGCACAGTTTCAATTGAAGCCCCCAACCCCAACTCCACAAAAAACAAGAGAAAATAATGAACTTATTAAACAACGGAACATGGCAATATGAATGGAAAGCAGCATGTTTGGTCATTGTTGCAAAAGCAGACCATCATCTGAAACAGGGAGGTGCCAGAAATAAAGCAAGGAAGTCATACTCAGCAGACACAGTGACTTACAATTAATGTGTAATCATTAATACAGAACTACTAATAATAATATTTTATTTATTTAATAATAATATTTTTATTTTTAAGGCGCCTTTCAAAAAACCAAGGCGCTGTACAAGATAAAAGCAAACAGTTCAGATAAATAAACAGTCATTAAAATCAGACAGCGCCATAAATATAATTACATAAAATGATCAGTCATCATAAGCCAGGTGCCACAAATAGGTTTTTAAGGCTGATTTAAAGCCCTCCACAGTCATGCACTCCCGTAACCAACGAGGTAGAGAATTCCATAGTGTGGGAGCCATGAACACAAAAGATCTGGCCCACGAGAGAAATTCAAACGTACCTTAGGAATCTCTAGCAACCCCTCACTGTCTGAGTGGAGCAATCGCCCAGGGCAATAGGGAATCAGAAGCTCTTTCAGGTAGTCCGGGCCCAGTCCATGTAGGACTTTGAAAGTCAGCAAGCCAACTTTAAGGGTGATCTGCCACTGAACTGGCAGCCAGTGCAGTTCGTGCAGCACCAGCGTAATATGACAAGACCGAGGAGATCCTGTCAAAAGCCGGGCTGCTGCGTTCTGCACCAGCTGCAGGTGGCAGATTTCCACCCCAGAAAGCCCTAGGTATAGGGAATTGCAGTAATCTAAGCATGAGGATACAAAGGCGTGGATCAAGGTAGGAAGGTTGCTGGACAGTACCAGATGTTTAATCCTGGAGATATTCCTTAGATGGTAAAAGGAAGATTTGATTATAGCCGACACCTCGAATGTAGGGTCAACCTCTCATCAAAAATTACCCCCAGGTTTCTCACCTGGTTAGAGGTTTGGAGGGGGGCACCCCCGAGAATAAGTCCAGAGGGTGACCTACTTCCCAAACCTCCTGTCCAACGACCAGGTTCCACAACCATCACTTCAGTCTTACCAGAGTTCAACTTCAGCCAGCTTGAATCCATCCACTCCTGGATTTCTTTGAGACAGTTATTAAAGATTGAGAGAGCTCTGTCCTGGTCAGGTGCAAAAGAAAGGTAGAGCTGGGTATCATTGGCTTAACAATGAAACCTCAGCCCATACCTTCTTACAATGTCTCCGAGGGGTAGCATATACACCGCAAACAACATGGGCAACAAAACTGAACCCTGAGGAACCCCACAAGACAGAGAAACTGGATCTGATGAAAACACTCAAGATACCACTCTCTGAGTTCTTCCAGTGAGGAAAGATGTAAACCATCTGAGCACAGTTCCTGTTATTCCACAGATGTACCTCAGGCAGCTAAGTAACAACCCATGGTCCATGGTTTCAAAACGCTGATGATAGAGCCAGAAGAATCAAGATGGAACGGTTCTTCCGATCTCTAGCCATCAGGAGATCATTGAGCACCCGAACAAGCGCTGTCTCGGTACTATGTCTCTATCGTAAACCAGACTGGAGGGGCTCGTAGATGCCATGGATGGTCAAGTGGTCCTCTAGTTGTGCTGCCACTACTTTCTCAATAACCTTCCCTAAAAAGAGAAGGTAAGAGATAGGTCTGCAGTTAGCATGGCAGTTTGGATCCAAAGTAGCTTTCTTCAAGAGAGGTATCACTATTGCTTGTTTCAGAGAGTTAGGAAACTCCACAGATTCCAAGGAGCACCAAATTATCCTCACTAGGACCGGACAGATAACATCAAGACAACCCAAAATCAGGGAAGTTGGTCTAGGGTCCAAACTACAGCATGTAGGGCGTACATCCTGGATGATCCGCATGACATCCACGAAGTCGAGGTGGCTGAAGGTACTCCAGCAAAACCGAAGGACAGTGACCTCATGCTGATCACAAGCAATACCCAAAGAGTGTGCTGGTAGGATCTCCACCCTGATGTTGGCTACCTTATCAGCAAAGAAACAAGCAAGGTAATTGCACTCTATTTGCAAAAACGCTTTCCTAACCTGAAGACAGGCTGGGCTGCACAGTCTGTCCACAGTTCAGAACAGCTGAGCTGGTCGGTTCTGAGCTGCCACAATCTCCCTGGACAGGAACTCTGCCATCTTACGGGTGATTGTGGATTGATAGACTTGATAATGGTCCATCAATCTATGGTGGTCGGCATCAAGGGCAGATTTCCGCCAGTGATGCTCTAGCCTTCGTCCTAGTCACCACATCTCCCTCAAAACCCCGTCAAACCATGGGGATCGAGGGCGAAGGGAAAGAGGATGAACTCGGACTGGAGCAATGACATCCAATGCCACCAAGACGGTGGTATTATAGGCCAACACGAGGGTCTCTGGATCATTACTTGCCACAGAGAGGGACGATAGGTCAAGTACCGCAGATAGGCTCTGAGAACTTAGATCTCTTAAAGGGCGGTACCTGACCATGTCCACAGGGAAGGCCTACAAGGGGGTGCTAAACTAAACCCCACGGTGTAATGATCAGATCACACAACTGGTTCTACTCCCAAATTGGAGGCCTCAATCCCTAGGAGGAAAACCAAGTCGAGAGAGTGTCCATATTTATGAGTAGCAATGGTAACTACCTGTGTAAGACCCAGAGATGTCATTAACTGGAGGAAGTGCTGTCCAAATTGTGAGAGTTCGTCGTCGATCTAGGCATTAAAGTCACCCAGAACCATCAGTCTGGGTGACTCCAACGTCATGTCGATGACGAAGACTGCGACTTCTTGAAGGAATCGTTTCCCATCACCGGGTGGACAGTAGATGAGGGCAATCCGACAACCTACACCTGCTACTATGGTACACTCCAACGACTCTGCTTCCTCAGCTAGTACACTCATGAAGTTCAGTTTGGTTTAAACAGACCGCAACCTCCCCCACCATCCAGTCTCAGGTGGTGTATCACTGAGTACCCGGGCCAGAATTTTAATCCAGTCAGTTCTCGGTGAAGCAAACCAGGTCCACTGTTTCAACAAGATCTGCAATAATTGCAGTCTTGTTTTTAATGGACCTGGCATTGCATAACACCGCCCGAGTTGGATGAACCTCTCGGGCTGCCCGAACCATCTGTCTACTACAATCAGTAGTGCCCTTGGGTATGGAAACCAGACACAATACCCCCCTCTCTGGGTTCCATTTCACCCCAGGTCATCTCCTGGAACCTACTACCCCAATGTGACGGCACTCCTCATTGGCTCTCCGCTGTTCGCACCCCCCTTCCTCCAACTCCTAGACGTGACACCCAAATCCCTACACCATTGGTAGGTAGCAAACTGGAGAGGATGAGGAAGAAAAAGGACAGAGGGCGCGAAGAGCAGAGGGCAAATAGTGCACGACTGCAGGGGCCAACATCCCAGGCATTTAATAGCTCAAGCACTAGAATTAAAATAAATATCGTAAATAATCCAAACAAATAAAATCTAAATTAATAAATAACCAAATCTCACAAGAGACACCAGTTAAAACAAAAACCATACAGCTCCCAAGGTTCTCTCACTACCCAGGAAGCAAAAAGAAAGTATGTACTCAAAGATTATTTATACACAGGAGCCAGCAAAACATTGGATAAAGCAAACTTCAAGTATTAAATAGAATGATTAGAAGTATCTAAGCCCTCTCACTGCTTGGAAAAAAGGCAAAAGCACTCTCACTGCTTGCAAAGTCAGAAAATAAAGTCTAAGTCACTGGAAATAAATAGAAATAAAAACATCTGACCGTATTTGGAGTTTATAGGACACAGGTAGCCATCCACAGAACCATTCCTTCCATGCCAGTATCCACACAAGGAGTCCCAAAAATCCACTACAGCCAGGCACAAGAGAACCCTATGTGCTGGGGCTGAGTCACAAATAATCACTGTGGTAAAAGGAACCATCAGCCGGGATCCACCTATCAATAAACCCCCTGGGGAACCAAAGAGGACCCTAAGCCCACCAGCCAACTCCCCGGCCGGTCCACAGCTCAGAACCCCCCAAACCACAGCAAAATTTGACCCCCGACTTCCCAACACAAATTAAGGGAATCTCTGAACCACAGCAAATCAAGTTGTAAATCAGCACGTTTCTTGATGGCAGCTCGATCCTCCAAAAAATCCAAAAGAAATCCCCAAATACAAGTCAGCACTCCAACTCCAATTCTTCATCCATGTTCTCTTCCAAAGGGAAAGTACATCCAGCCAGAAGAATAACAAAAATCTTCCCCGCTACTCTCTGACTCCAAAAAGGACATCCAGCTGAAAAGAATAATGAAGAACTTCCCAGACTCCACAGTCTGTCACACTGCGGTCAGGTAAGCAGTCGGTTAAATGCCTAAAACTCCCCTGAAAAAAGGGGGGGGGAGAAAGTGGCATTGGAAAATCAAAGTGGAGTCCTCTCGCACAACTCAGAGGTACTCCTATACAGCTACAGCATCAAAGCAGCAAAAGTCCTTCCCATGACTCTCACGGCTTCCCAACTCCATGGCCAGTCACTCTAAAATTGGCAGTAAATACACCGGCAGTACACACACCAAAAAGCCGGATACTCTGTTGCGCAGTGCTCAACAAACCGCAAAAACGTCTCTCACCCTAGTCTGACTCACATCTTCGACCCTAAACTAATCTATACATACATAAAAATAAAACAAGCAAAAACAAACAAAAATAGATGAAATAAACGTAAATAAAACATAAATGAACAGAGCTAGTGCTCAGGTTGGTTCAGCTACATAGATACATAGATACATAGATAGTGTCGGCAGATAAGGGCCTATGGCCCACCCAGTCTGCCCATTTGAGCTTGTAAGTTCAGTTTGTTTTCCTAGAAGTCTGTTGCCCCTTACCCCTGACCTCCAGAATTCCTTTATGTCTATCCCATGCATTCTTAAATCCCGTGATTGTTTCAGTCCCCACCACTTCCTCTGGCAGGGTGTTCCACTTATCCACCACCGTTCTGTGAAGAAATCTTTCTCATGTTTCCTCTGAATCGTCCTCCTCTCCAACTTCATCCCATGCCCTCTAGTCCTGGAACATCTTTTTCGCTTAAAATAGTGTTTTCCTGCACCCTGTTCCTCCCTGTAAGATACTTGTATGTCTCTATCATATCTCCTCTCTCCCTCCTCTCCTCCAGGGAGTACATGTTCAGTTCCTTCAACCTGTCTTCATAGGACTTGTTATGCAATCCATGCACCATCTTTGTTGCCCTCCTCTGAACCTTCTCTACCCTGTCTATGTCCTTATGTAGGTATGGTCTCCAGAACTGTACACTGTACTCCAGGTGGGGCCTCACTAGTGTCTTGTATAGCGGAATTATGACCTCCCTTTTCCTGCTGGTGATGCCCCTGCCTATACATCCCAGCATCCTATTTGCTTTACCTGCTGCCTTGTCACACTGTTTCCCTACCTTGAGGTCATCAGAGATGACAACCCCAAGATCCCTTTCCTGCTTGGTGCATGCTATATCCTCAGCCCCCAACTGATATATTGTGCCAGGGTTTGTGTGCCCCATATACATTATCTTGCACTTCTTTGCATTGAATTTCAACTGCCAAACCCTTGACCATTCTTCAAGTTTCTGCAGGTCGCTTCTCATTCTGTCTACACCCTCTGGTGTCTCTACTCTGTTACAGAGCTTTGTGTCATCAGCGAACAGTGAAATTCTGCTTTCTAGATCCTGCGCAATGTCACTGATGAAAATGTTGAATAGGACCGGTCCCAGCACTGATCCCTGTGGTACCCCACTGGTCAATCTTCCCTCTGTGGAGTGACAGCCATTTACCACCACCCTCTGTGTCTTGCCACCCAGCCAGTTACCTACCCACCACACTACTGTCCTGCCCACACCCATATTCCCCAGTTTGTGTAATAGTCTTCTATGTGGCACAGTGTCAAAGGCCTTGCTGAAGTCCAGATAGGCCATGTCCACTGCCCTCCCCTGATCCACCTCCCTAGTCACCCAGTCAAAAAATTCAACGAGGTTGGTCTGACATGACCTCCCCCTGGTGAAACCATGGTGCCTTGGGTCTTGTAGTCCATTGACAACCAGATGTTCCACCAATCTCTCCTTCAGTAGTGCTTCCATGATCTTCCCCACTACCGAGGTGAGGCTGACTGGTCTGTAGTTCCCTGCTTCCTCTTTGTTCCCACTTTGTATAAGGGACTATATCTGCTGTCCTCCAGTCTTTGGGTACCTCCCTGTTTCCAGTGATCGGCTAAACAGGATAGCCAGAGGTTCAGCCACCACCTCTCTTAGTTCTTTAAGGACCCTGGGGTGCACCCTGCCTGGCCCCATTGCTTTATCAACTCTTATTACTTCCAGTTCCTTCAGGACCCTTTCTCGTAAAGGACTTGTGTCCATTTCTGCACCATTCTCACCCCTTGTACTCCCTTCAGACCCATTACCCCCCTCTTCCTCAGTAAAGACTGAGCAGAAATACCTGTTCAGTAGGTCAGCTTTACTGTTGTCATCCTCCACGCGGCTCCCATCCTCCCCCTTCAGTCTCACTATCCCTCCCTTTGTCTTTCTTTTTTCACTTATGTACCTGTAAAAGGTTTTGTCCCCTCAACCGCCATATTGCCAGTCATTCTTCAGGAAATGAGATACTGAAACACAACACAGCAACAAACAACCCTCCACCCCCAAAAAAATATGTATTTACCTTCTATTCTACCAGGCCCATCCAGCAATGACCACAACAAGAAGACCATAAAGAAAAAATGAAATACCAATAAATACTTATCTTCGCATTGCATCTATAATCCTAAGGTGAAGTATCATTCTAAACAATCTCCAAGATGAGGCCCTAAAAGAAAAAGACACAACTGAGATATAAGCAAAATGATAAAACATTCACTTGTAAATACTATAGAGTCTGACTACACTGGCAAAAATTACTTTCAACTGTTAGTGTGTGTCTGAGAGTATCTCTCCAACGTACACCATCTGTCTGTCACTTAGACAGCAGCAGCAGCACAGCATGTTCTCACTCCATTGGATATCAAAATCATCAACAGCTTCAGCAGCAACACCAAGAGCAGCATGTAAAAGCAGAACATCAACTTGTATTTATTTTCACTAGTAGTAGCGTATGTGATGACAAGACTTCATCAACAGGAGATACTCAATTGTACTTTACAACTAGTTTTTTTGGGACTTTTCTAAAGCAGCAGGAAAGATGTTCATGTTTGATTCTTGTGGAATTCTCTTCCCACTTGCACTCCAGTGCATCAGCAGCAGCAGCACTGTGCAGCAGGAAAGCCTTTCTGTAATAGGGCCACTACTTGACATTTGTGGCTAGCAGTAGGATACGTCAATAAGAAGACTTATGTTTCTATACTCAGAAAAGATGTTCATGTTTGATTCTTGTGGAATTCTCTTCCCTCTTGCACTCCAGTGCATCAGCAGCAGCAGCACTGAGCTGCAGGAAAGTCTTTTTCTGTAATGGGGCCACTACTTGACATTTGTGGCTAGCAGAAAAGTAGGAAAGTAGGAAAAGGAGTATACAGCAGGATGAAATGAAAAACGCTGGGATTCAGAAGTTAGAGTACTCCTCGCACTAATGATGAAGCAATGACCAATACAGAGATCGTTGCTTCAGCTCACAGATCTACCATGGAGGCACAGTACTAAGTGATATACGATCACACAACCTGTCAGAACTTAACTTACAGCCATGATCTCAATGTAGTATGGCGGCTCTTCCTCCACGAGATGGTGCTGCTAACCCTGTTGGAACATGCCATGCCTTTGCCCCATCAAGAGGCTGTTGTCCATATGAACACAGATGTTACAATATCATTATCCTAAATCTCATGACCAGGGCAAATTTTACAGAATGAGACTACATGACGTGTATTGTTTATCAGTCACATTCACATTCTGTAATGTTAACATAGTGCTGTGCATGTGAGATACTGACTCCGTACATATGGCCAACAGTCTTGAAAGTGAAAAGGCACAGCATATTCATGCATGTTTAGCAGTAGCAGCACCATCTCATGGAGGAAAGAATGGAACGCTACAAGATGATGGCTGCAACAGAGGTTCGGGCAGTTTTCATAAGCGTTACAGTAAAAAGAAATTCACTTACTACTGTGCATACAGGTGGGATATGTGAGCTGAAACACTGATCTCTGCAGCGGCAAGGGCATCATCATACCTCTCAACCCCCTGCCTCATAAATCAGGGACAAGGCTTAAAAAAAATCAGGGACAAATAACCAAACTCAGGGACACATCTTCAAAATTGGTGATATCCACTCAGGAACCTGGTAGAATAAGGGGCTTAGTGTAAAATGCATTTTCTAAGGAAGAACTAATCTATAACTTTAATGTTTGACATTATTTTATGATTACAACCTCTACTATTTGGTCACGGAAACACAATTTTCAGGAGGGACAGAGTAAAATTTTGAGGTAAAATCAGGGACATCCCTGAAAATCAGGGACAGTTGAGAGTTATGGGCATCATCAGTGCTACTAGTACTTGGCTGAAGTCTGTACCTTAAGTGCAGGATCATATTTCAAGGGGTTAGTGTAGCTTGAAATTGAGGACTTTTCCTAACTGCCATTCAGTGGGCAGGACTGAGGGAATCAGTTTGCTGGTAAGTTTGCAGTTGAGGATTTGTTTGTGTTTGGCTGAAGTCTGTACCTCAAGTGCAGGATCATATTTCAGGGGATTAGTGAGTTTTGAAATTGAGGGCTTTTCCTAACTGCCATTCAGTGGGCAGTGACATCAACACTTTTGAAAATTGTAATTGTGCTATTTAAATCCAGTTCAATGGAAAGTAGCTGCACTAGTGGGAAGCAGGCAGGTGGAGAGCGAGTAGCCTGCATCTCACCTAGACAAGCACAGGGAGAGGAGTGTGGAGCCACTGCTGGAGGAATCCTTAGCTGATTGTTTTCAGACACAGCCGGCTGTATACTCCCACACACCCGCCCTGCAACCGACCCACCCCAAGGCTCGACCTACATTTATAGGGTAGGTCCCATTCAGCTTTGCAACATCCTGCATCCACACAAGAAGTAGCAAAAGACGAAACAAAATTAGCTGAGGCAGCATAAGCAGGCAATAGATTGAGGGGGGAAGCAGGCGGAAGATTGAGGAGAGAAACAGACATGTTAGGAGTGGTGCAGTGCAGTACTTGTGGAGAAGCAGTCTTCTGGGAGACGTTCTGGAGACTGTGATGCTTCCCTATCTGCAGGCATCTCTCTGGGCTGAGGGAGGAGGTTGCCTGTCTCTGAGCAGAGTTGGGCAGGCTGCAGGCAGCATCCACCCCCCCAGAGACCACCGGGTCCAGAACTGGAACCTCAGAGGATGCCCCAGAAGAACAGTGATTTGGCCACAGTGGGTTCAGGGAGGGTGAGGGGAGGAGGTCGGAAGCACATCCCCCAACCAGTCCAGCTTAATAACTTCTACACTGTGTTGGAGCAAGGGGAAAGCCCCACACAGGCACCTGCAGCTGGGACCAGTGAGAATGGGTGGGTCCTCTAGGATGGAGACCCAAGAGGGGAGGGTAGGGGACCCCAGAAGGGGGGAAGCTTCTCCTTGTGGGGGACTCCATTGTCTGGGTGGGGGAGGGTAGAGTTAGGGACAACTATGGACAATTATGAATATTATCTCAAAGTATGTTACAACTGAGTATCTTTATTTTTTCTTTCAGTTGTTTTGGTTGTTTATTGTGCATTCTTTTACTACCTCTGTATGTATGTTGACCCTCATCCTTTGATGTGGAACCTTTGTAAACGAGCAGTTTCTGCTCAAAGGTATTTGTAATCCAAGAATTTAATAAATAAATAAAACTAGTAGGGGGGAGAGGGAGGTAAAATGCTTCCCAGGAAGCGCTGCATGGAGGGACGGAAGGTGGATCCATAGGATCGCTAGGACAATAGCTAGGAAGGAGGAGCTGGATGTCATTTTCTATCTGGGGACCAATGACCTGACACAGAGAAGGGTGGAGTTAGCCAGCATCCACGAGGATGTCAGGAAGCTGGGGTTAACATGAAACACAGCACGCTTCATCACATTCTCGGAAGTGTTACCTGTCCAGGGCAAAGGGAAGGCTAGGGTACACCACATCCAGACCTTCAACTCCTGGTTGAAGGTTTGGTGTGGAAGGGAGGGTTTAGGCTTCATGGGGGACTGGGGCCTGACCTGGGCAGATGTGAGTTTATGCAATGAGCATGGCCTGCATCTGTCCAAGAAGGGGACCTTGATCCTTTTGAGAGAAGTTTAAATTTTTCAGCAATGAAAATTTAAAATGGGCAAGGAGGGGGGAGAGCCAGGATGGTCAAGGGGCTTAGAAACATCCCCCATGGGAACATGCAGGAACATAAGTTGACAACAGTAACAGCTGAATCAGGCTGGGCGGGGTATGTAGGCAAAGTGTGTATAAGGAGTGATACGGGAGGAGTCAGAGCACATAGGAAAGCAAACCAGGGTGGGGGGAAGAGACAAGAGAGAGAGAATAGGAACAGAAGGAGGGCAGACTGTAAACAATGGAAGGCCATGATAAATGCCCGTAGCCTGGGGAATAAGGTTCCAGACCTGGAGACCTTGTTGGTGGAAGCAGACCTTGATTTAGCAGCTATAACTGAGACATGGTACTGTGCGAATCACAGCCGGGATGTCAATGTACTGGGTTATACACTGTTCAGGAGGGTTAGGGAGGGTAAGAAGGGTGGGGGGGTGGCCCTGTACATCAGAGATGGTATAAAAGCTGCAGAAGTTCAGGGAAGACAGGGGGATGCTCAGGTAATGTGGGTCACCCTGGAACCAGGGAATGGAATTGCAACACGCATGGGGTGATCTATGGACCTCTGGCAGAGAGGGTGGAGTTAGACAGGGAACTAGTGGAGGACAAACATGACATGACAGCTAAAGGTGAAATCCTGCTACTAGGGGATTTCAATAAGATGGACCCAGACTGGACCACCCAGGCAGCTGCTTCAGCCAGAAGCACAGCCATCCTGGAATCCCTGCAGAGGGTTGCTCTCAGGCAGCTGGTGCATGAGTCAACCAGGGACAAGTCAATTCTGAACCTGATATGAACCAATGAGAACAGAGTCAAAGGATTACGGATGGAAGGGCAGCTGGGGTCCAGCGACCACCACATAGTATGGTTCAGAATGGAGACATGGACTCAAGTGAGGCACACAAGGGCAAAAGTATTAGATATAAGGAGGGCAGATTTCATGGAAATGGCTAGATATATAAAAACAGTCTTGGGGAAGGGAGAAGTAATGGGGGAACAATGGAAGAACAATGGGGGAAACTGAAGGACGCCATAGTGGAAGTAACAAACCAATACGTTAGGATAGTGGCCAAAGGGAAAAGAAGAATGAAACCACTATGGTGCTCTAAAGAGATTGGAGACAATATCAGGGCTAAAAGGCCGAGTTTCAGAAAATATAAGGGGACCCAAAGGGAGGAGGACAGGGAGGTGTACCTTGAATGTCTAAGGGAAACAGAGAAAGCTGTAAGGAGAGCTAAGGCACAAACAGAGGGGGGTTTAGCATGGACGGTGAAAAAAGAGGACAAGACATTCTATAGGTATATCAGTGACAGTAGAAAAAAATGTGGGGATAGTGAGGTTCAAAGGGGAGAAGAGCGAGTGTAAGGAGGGGGATCTAGACAAGGCAAAAATACTGAACAAATACTTTTGCTCAGCATTCACTGCGAGGGGAAGGGGGCTCAAGGACCACAGTTGGGTGGCAGAGGTAATGAAGGAGGAGAAGTGGACACCGGTCCATTCACAGTGGAGAGAGTTCTGGAAGAACTCACAAAGCTGAAGGTGGATAAAGCCATAGGGCCAGACAGAGTACACCCAAGGATATTAAGGGAGCTGGGAAGAGAACTTGCAGCACCTCTGGTGGCCCTGTACACTGAGTCACTTATGAGAGGGGTGGTTCCAGAGGACTGGAAGAGGGTGCATGTAGTACCACTGCACAAAAGTGTCAGTAGGAAGGAGGCAGGGAACTACAGGCTGGTCAGCCACACCTCAGTGGTGGGGAGGCTCATGGAGACACTGCCAAAAGAAAGGATAGTGGCACACCTGGAATCCAGAGGAGCGCAGGATCTGAGGCAACATGGATTCACAGCAGGGAGGTCATGTCAAACAAATCTGATAGATTTTTTTGATTGGGTGACTAGGGAATTTAATCAGGGAGGGGCGGTAGATGTCGCCTACCTAGATTTCAGCAAAGCCTTCGACACCGTCCCATATAGAAGACTGGTTAACAAGATGGGAAGTCTGGGCATGGGACAAAAGGTTATACACTGGGTTAAAAACTGGCTGACAAACAGGAGGCAGAGGGTGGTGGTAAATGGGATTGAATCCAGGGAGAGGGGGGTGACTAGCAGAGTACCACAGGGATCAGTAGTGGGACCAGTCCTGTTGAATGTCTTCATTAGTGACATTGCAGAGGGGCTGGAAGGAAAGGTTTGCCTATTTGCAAATGATACCAAGATCAGCAACAGGGCGAATACTCCAGAAGGGGTTCAAAAAATGAAGAGGGACCCGGAGAAGCTTGAAAGATGGTCAGAGACATGGCAACTGAGGTTCAATGCTAAGAAGTGCAAAACAATGCACCTGGTTAGAGGGAACCCTGGGGAGAGCTACAGGATGGGGAGAGGGAGGAGCTGACTGTCACTAAAGAGGAAATCCAGAAGCAAATGATTTGATACCTTTTAATGGACCAACATAGATGTAACAACAAGAACAGAGTGCTCTAGCTTTTGGACCAATAAGTCCTTCGTCAGAAGCGTAATGACAGTTATTCAGAAGAAACAATACTTTTAACAACTAGATCATGCAGAAAAAAACAGAAAAAAATCCCCATTGGTTTAAAATACTTTTAAAAAAAAAAAGAAAGAAAAAAACAGAAGATTATGTCAGAGAAGTGGAACAGTACCATGTTACCTTAAGCTAGGAGGGTCCCAGGGTCAAAGGTGCTTGGTGCAAAACACATACAAAGAATTCTACTGCATATAAATTCTACTGACATGAGAGAACGCTACTCGAGCAGATGGCTCTTAAATCAAGCTATGAGTGTCACAATGTGTATAAGAATGCAATTACTGAAAAACAACTCCCACCCAGATTAAAAACATACTAAGATTGTCTTAGGACTCCAAGAAGTTTCAATGTATGTGTTACAGACAAGAAATTACCAGTAAAGCTGTCTTAAAAGATTAGTACACACTGTATGATGTGTAAAACTTAGCTGGACCCATTACCCAGCTATACTATCTAGCTAGATATTATGCCCCATAAACTTCAAAAGCCTCTAGTGCAGTAACATGGCTTCATAAATCATAATATAACTATAAATTGACAGTATTAGTGTCAAACAAAAAACTCTTGTCAAGGACCACCAAGGAATTAAGACCATGCAGCCTGATATGTACAGATGTCAATAAATTCTCAGTGTATAATATAATAACAATGTACCGAAAGTGTCTAGGGAATCTGAATAAGAGATAAAAATTAAATTCTCTCCTCCTCTCTGCGTAGTAACATCTCCAAGGATTCTGGATAGAACCACAATGAAATAAAACTGCCACCCTCCCCAAGATAAGGTAACTAGAAGTAAATATAAAGTATGTGTTTAAGACAAGTTCTAACATACCTACATTTCCACAAATCACTACAACATTAGCCTAATGTCAATAGATCTGTCAAGGGCCTCCATGCAAAACATGTGACAGTCTATAATAAACCTGCTGTATGTACAGTAACAGGTGCATGTTTATATCTTGTAGTGAGGTCAGTCTCCAATTCTCTGGAGTAGGTAAGATCAGTTAGCTGTCTATTAGCTTCATTAACATAATCCTCTGTGTTTAAGATACAGAATACGAGCAAGAATACCATGACACAAAATGGCACACAATCCTGCAATCAACGCACCTGTAAGACTTGCGAGCTCATTTCCACCTCATACTGTGTGGTTACATCACAAAACAGACAATTCAAGGTACATGGGAGTTAGAAATGTACATTACAACATATTGTTTATTTCATTCAGTGCAAGAGATGTCCACAAACAGGTTATGATGGAGAGACAAGCCAACAGCTCCACACTAGGATGAACCCGCACAGACACACTATTAAAACAGTGGGGCAACATTTCTCCCAGCCTGACCACTCCATTTCGGATATGTCAGTAATGGTCTTAAAAGGAAATCTCAAAAACACACAACAGAGATGAGCTTTTGAGATTAAATTTATTTTACATCTCAATATGGTAGCAGATGGGATGAACATAGATCTGGGTTTCATGGGACATTACAGAGCTTAACATCCACAGACCTCTTCTTCTTCTTCAGACTGGCATATTATAGGACTTCAGCACGTGGTGTGTGTGTGTGTGTGTGTGTGTGTGTGTGTGTATATGGGTTGGGAGGTATGTGAATATAGCAGGTGTGGGGCTTGCTGTTACATTGACATAGGTTTCTATTTAGATACATGGAGTTACAGTGTGTTATTACTCTTACCGCACACACATAATGACTATTAATTCCTCCTTACTATTTACCTTCACCCAGGGGTGGGGTTGATTCCATTGCACCATATTCAGATTCCCTAGTCTGTTACTGTACATACAGCAGGTTTATTACAGACTGTCACATTTTTTAACTCAGAACATATTGGTGTGCGAGATCTCATTTGTATGGAGGCCCTTGACAGATCTATTTACATTAGGCTAATATTGTAGTAATTTGTGGAAATGTTGGTATGTTAGGACTCTTGTCTTAAATACATACTTTATATTTACTCCTAGTTACCTTACCCTGGGGAGGGTGGCAGTTTTATTTCATTGTGGTTCTATCCAGAATCCTTGGGGATGTTACTGCACAGATAGGAGTACAGTTAAATAGTGTCACTTTTTTGCTCTGTAGATATTTGGACACATGATCCCTTTTACTTGGGATTTTATGACAAGTTGAATTCCTTTGGGGAACAATTGCAGTGGTTGATGTGAATGAAGGTGCATTAGGGGTGTGTGTGTGTGTGTGTGTGTGTGTATATCTCCTTAAAACTAGTTATCCCCCCCCCACATTATGGGGATGTGGGGTGGGCTAGGGTGTTCTATGTGTGTGGAGAGGAGGAGAGATTTAAATTTTTATCTCTTATTCAGATTCCTTAGACACTTTCCATACATCAAGTTGTTATACACTAAGGCCCAGATATTCAAACTGCGCCCAACATGAGCGCAACAGCAGGAGCAGGCACAAACCAATTGCACATATGCGCAACAGGTGCGATATTCAAACATGGATCAGAACAAATTGCGCAAGCAACCAACGTCTGAATATCGCACATACTGCGCCATAGCGCAACCAGGAAGGAGAAGCTGAGCAGAAATGTTGCGCTATGGCGCAACCAGGGCAGCCCAGCTGAGCAGTCCAGAGGTGCCATAGTGCAAGCAGAGCCCCCCCCCAGAGCAATGGAACTGCACAACCAGGGAGGCAGGCTGGGGCCCACCGCCAGCCATGCCACACATGGGCACAGGAACACACTGCAGAACCAACACCACACCTGCACACCCCAAGCACAGCATCACTGGGGGTGTGACGGATGATCTACTGGCCCATGGAGACAAGCCAACAAAGCAGGCAGAGCCATGACACCCCAGCACAACCACTGGCAGGCTGAGAGTGCCACACAGGGTGTTGACAACCACAGTGCACATCAGCCCCTGTACGCACAGCACACCCCTGCACTGTGACCCCAAGACACCACCTATGTGCAGTGACTGGCACTGCAGGAAACCATGCATCCCCAGCACATGTCAACCCCTGCAGCACAGAAGCATACAAGCCAGACACACCCTGTGCACCCAGCAGTGGGTGGCAGCAGACGCAAGACCAACAGAAAGTCACTGCGATGCTGGAGATACCTCCCATGCACACCACGCACACACACATGCACACACACACACACACACAGACCATACCACCCAGATGGCATGTACACCCCTGCAACTGAGCACCCATAGCCAGCTGCAAATCAGAGACCAACACAGCATTCATATCAAAATAGAAATGTATATTTAAATATCCAAATAGTAAAGAACCAAAACAATTACAACTATTTACAAGGGGGGGGCGGGTACAAGGTAGGGGTGTTCAAGGGGTAGGGATAAACAACTTGGAGAGGGAAGGCAGGGTGGTAGGGATGGGAGAAGTGGGAAGGGTATCATCAGCTATGGCCCAGCCGGCTGCTCATCCTCTTCCTGGTTCTGCACCGTCCTGTGCCGCCTCCTCCGAAGGCCATGGCGCCTGATGGACTGGAGGATGGCCTGGTTCTCCATCGACACTTGTGTGAGGCCCCGAATATCCCGTCTAATCCTCCTGAGAACCTCGAGGCCTAGGAAAATGGGAACACAGTCAATGGTTGTGACTGACCACAACCCTGAACACCACCCAACCTGCAAGCCATATAGCCCAATGTCCCGCACCTGTGATGGCATGCAGCCACCCACAGTGAACATGCACATGGCCATCACAAACAGGTGGCACCAGCTATGCGCACCACTGCACACACACACTGCCCATGTCCATCACAGCACAAACAAGGCTGTCAAGTGACGTGGCAACGTGGTGCGATGCCACTTACACAGCTATGTGCCCAGTGCATGCATGGACCACCAGTAGCGCATACACAGGCGTGCTGTGATACTGGACAGTGATGCATGTCACCTGTGTCGTGCATACATACATAGATACATAGACAGTGTCAGCAGATAAGGGCCTATGGCCCACCCAGTCTGTCCATTTGAGCTTGTAAGTTCCTTTGTTTTCCTATAAGTCTGTTGCCCTTACCCCTGACCTCCAGAATTCCTTTATGTCTAACCTGCATTCTGAAATCCGTGATTGTTTCAGCCCCCACCACTTCCTCTGGCAGGGTGTTCCACTTGTCCACCACCCGTTCTGTGAAGAAATTCTTTCTCATGTTTCCTCTGAATCGTCCTCCCTCCAACTTCATCTCATGCCCTCTAGTCCTGGAACATCTTGTTCGCTTAAAAATAGTGTTTTCCTGCACCCTGTTCCTCCCTGTAAGATACTTGTATGTCTCTATCATATCCCCTCTCTCCCTCCTCTCCTCCAGGGAGTACATGTTCAGTTCCTTCAACCTGTCTTCATAGGACTTGTGAGTGCAAGCCATGCACATCTTTGCTGCCCTCCTCTGAACCTTCTCTGCCCAGTCTATGTCCTTATGTAGGTATGGTCTCCAGAACTGTACACTGTACTCCAGGTGGGGCCTCACTAGTGTCTTGTATAGTGGAATTATGACCTCCCCTTTCCTGCATGGTTCTATTGTGCAGGGCTAGTGGTCTCCCCCCCCCCAGCATGCAATAGCATCAATGAAGTCATGATACTCACACTGCTCAAGCAGCTGTGTCTGCCGCTGCTGCTGCTGCTGCTGCTGGGGTGCAACTCCCACTGGCACTGGGGCCCTGGCATGGCCCTCCTCAACCCAGGCCTACATCCTCACATCCCGGCCTGTGGGAGACATATGTTGAGACAAACATCAGTGTGACTCCAAAGCAGACTGCCCCCTGCCCCAGTGAGAGTGCCTGCCCACACAGCCAGACCCATTCATCTCACAGCTGCACACACTGACACAGCCAACCATGGCAGAGCCATCACCTATGCACAGCCACCAAAACACACTCACACCCCTACAGAGAATACAGGTGTATAGATGGTACACCCACCTGGCCCTGGGCACCATGCCCCGCCTGGCATGTGACCGCAGCCTCTCAAAGGTCCGGATCCCTCGGCGGAGGTCCACTGTGCAGTGCCGCACTGCTCATCAGACCGGCACCGTCCAGTGACTCCCACCAGGTCAGTGGCCACTTGATGCCACACCTGTGTGCGGGCAATGGTGAGGGGCGCCTCACCATAAAGTGCCCCATAGTGGGGCTCTACTAGGGCCACCAAGTTGGCCAGTTCCAACTGGCTCCAGGGAACAGCTCTTCTCCTAGCCATGGTACCAACTTTACAGCAGGCAATATGGCGCCCCTCTGCGCCGTAACCCCACGTGGAGATGTTGCGCAATAGACCACCACAGACTCCAATCGCGCTGTTCAAACAGCGCCGTCACTTCACATAGCGCTGTCACCAGACAGGCAATAGACTGCATACACATGGCAGGAGACAGCGCCAGAGGGCAAAGGTCGGACACAAGGTCATGGGCCATGATGCAAGGCCACGCGGCGCCATCTGACGTATAGGCATCCTGTGCAACCGACCAGCTGCGTACCAGTGCCACAGTGGACTATTGCGCAGTAGTGCCACAGCACCATATAGTGCCCATTGCTGTAGCGCCACTGGCACAATGGTGGCCATGGCCTGAATTGCCGATCGCGCACAGCACGTCAGCAGCACGGCAGACACCTGCGTAAGCTATCTGGGCATGCCCAATGTACTGTACCACACAGTCACAGATCTGCGCCATTGGCTCGGCCGACTCAACCGTATTGCGCAAAGCGCAGATTCGCGATATTCAGCCGACACATGCAAATCATCTGATCAGTCATTCAAAGGCACAGTGGCACAATTTGCATGTCATTATAGTTGCTCCACTCCTAATTTGCATGCATTGCGCTATAAATGTGTGACATTGGGCTGCACTGGCCAGATTCCGTTACTGCAGGTGAGAGGTGAGTTGCATGCTGTGTGATGTTCTGGACAATGGTCATGGGAAAATGCTGTAGACTGCACAGTGACAGGTGTCCACTTCCCCCTATACAGATCGCCATGACCGAGCAGAGCCAAGGTGAGGGTGAGGATGGTGGGCGTAGGAGGAGGCCCAACTTTACAGCAGCAGAGACAAAGGCCCTCTTCCAGGCCTACCTGGATGAGGAGCCAGTACTGAGTGGACGGAAGGGCACCCCTCAGTCCCGTGCAGCTGCATGGGAGGGGGTAGCTCGGGCCGTTAACCTGCACGGAAGCCACCAGTGCTCCGCGCAGGAATGCAAGAAGAAGATGGGGACAGACCGCAGGAGGTTGAAGGAGAAGGTGGCAACCTTCAGGGCGGCACGTGCTGGCACTGGCGGGGGCCCTCCAGTGGTGTTGGAGCTGACCCCGACTGAGGAGACACTGGTCACATCAATGCAGCGGAGCACTATTGAGGGCATACCAGGAGGTGGATTCCAGACAGGTGGAAGCCCATCACTGCACGGTATGACATGGTGGTGGTGTTGGGGGGTTGGGGAAGGTTGTTCACATGCACTCACATGTACTCTCCTTCTGTTACAGATCCTGTTCATCTTCAGGAGACAGTGGTGGTGGGTCTAGGCAGGGATGATGACCTGCTGGACATGGAGGAGGGTCCATCCACCTCTATCACCAGCCAGCAGGCACTGCAGCAGCATACACGCTGGGCAGCCAACTCTGGTGTCGGTGATTCGGGTGCGGGGGTGCACAGCCTGTGTCTCAGCAGTCTGGCATGCAAGCATGCCAGCACGCTGTGACTATGGCTGTAGCACGTACCTGCACCATTGATGATGCAAGGACTGCAATGGGCAGTGATAGGTGTGTGTCCCATGACGGACACACAGCAGGCCAGCATGTGCCCCATGGCCTTTCTGGTTCCAACTTGTGTACCAGCGTGCTGGCACAGTCCCAGGCTGTGCCTGTCAGCACTGGTGGGGCAGCACCGGTGGCTGTGCAGGTGTCTGGCACTGTTGCCAGCACAGCGGTGGAATGAGTGGACCCTGGGGCACAGCGGTTGGAGGGGCAGCAGTCACCCACCAGGTCTGGGGGTACAGTGTCAAGCGGTGGCACATGTACGCCACCCTTTGATCCGCCCATTCCTGGTCCTGGCGAACAGCGCCCACCCTCAAGGGGTGTTGTGCATCAGGACCTTCCACACCCTGGGGGACAGGATGCCGTTGGGGCACAGTACCCATTGGAGGAGCACACCTGCCTGCTGCAGGAATCAGTACATCTGCAGAGGTGGGTTGCAATGTCCGTGGAGGCACTGTCTGTGTCTGTGGAGCGACACAGCAGAGAGTGTGCTCTGGACCGTGCCGAGCTGGTTTGTATGTGGACGGATGTGACCGCCGCCATTGACAGGCTGACCCAGGCAGTGGTCTCTGTTGGGCACACAGTCAGGTGCCCCTGTACCGCACACCCCACACAGTTCACTCTCCACTTCCCGTTCCCGGCGTCGTGCGACACCAGGCCTGTCGACACCGGGTTCTGCTGTGGCCATCCCGAGCACCCCTGGTGCAGGTTTGTTCGGCATGCTGCAGACCCCTGTGCGGGCAAGGTCGCGTTCGCGCAGTGGGACCCCTGGTGGTGCAACAGTGTCACCCCATGTGGCCCCTGCTCAGCCTGCCAGTGCTGTTGGGTCATGGCGGGGCCGCCCATGCATCTGCGGTGGCCGTGGGACAGTGCTACATGACTGAGCTGTCTCCCAGTGCGGGCCCTGTCTGATGCTGCCATGTGTGCAACGTGTGTCATGGTGGGCAGTGCACTGCTGGGTGCTCTGCTCACCACGCCGACACATGGACCACCTGCACACCCTCCCAAATGCTGTCCACAGGTGCGTGTGCATGATGATGCCTGCATTGTACTGTACACCAAGGTGCAAGGGTGCCCAGCATCTGACACATGTACTTGGACAGTACAGGTGGTGGGGGTGGTCGGTGGTGCTGTGTGTTAGCAATGTCGGTTCTGCTGTGCTGTGCATCTGCCCATGTACGCTCTGTGCCTGGTGTGTGTGTGTCCATATGAGTGCTCACCCCTCCCTGATGGTGTGTTTGTATGCCTGGACCCTTCCACTCCCCTGACCATCATGCACCCCTGGTGTGTTCCCCTGTGTGCCTGTGGTTTGCACATGGACAGTGTTGGTTGCATATGTCCCCTTGACTTACCTGTGTTCTGCATAGTGCTCCTTTGTGATGGTGTTCCGGTGCAGCTGGGCCTGCCGGATCAGTCGGGGGTCCCGCCGTCCTGGGGGGGCCTGCTCATCACCATCAACACCGGCGCCACTAAGCCCCTCATCGCTGTCCCCTCTTCAACCTGTACAGCTATCCCATAGTCTTTGGCCATGTTGTGCAGGATGCAACAGGCCAGGAATATCCCACAGGCCTTTGGGGCTGTACTGTAGGGCACCACGGAGATGTCTAGGCATTGGGCGTGCCTTGAGCATCCCAAACACCTGCTCTATGATGTTGCATGTGGAAACATGTGCCTCATTATAGCGTTGCTGTGATGGGGTCATGGGGCGCCGGTACAGTGTGAGCAGCCAGGGACGGAGTGGGTATCCGCTGTCACCTGTGTGGAGATAGTGGAGATCAGTCTCATGTTCAGGTCCATATTGCCCATATCCCTGTATGCCACTACCATGGCACCTGTGGCATTCCCACCCTTGCTCCGAGTTTGCATTCCATACATGTGTACTCACCCACTAGATGGCCTGTGGGGATGTCCCCACTCTCGAATCGATGGCACAGTGCAGACTGATACCATATTAAGGCATCATGTGCTCCACCAGGGTGTGTGGCACAGACATTGATTATGCACCCAGTGGCATCACACACCACCTGGCAGTTGACACTAGAGAATCCCTTTCTGTTCCGATATGTGAGCCCATCGGGGCCAGGTGGCGTGCGAATGGCCACATGGGTGCAGTCTATGGCCCCTAGCACGCCAGGCATATGTGCTACCCTGTGGAACTCCTGCATTTTTGCTGTACGCTCTGCCGCGGTGCTGGGGAAATGGATGTACTCCACAGCATGTGGCAGCAGTGCGCTGAGGAATTGGGTGAGGATGCATGACGTGGCCGACTGTGTGATGCCTGTGGTGTCCCCTGTCGGCCTCTGGAAGGTGCCCGTGGCGAGCAGGCACATGCAGGCTGTCACCTTGGTCTCCACCGACAGAGCGTGACTCCATCATGAGGGTGCCTGCATCACATCACTGCACAGCTCACAGAGCCGTCTCAGTATTGCCCTGTTCAGGCAGTACCGGCCCACGATCTCTACATCTGTGTACAGCTCAAAGCTGATGCGGGCACGGTACTGCCTGTTGGGGGCATACCGCCGATGGGCCCTTCCATGGCCACATCCCCCTGCAGCATGCATTCTCACCCCCCTCATTACAGCTTCCATGTGGAAGCTGGCACTGTCCATCTCCCTGGCTTCTGCCCCCCCGGCTGGTGTTGCTGTGTTACCCCCGCTGTCCTCACTGCTACTTCCACTGCACCGGGCACCCCCCGCTGGCCTCTACAGCCTATGGCCCACGCTTTCCTTGCCTGCCCTAGCCTGTCTGTTGTCTGTCTTTCTGTCTGTCTGTCTCTCTCTCTCTTTCTCCCCCACTTGGCAGCCTTGTAGCGTTCTTGCGCCGCTTCCTTGAGCCTTTTTATTTTGGCTCATTTCCGCTAGTGTGCAATTTCCAGTTGTGTTATTGCGACGCGCGAAAGTCTTGAATTATCGCATTATGCTCTTATGCATGGATCCACCCTTCGTTGCGCGATGCCTTCATTTTCATTGCGCTGTTGCTCAGCATGTTTTCAGGGGCGCAACTGCCTCCTTCTGAATATCGCTAAATGGCGCATTTTGGGACTTGTGCATGCGCAGCCCTGTTGCACATGGCGCAACCCTTTTGAATATCCGGGGCAAAGAATTTATTGACATCAGTACATATCAGGCTGCATGGTATTAATTTCTTGGTGGTTCTTGACAAGTTTTTTTGTTTGACACTAATACTGTCAATTTATAGTTATATTATCATTTATAAAGTCCTGTTACTACACTATAGGCTTTTGAAGTTTATGGGGCACAATATGTAGCTGGACAGTATAGCTGGGTAATGGGTCCAGCTAAGTTTTACCCATCATACAGTGTGTCCTAATCTTTTAAGACAGATTTACTGGTAATTTCTTGTCTGTAATACATACATTGAAACTTCTTGGAGTCCTAAGACAATCTTAGTATGTCTTTGATTCGGGGGGGGGTTGTTTTTTCAGTAATTGCATTCTTATACACATTGTGACACTCATAGCTTGATTTAAGAGCCATCTGCTCAAGTAGTGTTATCTCATGTCAGTTGAATTTATATGCAGTAGAATTCTTTGTATGTGTTTTGCACCAAGTACCTTTGACCCTGGGACCCTCCTAGCTTAAGGTAACATGGTACTGTTACACTTCTCTGACATTATCTTCTGTTTTTTTTAAATGAGTATTTTAAACCAATAGGGATTGATTTCTGTTTCTTTTCTGTATGATCTAGTTGTTAAAAGCATTGTTTTTTATGAATAACTGTCATTACTCTTCTGACGAAGGACTTGTTGGTCCAAAAGTTAGGGCACTCAGTTCTTGTTCTTACATCTATGTTGGTCCATTAAAAGGTAACAAATCATTTGCTTCTGGATCTGTCCTTACATGGACCAATACGGCAAACACTTACTCTAGATTTCAACTAAAGTTATCATCTCTGATGGCCTCAAGGTATCAAAGCAGTGCACAAAGGCTGTGGGGAAGGCCAGTGACATGCTGGGATGCATAGGCAGGGGTATCACTAGCAGAAGGAGGGAGGTGGTGATGCCATTGTGCAAAACATTGGTAAGACCTCATCTGGAGTACTGCATGAAGTTCTGGAGGCAACAGCTGTGCAAGGACATAAACAAAGTGGAGGCTATCCAGAGAAGGGTGACAAAGATGGTGCAGGGCTTGCAACACAAAACATATGAGGAGAAACTAGGGGACCTCAATATATACTCACTGGAAGAGTGGAGAGAGCGGGGTGACATGACAAAAACTTTCAAATAACTCAAGGGCATAAACAAGGTGCAGGTGGGGAACCTTTTCCAAGGGAGAAAAAGTACTAGAACAAGAGGGCACAATATGAAATTGAAGGGAGAGGGTAGATTAAGGGGTAATGTGAGGAAGATTTTCTACACAGAGAGGGCAGTAGATGCTTGGAATAGCATGCCACAAGAGGTAGTAGGGACAAGCACACTGGAGGGGTTTAAGCATGCCTGGGACAGGCACAGGGGAACCTTGAGAGAGGAGGGAGTGATGGAAAGCCATTGGTCACATAGTGTCAGTGGCCACATACAATGTATAGGGCCTACAGGCAGACTGGATGGGCTCAGCGGTCCTTATCTGCTGACAATCTCTATGTTTCTAGTTATCAGTTAACAGATAAGATAAGGTAAGAAAGGGTCAAGGAAGGATAGCACAGATTATTTTGGGTCATCGTTTTTATATACTTTTATTATTTTTTTTAGGAAATGGGCATGGGTATTTAAGAAAGACAAGATGAAAGGAAAGATGATAAAAGGGTACAGAAGAGAGTACAAAGTTAGAACACCGCCACATATTTACTCAATGGTACCTCCACAACCACCACCATGATGGATCCCATTCAAAATCTCAGCCTCACGGTCCTGATTATCATGGACCTGTGCAACAGTTTGCTGGAGCGCCATAACCAGGTGGTGTAGTTCTAACATTTCATGACGCATTGACTCCAGCTCATTGCCTGCAGCTGTTGGTGGTGTTGCCGCTGCTGCTGGTGCCAGTGGTGATGGTGATGCTGCTGCTGCCAGTGGTGGTGCTGCTTCTGGTACCGGTGGTAGTGGTGCTGCTGCTGCTGGTGCTGGTGGTGCTGCTGCTGCCAGTGGTGGTGCTGCTTCTGGTGCCGGTGGTGGTGCTACTGCTGCTGGTGCCAGTGGTGGTGGTGCTGCTGCTGGTGCCGGTGGTGGTGCTGCTGCTGGTGGTGGTGGTGCTGCTGGTGCCAGTGGTGGTGCTGCTGGTGCAGGTGGTGCTGCTGCTGCTGGTGTCAGTGGTGGTGGTGCTGCTGCTGCTGGTGCAGGTGGTGCTGCTGCTGCTGGTGCTAGTGGTGGAGGTGCTGCTGCTGCTGGTGCTGGTGGTGGTGCTGCTGCTGGTGCCGGTAGTGGTGGTGCTCGCGGTGGTGCTGCTGGTGCTGGTGGTGGTGGTGCTGCTGCTCCTGCTGGTGCTGGTGGTGGTGCTGCTGCTGCTGGTGCTGGTGGTGATGGTGCTGGTGGTGGTGGTGCTGCTGGTGCCGGTGGTGGTGCTGCTGCTGGCGGTGCTGCTGCTGGTGCCGGTTGTGGTGCTGCCGCTGGTGGTGCTGCTGCTGGTGCCAGTGGTGGTGGTGGTGCTGCTGCTGGTGCAGGTGGTGATGCTGCTGCTGCTGGTGCTGGTGGTGGTGGTGCTGCTGCTGGTGCCGGTGGTGGTGCTGCTGCTGCTGGTGCTGGTGGTGGTGCTGCTGCTGGTGCTGGCGGTGGTGCTGCTGCTCCTGCTGGTGCCAGTGGTGGTGCTGCTGCTGTTGCTGGTGGTGGTGCTGCTGCTGCTGGTGCCGGTGGTGGTGCTGCTGCTGGCGGTGCTGCTGCTGGTGCCGGTTGTGGTGCTGCTGCTACTGGTGGTGCTGCTGCTGGTGCCAGTGGTGGTGGTGGTGCTGCTGCTGGTGCAGGTGGTGATGCTGCTGCTGGTGCCGGTGGTGGTGGTGCTGCAGCTGGTGGTAGTGCTGCTGGTGCTGGTGGTGGTGGTGCTGCTGCTGGTGCTGCTGCTGGAGCCGGTGGTGGTGCTGCTGCTCCTGCTCGTGCTGGTGGTGGTGCTGCTGCTGGTGCCGGTAGTGGTGGTGCTGTTGCTGCTGGTGCCAGTGGTGGTGCTGCTGCTGGTGCTGGCAGTGGTGCTGCTGCTGCTGGTGCTGGTGGTGATGGTGCTGGTGGTGGTGCTGCTGCTGCTGGTGGTGCTGCTGCTGGTGCTGGTTGTGGTGCTGCTGCTGCTGGTGCTGCTGCTGGTGCCGGTGGTGGTGGTGCTGCTGCTGGTGCAGGTGGTGATGCTGCTGCTGCTGGTGCTGGTGGTGGTGGTGCTGCTGCTGGTGCCAGTGGTGGTGCTGTTGGTGCTGGTGGTGGTGTTGCTGCTGCTGGTGCCAGTGGTGGTGGTGCTGCTGCTGGTGCCGGTGGTGGTGCTGCTGCTCCTGCTGGTGCAGGTGGTGGTGCTGCTGCTCCTGCTGGTGCTGGTGGTGGTGCTGCTGGTGCTGGTTGTGGTGATGCTGCTGCTGCTGGTGCCAGTGGTGGTGCTGCTGCTGGTGCTGGTGGTGGTGCTCCTGCTCCTGCTGGTGGTGGTGCTGCTGCTGGTACCAGTGGTGGTGCTGCTGTGGCTGGTGCTGGTGGTGGTGCTGCTGCTGCTGGTGCCAGTGGTGGTGCTGCTGCTCCTGCTGGTGACGGTAGTGGTGCAGCTGCTGCTGGTGCCAGTGGTGGTGCTGCTGCTGCTGGTGCCCATGGTGGTGCTGCTGGTGCTGGTCATGGTGGTGCTGCTGCTGCTGGTGCCAGTGGTGGTGCTGCTGCTGCTGGTGCCAGTAGTGGTGCTGCTGCTCCTGCTGGTGCAGGTGGTGGTGCTGCTGCTGCTGGTGCTGGTGGTGGTGCTGCTGCTGCTGGTGCCAGTTGTGGTGGTGCTGCTGCTGGTGCAGGTGGTGATGCTGCTGGTGCTGGTGGTGGCGGTGCTGCTGCTGGTGCCAGTGGTGGTGCTGTTGGTGCTGGTGGTGGTGTTGTTGCTGCTGCTGGTGCCAGTGGTGGTGGTGCTGCTGCTCCTGCTGGTGCAGGTGGTGGTGCTGCTGCTCCTGCTGGTGCTGGTGGTGGTGCTGCTGGTGCCGGTTGTGGTGGTGCTGCTGCTGCTGGTGCCACTGGTGGTGCTGCTGCTGGTGCCAGTGGTGGTGCTGCTGCTCCTGCTGGTGGTGGTGCTGCTGTTGGTACCAGTGGTGGTGCTGCTGTGGCTGGTGCTGGTGGTGGTGCTGCTGCTGCTGGTGCCGGTGGTGGTGCTGCTGCTCCTGCTGGTGACGGTAGTGGTGCAGCTGCTGCTGGTGCCAGTGGTGTTGCTGCTGCTGGTGCCAGTGGTGGTGCTGCTGCTGCTGGTGCCAGTAGTGGTGCTGCTGCTCGTGGTGGTGCTGCTGCTGCTGGTGCCAGTGGTGGTGCTGCTGCTGGTGCTTGTGGTGGTGCTGCTGCTGCTGGTGCCAGTGGTGGTGCTGCTGCAGCTGGTGCCGGTGGTGGTGGTGCTGCTGCTGGTGCCAGTGGTGGTGGTGCTGGTGCTGGTGGTGGTGCTGTTGCTCCTGCTGGTGCATGTGGTGGTGGTGCTGCTGCTGCTGGTGCCAGTGGTGGTGCTGCTGCTCCTGCTGGTGCAGGTGGTGGTGGTGCTGCTGCTGGTGCTGGTGGTGGTGCTGCTGCTCCTGCTGGTGCAGGTGGTGGTGGTGCTGCAGCTGGTGCCGGTGGTGGGGGTGCTGCTGGTGCCAGTGGTGGTGGTGCTGCTGCTGGTGCTGGTAGTGGTGCTGCTGCTCCTGCTGGTGAAGGTGGTGGTGGTGCTGCTGCAGCTGGTGCTGGTGGTGGTGCTGCTGCTGGTGCCAGTGGTGCTGCTGCTGCTGGTGCTGGTGGTGGTGGTGCTGCTGCTGCTGGTACCAGTGGTGGTGCTGCTGCAGCTGGTGCCAGTGGTGGTGGTGCTGCTGCTGGTGCTGGTAGTGGTGATGCTGCTCCTGCTGGTGCAGGTGGTGGTGGTGCTGCTGCAGCTGGTGCTGGTGGTGGTGGTGCTGCTGCTGCTGGTGCCAGTGGTGGTGCTGCTGCAGCTGGTGCCGGTGGTGGTGCTGCTGCTGCTGCTGGTGCAGGTGGTGGTGCTGCTGCTCCTGCTGGTGCCGGTGGTGGTGCTGCTGCTGCTGGTGCCGGTGGTGGTGCTGCTGTTTCCAGTTGTGGTGCTGCTGCTGCTGGTGCCAGTGGTGGTGCTGCTGCTGGTGGTGGTGCTGCTGCTGGTGCCAGTGGTGGTGCTGATGCTGCTGGTGCTGGTGGTGGTGGTGCTGCTGCTGCTGGTGGTGGTGCAACAACTATTGCTGGTATTTTAACTGCATAGGAGGGGGCAACTGCAAAGTCCATTCACCTTTGTCTGTGTGATGCTGCTAATGTGCCAGCTACTGTATGTGCCTCCTTCCATTCTGCATGGTGGTGCATTTGTAGGTGTGTCCACTGCCCCCCCTGTTGCCAAAAGGGCTGTTCCTCTTCCCCCTATGGACCACCATATGGCGATAGTACAGTTTACCAAACTTTCATTGGTGTCTCCCAGGGTTCCCTTTCCTTTATTGTTATTTTTTATCCTTAAGGGAGAGTTGAAAGTGGGGAGTCTACCACTGTTGGATATCCATAACTATAAAACAATAACTGGTCAGCAATTATTTCTGTGGGTTGATCGAGTTATATTTGCCGTTATAACCCGCGGGTTAAAATGGAGAGCACCAGCCGAATCACTTAAAACACAGGCACTTTCTCATTGGCTAATGTTCCATTTGTGGGCGGGCTGAACAGTCACAGAAACATGGTGGCTCCATGTTTCATTTATCGAGGAGCCGCCACACCATCTTCGAACTCCGCAGAGTTCTATTTACCTAATTTAATAAATCAAGTTGATCCTGCCTATTTTTTTAACTCTTATCTGGTCGATCCTGCTTTTCAAACCAGAGGGAGCCATTGCTCCTCACACACAGCGCAAGCCCGATCAATAAGGAAACACCAATCACTACAGTGGTCAGAAACTGCAAGTAAAAAAATATATAAAAAGAGAAACGAAGTGCAAAAACAAAATAAAGAGGGACAGGGACACAGACAGGTAGTGTGTGTGTGTGTGTGTGTGTGTGTGTGTGTGTGTGTGTGTGTGTGTGTGTGTGTCAGACTGAGTGTGTATGTGTAAGTGTCTGTGTCAGACTGAGTGTGTGTGTGTGTGTCAGACTGAGTGTGTGTATATGTGTGTGTGTGTGTCAGACTGAGTGTATGTGTAAGTGTGTGTATGTGTCAGGCTGTGTGTGTGTGTGCGTGCGTGCGTACGTGTGTGTGTGTAAGTCAGACTGAGCTAGACACAGGGACACTAGACCACGTTGTAAAAAATTGCTGCCCATTAATTATAAACATGCATTTGTCAATGCCAAGTGTTGATTGCGTTGGTCCGTTGAGCTCGCTCACTGCCCCTGTGTCACTCACTCGTTCTGTTTCTCTCAGAGCTGCAGGCTGCTGTTTTGTACTGGGCTCATGCCTGCGTTGGCAGGTTTTTCTGCCCACAAAGAAATCTGCAGCTGTCCTGACAAAGCTCTGTTGAGGTGGGTCACTCCCCCTCTCTCACTCACTCGTTCCGTTTCTGCTGGCAATGCAAGCTGGCCTTTTGTACTGGGCTCCTGCCTGTGTTGTCTCCTTTTTCTGCCCACAAAGCAATCTGCAGTAGTCGCGATAAAGGTCTGTTGAGCTCGCTCACTCCTCCTGTCTCACTCACTCACTCGTTGTGTTTCTCCCAGCGCTGCAGGCTGCCCTTTTGTACTGGGCTTCTGCCTGCGTTGGCACCATTTTCTGCCCACGAAATCTGTAGCTGTCCCAACCGAGCTCCGTTGAGGTCGCTCTCTCCGTCTGTCTCACTCGCTCATTCTGTTTCTCTTGGTGCTGCAGGCACTCTTTTGTACTGGGCTTCTGCCTGCGTTGGCACATTTTACTGCCCACAAAGAAATCTGCAGCTGTCCCGACACAGCTCCGTTAAGGTGGGTCGCTCCCCTTCTCTCACTTGCTCATTCTGTTTCTGCTGGCGCTGCAGGCTGCCCTTTTGTACTGGACTCCTGCCTCTGTTGGCAGCTTTTTCTGCCCACAAAGAAATCTGCAGTAGTCCTGACACAGGTCTGTTGAGGTAGCTCACTCCCCCTCTCTCACTTGCTCGTTCTGTTTCTGCCGGCGCTGCAGGCTGGCCTTTTGTACTGGGTTCCTGCCTGCATTGCCACCTTTTTCTGCCCACAAAGAAAGCTGCACCACTCACAATAGAGCTCCGTTGAGCCAGCTCAATCCCCCTCTCTCACTTGCTTGTTCCGTTTCTGCCGGCGCTGCAGGCTGCCCTTTTGTACTGGGCTTCTGCCTGCGTTGGCACCTTTTTCTGCCCACGAAGAAATCTGCAGCTCTCCTGACAGAGCTCTGTTGAGGTTGCTCACTCTGCCTGTCTCACTCACTCATTCTGTTTCTCCTGGTGCTGCAGGCTGCCATTTTGTAGTGGTCTCCTGCCTCTGTTGGTGCCTTTTTCTGTCCACAAAGAAATCTGCAGCAGTCCCGACAGAGTTCTGTTGAGCTCGCTCTCTCCCCCTCTCTCACTCACTCGTTCCATTTCTGTCAGCTCTGCAGGCTTCCCTTTTGTACTGGCTTGCTCTTGCTGTCACTTCTCTTTTGGCCACAAAGAAATCTGCAGCAGTCACGATAGAGTTCCTGAGGTCGCTCACTCTGTTTCTCACTCTATTCGCTCTGTTTCTCCTCCCGCTGCAAGCTGCCCTTTGTACTGGGCCCCTGTGTGCATTGCTGCCTTTTTCGCCCACAGTTAGAATCCGCAGCAGTCCCAACAGAGCTCACGCGCTCACTCACCCCTTTCCCTCGCCGTCATTCTGTGTCTCCCACTGCTGCAGGCTGCCCTTTTGTACTGGGTTCCTGCTCATGCTGTCGGGCTTTGTCTGCCCACAAAGACAAGCGTAGGCCCAACAGAGCTCTGTTGAGGTCGCTCACTCCTCCCCTCACTCGCTCATTCCATTTCTGCCTGCGCTGCAGGCTGGCCTCTTGTACTGGGCTCCTGCCAGCGTTGCCGCCTTTTCCTGCCCACAAAGAAATCTGCAGCAGTCACAGTAGACCTCTGTAGAGCTCGCTCACTCCCCCTCTCTCACTCGCTCGTTCTGTTTCTTCCAGTGATGCAGGCTGCCCTTTTGTACTGGGCTCCTGCCTGCGTTGGCACCTTTTCCTGCCCACAAAGAAATCTGCAGTTGTCCCGACAGAGCTCCGTTGAGGTCGCTCACTCACCCTGTCTCACTTGCTCATTCTGTTTCTCCTGGTACTACAGGCTGCCCTTTTGTACTGGGCTTCTGCCTCTGTTGGCATTTTTTACTGCCCAAAAAGAAATCTGAAGCAGTTCTGACAGAGCTCAGTTGGCCTCACTTACTCCCCCTGTCTCACTCGCTCATTCTATTTCTGCCAGCACTGCAGGCTGCCCTTCTGTACTGGGCTCCTGCCTGCATTGCTGCCCTTTCCAGCCCACAAAGAAATCTGCAGCTGTCCCAACAGAGCTCTGTTGAGGTCACTCACTCCCCCTCCCTCACTCGCTCGTTCTGTGTCTCCCACTGCTGCAGGCTGCCCTTTTGTACTGGGTTCCTGCTTGCGTTGCCGGCTTTGTCTGCCCACAAAGACATGTGCAGCAGTCCCAACAGAGCTCCGTTGAGGTCGTTCACTCCCACTGTCTCACTTGCTCATTCTGTTTCTCCTGGTGCTGTAGGCTACCCTTTTGTACTGGGCTCCTGTCTCTGTTGGCATCTTTTTCTGCCCACAAAGAAATCTGCAGCAGTCCCGACAGAGCTCCGTTGGCCTTACTCACTCCCCCATCTCACTTGCTCATTCCATTTCTGTCAGCGCTGCAGGCTACCCTTTTGTTTTGGGCTCCTGCCTGTGTTGCTGCCCTTTTCTGCCCACAAAGAAATCTGCAGCAGTCACGATAGAGCTCCATTGAGCTCACTTACTCACTCCCCTCCTCACGCGCTGCTCTGTGTCTCACGCTGCTGCAGGCTGCCCTTTTGTACTGGGTTCCTGCCTGCGTTGGCGGCTTTTCTGCCCACAAAGACATCTGCAACAGTCCCAACACAGCTCCGTTGTGCTCGCTCACTCCCCCTCTCTCACTCACTCATTCCGTTTCTGCTGGTGCTGCAGGCTGGCCTTTTGTACTGGGCTCCTGCCTGCATTGCTGCCATTTCCTGCCCACAAAGAAATCCCCAGCACTCACGATACACCTCAGTTGAGCTCGCTCACTCTCCCTCTCCCTCTCTCACTCGCTCATTCTGTTTCTTCCAGTGCTGCAAGCTGCCCTTTTGTACTGGGCTCCTGCCTGCCTTGGCACCTTTTTCTGCCCACAAAGAAATCTGCAGCTGTCCCAACAGAGCTCCATTGAGGTCACTCACTCCCTCCCCCTGTCTCACTCACTCATTCTGTTTCTCCTGGTGCTGCAGGCTGCCTTTTTGTACTGGGCTCCTGCTTCTGTTGGCATCTTCTTCTGCCCGCAAAGAAATCTGCAGCAGTCCCGACAGAGCTCCGTTGGCCTCACTCCCTCCCCCTGTCTCACTTGCTCGTTCCATTTCTGCCAGCGCTGCAGGCTGCCCTTCTGTACTGGGCTCCTGCCTGCGTTGCCACACTTTTATGCCTACAAAGAAATCTGCAGCAGTCATGATAGAGCTCCGTTGAGCTCACTCACTCCCACTCTCTCACTCTCTCATTCTGTTTCTCCAACCATGCAGGCTGCCCTTTTGTACTCAGCTCCTGCATGTATTGCTGCCTTTTTCTGCCCACAAGGAAATCTGCAGCAGTCCCAACAGAGTCTTCATGGAGCTGAGCCTTCCCTCCCCTCCTCCCTCACTCACTCATTCTGTGTCTCCTGGCGCTGCAGGCTGCCCTCTTGTACTGTGCTCCTGACTGCGTTGTCGCCATTTCCTGCCCACAAAGAAATCCGCAGCAGTTCCGATGGAGCTCAATTGAGCTCGGTCACTCCCCCCCCAGTCGCTCGATCCTAATCTGTCCCAAACACTGATTTCTGACAGTGACTGTGGTATTCTGCGCCAGAAGCGCGGAAACACATTTCGGCCAGGATGTGAAAAATGACAGCTATACTGTTCATAAGGAGGCGTGAACAAATGCCAGTGTTGAAAATCTGGCATGAAAATATTACTGATTTGCAAACTTACAAGGGTGTGTGGAAACTGCATAACACACGCTCATAACACAGTCATTTTATGGTGTTTCATCATAAAATTTTCAACATAGGCAATTTAGGACCTCTGCTCATGAACAGCGTCAGTGTGATTTTCTTAATATGTCCCGATCTCTGAGTTCCCATAGCTACCGCGCTATTGTGCACCAGAAGAGCGAAAACACATTTCGGCCAGGATGTGAAAAATGACAGCAGCATTGTCCATAAGGAGGTGTGGCAAAATGGCAATGCTGACAATCTGGAGTGAAAATATTGCAAAGTTGCAAAGGTACAAGCGCGTGTGGAAAATGCGCAATGCACATTCATAACACACTCATTTAATGGACTTTCGTCACCAAATTTTCAACATAGGCATTTTAGGACCTCTGCTAATGAACAGTGTTGCTGTCCTTTTCATACTGTGTCCCGAACACGGATTTCCCACAGTGACCACGCTATTCTGCGCCAGAACTGTGAAAAAACACATTTTAGCCAGGATGTGAAAAATGACAGCTTTACTGTTCATAAGAAAGTGCAGAAGAATGGCAATGTTGAAAATCTGGAGTGAAAATATTAATTTGTGAAGTTACGAGCGTGCGTGCAACCTGCACAACAAACGCTCATAACACAGTCATTTTATTAAGTATCGTCACCAAATTTTCAACACAGGCATTTTAGGACCTCTGCTCATGAACAGTGGCACTGTCATTTTCTTAATCTGTCCTGAACACAGCGACCACAGTATTCTGTGCCGGAAGTGCGAAAACACATTTCGGGCCAGGATGTGGAAAATGACAGCTGTACTGTTCACAAAGAGGTCTGAAAAAATGGCAATGATGAAAATCTGGCATGAAAATATTGCAAATTTGCTAAGTTATGAGCGTGTGTAGCAACTGCGCAACGCAAGCTTATAAAACAGTCATTTTTGGAATTTTTCCTACCAAATTTGCAGCATAGGCTTTTTGAGAGCTCACCTCATGAACACTGGCACTGTTGTTTCGTTAATCAGTCCCAAAAAGGGATTCCATGCAGTGAGCGCGAAATCACCTTTCGGGGCTGAAAAACACCATGACAGTGCAAGAATTCATGAGGAGGAGTCCCAAAAACCCCATGTTGAAAATTTGGTGGCAAAATTCCAAAAAATGATTGAGCAGGGTTTTAAATAATTGATTAGCAGTTTTTTTTCTTGGGGCAAAACTAACTGTACAGAAAGCATTTATATAGGTTTTCTAGAAGTGTTACATTTGTTAAACACAGTGAGGCAAGTGCTATGCATTTTCACAATGTTTTAGAACTTTTAGAAGCAAAATGCTAATTAATTTTTAGAGTTAAATAAAACCCTGTTGAGATATGCATCAAAGTTGAAAAAACCCTATTTATTTCATTATACAGCTTACCGGCATTTCCTATGTTTGTGGTCAGCTTTCAAGAGTGCAGACATGTTCCCAGTCCACTGAACATCATCGTGCTGGACTCGGAGGTAAGTATGGGTGAGGGGGTTGTGGGAGGTGGGGTGCACAGTAGGTGGCGTGAGTTGTGGGAGGGGCAGGAGACATGGGGACCTTTTATTTTTACAGGTTAAAAATAAAAGACATCGCAGGACTATTTTTGATTTTACAGGGCATGTGGCACGCTGGGGTGGGCCTCAGCATGCCAACTGAGTCTTTTTGAAGGGGGACAGCTGTAGCTGATGGGGATTGGGCACCCCATTGGCACACAACAAAATGGGGGGGTGTTACATTATGCCGACAGGATTGGGCACCCCTGCCGGCACACAACAAAAGGGGGGGTGACATTATGCTGACAGGGACTGGGCACCCCGTTGGCAGACAACAAAAGCAGGGGGAAGTTACATAATGCTGATGAGGAGTGGGCTTCCCCATCGGCAACATAAACCTTGGGGCACTGAAGCCGACAAAGATTGGGGCCCCCGTCGGCAAACACGGTGGGGGGGCACATGCTGCCGAGGGGGATAGGGCACCCCTGCACCAGGGAAGGTTTAATATTGTTTGTGAACATGGCAGCAAGCCGCCGCCATGTTCACAAAAAATATCAGTGTTTCAAGGTTCCGCCCTGCAATGACTGGTCGCTCCCTCATTGCAGCGAATGGTTGACACTGCAATGACAAGGCGGCCCCTGATTTCAGCAGCTAAAATTTTACAAGTTGGTGGCATGCTGGCTGAACTAGTGTCAGCAGCAGTGTGCCATGGCATTGGGGGAAGTGGGCCAAGCCTTTAAAGGCTGTGGGGGCACTGGCCACAACAGTGTTGCGCTTCCACAACCTGCTTCTGGAGAAAACTACCGCAATATGTTTCTTGGGCATCGCACAATCAACATAAAAATAAAAGATGGGTATGTGTGTCTTAACTCAAGTTTAATGGTTGCCCTCAGTGTGGGATGCTTTAATAAACCCCTCGGGGGTTTATGTAGCATCCCACACCTCGGGCAACCATTAAATTCGAGTTAAGCACACTTCCCTAGCACTAGCTGCAGTCTGCGGAGAGATCGTCCCGTGACCCCGAGATAGAGCGCATTACAGTAGTCAAGTCTCGAGGTAACCAAGGCATGCATCAAGGTAGGGAGGTCCAGAGGTGGAACAAGGGGCTTTATCCTGGCGATATTTCTAAGATGGAAAAAACAGGAGCGGACAACAGAGGAAATCTGCGCCTCCATAGTCAAACTCCTATCAAAAATAATGCCAAGATTTCGCACCCTTGAGGAGGTCTTTAATGAGACAGAACCCAGAACTAATTCAGTCCCTGAATCAACTGCCATCCTATCACACACTCTGTTTGACTCCACTACCAGTAACTCCATCTTATTGGGATTCAGTTGCAACCAGCTGGACGCCATCCAGTCATTAATCTCGGCAAGACAGTTATTTAGCACATCCACCAGGTTGGATGTTCCTGGGGCAAAGGACAAGTATAGTTGGGTATCATCGGCATAGCAATGAAAACCCAAATCATACCTCCTAATGACCCCCCCCAGGGGCAGCATATACACTGCAAACAACATGGGGGCCAAAACCGAACCTTGAGGAACTCCACAAGAAAGGAGACCAGCAGAGGAGGAGAAATTCCCCATCACAACTCGCCATCTCCTATTAGATAAAAAAAGACTCAAACCAGCAGATGACAGTGCCAGTGAGTCCTCAGAGTTCCGTAAGATGGTCAAGCAACACACCATGGTCTACAGTGTCAAAAGCTGAAGAGAGATCCAGGAGAACAAGAATTGTCTTGTCTCCCCGACCTCTAGCCCTGAGGAGGTCATTCTGCACCCAAACAAGTGCTGTTTCTGTGCTATGCCTTGCCTGAAACCCTGACTGGAATTGTTTGTACAAATCATGGGTCATGAGGTGCTCCTCCAACTGAAGCGCCACTACCTTCTCCACAACCTTCACTAAAAAGGGAAGGTTGGAGTTAGGTCGGTAATTTTCCCTAATCTCTGGGTCCAAGGATGGTTTCTTTAAGAGTGGTCTCACCAGTGCTTCCTTCAATGCATCAGGAAAGACCCCCTCAGCTATGGAACACCTGACAATCAGGGCAAACATCAGGCCAACAGTGTTGATGCATCTCATCAAGAAACACGTCGGCACTGGATCCAGTTCGTAAAAATTGTGCTTCAGATTGGTCGCCACTTCAATAACCTCACTGGCATCCACTGGTTTAAACTCCCCCCAGCCAGGTGGAGTGCACTCAGGATACCTCTGACGACCACTGACAGTTATTACATTGCTGGCTGGAGGAACACCCTGCCGAATGCTGGACACTCTGTCCGAGAAAAACTGAACAAACACTTCACATTCGAAGTCTGATAAAAAACTTCTTCGACTGCAGACAGGCAGGATGAAGTAACCTATTCATAGTCCGAAAAAGCATAGTTGGTTGGTTCTTCCCAGCAGCAATCTCCCTGGACAGGAATACTGCCTTATGGTTGATTGCCCCTTGGTATGCATTATGATGCACACGCAAGGCCAGTTTGTCCACTTCCAGGTTGGATCTTCTCCAGCAGCGCTCCAACCTCTGACCCTTCCTCTTCATTTCCCTGAGGTCCCCATCAAACCAAGGAGACCTCAGATACAAAGATTTGGGGTGTACACAGACGGGTGCTTGGGACTCAATGGTGCCAGATAGAATCCTATTATAGGAGTCTACCATAGCACCAACATCTCTGACGCCATACATTTCCCACATCAGATAGATCAGCTGCCACCAGAAAACCCTCTGGGGTCAAACCCCATAAAGGGTGGCAGCTCATCATCTCAGTAGGGGGACGGCATCCAGTGGGAGCCCTGAACGTGAACTGCACCGTGCAATGATCGGACCAAACTACCCAATCAATCCCGAGATTATCTATCTTAAGTCGCAGTGAGAACACTAGATCCAACGCGTGGCCATCCTGATGGGTTGCAGCAGAAACAGCTTGTGACAGGCCCAAAAGAGACATAATCTGGAGGAGACTATATCCCGGCCGAGACAATTCATCGTCGGCCCAAACATTGAAGTCCCCCAGAATAAGACATCTGGGAGTCTCCAGTGTTTTACTGGTGACGAATTCGGCAATCTCCTGCAGAAAATTCCCCACCGTCCCAGAAGAGTGATAAACCAGGAAGATTCTGCACCCTACACCTGGACGCCCACAAATGGCCATGCACTCAAAAGAATCTGGAGCCCCCACTGGGTACACAGTGAAGCCCAAGTCAGATCTAAAACAAATGGCTACACCACCACCCCTATGCTCCTCTCTGGGGCAGTGCACTACAGTATACCCAGGGGGAATGGCAGCCTCAAAATCTGGGCCTGCATTGTCCCCTACCCCAGTCACTGTAATGTAAGCCAGGTCAACAGAGGAGACCAAATCCGCAATCATTGCGGTTTTATTCCTAATCGACCTGGCATTGCATAGCACTACCCTCAGGGGATTTGTGGAAAAGGTAGCCCTACTGGTTACCTGACCACGTGGTCTGGTGGAAACCCTGGGGACAGGTACCAAAGACATCAGGCCTCTCTCTCATGCCCATCATCCAGGGCGCCTCCTGGACCCAATAATCTCGCTCTTACCACCCTCCGCCATGTATGGGGCATCCTTCTGGCCTCTCCAAATCCATACCTCCTGGCAACGTCTTACCGTGGTATCCGACACTGGGAGACAGGTGAATGGCCAAAGATCACGTAGGAGAGATAACTCATACACAATTCTAGCCCCCCCATGCCCCACCAAACAACCCTTTAACATCAGAAATATCTGAACTCTCTATCAAAACGCCATAAAATCTCCTGTCTGTACCATACAATGTTTAAGCTAGGAGTTAAACATACAGCAATCCTAACAATAAATCAGTCAGCCAAAAGAAATAAATAAATAAATAGATGAGAGAGACTATAAACATCTGAAAACTATTTAACAAACATTGAAACACTTTAAATATCCCTCTTCAATACAACTGAATGCCCTCAAAGCACCATAAATATTATTACCCAAAGAGAACGATCATATGAAGGAGATCATTGATACAAAATAACTCCCAATCCCATAACTATTTCAAATATTTTCTTCAGAGGAGTGGCACTCGTACCACTCACTACGCTCACACTAGTGAGAGGCGCGGACATTTAACACAAAATTAGCCCCTCCCAATGGCTGAAATCACTTCAGAATAGGCTGTTTCAACAATACCAGTGTCCTGATCCACTGCTTGCTGCCTGCGTTGTGGAGTACAGGATATTAATGCAGGCAGCAGTATCTCACCCTGCACACCTGATTCAACCCCTACTACATTTCAGGACACCTCTGTCCCTTCATCAGATATTTTGGAGCTGCTTTATTCTTTACATTTCCTTTGTAGCTGTACTAAACATAACAAGCATTTGTCAATGCCGAATGTTTGCTTGCTGCTATGTATCAGAATGTTGCCAGTAATTGGCATCTAAAAACAAGTAATATGTGTAATCCCATACTCTAAACAACACAACTATAAACAGATACCTCTCAGGGGGCAAAATCAAACACTGTATTGGCATATCGTCTTCCAGTCCAGATTAGAATCAATATGGTGAATCAAGGCATTTGGTTTGTGACAGGTTCTTAGGCCCCGTTCGCACTAGGGTATTTGAAACGGTTCTCAGCGCTTGAACCGTTTCAAAAGCGTGCTGGCCCGGATCACATTCGCACATAACCGGCTTTTAGATTGAATTTTGGGCGTGCTCAAACCCTGATGAGACCTGAGGCTTGAGCACTTCCAGCCTCCGATTTTTCAAAGTAAGCGATTTACCTAGAGTGCGAGCGTGCCAGCTTCGTTTCTTTTAATGCACTTCAAGCAAGAGCGCAAAGCATCACGGTAAGCAGCTTTTCCATGCTGCTGAATTCAGTTTATAGTTGGCACGGATCTCTGCCGCAGTGTGAACCCTGTAAAATGCATTGCCTAATGTGGATCACAGGAAAGGGGTTGCAGTACGAACGCTACAGCACGGTAAGTGTTAATCCACTTTTAAAAACGTTTTGCCCAACCGTGCTGTAGTGCGAACGGGGCCTTAGAAAGCTGTATACTAATGGAGTCAGTGAATGTGCATGCCTACACACTTGCACAGATGCTATATAAACCAAAGTCGCATAAGACTGACAAAAATATGTCACTGAACAAGACTTAAGAGGGGTCAAGATTCTCATAACTCAGGAGTAAGCATTATGTTCTTGCCACACAAAAATAAAGATAAATTGCACATTTTTTATCAGGCAATTGTACATCATATATCTGCAATAAGAGATAACTGGGCATGTTCTGAAGTAAAAGCACAACACTGATTCAATATTGGCCATGAAGCACGAATACGATTTAATGCAAATGAAAAGTGTGATTATCTCAGTATGATTTCATGCCTGTGGGATTCTAAATATTAAAATAGATTTTTAAATGTGTCTTAATTAAAATAAATAAAACTAAAAATAAATTATTTTAAAATGTAAAAGTTGACATTTCATAAAATATGACTCAGTTTCAATTTGGAGATAAAAGGAGTCCATATGCTGGCAATTTGGGGGGGGGTAGGGCAATGAAAAAAACAAAATAAAATAAGGCACAGTGAAAACCCTGGGTGGCATGTGTGGTACTTTTTCACATAGTACCACATCGCAGCAGTTACACAATTTGCATTACATATCAACAGAGATAGTTTGATGGAAATGCTGATGTTTCCAAAACTGGCAAACCTGCCAGGCAGTAGATGAGGGGTTTGAATTTCTTCTGAAGTGGTGCACCCGTCCTTGGTTCAAAAACACATGTTTTAAGAATTGTAAGACTCTATGTATTAAAGTCGACTGTGTCTGTTTCTGCCAGTCTAGGTATGCCCGCCCCCCCACACACACACATAGTATTGTTTTCCTTTCTTGTCCTTGCATAGAATACAAGGATTCAAAATGTTGCACGCACACACACACACACACACACACACACACTCTAAATTCCTCATATGAAGCCATGTATTCATTTTTCTTTTTAGAGTCAACCTGGACAAAGATTTTTATTTTTTTTTATTTCATTTTTGTTGACCAGGTAAGTGCACTAGACAAATTCTGCCTATTTTCAGGCACGACCCGGGGGAGGGGGATACAGATGAATGCCAACTGACCTTAAACTAGATTAAGCTGTTGGTGGTATTTTTAGTGAATAAGATAGAAGCTGTATGCCCATCCAGAAGTTTACCCATTGCATAAATGAAATATGCCACGGGCAGTGTGAAAATAAAAAAATTTATTTTTTTGTGTCAGGGTTGACCCCTATTGACCTCACTCATGTTTAGCCACTCGTGAGGTCTATAGAAGTCAAACCCTGACACAAAAAATAATTTTCACACTGCCCGTAACATATCCCCTATGTATGTCTTAGGATGAATGCCAAGATAAAAAGTGACATCATGGGCTACTGTGAAAGATATTATCTTTCCTTGTTCCTATACATCATTCTTGTATCTTTGTCCCTATATGTTCAAAATAAAGAACAATGGCTCATGTTCAAAAGTGAAAGTGCTGTGCAGAACGGCAGGGTTCTGAAAGCTGCCGCGCAACTCTGAGAACTTGTCTTAATCAGACAGTAATGCCTTTCATTATGTTTTACAGCACTCTTAAATTCTTTTGTTTTGCTCACTTTTTTCTTTCACTTGCATATACAGCTCATTTGCGTGGAGCAAACAGCTCACTGGATTATACACTCCTGTCACCCACCCGCCTCGCTTACCACCACAGTGAATTCTGTCCCATTTTACAACGTTAGTTCCCTGATTTTCCACCATCACACATCCTTTTTCTTATTAAGTCCGACCTGTAAATTATTAAGTGCCAATCCTGTCTGTAGTTGCGGCTGCTGCTCTGTACATGCATGACTGCGGCACAGAATGGTCTGCAGTTTGTGACATTCCCGAATGTGGAATCAGTGGGCGGCTTAAGGGAAGACTGACAAAAAAACCAAAAGAAACGTTTTTGCTTGTTCACTAAGTGGGAAATAGAGCTGGGTTGACAAATTGCTTGAGGATAGGGAGCTGACTTCATACTACATCAGCTGACGGTAGACAGCTTTCCTTTCTACGAGCTGAATCAGAGGCTGAGCAGCAACTGAGGGTAACCAGACTGCAGCGGCTCTTTCCTTTCAAGTGAAAGCCACTGCAGTCAAGATGCTGTCATCCACAGCTCGCCCATCCATTGGCGCAACGCAGACATGCCCGCTCCAGCAAGCGCTACATTGGCCAGGTCACGCACACACCTCCAAGAGTCATACTATCCCAAGATGTTTCTTGCGCATGCGCACAAGCAAACATAATAATGATAACTTTTATTTTTAGTTATTCCATACTAACTCTAGACGTGACTCTAGATCCCTCCCTAACATTTAATGAACACATATCAAATACGGTGAGGAAAATACATCAAAAGCTGGGCACAGCCTACAGAACCAAACTATTTCTGTCTTCAGATGCCCGCCACATTATTGTGCAAGGAAGCCTTCTCCCCCTGCTTGACTACAGCTCCCCTATCTACTCCTTCGCCGGCTGATCTCTTTGCTCTCGCCTCAACACAACTTACAACTCCATCTGCCGCTTTGTTCTTCAAGCACCCTACTCCACCCACCACTGCACACTTTACAAAACCTTAGGGTGGCTCAGTCTTTAGGGACATTTCGACTATGCCATGGGCAGCTTGATTGATAACTCTCTTAAGGAATGGCGGCTGTCCCCCTATTCCTCGTTACTCACAGAGGCAGTGGCTCCTAGAAGCCTAAGGGTTTCTCCCATTCCTCCTCTGGAAGTCCCATGCATTTTTTCTGTCATGGGCAGTAAAGCCTTCTCTGTATTGGCCCCTTCCCTTGGGAACAGGTTCCCACCATCAATCCGCTCTTCCTCCTCCCATATGTCCTTCAATAACAACCTACGAGCCTGGCTCCTGACTGAAACTTCCTGCAACTGTTCCCTAGACCATGCTAGGGCCCATGATCTGCCCTAGCCCCCCTGATAGTAATGTCACTCTTACTGCAGCAGCTCTGTCTCTATCTCTGATCCTCTCTCTGACCAGCTTACCTCCCTCTCTCCTTATCTCCTGGTAGATTCAGGACAGTCTATGCAGCAAGACTGCTGTGTTTTTGAATTAACCTATCTCTTTCCGTTGAGCATCTATATCAAGTTAAACTGCAGTGTTCAAGGATTTGCTGGAAATTGCAGCTCAGTGCCAGTTATATTACTGCTGTTCTGTTTCTATATACTGATTACCCTGCATAGTTAGTACTACCAAATTGTTATCAAGACTGCCTTCCTGTATCCTGTTATTTTACTATTATGTACCATCTGAATGGCTTTTTGCTGTATCATGACCGCTCTGTGGAAGTTGTTTTTCAATGTACTTGTATTACTAGCTGGCTATGTTTTATGTAAAATACTACCTGATGTCAATTTATGCCACTTTATGGACCGGGTCGCGACTGAAGTCGGTACTTTGGATCAGCTCACCTACCCAGTTATCAAAGACATAAATAAATAAAATAATCACTCTCTTAAAATATTCAATAAAATGTGAAAATAATAATGATAAGGTGGGGGAACACACCTGTTAATATAAACATCTCTTATATATGTAACGGCTCGTTCTTATTATCTTGTGGGAGAAGCGCTCTGAAAACAAATACAGATGATTTTAGTTATGTTCTTACTATTTCAGTGTCATTTTGTTTTTAGTTCAGTTTGGGAAAAAAAATTCTTAAAGTATCTTCATTTAAAGTTTCATTTTACTTCCTATTATTTTCTTCCTTCAGTATTCTATCATGCTGTTCTTAGAGAAAGATAATAAGCTTTAATGTTTAAGCTTGAATTTTTTCCTTCAAAATCCTTCATATTATTGGCATTGTACTGAGTTAATGTGCACTTACTTTGAAACTGATCATCTGAATCATCCAGAATGCTGTTTATGCCTCGCGCCATTACTCAGGACACCACGGTTTGTAAGGTGAAGCTAAGCTTCTTCCTGAAGGTGTGGAAGGAGCCAGGCCTAGGGTGAACACGCCAGCAGGAATGACTACATCATGGATGTGACGTAATCACAGTGTTCTCCCTAGGCCCAACACAGGGGCATCAAAATGATCAGGGGGTTAAAGTCAAAAGCTATAAGAGGCTGGTGACCTTTCACATGCTCACCTTTGAGAAAAGGAGGCTAGGAGCAGACATGATCACAGCCTTTCCAATACTCAGGGTTCTCGGTGACATTAAACCAGCATTTGTCAATGCTGAATGTTGGCTTGCTGCCATTGGCAGTGCACGAGTTAGAGAGATGTGTCATAGGAATGGCAGTATTGAACTGATGCCAACCCACCCCCACCCTGCAAACAGTGACAGGCATTAGGGTGTCCCTTTTGGTGTTTGGTAGTGCACCGAAGATCGTCGCGCCAGACTCGGAGGTAAGTATGGGGTGGGGGTGAGGGGAGGCAGGTGCGTAGTGGGTGGGTGCGGTGGGGGAGGGGCATCGAGACTATGAGGGACGGTTGCTTTTACAGGATGAAAATAAAAAACGGAAAACCTTTGTGGGACAGTTTGCGCTTTCCATGGATTTGGCACACTGGGCGGCTCCAGTGTGCCACCAACTTGTTTTGGGGGGTGTCAGTAGTCAACAGGGGATTGGGCACCCCATCGGTACACAATACGGGGAGTAATGCCGACGGGAGAGGGCTCTGTCGGCACACAAAGACAGTGGGGGCCGTGAGCCGAGGGGATTGGGACCCCTCAGCATTCAACATTTGGTATGCCGATGGGGAGGGCTCCCATCGCGCACAAAGACAGCGGGGTTACTGACAGGGGGACTGGGCACCCTTGATGTCGGCAGAAGTGAGGCAGCCGCCTGCTCGCCGACCATGCTCATAGTGGCGGTAAGCACGGCAAGGAAAGGACCGCCGCGTATGACAAGCTTTGCTTGGATTGCAGCAGACCTTTGCTTAGATGTGCATGCCCCATTATGTATGCATGGTGTGACGCCAGCATGCAGACTGATTGGGGAATGAGGGACGCACCTACTGATGCATGCCCTGCATTCGCCAACAGCGTGCCATGCCCTCAAACCCGATTGCTATCATAAGAGATGTTGCTTTGCGCGAATCGCAAGCCACCATAGAAAGGTGGAAATCAACACCATGTATCAGGTACAGCTGCACTGTTACAGCTTACCCATCCAGCATATATAATATGTAGGGTGATCTGGGACCAAGGGAGCCTGGGATGGGGGTCTCAGGGTGACATTCAGTTGTACCTGTAAAATAATAACAGCAATGGGATCACAGAGGATCCATAGTTCTTTAGGGAAAAAGCAGGACAAACAGGGAAGGTTAAATGTAAAACAATACTTATACAATAGGCAGGGGTTGGTGTCCTGTCAGGTCTCCAGAAATAACAAGGGGGAAAAATGGCAGCAAGAGTAGAGGAGCGGTGCAACAGGTACAGGCTGATCATACAAATTCAGTAAAAGGGACTTTAGAGAAAAAGGTACTGTTTAAGGTAAAACTGAAGGAGAAAGGGAAAAAGCAGACTTTGAAATAGAGAAACAGTAAGGAGAATGTGACAGAGACAAAGAAACAATTATCGTGGGGGTGGGTTTCAGATTTAATCCTCGGCACCATGGGTGACCTTTATTTAAATATTAATTTAACCAGTGGTCTAGTAAGCTAGTGTGGGCCTGCCTTGGGCTATGGTCCCACTGGTGTATCCAGGCAGGGCTTCTCCTTTCCCAGACTGCTGGCTTTCTGTCTTCCTCCTCCTCAGTGTCAGAGCAATTCAAGAAGGCCTGATCACTAATCAACGAAGGAGCCACCAATGGTGTCATACATGAAAGCCCACTTAGTGGATAATGAATATTTTTTTTTCTTTCGCTTCATTTTCATTGTTTATTGTTACCTGCATCTGCATTGGAATCCTGCCAGTCTTACCCTCTAATTGTATGCAATCCGCAGCACTCACTATCCAGCAATTTCCTACCTGACAACGCCTCCTGCTGGCAGCTCAACTTACTTCTCCTCTTGTTCTCAGCTGGAACCTCTCCTTACCTGTTTTGTATCCTGCCATTATCCTGTTTACTGCATTTTGTTCTGTATTTTGCATATTTGTTTCATTAGTTGCAGTGGGAGAGACCACAATATGGTCTGGTTTCAAATTATCTTGGGGGGAAGGGGAATAGTTCTAGGACAATGGGCATCGATTTCAGGGGGCAGATTTCAAGGGCATGGGACAGATTCTCAGGGATCATTTGAAGGGGATTACATCAAGGATGGATGTAGAAGGGAGATGGTAGGTCATTAAATGGGGACTTCAGGAGCCAGGATCTGTGCGAAGGTGAAGCGTAAAGGGGCGAGGTCTCGTAAACATGCTGGTGGACCAGGGAGGTTCAGGAGGTGGTAAGGGATAAGAAGGCAGCTTACAGGAAATACAAAATGATGAGAGAGAGAGAAAAGGGAAAACAAAACTTACCAGCTTGCATCCAGACGGGTTACCTGGGTGGTGAGGGGGGCAAAGTCCAGTAAAGAGCAGTGGCTGGCACAGGGAATATGGGGAGGGGAAAATGAGTTCTTTAAGTATATAGGGGAGTGGAGAAAAACCAAGGGGCAGATCAGCAGGTTGAGAATAGAAGGAGGGTGGGTGGAGGAGGCAGGGGCCCAAGTGGAGGTTTTAAATGAGTACTTTGCCTCCGTGTTCACTAGGGAGAGGGATGGGAACCTTACAAACCCAGATTGGATGGAGCAAGTTAGGGCAGTGGGTAGAACTGATGAAGCATCAGTCGGGGAGCAGGTGGGAAGGGGAGGTACCCCATGAGTTCCACTTCAGGAAAATTGGCCAGTATGGGGAGGGGGGCAGATGATGTTATCACCACTAAACGAGTGTGAGAAGCCCTTAAGGCCCTAAAAAAGGAAAAATCACCAGGGCTGGATAGCATACATCTGAGAGTTCTATCGGAGTTGGCGGATGTACTGGCTGCACCCCTTGCGGAGCTCTTCAGTAGGTTGTTAGAGACAGGGAGGGTGCCTAGGGACTGGAGAGAGGCACATGTGGTGCCAATCCATAAGGTGGGGTTGAGGGAAGAGCTAGGTAACTATAGACCTGTCAGTTTGACATCGGTGGTGGGTAAAATAATGGAGGGTATACTGAAGGAGTGCTTGGTGGGGTTCTTGGAGGAGATGGGACACCTGGATAGTCATCAACATGGGTTTGTGTCAAGTATATCATGTCAAACTAACCTTGTGGAGTTCTATGAATGGGTAACATTGGAATTGGACAGGGGAAAGCCTGTGGATATACTTTTCTTCGACTTCAGTGAGGCGTTTGACTCGGTTCCTCACGGTGGTCTGCTGGAGAAACTGAGGGGGATGGGAGTAGGGCCATTGATGGTCAGATGGATAAGAAACTGGCTGGCGGCGTGCACTCAGAGAGTTATGGTCAGTGGGGAGATCTTGACCCCTAGAGGGGTCATTAGTGGGGTACTGCAAGGCTCAGTCCTGGGGCTGATCCTGTTTAATGCAGACATAACTGATATCAGGGAGGGTACTGAGTGCGAAATGAGTCTCTTCGCTGATGACTCTAAGATGGGAGCAGTGGTTGAGGGGGAGGAGGGGAGGTTAGCCCTGCAAGAGGACCTGGAGGCCCTGGAGAGGTGGGCTTGCACCTGGAAATTGAATTTTAACTCCTCCAAGTGCAAGGTGTTACATCTTGGCCGGGGGAACCCCAAACACAAGTACACCCTGGGTGGGGAGGTGCTGGAGGCCACGGCAGGGGAAAAAGACCTAGGGGTCCTGGTGGATGCAAGTGTGAATAACTCTGCAGTACAGGAGGGCAGCTGCCAATGTTAACAGGATGTTGGGCTGCATCACAAGGGGGATCACCTCTAGGTGAAGGGAAGTGATTCTGCCACTGTACAATGGGCTGGTTAGGTCACATCTGGAGTACTGCGTGCAGTTTTGGAGACCGCACTTGAGAAGGGAGTTCAGAGGAGGGCAACCAGGATGGTACGGGGTCTAGAGGATTTGATGTATGAGGAGAGACTAGAGGAACTTGGACTGTTCTCATTGGAGGAGAGGAGGGACCGGGGGAACATGATCGAGGTCTTCAAGTACGTTAAGGGAATAAATAAGGTAAACTAGGTGGGATCTTTAGGCTAAAGGAGGGTGGTATCACCAGAGGGTATAGTTTGAAGTTGGAAGGTGGAAGTATAAGGGGGGAAGAGGAGGAGGTATTTCACTGAGAGGGTGGTGGAACCTTGGAACGCACTGCCTGGTGAGCTGGTTCGGACCTCTATGGTAGAGGGGTTCAAGAGGGGGTGGGACAGGAACAGAAAGGAGAAGAAGCAGGGGAGGGGCTGCAATGGGGGGCTGGGTTGGATGACAGAGGAAACACAAATTTGTTGAGGGGAAAGGCTTTGGTACCCAACTTGGGTTCTGAGGCACGAGTAGACTCGATAGACCATAAGACCTAATCTGCTGGCACATAGTATGTTAGTATGTCTGTGTATTTCTTGATGTCCTATCTTTATTTATACAATATGGGTGAGTGATAAATGAGTGTGATAAATCCTATTATTTTCACCGGAATGTGATAAATGTAAGAACTAACATTTATCACACACGCACAAAACCCGTGCAAACCTGCGCAAGCCACGGAAAGCTGCATTAACCCATGCTAATAGCAACTTTTGCAATAATAGGGACCCCCTATTGTATAAATCGGATACATGATATGCACTCGTGTGATATGGAAAATAGTTTCACTCCTGCACTGTGACCTCTGATTCTCACTGTGGTTTCGCCTAATTTCAGAATCCAGAGGTCACTCTAGAGGAGTGAAAATATTTTCCATATCACACTCGTGCCCATCATGTATCCCCTATGTATTTACTGTGTTTTGGACATGGAACCTTTGTAAATGAGTCTCTGACTCAAAGGTGTTTGTAATTCTGAGATCTTAATAAATAAATAAAATGAAGGAACAGCTGATGGAGGCACAGAAAAAGCCCGTTTGGCAGGCAATAAAGGAGCCATCAATGATAGCATAGCAGGAAACCTGCTCAGCACGCAATGAAGTAGCCGCTACCAGCAGCATCAAAGAAAACTACGGGGGTGGGGGACTGCTGGAGGAATGCCATACTAGAGGGTTGAGGGAAGGTGGGTACTCAAACTTGGGGAGAGGGGATGTAACCATCAGTTTTTCCTTGGGCGCAGGGCAGGCAGTGCTCAGAGGACAACATAAACAAGCATTTGTCAATGCCGAATGTTTGCTTGCTGGCATTGGTATTGGTAGTGTAGAAGTTACAGAGCTGCGTAATAGGAATGGCAGTGAAGCATTGAACTGAAGCCAACCCCACCACCACCCTGCAGAGAGTGACAGGCATTGCGGTGTGCCTTTGGGTCGTCAGGCATAATGGCCACGCCATTTCACCACACCCCACCCTGCAGACACTGACAAGTGTCACGGTGTTCCTTGGGGTCTTTGGCCCTTATGCACACCCCATTCCATTAAGAAATACAGTGAGATGGGTGCGATATAGGAGAATGGGGTGAACTTTGGGGCCGAAGAGTCCAAGGCATACCTTGATGCCTCTCACTGACTGCAGGGTGTGGAATGGTATGAGCATCACAGGCAAGAATCCCAAGTCACACCCCTGATGCCTGTCATTCTCTACAGGGTTGGGCGTTATGGTTGGAAACCCTAATATCTCAGGCATTCGTTGATATTTTCACTCCAAATGTTCCACATGGTTTTTTTGTGACCCCACCTCATGAACAGGGGGAATATCAGTTTGTTAGCCGAAAGCTGCTTATGCACAGCGACTACGGCATTTAGGACCACAGGTGCAAAAACATTCCGAACAGGATGTAAAAAATGACAGCTGTACTGTTCATGGGGAGGTGTAAAATGGCAATGTTGCAAATCTGCAGTAAAAATATTTAAAAATGGTGAAGTCAATGAAATGTATATAGAAACTGTGCAACACACCCGTAATATAATTAGGGGTTAGATTTTTACAGCAGATTGTCAACTCAGGCATTTTGGTGCCTCCGATCATGAACAGTGTCACTGTGATTTTCTTTATCTGTCCCAACAATGATTTCCCACAGCGACCACACATCTCTGTGCTGAAAGTGTGAAAACACACTTCGACCAGGTTGTGAAAAATGACAGCTGTACTGTAAATAAGGAAGTGTGAAAAAATGCCACTGGTGAAAATCTGGACTTAAAATATTACAAAGTCATGAACTTATGAGGGTGCGTGGAAACTGCTCAATGCTCACTCGTAACACAATCATTTTACGGACTTTTGTCACCAAATTTTCAACACAGCCATTTTAAGACCTCTGCTCACGAACAGTGTAACTGTGATTTTCTTAATTTGTCCCAAACATTGCTTTCGCACACCAACAGCACCATTGTGCGCTACATGTGCAAAACACATTTTGGGCAGCATATGAAAAATGGCAGCTGTACTGTTCATAAGGAAGTGTAATAAAATGGCAATGTTGAAAATCTGGAGTGAAAATATTAAATTCGAAAACTTATGAGCATGCATAGGAACCGCGCAACACACGCTCGTAAAACAGTCATTTTTAGGAATTTTTTCACCAAATTTTCAACATAGCCATTTTAAGACCTCTGCTCATGAACAGTGTCACTGTGATTTTCTTAATTTGTCCTGTACATTGATTTTGCACACCGCCTGTGCCATTGTGCGCTACATGGGCGGAAACACATTTTGGGTGAGATGTGAAAAATGACAGCTGTACTACTCATAAGAAGGTGTGGTAAAATGGCAATGTTGAAAATCTGGAGTGAAAATATTGAAAATTCGCGAACTTACGAGCCGCAGGTGGTGGAACCGCGTAATGCATCGCTGTAAATAATGTCGCTTTTTTGATTCGACCAAATTTCAAAATAGGCTTCTTGAGAGCCCACCTTATGAACACTGGCAGTGTCATTTAGTTAATTGGTCCCGAAGGTGATTTTGTGCGCAGTGACTGCGAAATCACCCTTCGGGCCCGAATAGCGCCATGACAGTGACAGCATTCATGAGAAGGGGTCCCAAAAACCCCATGTTGAAAATTTGGTGCAGAAATTCCAAAAAATGCCTGAGATATGCAACAAAGTTGAAAAACCCTATCTATCCCATTATACAGCTTTCCGCATTTCCTCAGTTTGCGGTCAGCTTTGAAGAGTGCAGACGTGTCCGGTATACAGCAAAGATCTGCCGCGCCGAGCCCGGAGGTAAGTATGGGGGTGAGGGGGTGTGAGAAGGCAGGGTGCGCAGTGGGTGGGTGCGATTGTGGGGAGGGGGACAGGAAGATCATGGGGAACTGCTTTTACAGGTACTTAAAAAAAAAAAAAAGACGACGGCTGGGCGCTTGCCACGCTGGGGTGGGCTCCAGTGTGGCAGAAGGACGGCTGGGGGGCGGGAGCCAACGGGATTGGGCACCCCGCCGGACATAATATCTATTGCCACGCTGGGGTGAGCTCCCAGCGTGGCACCCTGTACTGTGGGGGAGGGAAGACAGTGAAGCCGATAGGGGATTGGGCACCCCATTGGCTATACTATTGAGGTGCCACGCTGGGGTGGGCACCTAGCGGGCATTTGGAAGGCTTTGGGGGAGCGCAGCACAGCCGACAGGGATTGGGCACCCCGGTCGGCTAGTAGAGTGTGTGCGGGGGGCAGCACGCGCGTATGCATACGCGCGCTTCTGTGTGGTGTGTGGGGGAGCTGCACATGAGCAGGCGATATCTTATCACTGCTCACTGAAGTGTAGCTCCCTTTCAACTGTATGCCACTGCATTTTGGAGCTTGTCATAGACAGCTCCAGCATGCATTGGCGGACAGGGGCCACGCCTGCCAACACACTGACTGAATTGGAAGAGGGGGTGACACACCTCCGAAAACTCGGATGATGGCACTATGTTTCTTGCACATGCGTGCAAGCAAACATAAAAATGGGACTAGTTTCCTCAGGAGGGCAGAGCAGGCAGTGCTCCTGAAGAAAGAATCGAAACAAGCAAACTTAAAAGATCAACAACAGCATTCGGGGGGGGGGGGTCATCAGAGAGTGCTGATGAAAACTTGATGCCAGACAAAAAGTTACATAGAAAGCAGCTAGGATTTGGGAGGAGGGGAAGATGGAAGCATGCCAGCTATCAGGGTACCACTGTACTACAGACCGACTGTGACATTCAGTTTCCCAGTCGCTGTGCTGTGTGCTAAGTATCAGTCATATTTTTCTGCAGTAAACACCGTTACTCAGTTTGTAATCGATGCTGGCCACATGCCCCTGCCACGCTCCCCCCCAGTCAGCGGCGAGTGGCAGCTCCCCACCCACTTGCTGCCCCGCCGCCCGCTGACTGACTCCGTACAGTAGGGCTGTATGCCCATTGGCCCACAGCATGAGTCAATGGGTGTGCAGCCCATACTGTACTACACAGTCCAGATATGTGAATGGATCCATTCACATATCAGGACTGTGTAGTATAGTACGGGCTACAGGCCCATTGGCTCACGCTACTGGACCAATGGGTGTACAGCCCTACTGCACGGAGTCAGTCGGGCAGGGGCAGCAAGCGGTGGGGAGCTGCCACCCGCCGCTGACGGGGGAGGGAGCGTGGGGCCCAGTGGGCGGTGAGGAGGTACCGCTGGACCACCAGGGTTGGATAGGTGTGTCATTATTCATTACTGACGCCCATGATGGCTGCAAGTGGTCCACTGGACCACCAGGGATATAGAACTATTAATCTAACTACATATGCCCTCGATCAGGCATGGGAACGTGTTGCCGCTTGTGCAGGGGCATCAGTCCCCGATGGCTGCAGCCTGGCAGGGTGCCAGGTGCAAGTCGCCGGGGATCGGCGCACCTGCATGCAAATGGGGCAATAATGACATGCAAATGTCCCCATTTGCACCTTGCATACATTATGGTCCCATTTGCATGTGCACTTTTGAATATCGCGGTGGTTGCACCTATCGCAACGGCACTTGCACAAGTGCATCCCCCTGCTCCACTCTGGCCACTTGCGCTGGCACAGTTCCACTGTGCCATGCGCACTGCGGGTGGCCAAGGTGCGATATTCAACTATGCTGTGCCATGGTACAGCTCTGTTGAATATCACCCTGTCCATGCCCCTGTGCATCCATGTTGCACTGCGCCCAGGCTTGTGCCACAGCCTGGCGCAGTCTGAATATCCCACTCAATGTGCAAATATTTTGCAATTCTTGTAATAGTCCAGTCATCTTCCATGTTAATTAATATGCACATTAATTCAGCATACGTTATGTTGTCCCAGTTCATGAAGGGCCCAAGCCAATACATTCTAGGTTTTACGTACCATGAATGTAACCATAATATGTGGACAAGATCGTCTTTGCCACCATTCGCACATTTGGAGTTTTGTTCAGTTTTTGGTAGGTCGTTATACCTTGCCTTCAGAATGTTGCTGTCGTATAGTTCCAACCTGGCTTTGAGAAAAGCATTTCTTAGAAGAGGTTCATTGAGCACATCTAAGTAATATATAATTGTATTCAAAGAGGAGGTTGTTTTCAGCATGCCAGAGGAAGTACTTAGAAAATGTTATTTTTTCCATATCTTTTTGTATCCAGTACTTATTAACCCTGGCTTTCATGTATTGTACTTTAGACTGAGAGTTACGTTTTTTTTAACATACTGTAGTTAAAATGCTTAAACCAGATCTATGCAGGTTGAAATAAAGTTTTCTTAGCCAATTCATAGGTCCACAGTTTAATTGTATCCAGACATCTTTTTCAGTTAAACATTTTTTAAGTAATCTACTCAGAGGGAGTTTTGTGAGACAAAGCCAGTGATATATTTTACTGGTGTCTGTATATGCACTGATAACTATGAGTCCCAAGTTCTGCCCTGAGGTACATTGTTGGCATGAAGGAGGGATCCCTTAGGCTGATCTTAGAAGTTTGTACACTACGACTAGCAGGTTCTCAGTATTATTAATTTCCCATAGTTCAATTGCATATAATATTTGTGCAAAATATTTTGCTTTAAACACAGTACAAAGAGGCTTGATTGTAAGTGACCAGTAAGTGTAATTCAATTTTCTTAAGCCCCAGGTATTTCATTTTTAATATTTATCATAATTGTTTGTAAATGTTTTGTCCAGTGTGCATTTGTCATAAAGGTAAGTCCAAGGAGGTAGCAGAGAAAGTGAAAGCCAAAAAGATTGCATTCAGGCAATACAAAAAGATACAGGCAGAAGGGGATAGGGAGAAGTACCAGGAGAAGCAAAGGGAGGCAGGGAGGATAGTAAGGGAAGCCAAAGCTCAGACAGAAAAGCACATCACAAAATCAGTGGGTAGAGGGGACAAAACCTTTAACAGGTACACGAGTGAAAAAAAAGAAGGGCAAAGGGAGGGATAATGAGACTGAAGGGGAAGGACAGGGGCCACGTGGAGGGTGACAACAGAAAAGCTGACATACTGAACAGATATTTCTGCTCAGTCTTTACTGAGGAAGAGGAGAGTAATGGTCCTGAAGGGAGTACAAGGGGTTGGAATGGTGCAGAAATGGACACAAGTCCCTTTACATGGGAAAGGGTCCTAAAGGAACTGGAAGGAATACGAGTCCATAAAGCAATGCGGCCAGATGGGGTGCACCCCAGGGTCCTAAAGGAACTAAGAGAGGTGGTGGCTGAACCTCTGGCAATCCTGTTTAGCCGATCACTGGAAACAGGGGAGGTATCAAAAGACTGGAGGACAGCAGATGTATCCCCTTATACAAAAGTGGGAACAAAAAGGAAGTGGGGAACTACAGATCAGTCAACCTGACCTTGGCAGTGGGGAAGATCATGGAAGCACTACTAAAGGAGACATTGGTGGAACATCTGGTTGCCAACGGATTACAGGACCCAAGGCAGCATGGTTTTAGCAGGGGGAGGTCTTGCCAGACCAACCTCATTGAATTTTTCGACTGGGTGAAAAGGGAGGTGGATCAGGGGAGGGCAGTGGACATGGCCTATCTGGACTTCAGCAAGGCCTTTGACACTGCGCCACATCGAAGGCTATGAAACAGACTGGGGAATATGGGAGAGGGCAGAACAGTAGTTTAATGGGTGAGTAATTGGCTGGGTAGCAGGACACAGAGGGAGGTGGTAAATGGCTGTCACTCCATAGAGGTAAGAGTGACCAGTGGGGTACCACAGGGATCAGTGTCCTATTCAATATCTTCATCAGTGACATTGTGCAGGACCTAGAAGGCAGAATTTCCCTGTTTGCTGATGACACGAAGCTCTGTAACAGACTGGACATACTGGAGGGTGTAGACAAAATGAGGAGGGGCCCTGCAGAAACTTGAAAAATGGTTGAGGGTTTGACAGTTGAAATTCAATGCAAAGAAGTGCAAGATAATGAATATGGGGCACAAAAACCCTGGAAAAACATATCAGCTGGGGGGGGTGTGAGGAAATAGCATGCACTAAGCAGGAACGGGACTTTGGGGTTATCATCTCTGATTACCTCATGGTAGGGAAACAATGCGACAAGGCAGCAGGTAACACAAATAGGATGCTGGGATGTATAGGCAGGGGCATCACCAGCAGGAAAAGGGAGGTCATAATTCCGCTATACAAGACACTAGTGAGGCCCCACCTGGAGTACAGTGTGCACTTCTGGAGACCTTACCTATGTAAGGACATAGACGGGGTGGAGAAGGTTCAGAGGAGGGCAGCACAGATGGTACAGGGATTGCATCACAAGTCCTATGAGGACAGGCTGAAGGACCTGAATATGTACTCCATGGAGGAAAGGAGAGAGAGAGGGGATATAATAAGAGACATACAAGTACCTTACAGGGGGAAACAGGGTGCAAGAATACACTATTTTTCAGTGAAAAAGATATTCCAGGACTAGAGGGTATGGGATGAAGTTGGAGGTAGAGCGATTCAGAGAAAACGTGAGGAAGAATTTCTTCATGGAAAGGGTGGTGGACAAGTGGGACACCCTGCCAAAGGAAGTGGTGGGGGCTGAAACAATCATGGGATTTAAGAATGCATGGGATAGACATAAGGGAATCTTGGAAGTCAAGGGTAAGGGGCAACAGACTTCTAGAAAAACATAAAGGGAATTTATAAGCTCAAATGGGCAGACTAGGTGGGCCATAGGCCCTTTTCTGCTGACAGTGTCTGTGTATCTGTGTATCTAAATATGTATAGGAATCTACACTTTCCAGTTTATTACCAGCAATATGCCAATGATTCTTAACTTGGATTGTACCAAAGATCATAGTTTTAGTTTTGTTATAATTTATTTTTAGTTTAAGACTATGGGCACTGGATTATAGGAAGTCTAGTTTTTTCTGTAGCCCTTTTCTAGTTAATGACATTAATATTATATCGTCTGCATTGGCAAGTGCCGAGCAGGGATAATCGAGAATTTTTGGTGAGTCGGAGTCAGCTTGTTCTAGGTCTTTTAGCACATGGTCGATATATAAACAGAAAAGCGATGGTGCAAAGACACATCCTTGCCTAATTCCCTTATTAATTATGAAAGAGTGAGAAAGTTGACCCTTTGTTCCTAGTCTGATTGAGGCCCAAGTTTTTCTGTATAAGTTTGAGATTATTTTGATTAGGGCTGGGGTCAGTACCCTGTCTGCTCATTAGTAACCATATCTTTCTGAAGATGTTATCAAAGGCAGCAGAAAAATCTACATATACTGAGTAAATTTTCAACTTTCTCAGATTTTTTTGATGATTTCCCCCCAAGAAGCATAACGAAAGCTTACCTGGGCAGAAGTCCTAGGATGCCCCTATTTTATGTGTTAATAGCCCCTGTTTTAGAAGGGAAGGGATTGTAGTTTAGCTCCACAGAGCTGAGCCACACTGATCCCTTCCACTTCCTGATAGCACTTCAGTCCACGGTCTGCCCTTGTTCCACCCCCCCACACTCACACATTTTGTTATGTCATGATTTGTAGAGCGTGGGGGGGGGGGTGCACTTCCATAGAAATGCATAGGGGCTGTTTTTAAAGTTAAATTTATGTTGTTTAGATGGCCGTTGGAACAAATCATGGCCACCGCTTAACTAACAAGGACCTAGACAGTTGCTCTTATTGTCAATTGTTGAGTGTTCATGTCTGAACTCTGCCTGCAGTTCACTTAGACCACCCATTTTATTAATTAGAATGAATAAATGTTCTAGTAAGATTTTAGAGAAGATTTTGTGGTTAGCATCTAATAGGATGATGGGCCTGTAGATGACCAGTTCTGCAGTATTGCCTTTTTTTATGGATAAGGACAACCTCCTCCCCCCTCCTTCCAAGTCGTAGGAATAAAATCTTCTTGAATACACTTATTATAAAATAGTGTCAGGGGTTTGCTCCATTCAGCGGTATTCCATAACAACATCTCTGAGCGTATCCTGTCTGGGCCTGGGTTTTTTTTAGTTTTCAAAGATTTTATTGTGAGATAGACATCCTTGTATATAATTTGTGTGAAATTATAGCTGCTTGGTCCCAGGTCAGTAGAATGTGTCACTTTTTCAAGTTCTGGATCCAAAAATATTCCTGAAAACTATTGGACCCACAGTGTTTATGTGATGTATGTGTCTATGTTTTCCTTACAATTACTGGTACAGTACCTCTTGCAACCATCTACCAAAAACCTTTGGTATCCTTGTCCAGAATGACTTTTACCATTTTGTTCCACATCTCATGTTGATATGCTAATTTATTTTATTGAAATCTGTTGTATGTTTTTCTTCCTTGATTCAGAGCTGCAAATAGTTTTCTATTATTCATGTTTAGCAGCCCATTTCATTTTTCTTAGTTTACTTTTATAGGCCTGATCAAGCCAGCTGTTTTGCATAGAAGGACATGTTCTTATAATTATTTGTTTATAGAGACTACTTCTCAATTGTCAAAAACGTGGAGTATGTATTCCATTGCTCACTTGCATTCAATATATTGATGCTATCCCAGTCATTATATGCTACAAAGGAAAGTATTAGGTTCTTAATATGTTCTTCCAATACATAGTCCCATAATAGTCTTTTATTCATCATGCACGCAGTACAAAATAGAGCCGTTTCTTTTCTGCTTGTTTCATTGTGTGTCTTAGTGCAAAAGGGAATTGCATATGATTGCTTTTAGCTTTTGTAGGGATCTGAAGAGAATGCTAAAATTCAGCGTTTGCCTGACCGTATTGCTAAATCTATTGTCGAGTTATCTGTGGATTTGTTGTCGATGTATTGTAATTCTCCCCTGTAAGGCTCCCATTTAATGGGTGTAAGTTTAGTTCTTTCATAATTTCAATAAGCTGTGTCCCAGCTTTATTTATGACTTTATCTTTAGCTGTTCTTTGGGGACGATTAGACCATCAAATTCCCCATTTTTTGCATCTAAATCTCCCAGGAGTAATATTTCATAGTATGGGAAGTTGAACTTGATTTCTAACAGAAGCTCTTTTAATGCAATCCAAATATTTTAATTATAATATCTGGAACCAAGTAGGGGAATATCACTATTAACTACCAGAATATTAATACAGGTTCTGCTTTTTGAAAGGAAGTCACTATAAAATTATCTATGAACTGCCCTTTTCCTTTAAGTAAATGGACCACACATGCACTATCAGTTTGGGTTTAAGAGTGATTATGTGTGTGATATCATGGCATTTTCTGATACCTGACGTAACCGGAGGTAATGCATTATCCCCCATACTGCACTACCTGGAAGTGTATTAATTCCTTTCTAAAATAGTGTTTGACTTGTAATAGAAACAATGAGGACTGCCATATGCAGTTTTGCAGATCAGGTAGCTAGATTGCGAGTCACAGTCGGCTACAGTACTAGCACATCTGACAGACAGCTAATTTGTAGGGTGGTCAGCTAACTGGAAGCCTCGCTGAAGCTTTTCAGCTAACTAATGAGCTAATGTTTTGTCTCAGTGAACTACAGGTGGCAGGCAGGTAGCCACAATCAGCAGCTAGCTTTCAGGTAGGTACTAATCTGTTAGTATCAGTAAACAATATTGTTTTAAAGTGCTGTTTCACTGGCACTGTATTTTATTGGGAATTAAATAATAATTTTTGGGGGGATGGCAGTATAGCCTAAAGATTAGAGTAACATACTGTGAATCAGTTTGATACATCCAGAAAACCTGGGGCTGATTCCCACAACTTCCACTTGCAAACTATGTGATTCTGAACAAGTTACTTAACCTCCCCAGTGCTCCCAGGTCACCCCTGAAAAAAAGGCACTTGTGCCTAGTGGGCTTTATCTGGTTACCAAAGAGTTAATATAAAAATGGACCAATGGAGTGACTGGTCATTGGTAATGCTCTCCAAACCATTTAATAATATGTAATATACAGTACCTAATTTACCCAAGGCAACATAATGAATACAATACCCAAAACTATTGAAATTCCTGACTGATACGAGTAGGTATGCCTCTCAATTGTTTTAGGAACAAATTAAAGAAGTTTCTGTGCAGTTTTTTCACTATCCCACCACTTGCCAGGCTCATTTTCAAACATCCAACTCTTGGCAGTCAGTTTTTTCTTCTGCATTCGGGCTGTGGAAAAGTAATTACCATGTAAATTAGTCAAGGGAAGGGGGAGGGGGCTGCAGGACTAAGCCACGCAGAGCCTAGTGGCTGGTAACCAGGTAGCAAGTGCAGCAGTGTGAAACAGGCGTAAGTCAGGCTGATTAGCTATAAAAGACTGCATTCGTGAGCCCCAACCCCCTTTTATTTTTCTATTCAAGTTGATTTCAAGTAAATTGAAGCTGTTCAGTTTCTAGATAAACAAAGGGATTATTCTTCTGTAGAGAGAGCTTTCTACATAATTGCATTCCAGGAACCAGTTCAATCCACCTAGGGTTTCACTCAGAGATGCCAGTCATTGCTGAATGGATACATTTTTTCTTCCATACTGAAAGTAAACAATACTTGTGTTCTCCTCGGTGTAATTGGTTGTTAATATGGTTTCATTTTTCACCTTAGCCTTTCATATTAGTAATGTGATATCCCATGGGTTGAGGCAAGTATCTAGTCCATTATTATTATTGTTATTATTTTTTTTATTATTGTTAGGAATAAAATATACTCAGATAGTCAGATACTGTACACATTATGAGTCTTAAAATGTTTTTAGTTCCTTAAAACATTTTAAATCCAAAATAGCACTGTTTGTATTCAGACTACAAGCCACTTAAAGGGACACATTCAGCTCTGTAGTTCAATTGCTGGTCACCTGTGACCAGTTTGTCTCTAGGCACAGACTTTTCAAACTAAGTTCGTACAATGCCCAATATTTAAATGACATACAGAATTAGTTTAGTTGCCGTATTGGTCCTTGGAAGAACATATCCAAAGCAAATGGTTTGATACCTTTTATTGGACCAACATAGATGTAGCAAAAAGAAAACAGTGTCTAAGCTTTCGGACCAACCAAGTCCTTCCCAAGAAGCTTATGACAGTTGTTTAGAGAATTACATGTTATATTGTATTGTATTATGTTATATTTAATATAATGCGATTCTCTAAACAACTGGCATAAGCTTCTAAGGAAGGACTTGGTTGATCCGAAAGCTTAGGCACTGTTTTCTTTTTGATACATCAATGTTGGTCCAATAAAAGATATAAGACCATTTGCTTCTGGGCCAATATATAAAGAGAATAATAGGTAGGAGAGTGTGTTTTACAAGGGTGGGTGTTACACAATTGAGAGATTCTGGGGACATGGGAACCTCGAGAGCGAAGCTCAAGAGGTTCCCATGTTTCCAGAACCTCGAGATGGTATTACACCCTTGTGATACACATTCTCCTATATGTAACTTTTTGTAATGTATGGATCCTATAAAAAGATACAAGGGCTCTGAATTGTTTTGTGTCTACCTGAGACAACAGGCACCAGAGCAGTGCACTGAAGACTTACTGGTTCAATCACTGTATCTGAACTTCTGCTGCTTTCACAGTGCCTCAGTTCATCAGCTTCACTAGAATGTGTGAAGCTAGCTAGCTAGTGTGATGGCAGGATCAACCAGATAATACTTTAACTGCTAAAAATTAAAAAAAAATTAAAGTCATAGCATAGCGAGTACACAGGGAGGGTGCAAATTACTCTCGCTAAGCGAGAGAGAGCTGCCATGTTTCCTAAACTGTTCTGCCTGCCCACAGACAAAAAGCAGCCAATTATAAGGGATGCTCTGAAATGGTGATGTCGCATCCCAAGCAACCCTACTGAGCACCATAGCAACCAGCCATCTTGTGTGTAGAGGTATAAAATAGAGCCATACACCAAAAGTCATTTTTTAAAATGTTGTTTCTGTTGTCTTCGTTGAGAATGAAACAGACCTTTATTTAGTGGTGTTTTCCTTTTTTGACAGTCATGTTGGTATCTTGCTTGTTTTCAGTGAGTGGAGAGTCAGCTTGTACTATACGTGACAGTTACAGTGAAAGATGTATCCCACTCTGCTTGCACCATTGGTGAGCTCACACTACTCTCTTTCAGTGATAATACTATCATTCATTGCTGTGAACAATGGTATTATGGGCTCTGAGTGATAGTATTACGGCTGAGCATCGATACTATTATCACTTTCAGGCAGTGCTATTACAATAATTTTTTGCATACTTCAGTGTCATATTAAAATGACATATCCATATATTACAAAAGAATTCATGATTAACTTTGTAGACATTTTTGCCATCATATTTGGAGCAAGTATTGTCCGTGTAAATTCAGCCACTGCCCAGAAGCATATTCCCACCATGAATGCACATCTATCCACAACTCAGGGATGAAGTTTAATGATTTTTGTCCAACTGCAATTAGCGATGGGTATCATCCCAAAAGTTATTTCATGCTGACTAATACTTTGGGTTCTCTTACTAAAATGGTAATCAATAGTGCTAAAAAATCTGCTTGAAAAACAAAGTTGAGATTCTCCGCGTGCACACCGGCACTTGTGCTGATGCACATACACAAGATCTCAACTCTGTTTTTCAGGGATATTTTGTCCGTGGTCTCAATTCCATGTTATGGCAGATGATACTGAAGGAACACTGAATAAGTACAAAGAGATGTGTCACATGTGTTATCAGTTTTGGTCAGTGAAAGTTCGTTAGACATGAGTCCCCCTCTAGCAATCTCGTAGAAGCATACAAACATAGACAATGTAAGCAGGAAAAGACTCTTGGTCCATTCAGTCTGCCCAGTTTTACCCCACTCCACCCCATGATCTATTGTCCAAACAGATTTTTTGCCCTCCTCTCCCCCTCACTCCCTATCATACTGCTGCCCCCCCCAAGTAACTATTAAGTTCTTTACTCTGTCCCAGCCATGCTTGAACTCATTAATCATTCTTGCACCCATCACCTCTGCTAGTAGGCTATTCAATGAGTCAGCCACTATCTCAGTGAAGTCAAACTTTCCAGCATCCCTCCTGAATCCCCCCCCCACCAGTATACATTTCTGTCCCCTTCTTTTTGTCCTTCCATTCCTGCTAAATAGTTCCTCACAGTTTACCTTGTTTATTCCTTTCAGGGAATTTGAAGGCCTCTGTTATGTCTGCTCCTTCTCCATTCTGGCCTCCAGTGAGTACAGAAACATAGAAACATAGAATCTGACAGCAGATAAGGACCGCTTGGCCCACCCAGTCTGCCCATTTCCCTACCTACTGGATAAGCTGCAGATCCTAGTTAACCAGCAGCCTACTTCTTCCGACCCCCACCCCCTAGAATGGCCTTATGACTGTCCCATGCATGCTTGAATTCCATCACTGTTTTTGACTCCACAACCTCCTCCGGAAGGCCATTCCATGCATCCACAACCCTATCTGTGAAAACATACTTCCTTAAATGACCTCTGAGCTGCCCCTCCCATCTTCAAATTGTGCCCCCTTGTTCTTGCACACCTCTTTTTTTGAAAGATGCTACCCTCTTGGACTTTGTTGATTCCCTTGAGGTACTTGAAAGTTTCTATCAAGTCCCCACTCTCCCTCCTTTCCTCGAGGCTATACATATTAAGCTCCTTAAGTCTCTCTTCATATGTCTTCCGGTGCAGACCCTGCACCATTTTAGTTGCCCTCCTCTGGACAGCTTCCATCCTGTCTATGTCTTTGCGGAGACTGGGTCTCCAGAACTGCACGCAGTACTCCAGATGGGGTCTCACCAGCTGTCTGTACAGAGGATAATAACTTCCTGTTTTCTACTGGTGATGCCTCTCCTATGCATCACAGTATCCCCCAGCCCTCCTTGCTGCCCTCTCACATTGCTTGCCCACCTTTAGGTCATCTGATATGACTACCCCTGGTCCCTTCCATTTTGTTGTTGTTAGTATCTCACCTCCCATTGTGTACTCTTCCCCTGGATTTTGTTTCCCAGTTGCATTACCTTGCACTTCTTAGCATTGAATCTAAGCTGCCATACATTTGACCATTCCTCTAACCTTGCCAAGTCCTTCTCATCCTTTCCACCCCACCTTGTGCATTGACTCTGTTGCAGATCTTTGTGTCATCTGCAAGAGACATATTTTCCTGCCAGTCCCTCTGCAATATAAGCATAAATACATTGAAGAGGACCGGTCCTAATACTGAACCCTGTGGCCCCACTAGTAACCCCCCTTTCTTCAGAGTGGACTCATTTACTATTACCTCTGTGTCCTATTCTCCAGCCAATTCTTTACCCAGGCTGTCATCTTGGGACCCACTCCCAGGCTGGCTAACTTGTATATTAATCTTTTGTGTGGGACTGTGTCAAATGCCTTGCTAAAGTCTAGGTAGGCCATGTCCACAGCCCCTTCCTGATCTACTATTTTGGTCACCCAGTCAAAGAAATCTATCAGAATCATCTGGCATAACCTTCCCACTGTGAATCCATGCTGCCTTGGGTCCTGTGCCCCTCTGGTCTCTAGAGTCTCGACAATTCTTTCCTTCAGAAGTGATTCCATCATTTTCCCTACCACTGAGGTTAAACTAACAGGTCTGTAGTTTCCTGCTTCTGCCTTGCTCCCACTTTTGTGAAGGGGAATCACATCTGCCCTCCTCCAGTCCTCGGGTACCACCCCATCCTGCCATGATTTGTTAAAGAGGGTAGTCAGTGGTTTCACTAGTTCTAGCCTTAGTTCTTTTAGAATTCTGGGATGAATCCCATCAGGCCCCATTGCTTTGTTCACCTTCAGTTTTAAGAGTTCTTTCAGAACCCTTTCTTCTGTAAATGGGCTGGTATCAACTTCTGTATCAGAGTGTTTCTACTGCTTTGTTTTAGGTACCTCCCCTCTTCATTTGTAAATACTGAGCACAAATATTTGTTTAGTATCTCTGCCTTTTCACAGTCACCTCTGCCCACCCTCCCTCCCCTTTATTAAGCCTCACTATCCCTCCTTGGTCTTCCTTTGCTCCCTGATGTACCTATAAAAGGTTTTATCCCCCTTCTTAACTGAGTTGGCTATCTTTTCCTTGGTTTGAGCCTTGCTGTTCTGACTGCCTTCCCAGCTTCCTTTTGCTTTAACTGATAAAGTTCTCTGTCCTGCTCCTTCTGTGATTCCTTGTACTTCCTGAAAGCTTCTTTTTCTCTTGAACCTTCACTGCCACTTCCTTTGAGAACCATAGTGGTATCTTACATCGTTTTGTTTTGTTTATTTACTTCACACAAAGGCTTGTTACCTCTGTGATGGCAGTTTTTATTATTCCCCATTGTTCTTCTACCCTTCCTTCCTGCCCATTTGCTAGTGCATTCCTTAGGCACTCACCCATTTTGGCAAAGTCAGCCCTCCTAAAGTCCAGTACTTTTGCCTTTGTATGGCTTGACTCTATTGCTGTGTTTATTGTGAAGCATACTGTTCGATGGTCGCTAGTACCCAGATGGCTACCCACTTCTACATCTGTGATCCTCTCCCCATCTCCATTTGAGAGAACCAGGTCTAAGATTGCTCCCTCTTGAGTGGGCTCCAATACTAGTTGTCTAAGGCATGCCCCCTGTAGGGCATCTAGAATAACCCCACTCTTCGAAGTGGCTGCTGCAACTGCACTCCAGTTAACATCTGGCATATTCAGATCACCCATCAGCAATATCTCCCTTTTTTCTGCCATTTTAAGTATACGTTCTATCATTTCCTTGTCCATTTTCTCCCCCTGAGAAGGGGGTCTGTATACAACCCCTGTGTGGATTGTGGTGCCATTGCCTGTCTCCAAATTTACCCAAAGTGCTTCTTCTCCTCCTCCTCCCTGTTTACCCTTTTGTTCTGTTTCTTTGATTCCTTCCCTTATGTAAAGAGCTACTCCTCCTCCTCTTTTATCCTCCCTGTCCCTCCTGTAGATAGTGTATCCTGGTATGTTTACGTCCCAGTCATGGTTTTGTGTGTACCATGTTTCTGTGACTGCCACCATATCCAGATGTTCCTCCTCCATCAAGGCCACTAATTCAGAAAGCTTGTTACCCAGACTACAGGCATTGGTACTCATTGCTCTCCATTTTTTGATGGCTTTACCTTCTGTTGCAGCATCCCCCACTGACCTTTCTACCTCGGTCTTTTTCTCATTTAGTACCTTGTTTTGTAGGGAGAGTCTGTAATTTTTCTGCTGCTTATCAGTGCCTCCCCCCTTGACTAGTTTAAAAGCTTACCAATGAAGCATTTAAACCGATTGCTCAAAAGACTCGTTTCCTTCCTGGACAGATGCAGACCATCCTGCCAGTATATGCTGGTGTCCCTCCAGGTGGAACCCCAGTCCCCAATGAAGCCAAACCCCTGTGCTCCACACCATTTTTTCAACCATTCATTAAACTGCATGGTGCAAAGTACCCTCGCCTCACCTATGCCATTGACAGGCAGCACCTCTGAGAAGGATACTGTGTGTGCTACTTGTCTTAGGAACCTCCCCAACTCTATAAAGTCCTCCTGCACTGCTCTAATCTCATGGTGAGCCAAGTCATTTATCCCTAGGTGGACAATGACATCCAGCTCAGACTCCCGTGCAGCTGTTCTCATGATCCTGAGGATGCGCTTCCTGTCCCTCCAAGCCATGGCACCAGGCAGGCACCTTACTTCAGTTTTCTCTACTCCCCCAGTTTTATACCCCTAATAATTGAGTCCCCCACCATGAGCTGCCTCCTTCCTGTGGGTCTCCCTTGTGACAGTTGTCCTCAGCCTCCTTAGTCTCCTCTGCGGGTGCATCCATAGGGGAGCTATGCTCCCCCAGAATAGTGTATGGATTGTGGAGTGGAACAACTGACTGGGTGTGCCTCTGTTCCACCATCCTCATCCTCCCTGAGCCCACTGTGGTCCAACTGCTGTGCTTTTGTCGCAACCTCTGACGTAGTGGTGGTGGCTCTGGTGCTCCCTGGATGGGGAAGGTTCCCTTCCTACTGTCCAGTGTGGCCTGGGGGAAGGTTCCCTTACTACTGTCCAGTGTGGCCAGAAGACGGACTACTTCCTCCCTCAGGGCAGAGAGTTGTCTGCAAATAGGGCAGCATCTCAGCCTCCAGAAAGACTCCTGGAAGACTGCTGCCCCACAGCCATTACATTGCACTACCCCCCCACGTTTATCTACTTTGTGTGTGTGTGTGTGTGTGTGTGTGTGTGTGATTGGTTTGTTATATAGATATATATATTATACTATGTTCAGTGCCCCAGAATGATCCTCATAGGATCTGCATGGTTGGCCTGAATCATTTTGGTTACTCTGTGTCACACTGCCTCCAGCCTGTCTCTGTCTTTCTTCAGGTGAGGACTCCAGAACTGTGCACAGTACTCCAGATCAGGTCTGCAATGGAGTGTATGTCTGTCATGCTCCTTTTGCCTGTAAACTGTTTCACAACCCTGTAACACAAACAGTGCATGCTTTGACAGAAGCTGTGTTGGGACTTGTACCAAACCTCTTTTGCTTTAAAGCTTTCCCTTTAAGACCTCACTGCATTAGATGTTTAGCATGTTAGCAATCTCTTGGGGGGGGGTGTTAACAAGCAACACTTGAGCCCAATAAAGAGGGGAGGGTGAAAAAGCTGAAGGGGGGTTCTGCTTCGGTTAGATGGAGACAGAGGCCCCGTCCACACTACACCACTTGAAATCTGTAACGGTTCCAAACCGTTACAGACTGTAAACAGTACAGTGTGTCCACACTGCCAGTGAACAGTTTGATAAAGGATTGAAAATGATACAGCCTGTCCACCTTGTGTGTGATAGTATGTGTGATCCCAACCCCGTCGAAGCAGAGCATATCCCATGGTGCACCTGGTGAGGACAGTTTTGATGAGAGGCACCCACCCACAATACATATGAGGTAGTATGCATCTATGCAAGCCATAATGTGCAACATTCAGTATGGCAATGATATGTTACACACCTATGGTGAGGAGGCGACAGGAAGAAGGCGAGGGGGGGCTGCATGGTGGATACAGGGAGGTACTGCTGTGAGAGGGAGAGTGTGTGACGTGGCAACATGTCCAACAGGGGTAGGGCACCAGGGCATGACAGCCAGTCAGGTACTGCTGCCGAATAGCTGATGGCAGACCCTCCACTACTGCCATCTGTGTACCCCACCACTCCCCTGTACACAGTGCCACACATCTATTGGCCATCGCAGCGGTGTTACATGATGCACTCAGGAGCTCAACCGCTGTATGTGTGCACTACTGGCACCGTTCCACAAATAGTATTGATGCCACAGCTCTGATGGGCAGGCGGTGTACTCCCAGCGCTCGTCACAGTGAAAGGCGTCATCACGGACAGTATATGGTTACTTCAGGAGGCAGCTCTCAGGGAGGCATGTGAGGACAGGGGGGTAGGTCAAGTGGGGACACATGGGTAACTCCAGGGGTGGGCATACCGCTGTAGGTTGGGTTACTCTGCTATGGAGGCTGCCCAGTATTGCAGCCTATGCTCGTACCACACATTGCCGTTGGTGCGCCCTGGTATCCTCTGCTCCGCCCTGCATGCATTACACCAGTGCTGCAATGCATGCAGGTATAGTGGGGGACTGGAGGCAACATGGTGGAGCATTTAGACACACACCGGTAACGTTACAGAACTGCAACCATTACAGGAACTGTTGTTGAAACCACCTCACAACAGGTTTCTATAACGGTTCCGAAAACACCTTCTGTAACATTACAGGAAAGGTCATACCATAAATATCATTTGCCTTCCTACAAACCAGTCTCTCCTCTTTACTTGCTTTCGTCAATCTGAGACCGCTGGCCTGGCTTGGGGGTGGCCAGTCCAGGTTCTGCCAGCTTTGCATCCTTAAGGAAATTAGAAATGGATCCCTGACTTCTTCCTCCTGTAAAGCCAGGGCAGTGGCATCACCACCTTCTTCAATACATTCTTCCGAGGCAAGATCTTGTGGCTGTGTACCCGTTCCTTCTTCACAAGGCCACATAGGTTCCCCCTCATCTTCCTCTTCACTGAGGATCTGAGCCCAGGAGTGACCAGTCATTCTCACCCCTGAGACTATCCATTCATCACTAGGCACGGAGGTCGACACCTCCCATTCAAAAGCCTCCCGCATCTCATCTTCACCTAAGAGACTCGGGCTAGGCCCCCCCACCCAAGGGTCTATTGATGCTTTATCCGAACTTTCTTTCTGAGATCCAGCATCCAAAACTTCAGCTTCTGGTTCTGTCTCTAACTCTGCACCCTCAAGCTTTGTGCCACACTCCCCCGAGGGACCTTCCTCCACAGGGTCCGCCTGGTGCTGTGTGCTGCTAACTGCAGATTCCTGAATTTTTGTCCATGTGGGGGCCAAATGAATTGGAGGTGCTTTACACAAGCCATATTTTTGTAGGCATCCAGCACAGTGAGGAATCATGAAGACGTCCCTTCCAGCACTCAAGCATATTTGGCATACACGCACTGGATAATTAGGAATCGCCACATCAGGAGGCAGTTGCCCTCCATAGCACCACTTTTCAATATCTCTCAGTCTATTTACTGCTGCTGTTACTGCAACCCGGGCATGATCCGGGTAACGAGCTGGTCCTGAAGCCATAACTGCAGAAAAATAAACAAAAGTTCACTGTAACTGAAAGTCCCACTTTACTGAACACACACTATAGTTTTAAAATGGCTCCTCTGCTGCTGTGTTTACTTTACTACCCCTCCCTGTAATGGCGGTAGCAGCACTCCTGTGCATCAACATTTAGAATCTGGGTCAAGCCACTGCACACCCGATTTACACAAGCTACTGATAACTTTTACTCAAACTGCACAACTTGCTCTGATCTGGCTTCACACACATTTACAGGATTTTCCTTGGACTTTTTTACAAGCTGGTAACATTCACTTTATTCACAGTCCCTTAAAAGCTTCAGGTTTTTAGCACAGGATTGCCTGCTTTTACTAGTGTTGCACTCTTCTACAACCCACAGTCTCTCTCTGGCTGCAAACCTTAAACTGAGGCTAATTTCACTTCCATGCACACATTCAATGGCTTAACAGACTTGCACTTGCTGGCAGGACTTCACACAGTCGTTACTTGCAAAGCAACTACACTGCTGCACACACATTTTATATGGCATAGCTGAAAATCACTGTTTGAGCAGTTTCATTTTTTTTTGCAAATAACCAAGCTTTATTGAAGATTATCTAACATAACATATAAACCACACAAATACATAACACAGAGAATCCATAAAACAACTGATACAAAAGAAACAGCAAAGCAAAACAAGCCCTAAAACCCCTTCAAGATAAAATGAAAGGAAGAAAGAAAAAAACAAAAAACCTAACCCACCCACCCTCCCTGCCCACCCCTGGCAGCTATCCCTGTGGCTGACTCACATATTTAATGAATACAATCATAATGTAATCTCATAAAAACAAACAAAGTAAGACCCAACTACATATAGTTTAGCTACGTCTTCAAAGGGAGGCACCAAGGAGGAAAGGATATACCAACTTATTATGCCAAGCTGGGGTAGATATCTTTCCTATAGTTAAAAGTGAGAATAATGGGCTTCATCTCTAATACCCATACCTGTCCTTCAAACATTGAAATAGCTTCCCCCAACACTGTAGAAATAGTGGTGAAGCATTATAAAGGGAAAGAACCGATCTTTCTGCATTCAATGCACTCATAAACTCTTCCCACCACTCCGCACACGATGGAGTCCAGTCACCTCTCCAGTGGCGTTTTTACCAAAATTATCAATTTAGTTACCGCTGCTACCATAGCTACTCGACATTTTGTTAAGTTGCTTTGTATTTTATCAAACACTCCGAATGTACAAGCCTCTGGAGTGAAGAACCTGTCCAGATCATAAAATTGACCAATCCTTTGCTTCACCAAATGCCATAGTCCCACCACCTTGGGGCAAGTCCAAAATTTATGGTAGCTGGTAGCCAAAGAATCATTGCACTCTGAACAACTCGCAGTGGGCGACTATCCATCCTTGAAAGCTTAGCTGGTGAAAATATAGATTGTGAAGTAACTTGAATTGAACTTCTCTTAATCTATCCTGTTTAATAAATTTATAGATATCGACCCAAGCCTTTTCCCAGGTTTCTGCTGGTTTGTTCAAAGACAAGTTTAGTTCCCAATGTGCGGGACTGGTGACACTTGTACTCCTTTGACTATCATATACTTGTAAATTTTAGATATCACCCTGCCCGCTTGCAGAAACCCTTTCAATTCCGCAAACATAGGTCCCAAAATGTCTTGCCCCAGGTTTTTACCAAAATATGACTTAACACAACTTAGAATTTGACTTAGTTTTAGGTGGGATTGGAATTTACCTCTCGATTTCTCCGTCAGAGCCTGAAATGAAAGAAAGCTATTATTCTGAAAGAGGTCCTTGACCTGCAACTTCGTGTCCCCTTCAATTCCCTGTCTAGATATAGGTTGTTTCCCTATGATCAAATTCAGATTTCCTGCTAAGGGTTGGGATAAATCATATCGTTGTGAGATTTGAAATTTCACATAAAACTGTTGCAAAGCTTTCACATCCCATCCTAGCGGCGTATCCCTCACCCTCTTGGGAATTTTAGCCCATGAGGTATAAAGTAAAGACTCTAAATCCAGCTTAAGGCCTTTAACAAATAAACGATCAAAATGACGGCCAGGATAAGTTAAGTCTTCATCGCAAACCCAGGCACCCAACCTAGCCAAGTGAATCGCAAGGTGATAAGCATAAAAGTCCAGTAGCTGAAGCCCTCCGAGTCGCTGTTGCCGAGTAAGTTTGAGGTAACTCCTTCTAGCGGTTTTCCCATTCCATAGGAAAGCCGCACATTGTTGAAGCAGCGGCTTGAAAAAAGACTTCGGCAGGTAAACATTTAAATTGGATAGAGTATAAAAAAGTTTGGGCATAACCACCATTTTTATCGTATTGACTTTTCCCAAAAAAGTCAGCGGGAGCTTTGACCACCTAACTAAATCTTCCTTGATGGTTCTAATTAACGGTTTAAGATTTAATTCAGTTAAGCTCTCTAAATTCTTAGATATTTGAATCCCCAAATAGGATAATGAGTTGGTTTGCCAACGAAGTCCCAGAGAGAGACACCAACTTCTCTGAAGAAATGGGGACAAAGAATAAACTGATGTTTTAGCCTTATTCAGCTTATACCCTGAAACCCTACTAAACTTATCAATTAAATCAAGGGCTTTAGGAAGGGAAGAAGTAGTGTCCGAAATGTGTAACAGTAGGTCATCTGCAAATGCAGATAGTTTAAACTCAATGCCTCCAATCCTTAGCCCCTTCACACCTCTCTATTAATCTTGATGGATCGAATTAACGGTTCAATGTATAAATTGAAGAGGTATGGTGATAATGGGCAACCCTGCCGAGTACCTCTAGAGAGAGGAAAGGCCTCAGAAATTAAATTGTTACATTGAATTTTAGCTATAGGGCAAGAATATAAAATACAAACCATATGAGTAAATCTATCTGGAAAGCCTAGCTTTGACAGGGTAGTGAACATAAAGGTCCATTCCACCCTGTCAAAAGCTTTCTCTGCATCTAATGAAACTAAAGACGTGTCCAACGCAGGGTCCGCAGACTCAGAAACCAGGTAAAACAACTTACGAAAATGATCAGCCGAGGGAGTAACCCTCCACAAACCCGGCTTGCTCTGGGCTCAATAAAGTCCGCCATACTCGTTTTAACCTGTTAGCCAGTATTTTAGCAAAAATGTTTACGTCTAGATTTAACAAAGAAATCGGCCTGTAACTACTCACTTCATCGATGGGCTTATCTGGCTTTGGCAACAGAATAATTTTGGTCTCGAATGGTGTCTGATCCCTGATCCCTTGATCACACCAGAAAGAAAATAGCTCCTGCAATAGAGGTGCAAGAATGTTTTTAAATTGCTGATAAAAAAAAGCTGTGAAGCCGTCTGGGCCAGGCGCTTTGTCCGGGCAAAATGAGTTAATAACATTGACTATTTCTTCCACAGAGATGGGAGCTATTAACTGAGGACCAACATCCTTTGACAATTTCGTAAAGAAATAGTTTCTAAAACTCTTGGGACTCATCTAAGACCTGGGTGGGGTGCTGGCTTGTATAGAGCTTTGATAATAAACCTTAAAATTCCTAGTATTTCAGTCGGATCCGTGATCACTTGCCCTGATTCTGGATGATTAAGAGCAGTCACCCACCTTGCCGAGGATTTTTGTTTTAACTGCCAAGCCAACAGCCTCCCTGCCCTACTACCTTGTCCCAGATATAAAGCCTTGACTCTAGAGGCTAAACTAATCACTTTCTCTCGCTGTTTGTCCACATACCAATTTCTTAAGAAGATTAATTTATTTTTTTGTTCTTCTGTCCTTTGATTGTCGTTTAGCTTTTCTAATTCCTTTATCTCCTTTAAACATTCATCTAGCAGTGCCCTTGACTTCCTCTTGCGGACTGTTGCCAAACGGATTAACTCACCACGACACACAGACTTAAGAGCCACCCACCCTTGGTCAATGGCGTTAATGGAACCCCAGTTACTGGCAATAGAATTTTCTAAAACAATTTAAAACTGGCTAGTGTCCTGGATTCTTTTAAGATACTGTTATTTAATGACCATGATATGACCTACTTGGTAAAAGTGGTAGAGAACATATAATCTTTATAGGTGAATGGTCAGAGATTACACTGGGCAAAGTTGCGGCATCCACCACCCAAGACAGACTAAACTGGCTAACCAAAAAAATCTATTCTGGTGTGACTTATGCACTGTAGAAGAAAATGTATACTCCGGAGACTGGGGTTAAGAGTCGCCAGGATCTATTAAACCTATTGTTGACATAAACTCCGTGAGCCTTCTGAGCTGGGGAGAGGAGGAGCTTTACAAAAGATCTGTCTAGACTGTTAGCCTGGACTAAATTCCAGTCCCCACCTATGATTATTGGGACATTCGAAGGAAGCCAAGGTCAATCCTAACTGTGTAAAGAAATCTGGAGAATCTTGGTTAGGCCCATATACTGAACCCAGGACTAAGTTAATCCCTCAATACTACCCAAAACAAATATAAAAGCGACCTTCGGGTGGGATTATTGAGAATCGTAAATGGAATCCCCCGAGCAACTAAAATAGCTACTCCCCGGCTGTTAGAGGAAAATCCCGCTCCAAAGACCTGATTCACCCACTTCTTCTTGAAATGGGCCAATCGGTCGGCGAGAACATGGGTTTCTTGTAGAAATACTATCGCTGGTTTCAAGCGGGCAAGGTGATTCAGAATGACAAATTTTTTACGGTTGTCCTTTCCCCCTTTGATATTCCAAGAAATTATATTCAGCCTATCCACCATTTATTATACAGATTACAAAAATCTTGGAACAGCTGCCCCCCCCCCATACAAATACCCTTGAAGCAAAAAATTTACCTTTCCAAAATACCCCTCGAACCCCTAAACAGAATAGTAACACACCCATAGATAACTTATACCTCACCCTCCTGGCCCAAGCCAACTCCCGTCCTCCAGTACATGATGCTACATAGAGTGGGTACATCCCCTACCGATTATTATTGTATTTGAATATTTAAATGTATCAGACCCTTTCCATCGACACTGCTAAGAAAAATTAACCTCCTTCTTCTGATTTATAATTAAGTCTCATAATGAACACTATTAAAAGAGAATTTTCCAATAGGAATTGGATATTAAGGGGTACAATGCTACTATTGAACTAATAAATCGTACGTTAGGCCATTAAGTCCCTCCAGCCTTCCGGACGTTAGCAAACGAAATTATACGCCATTCCATGGCACACCAAACATTAATCCCTGTAACGGACTCTGTCTAGATCTACAAAATCAAGGGCAGGCTGAACTATACCTAACAAAACTATTTAGTATTCAAAACCAGGCTGTTCGGCCTGCCTTGAAATCATAACTAGCACTGTACCCCTTAGCAAATCACTTCTAACATGAGCTATTTAACCAATTAGGTCCCCCATCTATATTTTACTGTTAAGAAAACTATTGTTGCTCAACAAACACCATTTATACAGGTGCCACTGAAGAAAAGAACAAGAGTATTCTCCCGGGCGTAAATACAATCATTATATCCTGCCTCCTCATTAAAATATCAACCTTAAGTTAGTATCTGCAAGGACTAACTTGAAACCCTCCCCATACTCTATTTGTGATCCAAAGTACTATAATACTTCTAACCTACGTATAACAATTATATACTCGGTAAAGCCCCCTTGCCCGTCTTTAAAGAGATTAAGTATCACACAGCGACCTAGATAATACCCCACCCACCTTGTCACTGGTTTTGGGCATTCCAGAATTGCCTATTGTTCCAATACCCCTAGCTAAATCGGATAATACTTTTACTTAACGATCCAAAAATCTTAATACAGACATGCCATAACAAAAAGTTCCTAAATATTGTCCATATAGTCAGACTTATCTCTCATCCCTTGGGAAACAGGTCAGGTAACACAGATCTCAAGGAGTCAAGTGCTTCTTCCACGAGTTGAACCTTTTCTGGCCTTCCTTAAGTGTAACCTCCAGCCTCGCGGGATAAAGAAGACAGTGTCGAATCCCTGCCGCCCAAAGCTTCGAAGTGATCGGCCTGAAGCTGGCATGAGCTTGCCTCATCTTCCAGGTTAAGTCAGGCACCAGACGCAGTTTTTTGCCCTCCCATTGGAAGACCTCCAGTTTCCTCACTCCATTTAAGATGTGCTCCCTGTCCAAATAATTCAATAGTTTAAAGATAACTGGCCTCGGTGGCTCCGAAGATAGAGGCTTGGCTCTAAGGGCCCTATGACCCCTTTCTATAATATATTCCAGCCCATTGGGTGAGGGGCCCACCGATTTTTAATAAGCTTCTGTAGAAACTGGATTGTATTCGGTCCTTCCTCACCTTCCGGAAGGCCCAGCAAGACCAGATTATTACGCCTGTTGCGTCCCTCGAGGTCATCTAGACGGTCCTCCAGTTTGACTATATTCCTTTTACACTCCACTATACTGGGGCCTGATTTATCCATAGCTCTCTCCAAGGATGAGATTCTGGCTTCAGCATCGGTCACCCTTCTTGCCAGCTGTGTCAAGGCTGGTTTTATCTCTGCCACTTCCTCTATGAGTTTAAATAGGCCTTCTTTATAGTATAAAGGTCATTGTAGATCTTCTCTGGTTTTAAGCTCCTGTTCTAAGCGATGGCGATGAACCTTAAGTGGGCGTTTGGCCTCCGATTCTAAGTCGGCTGTCTACGTCTTCAAGACAAGGTTGTCTAACGATTTACCCCAAAACCACTTAGCAGGCACTCAATAGTTTCCCGTGCCAATTCCAGTGGCTTTGCAGTACAAAAATGTAGGAATTATTGAGCAGAATATATTTGCTGCAGACGAGGAAAGATAGGCCCACAGGCTATAGCTTTACCGCGGGCAAGCAATTTCCAGTACTTGCACTGGTTCCTTTAAAATACTGAAAAACGAGTGTACTCCCCAAATACTCCAAAATCAATTCCAGCAGACTCTTATCAGTGTCCCTGAGTCTGTAGAGAGTGTAAAACTGCCCCAAAGTAGAGTTAGCAATTGCAGGGAGCAAAAGAGCCACGCGCTGCAGTCAGAACACAGACGGACGATCCCCGGTGTTAAAATCGGCAGTTTGGGTTCCGAAAACGGGCGATATCGCCAAAAGCTGCAGGACCCATTCCTACAGAGTCTAACTGATGTCTTTAAGCTAGTTCACTATGCTACCCCTTGCAAAAATCGATTTTATGGTGGCAGGGAGCGGAGAACCCTCGAGCAGCTGCTGTTACTCCATGAGCGTCACGTGATCCCCCGTTTGAGCAGTTTCATGAAGGTTTACTTACTGTTATCAGTAGCAGCTTGCTGCGATGGGGAAAAACAGCCTGCAGTCAGTTCTTGAAGGCCTCTGTACACAAACGGGCAGGCAGTCCTAGCGATCGTCGTTTTAAACACCAAACTTTCAATTTCCATGATCAATTAGCGGGTTGAGCCCGATTTTAAGCAAGAAAGTCAATTTTGAACTGTTTACAATGCTTTGAACTCTCTGTGATGCTCCTCCACTGCCAGTACACGCACTGCACTCTCACTCCCTCTCGAATGCTGGGGCAGTCTCAGTAGAGCTGGCTGAGGGGCGGGACTGATTGCAGCCTGACCAACCACACGACACCATGCAAATGAGCCCCTTCTTCCTCACGAGGGCTCTTCTCCTCATGGCGATCGTCGAGCAGGCAAATTTAAACTGCAGAATGCAACTTTTTTTTTTTTTTCAACTGACTCCACGGCGGGAGCCTATTTCAGCCATATAACATAGCCATTAACTCTGCAGTCTCTCAATTCACACAGAAAGCATTTCCAACGTCCAGGGCATAATCTTCCTTTTGCTACCCCTAGTCTTCCACACTTTCCTTCACAAGAATTCATTTTAAAAGCATTTCAAATGTCCAGGGCACAATTTCTCTGTTGCTACCCCTAGTCTTCCACACTTTTCTTCACAACAGTTCATTTTAAAAAGCAGGCAAAAACGCTGTAAACAATTTTGATGCAGGACAAGGGCACATTCTTTGGCTTTAATGCTCCTTGGTAAACAGTTGGGCCCGGATATTCAAAAGGGTTGCGCCATGCACAACAGGGTTGCGCATGCGTAAGTCTAAAAATGCGCCATTTTGCGATATTCAGAAGGAGGCAGTTGCGCCACCGAAAACATGCAGAGCAACAGCGCAATGAACATGAAGGCATGCGCAACCGAAGGGGGTGGATCCATGCATAAAGAGCGCAATGCGATATTCAAAGACTTGCGCAATGCGCAATAGCGGCACAGCCAGATATTGCGCACTAGCGGAAATGAGCCAAAATAAAAAGGCTCAAGGAAGCGGCGCAAGAACGCTACAAGGCTGCCAAGTGGGGGAGAGAGAGAGAGACACACAGACAGACAGACACAGACAGGCTAGGGCAGGCAAGGCAAGAGTGAGCCATAGGCTTTAGAGGTCAGCGGCAGATGCCCGGTGCAGTGGAAGTAGCAGTGAGGACAGCAGGGGTAACACAGCAACACCAGCCGGGGGGGTCAGAAGCCAGGGAGATGGACAGTGCCAGCTTCCACATGGAAGCTGTAATGAGGGGGTGAGAATGCATGCTGCAGGGGGACGTGGCCGTGGAAGGGCCCGTCGGCGGTATGCCCCCAACAGGTGGTACCGTGCTCGCATCAGCTTTGAGCTGTACACAGACGTAGAGATTGTGGGCCGGTACCGCCTGAACACGGCAATACTGAGACGGCTCTGTGAGCTGTGCAGTGATGTGATGCAGGCACCCTCACGACGGAGTCACGCTCTGTTGGTGGAGACCAAGGTGACAGCCTGCATGTGCCTGCTCACCACGGGCACCTTCCAGAGGCCAACAGAGGACACCACAGGCATCACACAGTTGAACACGTCACGCATCCTCACCCAGTTCCTCAGCGCACTGCTGCCACATGCTGCGGAGTACATCCATTTCCCCAGCACCACGGCAGAGCGTACAGCAAACATGCAGGAGTTCCACAGGGTAGCACGTATGCCTGGCGTGCTAGGGGCCATAGACTGCACCCATGTGGCCATTCGCACGCCACCTGGCCCAGATGGGGTCGCATATAGGAACAGAAAGGGCTTCTCCAGTGTCAACTGCCAGGTGGTGTGTGATGCCACTGGGCGCATAATCAATGTCTGTGCCACACACCCTGGTGGAGTACATGATGCCTTCATATGGTATCAGTCCGCACTGTGCCATCGATTCGAGAGTGGGGACATCCTCACAGGACATCTAGTGGGTGAGTACACATGTATGGAATGCAAACTAGGGGCAAGGGTGGGAATGCCACAGGTGCCATGGTAGTGGCACACAGGGATATGGGCAATATGGAATTGAACATGAGACTGATCTCCACTATCTCCACACAGGTGACAGCGGATACCCACTCCATCCCTGGCTGCTCACACCATACCGGCGCCCCATGACCCCATCGCAGCAACGCTATAATGAGGCACATGTTACCACACGCAACATCATAGAGCGGGTGTTTGGGATGCTCAAGGCACGCTTCCGATGCCTAGACACCTCTGGCGGTGCCCTACAGTACAGCCCCCAAAAGGCCTGTGGGATATTCCTGGCCTGTTGCATCCTGCACAACATGGCCAAAGACTATGGGATAGCCGTACAGGTTGAAGAGGGGTCAGCGATGGGGACGCCAGTGGCGCCAGTGTTGATGGTGATGAGCAGCCCCCCCAGGATGGTGGGTCCCCCGACTGATCCGGCAGGCCCAGCTGCACTAGGACACCATCACAGAGGAGCAATACGCAGAACACAGGTAAGTCAAGGGGACATGTGCAACCAACACTGTCCATTCGCAAACCACAGGCACACAGGATAACACACCAGGGGTGCATGACGGCCAGGGGAGTGGAAGGGTCCAGGCATACAAACACACCATCAGGGAGGGGTGAGCACTCATATGGACACACACACACACCAGGCACAGAACGTACATGGGCAGATGCACAGCACAGCAGAACTGGCATTGCTAACACACAGCACCACCGACCACCCCCACCACCTGTACTGTCCAAGTACGTGTGTCAGATGCTGGGCACCCTTGCACCTTGGTGTACAGTACAATGCAGGCATCATCATGCACACGCACCTGTGGACAGCAGTTGGGAGGGTGGCAGGTGGTCCATGTCGGCATGGTGAGCAGAGCACCCAGCAGTGCACTGCCCACCATGACACACATTGCACACAGGGCAGCACCAGACAGGGCCCGCACTGGGAGACAGGTCAGTCATGTAGCACTGTCCCACGGCCACCGCAGATGTGTGGGCGGCCCCGCCGTGACCCAACAGCACTGGCAGGCTGAGCAGGGGCCACATGGGGTGGCACTGTTGGACCACCAGGGGTCCCACTGCGTGAACATGACCTCCGCACAGGGGTCTGCAGCAAGCCAAACAAACCTGCACCAGGGGTGCTCGGGATGGCCACAGCAAAACCCAGCGTTGACAGGCCTGGTGTTGCACGACGCTGGGAGCGGGGTGGAGAGTGAACTGTGTGGGTGTGCGGTACAGGGCACCTGACTGTATTGTCGTCCTGACAGAGACCACTGCCTGGGTCAGCCTGTCAATGGCGGCGGTCACATCCGTCCGCGCAACGAACCAGCTCTGCACCTTCCAGAGCACACTCCCTGCTGTGCCGCTCCACAGCCACAGACAGTGCCTCCACGGACATTGCAACCCGCCTCTGCAGCTGTACTGATTCCTGCAGCAGGCGGGCTTCTCGTCCAATGGGTACTGTGCCCCAACGGCATCCTGTCCCCCAGGGTGTGGAAGGTCCTGATGCACAACACCCCTTGAGGGTGGGCGCTGTTCGCCAGGACCAGGAATGGGCAGATCAAAGGGCGGCGGACATGTGCCACCGCTTGACACTGTACCCCCAGACCTGATGGGTGACTGCTGCTGCTGCCCCTCCAACCGCTGTGCCCCAGGGTCCACTTGTTCCACCGCTGTGGCAGCCACAGTGCCAGACACCTGCACAGCCACTGGTGCTGCCCCACCGGTGCTGACAGGCACAGCCTGGGACTGTTCCAGCATGCTGGTACACAAGTTGGAACCAGAAAGGCCCAGGGGCACGTGCTGGCCTGCTGTGTGTCCGTCATGGGACACACACCTATCACTGCCCATTGCAGTCCTTGCAGCATCAATGGTGCAGGTACATGCTACAGCCATAGTCACAGCCAGACTGCTGAGACACAGGCTGTGCACCCCCCCCGCACCCGAATCACCGACACCAGAGTTGGCGGCCCAGCGTGCATGCTGCTGCAGTGCCTGCTGGCTGGTGACAGAGGTGGATGGACCCTCCTCCATGTCCAGCAGGTCATCATCACTGCCTGGACCCACCACCACCGTCTCCTGAAGACAAACAGGATCTGTAACAGAAAGAGAGTACATGTGAGTGCATGTGAACAACCTTCCTCCCACCCCCCCCCAACACCACCACCACGTCATACCGTGCAGTGATGGGCTTCCACCTGTCTGGAATCCACCTCCTGGTACACCCTCAATAGCGCTCTGCTGTATTGATGCAACCAGTGTCTCCTCAGCCGGGGTCAGCTCCAACACCACTGGCTGGCCCACGCCAGTGCCAGCACGTGCCGCCCCGAAAGCTGCCACCTTCTCCTTCAACCTCCTTCGGTCTGCCCCCATCTTCTTCTTGCATTCCTGCATGGAGCGCTGGTGGCTTCCGTGCAGGTTCACGGCCCGAGCTACTCCCTCCCATGCAGCAAGACGGGACTGAGGGTGCCCTCGTCCACTCAGTACTGGCTCCTCATCCAGGTAGGCCTGGAAGAGGGCCTCTGTCTCTGCTGGGGTAAAGTTGGGCCTCCTCCTATGCCCACCATCCTCACCCTCACCTTGGCTCTGCTTGGTCATGGCGATCTGTATGGAGGGAAGTGGACACCTGTCACTGTACAGTCTACAGCATTTTCCCATGACCATTGTCCAGAACATCACACAGGATGCAACTCACCTCTCACCTGCAGTAACCGAATCTGGCCAGCGCAGCCTAATGTCGCACATTTATAGCGCAATGCATGCAAATTAGGAGTGGAGCAACTATAATGACATGCAAATCACGCCACTGCGCCTTTGAATGGCTGATCAGATGATTTGCATGTGTCGGCTGAATATCGCGAATTTGCGCTTTGCGCAATACGGTTGAGTTGGCTGAGCCAATGGCGCAGATCTGTGACTGTGTGGTACACTGCATTGCGCATGCCCAGATAGCTTACACAGGCGTCTGCCATGCTGCTGACGTGCTGTGCGCGATCGGCAATTCAGGCCATGGCCACCATTGTGCCAGTGGTGCTACAGCACTGGGCACTATATGGTGCTGTGGCACTACTGCGCAATAGTCCACTGTAGCACTGGTACGCAGCTGGTCGATCGCACAGGATGCGTATACGTCAGATGGCGCTGTGTGTGGCCTTCCGTCATTGCCCATGACCTGGTGTCTGACCTTTGGCCCCTGGCCCTGTTCGGCTGCCATGTGTATGGCCCTATTGCGCTGTCTGGTGACAGCGCTATGTGAAGTGACGGCGCTGTTCGAACAGCGCGATTGGAACCTGTGTGGTCATTGCGCAACATCTCCACGTGGGGTTACGGCAGCGGGCACCATAATTACCTGCTGTAAAGTTGGTACCATGCCTCCGAGAAGAGCAGTGCAGTGGAGCCCTGTAGAAGTGGGCCAACTTGGTGGCTCCTAGTGGAGCCCACCATGGGGCACTTTATGGTGAGGTGACCCTCACCATTGCCAGGACGCAGGTGTGGCAGCAAGTGGCCACTGACCTGGTGGGGGTCACTGGAGGGTGCCGGTCAGCTGAGCAGTGCCGGCACCGGTACAGTGACCTCCGCTGGAGGGATCCTGATCTTCTGGATCGGCTGCGGTCACGTGCCAGGAGGGGCGTGGTGCCTAGGCCAGGTGGGTGTACCATCTATGCACCTGTATTCTCTGTAGGGGTGTGAGTGTGTTTTGGTGGCTGTGCATAGGTGATGGCTCTGCCATGGCTGGCTGTGTCAGTGTGTGCAGGTGTGAGATGCATGGGTCTGGCTGTGTGAGCAGGCACTCTCACTGGGGCAGGGGGCAGTCTGCTTTGGAGTCACACTGATGTTTGTCTCAACACATGTCTCCCACAGGCCAGGATGTGAGGATGCAGGCACGGGGTGAGGAGGGCCGTGACAGGGCCCCTGTGCTGGTGGGTGTTGCGCCCCAGCAGCAGCGGCGGCAGACCCAGCTGCTTGAGGAGTGTGAGTATCATTACTTCATGGATGCTATTGCATGCTGGGGGGGGGGCAAGACCACCAGCCATGCACAACACAACCATGCAGGAAAGGGGAGGTCATAATTCCACTATACAAGACACTAGTGAGGCCCCACCTGGAGTACAGTGTACAGTTCTGGAGACCATACCTACGTAAGGACATAGACTGGGTAGAGAAGGTTCAGAGGAAGGCAACAAAGACACAGGTGACATGCATCACTGTCCAGTATCACAGCACGTCTGTGTATGCGTCACTGGTGGTCCATGCATGCACTGGCACATAGCTGTGTAACTGGCATCGCACCACATTGCCACGTCACTTGACAGCCTTGTTTGTGCTGTGATGGACATGGGCAGTGTGTGTGTGCAGTGGTGCACATAGCTGGTGCCGCCTGTTTGTGATGGCCATGTGCATGTTCACTGTGGGTGGGTGCATGCCATCACAGGTGCGGGACATTGGGCTATATAGGCTTGCAGGTTGGGTGGTGTTCAGGGTTGTGGTCAGTCACAGCCATTGACTGTGTTCCCATTTTCCAGGCCTCACAGTTCTCAGGAGGATCCATCGGGACATCGTGGCCTGACACAAGTGTCCCTAGATAACCAGGCCATCCTGAATGACATCCGAGACATGGCTTGCGAGGAGGCATTGCAGGGAACAGCAGCCGGGCACAGAACGACCAGCCTGCTGGGCCTTAGGCCATTACCTTCCCACTTCACCCATCCCTACCACCCTGCCTTCCCTCTCAGTTGTTCATCCTCTACCCTTGCCCACCCCTACCTTGTACCCGTCCCTCTTGTAAATAGTTCTGGTTTATTGTTTTGTACTTTACTCTTTGAGAATACATTTATATTTTGATATGAATACTGTGTTGGTCTCTGATTTGCAGCTGGCTATGGTTGCTCAGTTGCAGTGGTGTACATGCCATCTGGGGTGGTATGGTCCTGGGTGTGTGTGTGTGTGTGTGTGTGTGTGTGTGTGTGTGTGCGTGTGTGCATGGGGAGGTATCTCCGGCATGGCAGTGACTTTCTGTTGCTCTTGCCGTCTGCTGCCACCCACTGCTGGGTGCACAGGGTGTGTCTGGCTTGTATGCTTCTCTGCTGCATGGGGTTGACGTGTGCTGGGGGGGATGCATGGTTTCCTGCAGTGCCAGTCACTGCACATGGGTGGTGTCTTGGGGTCATGGTGCAGGGTGTGCTGTGCGTACCGGGGGCTGATGTGCACTGTGGTTGTCAACCCCCTGTGTGTGGCACTCTCAGCCTGCCAGTGGTTGTGCTGGGGTGTCATGGCTCTGCTGTGCTTTGTTGGCTTGTCCCCATGGGCCAGTAGATCATCCATCCCACCACCAGTGATGCTGTGCTTGGGGTGTGCAGGTGTCTTGTTGGTTCTGCAGTGTGTTCCTGTGCCCATGTGTGGCATGGCTGGTGGTGGGCCCCAGCCTGCCTCCCTGGATGTGCAGTTCCATTGCTCTGGGGGGGGCTCTGCTTGCGCTATGGCACCTCTGGACTGCTCAGCTGGGCTGCCCTGGTTGCGCTATAGCGCAACATTTCTGCTCAGCTTCTCCTTCCTGGTTGCGCTATGGCGCAGTATGTGCGATATTCAGACGTTGGCTGCTTGAGCAATTTGTTCTGCTCCATGTTTGAATATCGCACCTGTTGCGCATATGCGCAATTGGTTTGTGCTTGTTCCTGCTGTTGCGCACATTTTGGGCGCAGTTTGAATATCCGGGCCTTGGCATTTTTAAACAGCAGCACAAGATTCACAGCACACAGCAACACACTAGGGAAATTGCTTCAGCTTTTTGGGCTGCCCACTGCCAGATAGCCAAAACGCTAGCCCCCTTGCCCAAGCACCTTCCTTCCCGAACAAATCCAAAGCGGTGCCTCCATTTTTGTAACCCCTCACCCCTGCCTTTTTATCAAAATGACAGGTGGCATGCTGTTGAAGCTGACAGCAATACCTGGTGGGGACCTGGGTTCGGGGAGGATGAGGTTACTCGGCACAGGGAGACCTAGGTTTGGCTACTCTGCACAGGGGCACCCAAGTAAATCTGAACATAGGAAGCAATAACTGTAATGTCCAGAACCAGGAATGGGATTCTACAGTGTGGCTTTTATTCACAACTAGCTGAACACAACAAAGCATAGATGGACCCCCACGGGGCTACATTTACTGGTAATGCAGATTAGAGACTACAACGTGGTCCACTTGAAGAATGAACCAATTATACTGTTTTCAGGCTCTGGACCCACCAGGCACACAGCCCGGACTTGCACGCACTTTGGGTACACAGCCCAACTGGCCCGGCTCCCCTGCCAGCCACCTAATCCACGGTCCATTTGAAGAATGAACCAATTATCTTGTTGTGGCTTCCCACACCACTTAGAGTCTGCGACTCCTAGAGAGATTTTCCCTTTTTGCAACCCACATCTGGGTACTTCCCTCATCACTGGCCAAGTGCATGAGGCAAAGTAGCAATCACAGCAGAAATCTGTAGAGGTGGACCTGGTTACTAAAGATGGGGGGTTTGCCCACCTCCAGCTCCCACAGCCCATACCGGACCATTTCTCTGGGAAAAACTGAAACTTCTGAATGTAGATTAAATGGTAGATGAACTGTCGCATCCCCTCTACAATATTACTTGAATTCACACAGCACTCTAGCATTTGACACTACTCCATTTGTTTGACCTAGTCCTATAGGCTTCCCAAATTGTAGCTCAGTTCCTAGATTTCTTCACATGTCCCAGGCTGAAGAAACACATTTTTGCCCTCTCATGTTAGAGCAAACACTCACCCTTTTGTTGTAGGTGCCCTCACAAATCTTCCAACTTTCCAAAACTAAGGTTGAACTGAATAGGCAGCTTTTTCTTTCTCCTGGCAGAATTAAGGGGATTGCCCCAGGAATCTGCATGGGGATCTTTACATCCCCCCCCCCCCCGGAGGGAAGGGCACTGAGACCCGAACAGCGGTCTCCACCACTTGACAATGACTCCTTCACTCTTAAAAACCAAACTGCAGACTGACCACTCTTACTGAAGGCAAACTGGAACTGCTCCTTCTTACTTGAAGGCAAACTGGAGACTGACTACTTTGAAAACTCCCAACGTTCCATCTAACGCCCTCTGCAGCAGATTCCAATGTGGCTTATGCAGCTGCGAAAGTTCTATTGGTGATGTCATCCCTCAGTCTCAGCTGAGACTGAGAACAAAGTGAGACAGTGTGAAACCCATTTAACTGGAGTTTCACAAGCTACCTTCCCTGCCTACCACTAGGTCTTACTGGGATTCTAGTAACCCTGGGTAACAAGGGGTTACACAAGCATTGTCTGTGTAAATTCAACCACTGCCCAGAAGCATATTCCAACCATGAATGCATATCTATCCACAACTCAGGGATGAAGTTTAACGATTTTTGTCCAACTGCAATTAGTGATGGGTATTGTCCCAAAAGTTATTTCATGCTGACTAATAGTTTGGGTTCTCTTACTAAAATGGTAATCAATAGTGCTAAAAAATCTGCCTGAAAAACAAAGTTGAGATTCTGCACGTGCACACCGGCACTTATGCTGATGCACATACACAAGATCTCGACTGTTTTTCAGGGATATTTTGTCCGTGGTCTCAATTCCATGTTATGGCAGATGATACTGAAGGAACACTGAATAAGTACAAAGAGATGTGTCACATGTGTTATCAGTTTTGGTCAGTGAAAGTTCGTTAGACACGAGTCCCCGCTAGCAATCTCGTAGAAGCATACAAACATAGACAATGTAAGCAGAAAAAGACTCTTGGTCCATTCAGTCTTTCCAGTTTTACCCCACTCCACCCCATGATCTATTGTCCAAACAGGTTTTTTGCCCTCCTCTCTCCCTCACTCCCTATCATACTGCTGCCCCCCCCCACATAATTATTAAGTCCTTTAATCTGTCCTAGCCATGCTTGAAGTCATTAATCATTCTTGCACCCATCACCTCTGCTAGTAGGCTATTCAATGACTCAGCCACTATCTCAGTGAAGTCAAACTTTCCAGCATCCCTCCTGAATCCCCCCCACCAGTATACATTTCTGTCCCCTTGTTTTTGTCCTTCCATTCCTGCTAAATAGTTCCTCACAGTTTACCTTGTTTATTCCTTTCAGGAATTTGAAGGCCTCTGTTATGTCTGCTCCTTCTCCATTCTGGCCTCCAGTGAGTATAGAAACATAGAATTTGACGGCAGATAAGGACCGCTTGGCCCACCCAGTCTGCCCATTTCCCTACCTAATGGATAAGCTGCAGGTCCTAGCTAACCAGCAGCCTACTTCTTCCGACTCCCATCCCCTAGAATTGCCTTATGACTGTCCCATGCATGCTTGAATTCCACCACTGTTTTTGACTCCACAACCTCCTCCGGAAGGCCATTCCATGCATCCACAACCCTCTCTGTGAAAAAATACTTCCTTAAATTACCTCTGAGCCGCCCCCCCATCTTCAAATTGTGCCCCCTTGTTCTTGCACACCTCTTTTTTTGAAAGATGCTACCCTCTTGCACTTTGTTGATTCCCTTGAGGAATATGAAAGTTTCTATCAAGTTCCTCCTCTCCCTCCTTTCCTCAAGGCTATACATATTAAGCTCCTTAAGTCTCTCTTCATATGTCTTCCGGTGCAGACCCTGCACCATTTTAGTTGCCCTCCTCTGGGCAGCTTCCATCCTGTCTATGTCTTTGCAGAGACTGGGTCTCCAGAACTTGACATAGTACTCCAGATGGGGTCTCACCAGCTGTCTGTACAGAGGGATAATAACTTCCTGTTTTCTACTGGTGATGCCTCTCCCTATGCATCACAGTATCCCCCCAGCCCTCCTTGCTGCCCTCTCACATTGCTTGCCCACCTTTAGGTCATCTGATATGACTACCCCCTGGTCCCTTCCCAATTTTGTTGTTGTTAGTATCTCACCTCCCATTGTGTACTCTTCCCCTGGATTTTTGTTTCCCAGTTGCATTACCTTGCACTTCTTAGCATTGAATCTAAGCTGCCATACATTTGACCATCCCTCTAACCTTGCCAAGTCCCTTCTCATCCTTTCCACCCCACCTTGTGCATTGACTCTGTTGCAGATCTTTGTGTCATCTGCAAAGAGACATACTTTTCCTTCCAGTCCCTCTGCAATGTCGCTTATAAAGACATTGAAGAGGACCGGTCCTAATACTGAACCCTGCGGTACCCACTAGTAACCCCCCTTTCTTCAGAGTGGACTCCATTTACTATTACTCTCTGTGTCCTATTCTCCAGCCAATTCTTTACCCAGGCTGTCATCTTGGGACCCACTCCCAGGCTGGCTAACTTGTATATTAATCTTTGTGTGGGACTGTGTCAAATGCCTTACTAAAGTCTAGGTAGCCATGTCCACAGCCCTCCCTGATCTACTACTTTGGTCACCCAGTCAAAGAAATCTATCAGGTTTGTCTGGCATGACCTTCCGCTGTGAATCCATGCTGCCTTGGGTCCTGTGCCCTCTGGCCTCCAGAGACTCGACAATTCTTTCCTTCAGAAATGATTCCATCATTTTCCCTATCACTGAGGTTAAACTAACAGGTCTGTAGTTTCCTGCTTCTGCCTTGCTCCCACCTTTGTGAAGGGGAATCACATCTGCCCTCCTCCAGTCCTCGGGTACCACCCCATCCTCCCATGATTTGTTAAAGAGGGTAGTCAGTGGTGTCACTAGTTCTACCCTTAGTTCTTTCAGAATACTGGGATGAATCCCATCAGGCCCCATTGCTTTGTCCACCTTCAGTTTTAAGAGTTCTTTCAGAACCCTTTCTTCTGTAAATGGGCTGGTATCAACTTCTGTATCAGGAGTGTTTCTACTGTTTGTTTTAGGTACCACCCCTCTTCATTTGTAAATACTGAGCAAAAATGTTTGTTTAGTATCTCTGCCTTTTCACAGTCACTCTCTGCCCACCCTCCCTCCCCTTTATTAAGCCTCACTATCCCTCCCTTGGTCTTCCTTTGCTCCCTGATGTACCTATAAAAGGTTTTATCCCCCTTCTTAACTGAGTTGGCTATCTTTTCCTTGGTTTGGGCCTTTGCTGTTCTGACTGCCTTCCCAGCTTCCTTTTGCTTTAACTGATACAGTTCTCTGTCCTGCTCCTTCTGTGATTCCTTGTACTTCCTGAATGCTTTCTTTTTCTCTTGAACCTTCACTGCCACTTCCTTTGAGAACCATAGTGGTTTCTTACATTGTTTTGTTTTGTTTATTTGCTTCACACAAAGGCTTGTTACCTCTGTGATGGCAGTTTTTATTATTCCCCATTGTTCTTCCACCCCTCCTTCCTGCCCATTTGCTAGTGCATTCCTTAGGCACTCACCCATTTTGGCAAAGTCAGCCCTCCTAAAGTCCAGTACTTTTGTCTTTGTATGGCTTGACTCTATTGCTGTTTTTATTGTGAACCATACTGTTCGATGGTCTCTAGTTCCCAGTTGGCTACCCACTTCTACATCTGTGATCCTCTCTCCATCTCCATTTGAGTGAACCAGATCTAAGATTGCTCCCTCTCGAGTGGGCTCCAATACTAGTTGTCTAAGGCATGCCCCCTGTAAGGCATCTAGAATAACCCCACTCTTCGAAGTGGCTGCTGCAACTGCACTCCAGTTAACATCTGGCATATTCAGATCACCCATCAGCAATATCTCCCCTTTTTCTGCCATTCTAAGTATACTTTCTATCATTTCCTTGTCCACTTCCTCCCCCTGAGAAGGGGGTCTGTATACAACCCCTGTGCGTATTGTGGTGCCATTGCCAGTCTCCAAATGTACCCAATGTGCTTCTTCTCCTCCCTGTTTACCCTTTTGTTCTGTTGCTTTGATTCCTTCCCTTATGTAAAGAGCTACTCCTCCTCCTCTTTTACCCTCCCTGTCCCTCCTGTAGATAGTGTATCCTGGTATGTTTACGTCCCAGTCATGGTTTTGTGTGTACCATGTTTCTGTGACTGCCACAATATCCAGATGTTCCTCCTCCATCAAGGTCACTAATTCAGGAAGCTTGTTACCCAGACTACGGGCATTGGTACTCATTGCTCTCCATTTTTGATGGCTTTACCTTCCGTTGCAGCATCCCCCACTGACCTTTCAACCTCGGTCTTTTTCTCATTTAGTACCCTGTTTTGTAGGGAGAGGCTGGTATTTTCCTGCTGCTTATCAGTGCCTCCCCCCTTGACTAGTTTAAAAGCTTACCAATGAAGCATTTAAACCAATTGCTCAAAAGGCATGTTCCCTTCCTGGACAGATGCAGACCATCCTGCCAGTATATGCTGGTGTCCCTCCAGGTGGAACCCCAGTCCTCAATGAAGCCAAACCGCTGTGATCCACACCATTTTTTCAACCATTCACTAAACTGCATGGTGCAAAGTACCCTCGCCTCACCCATGCCATGACAGGCAGCACCTTTGAGAAGGATACTGTGTGTGCTACTTGTCTTAGGCCCCTCCCCAACTCTGCATTGTCCTCCTGCACTGCTCTAATCTCATGATGAGCCAAGTCATTTGTCCCTAGGTGGACAATGACGTCCAGCTCAGACTCCCTTGCAGCTGTTCTCGTGATCCTGAGGATGCACTTCCTGTCCCTCCAAGCCATGGCACCAGGCAGGCACCTTACTTCAGTTTTCCCTGCTCCCCCCAGTTCTATCCCCCTAATAACTGAGTCACCCACCAGGAGCTGCCTCCTTCCTGTGGGTCTCCCTTGTGACAGTTGTCCTCAGCCTCCTTAGTCTCCTCTGCGGGTGCATCCATAGGGGAGCTATGCTCCCCCAGAATGGTGTATGGATTGTGGAGTGGAACAACTGACTGGGTGTGCCTCTGTTCCACCATCCTCACCCTCCCTGAGCCCACTGTGGTCCAACTGCTGTGCTTTCTTCGTAACCTCTGAGGTAGTGGTGGGGGCTCTGGTGCTTCCTGGTTGTGGGAGGTTCCCTTCCTACTGTCCAGTGTGGCCTGGGGGAAGGTTCCCTTACTACTGTCCAGTGTGACCTGAAGACAGACAACTTCCCCCCTCAGGGCAGAGAGTTGTCTGCAAATAGGGCAGCATCTTGGCCTCCAGAAAGACTCCCGGAAGACTGCTGCCCCACAGCCATTACATTGCACTACTCCCCACATGTTTATCTACTTTTTTTTGTGTGTGTGTATGTGTGTGATTGGTTTGTTATAATGATATATATATATATTATACTATGTTCAGTGCCCCAAAATGATCCTCATAGGATCTGCGTGGTTGGCCCTGAATCATTTTGGTTACTCTGTGTCACACTGTCTCCAGCCTGTCTCTGTCTTTCTTCAGGTGAGGACTCCAGAACTGTGCACAGTACTCCAGATCAGGTCTGCAATGGAGTGTATGTCTGTCATGCTTCTTTTGCCTATAAACTGTTTCACAACCCTGCAACACAAACAGCGCATGTTTTGACAGAAGCTGTGTTGGGATTTGTACCAAACCTCTTTTGCTTTAAAGCTTTCCCTTTAAGACCTCACTGCATTAGATGTTTAACTTGTTAGCAATCTCGGGGGTGTTAACAAGCAACACTTGAGCCCAATAAAGAGGGGAGGGTGAAAAAGCTGAAGGGGGGTTCTGCTTCGGTTAGATGGAGACAGAGGCCCCATCCACACTACACCACTTGAAATCTGTAACAGTTCCAAACCGTTACAGACCGTAAACAGTACAGTGTGTCCACACTGCCAGTGAACAGGTTGATAAAGGATTGAAAACGGCACAGCCTGTCCACATTGTGTGTGATAGTATGTGTGGTCCCAACCCCGTTGAAGCAGAGCATATCCCATGGTGCACCTGGTGAGGACAGTTTTGATGAGAGGCACCCACCCACAATACATATGGGGTAGTATGCATCTATACAAGCCATAATGTGCAACATTCAGTATGACAATGATATGTTACACACCTGTGGTGAGGAGGCGACAGGAAGAAGGCATGGGGGGGCTGCATGGTGGATACAGGGAGGTACTGCTGTGAGACAGAGAGTGTGTGACGTGACAACATGTCCAACAGGGGTAGGGCACCAGGGCATGACAGCCGGTCAGGTACTGCTGCCGAATAGCTGATGGCAGCCCCTCCACTACTGCCATCTGTGTACCCCACCACTCCCCTGTACACAGTGCCACACATCTATTGGCCATCGCAGCAGTGTTACATGATGCACTCAGGAGCTCAACCGCTGTATGTGTGCACTACTGGAACCGTTCCACAGATAGTATTGATGCCACAGCTCTGATGGGCAGGCAGTGTACTCCCAGCGCTCATCACAGTGAAAGGCATCATCACGGACAGTATATGGATACTTCAGGAGGCAGCTCTCAGGGAGGCATGTGAGGACAGGGGGGTAGGTCAAGTGGGGACACATGGGTAACTCCAGGGGTGGGCATACCGCTGTAGGTTGGGTTACCCTGCTATGGAGGCTGCCCAGTATTGCAGCCTACACTCGTGCCGCACATTTCCATTGGTGCGCCCTGGTAGCTTCCACCACCCCCGCATGCATTACACCAGTGCTGAAATGCATGTAGGTATGGTGGGGGACTGGAGGCAACATGGTGGAGCATTTAGACACACACCGGTAACGTTACAGAACTGCAACCATTACAGGAACTGTTGTTGAAACCACCTCACAACAGGTTTCTATAACGGTTCCGAAAACACCTTCTGTAACGTTACCAGTGTAAATGCATACCATTACGGTAATGATTTAAGTCCTCTGTAATGTTACCAAACTGTTTTACTGGTGTAGTGTGGACAGAGCCAGAGTGAGACTGATGTTCAAGAGTTTTTGTTAAGCTGTATGCAAGCTGTTTGTTTCTTTTTCTGTTGCTGGAAAAGTAAAGCAGATTTCATTTAATTTAAACTGGTGTCCAGGGTGTCGGTTTTGAGAGTGTTCCCTGAGAAGCCACATAGTTTGCTACCCTGTCGCACGAGGATCATGGGATTGAACTTCCCCTTTTCTAAAAATGGGTAAAGTGGACCCAGGTAAAGTGCAGTAATGGCTGGGAGAGCAGCAAGTGCAGCAGGCCCAGATATAAAGAGACTGGATGGCTCAGCAAGTGCAGTAGCAGGCTCAGAGAGACCAACAGCTGGTGCAGAGTGACCAGCAACTGGCAGAGCAGGTCCCAATGCAAAGGGACTACATGGTGCAGAGAGATTAGCAACAGCAGGAGTCTATGAAGCAAGAGGTGCAGGTACAGAAAGAAACTGTGCCCCAGCTCCAGGTCATAGGGTATCCAATCGCTGCAGGATGCCACCCCATGCCAACAACAAGCATTTGTCAATGCCGAATGTTTGCTTGCTGGTATTAGCATTGGAAGTGCAGTAGTTAGACAGATGCAGAATAGGAGTGGCAGCCAAGTACTGAACTTCACGCCAACACCCCCCTCCACCCTGCACGGATGGACAGGCATTGGGGTGTGCTTTGGGTCATCACCCATAATGTTTACGCTATTTCACCTCACCCTGTCTTGCAGACACTGACAAGTGTTGAGGCGTGCTTGGGGTGTTTGGCTTTACAGTCAACCCATTCCATAAAGACATACGCTGAAATGGGTGCTGCATAGGAGAATGGGGTGAAGTCTGTGGCTGAAGAGTCCAAGGCACACCTCGATGCCTGTCACTGGCTGCAGGGTGGGGGTGGAATGGCATGAGCATTACAGCTGGCAATCCAAAGGCACACCCCTGACACCTGTCAGACTGTACAGGGTGGGATGTTATGGTTAGAAACCCTAACGCCCAGGTGTTTGTTGGTATTTGCACTACAAATTTTCAACATGGCCTTTTTGTGACCCCCAACCTCATGAAAGCATTTGGGACCTCTGCTAATGAACAGTGGCACTGTGATTTTGTGAATCTGTCCCGAATGTTGATTTCCCACAGCAACCGCGCCAGATGTGCAAAAACAAATTTCAGACAGGATGTGAAAAATTACAGCTGTACTGTTTATAAGGAGGCGTGCAAAAATGGCAATGTTGAAAATCAGGAGTGAAAATATTACAAATTCTCGAACTTACAAGTGTGCATGGAAACTGCGCAATGCACTCTCGTAACATAGTCATTTGGTGGACTTTTATTTATATATCATTTATTTATTGAATTTTGTTGACCCGGTAAGTCCACTGGGCCTAGAAGTCCCTTTTCAGGGGTGACCGGGGGGAAGAGAGATACAGATGGTAAGCAACTAAACTGAACCAGATTTTCACCAAATTTTCAACATAGGCATTTTGGGACCCGCACTCATGAACAGTGTCACTGTGATTTTGTTACTCTGTCCCAAACATTGCTTCCCCAAAGTGGATTCAAGCTGCGGGAAGACATTGGTTAAAGAATCCGTGGTTAGGATCAGCTGGGAGATTCTGTAACTACTGCCTGCACATGGGGAAACCCATAAATACCCTACGGGCCCAGCATGGTTAAAAGTGGGCAGCTGAGCAGAACAATAAAGGGGCGGGGGGGTGAGGTGGCTCAGGACTGCACCATTGTGTGCCGGATGTGTGAAAACACATTTCAACCAGGATGTGAAAAATGACAGCTGTACCATTCATAAGGAGGTGTGAAAAAATGGCAATGCTGAAAATCTGGAGTGAAAATATTACAAATTCTCAAAGTTACATGTGTGTGTGGAAACTGCACAATGCACGCTTGTAACAGTAATTTTTTAGCATTTTTTTCACCAGATTTGCAACATAGACTTTTTGGGAGCCCACCTCATGAACAGCGGCATTGTTGTTTCATTAATCGGCCCTGAAAGGTGATTCTGCGCAGTGACAGTGAAATCACCTTTTAGGACTGAATAACCAGATGACAGTGACTGAATTTATGAGGTGGGGTCCCAAGAACCCCATGTTGAAAATTTGGTGCCAAAATTCGCAAAAATGCCGAGAGATACGCCTAAGTTGAAAAAAAAAAATTAATGCCATTATACAGCTTACAAGACTGCAGACATGCTCCCACTCCACCGAAGATCATCGTGTTGGGCTCTGGAGGCAAGAATGGGGTGAGGGGCGTGCAGGGATGTGGGGCGCACAGAGTGTGAATGCGGGTTGGGGGAGGGGCACCGGAGCCAACAAGGGATGGATTTCAGTTTTTTACAGGTTAAAAAAAAAAAGACAATGGGATGTTTTTCCCATTTACAGAGAGAATGGGCACGCTGCCACCTGAATGTTTGTTGGGGGGGGGGGATGGAGCTGATGGGAATTGGGTACCCTGTAGGCACATACAATGTGTCTGTTTTTGGGAGGGCGCATGAGCCTAGGAGGATTGGGCACCCCCCTCGGCACACTATGAATGAGGGGGATATTATGTCAGTGGGGATTGGGCTCCCCCATTGGCAAATGAACTGAGGAGGAGGCATGCCACCAGGGGGAATTGGGCACCCCTGTTGGCTTTCATGGGGACTGTGAGAGGTGGATGGCGACAGCCGCCATGTTTAGTGGAATGTTACACCAGGCAAGGCACCCCCCTGAAATGATGGGTTGCTCCCTTATTGCAGCAGCTAATTCACTTCAAGTTGGTGGCACACTTGCTGAACTAGCGTCAGCAGCAGCGTGCCACTGCATTGGGTAAAGAGGGACAAGCCCAAAAATGCAGTGGCGACATTGGCCGCCGCAGTGCCGCACCTGCAAAACCCACTTCTCTCCTAAGCTGCCACATGATGTTTCTTGTGCGTGCACACAAGCAAACATAAACATGGATCCCGAGGACAATGCCAAGGACTACCTTAAGACTTTGAGAGAGTTGCTAGTACCACTGCTTGGCATCGAGAAAGCTGTACTACTGGCATTACACCACACCCAAATGGAAATTAGCAAGCTGCATGCAGAAGCCCAAATTAAGCCTCTGACAATAACAATGATCAGGTAAAAATGTTTGTCTTAGACTGGGTTGGAAAGATAGACTAGAGTTACTAACAAAACTTTTGCACCTTGGGTTCAAGGTTGAAACAGAACCTAGAGTGCTGGCACAAAAATTACAGGACTGACTGTTCAGTGGTTAACACCAGAGGTACACACTTAAGAGAAGATTATGCATTTGGTTATACTGGGACAGCATAGGAACATTTTACCAGATCAAGTCCATGACTGGGTAAGCTGACATAAACAGATCAGTTTGGCTGCAGCAGTGAAAATCATGGAACATTACATAGACGCTGAAGAACCAGTGGTTGCTAAGAGTAGCGGAACCCATGAAGAAACTTTGGCAACAACCGAAGGAGAAGATCACCATAGACAAAGGAAGAAAGGACTTTGGGAGGATGGGTACAAACGTGCTGGTATGGACAAGTGGTCAAGTGGCGACATATTAGTTACTTTTTCACTTCAAAAAGGTATCTCCCCAAGGCCCAATTTAATTTCTACAGTCCCAAGACCTAATTCCCCAGTGACCAAAATGAGGCAGATGGGGGGGGGGGGCACAGGTTATAGACCTGATAGTAACATTATATGTTTTTGCTGTGGTAAAGTGAGGCCTATCAGTAAGTTCTTTGAGCATGTTGACTATGGTTTTGTGGAATGCATAGCTCCAACCAGAGACATGGGTCCCAGGCCAAAAACTCATGTGCAACATCAGCACAAGTGGGGAACCAAACAGTTGCAGCTCTGGTGGATTCAAGCTGCGGGCAGACATTGGTTAAAGAATCCGTTGTTAGCATCAGTGGGGAGATTCTGTAACTACTGCCTGCATACACAGGGAAACCCATAAATACCCTACGGGCCCAGCATGGTTAAAAGTGGGCAGCTGAGCAGGAACAATAAAGGGGGGGGGGGTGAGGTGGCTCAGGACATTCAGGTCAGTGCTGACTTTCAAACAATTCCACACAGTACTACTAAGGTCAAAGCGGCTACTCGACCAGGGTGAAGAGAAAGTAACCAGTTGCTTGGTCATGATAAAAAAGAGGGTGTGTATCAAAGAACAGCAATCCCATCCACATCAACGTTTCAAGACTTTTCTGTCTCTTTTTCAAGGTGCTGGTGAACAGTAATCCCCACCAGCAATTCGAGGCTCATTATTCTAATCACATGTCAGATAGCCACCAATAGGAACAAGACTTGCATTTAGGTCCATCATGCTCTCATATGTCTAAACGCATTTTCCTATCTTTACTGTTACACTCCAAAGTGGTCAGGAACAAACAACATATATATGTGTGTGTATGTGTATATATATATATATATATATATATATATACTGTATATATATATGTTTTATATATATATGTTGGCACCCTTTGCAAACTGTGTGAGAGGCCTTTCGGCACCATGCAATTCTGCTTAAGGTTGAACCAACATAATATTCTATGGTGATTTGCATATGCAGCCCATGATGCTTTGCATTGTGGGGCATGTGTGATTTTACGTACTTTGAAACTTGGCTTCCCAGCCAAATGCCCTTTGGGTAACCATTGCCTCAGTGCTTTGCGCAGGGGTTCTTTGTCCCATATATATATATATATATGTATATATATATATATATATATATATATATAGATATTTATTTTAATTTCATCTTGTTTCTCAGTAGGTTCATGTACATTTTCCTGTCTTAACTATTGCACTCCAAAGTGGTCAAAAGCATGTTCCAGAATTAGACAGGTGACTTAAATTACATAATCTCCCTGCATGCACATTCTCAGAATTTTTCACTTGCTAATTCATTTATGTATCAGAAACTACCTAAATATTTACAAACCTAAAAAGGGGGTATTTTTATTTATGTATAAAGGCATAACTATAATTACATCTCTCAAGATTCCTACTTAAAACCACATTCAGTTTCACACAGAATTCGTATTTATACTGCGTATCAGTAGACTTTTACAAATCATCACTTACTTTTACATCTGTCTCCTTTTCCTAAGAAAGGGGGCTAGTTGAAATTGTTCATGTAACCCTGGGAGATATGACGTTCTCAGTTTATAGTGCCAAAATGTTTCTCTACACATCAGTTCATTATCCAAATCCCCCCACTTTTTGGTTAGTTCCACATGTTCCAAGCCCAAGAATGTAAAAGAGTGTTCTGAATTACCAGTCTCTGCCACGTGTTGCAAGGGCATTATTCATTTTCTATTGTCTAATGCACCTAATGTGTTTGAGAATTTGTTCTTTAAACGTCCTCAAAGTTTTCCCACATAGTACTTCTCACACACATGTGTGGCTAAGTACAGCATGGCCTCTGTTCTACATATAATTAATCATTTTACCTCATGTTTCTTCTCCATCCATGGTCAAACACAATTCTTTACCCACTTGTACATATTTACATGCTGAGCAACTCTGACATCTGTAGTTTCCCTTTTGGTTTATCTGTCTTTTTTCCGTCTGGCTTCTCCAGGCTGTGTGTAAGTATATCAGATAAATTCTTGCCTCTCCGATATGTCACCCTTGGTCCATTGGAGGTAATGTCGCTCAGTTTGGGTTCTACCTTCAGTATGTGCCAATTTCTTTTTGACATTTCTTCCACTTGTTTTGCCTGTAGACTGAAGGTGGTAACAAGATCAGGGCCATAATATTCATGTATTTTCCTTTTATTTATATTCTGTCCCTATGCAATTTTCTAACGTGATCCAGCACTTTATCTAAATTCTCTTTAGAATACCCTCTCTTTAAAAAACCTTCTGGTTTGCTCCTCTGCCCTCCTATTAAAATCCTGTTCTGAACTGTAGTTTCGTTTTAGCCTCATGTACTGACCATATGGTATGCTGCTTGTCACATGCTTGGGATGACAATTATCTGAGTGTAGGATAGCGCTACGATCGGTTTCTTTTCGAGACAGGTCAGTCTTTATGTTCCCATTCATTTCTTTACTGATTATTAAATCCAGAAAGGGTACTCTGTCTCTGCTTTCATTTATAGTGAATTTTAGGTTTTCATTCATGCTTTCTAAGTACTCTGCAAACTGATGTAATTCCTGACTGCAGCCTTTCCATATAATAATAAAGTCATCTATAAACCTCTTATACTGTAGGGGCCGGATATTCAAACTGTGCCCTAAAAGTGCGCAAAAGCAGGAGCAAGCGCAAGTCACTTGCGCACATGCGCAATCGTCGCGATATTCAAACATGGAGCAAGGCCAATTGCGCAAGCAGCCAACGTCTGAATAGCGCACAAACTGTGCCATAGCGCAACCAGGAAGGGGAAGCTGAGCAGAAATGATGCGCCATAGCGCAACAAGGCTAGCCCAGCTGAGCAGTCCAGAGGCGCCATAGCGTAAGCAAAGAGCCCTCCCAGCAGTATAGCAATGGAAACATAGAAACATAGAAACATAGACTTTGACAGCAGATAAGGACCGCTAGGCCCATCTAGTCTGCCCATTTCCCTACCTACAGGATAGGCCGCAGATCCTAGTTAACCAACAGCTTATATCCTCCTGCCCCCCACAAGAATTGCCTTATGTCTGTCCCATGCATTCTTGAATTCTCCCACAATTTTAGACCCCACAACTTCCTCAGGAAGGCTGTTCCATGCATCCACTACCCTCTCTGTGAAATAATACTTCTCACATTGCCCTGAACGCCCTCCTTCTATCTTTAAATTGTGTCCCTTGTTCTTGCAAGTCTCTTTTCTGAAAGATGCTACCCTCTTGGATTTTGTTGATTCCTTTGAGGTACTTGAAAGTTTCTATCATGTCCCCTCTCCCTTCTTTCCTCAAGGGTATACATTTTAAGCTCCTTTAGTCTCTCCTCATCGGCTTCTCTTGCAGACCCTGCACCATTTTAGTTGCCCTCCTCTGACTGCCTCTATCCTGTCTATGTCCTTGCGGAGATGGGGTCTCCAGAACTGGACACAGTATTCCAGATGGGGTCTCACCAACTGTCTGTACAGAGGATAACAACTTCCTGTTTTCTGCTGCTGATGCCTCTCCCATACATCCCAGTATACCCCGCCCTCCCTACTGCCTTCTCACATTGCTTGCTAACCTTAAGGTCATCTGATATGATTACCCCAGGTCCCTTTCCTGTTTTGTTGTTGTTTCTACCTCCCACCCATTGTGTATTCTTCCCTGGGTTCTTGTTTCCCAGGTGCATTATTTGCACTTTTTGCATTGAATCCTAGCTGCCATCGTCTGACCATTTCTCCAACCTTGCCAAGTCCCTTTTCATCCTTTCCACGCCTTGTGTATCAACCCTGTTGCAGATCTTTGTGTCATCTGCAAAAGGCATACTTTTCCTTCCAGTCCCTCTGCAATGTCACTGATGAAGACATTAAAAAGGACTGGACCCAATACTGAACCCTGCGGTACCCCACTAGTAACCGCCCTTTCTTCAGAGTGGACTCCATTTACAATTACCTTCTGTGTCCTGTTGTCCAGCCAATGTTTTGCAGGCTACCACCCTGGGACCCACTCCCAGGCTGGTTAATTTGACTAATAATCTTTTGGAGTGGGACTGTGTCAAATGCCTTGCTAAAGTCTAGGTAGGCCATGTCCACAGCCCCTCCCTGGTCTACTACTTTGGTCACCCAGTCAAAGAAATCTATTAGATTCGTCTGACATGACCTTCCCGCGAACCCATGCTGCCTTGGATCCTGTGCTCCACTGACCTCTAGGTACTCAACTATTCTTTCCTTCAGAAGTGACCCGTCACTTTCTCTACCACAGAGGTCCGACTGACAGGTCTGTAGTTTCCTGCCTCTGTCTTGGTCCCACTTTTGTGAAGGGAATCACATCCGCCTTCCTCCAGTCCTCAGGTACCACACATCCTCCCATGATTTATTAAAAGAGTAGCCAATGGTTTCACTAGTTCCTTCCTTAATTCTTCTAGAATTCTGGGTGAATTCCATCAGGACCCATTGCTTTGTCCACCTTCAGTTTTAGGAGTTCTGCAGAACCCTTTCTTCTGTGAAAGGACTGGGATCGACCCCCTATCAAGAGTGCTTCTGTTAATTGGATTAGGCACTTCCCTCCTTTTGTGAATACTGAGCTGAAATATTCATTCAGTATTCCTGCTTCTCACTGTCCCCTCTGCCCACCCACCGTTCATTCTATTCAGCCTCACTATCCCTCCCTTTGTCTTTCTACGTTCGCTGATGTACCTATAAAAGGTTTTATCCCCTTCTTAACTGAGTTGGCTATCTTTTCCTCAGTTTGGGCCTTTGCTATTCTGACTTCCCTCCCTGCTTCTTTCTGCCTTAACTGGTACAGCTCTCTGTCCTGCTCCTTCTGTGTTTCCTTATACTTCCGGAATGCTATCTTTTTCTTCCTGACTTTCACAGCCACCTCTCTTGAGAACCATAGTGGCTTTTTCTTTCATTTTGATTTGTTTATTTGCTTCACACAAAGGCTTGTTGCCTCTGTGATGGCAGTTTTGATGATTCCCCATTGTTTCTCCACACCTCCTTCTAGCCTGTTTGCTAGTGCTTTTCTGAGGCACTCTCCCATCTTGCCAAAGTCAGCCCTCCTAAAGTCCAGTACCCTCACTTTTGTATGGCTTGACTCTGTAGCTGAGTTTAACGTGAACCACACTGTCTGATGGTCACTTGTCCCCAGATGGCAACCCACTTCTAGATCTGAGATCCTCTCACTGCTCCCATTTGAGAGTACGAGGTCTAAGATTGCTCCCTCACGAGTGGGTTCCAAAACTAGCTGTCTAATGCCTGCCACCTGTAGGGTGTCAAGAATGGCCCTGCTCTTGGATGTGGCTGCAGCAAATGTGCTCCAGTTAACATCCGGCATATTCAGGTCTCCCATCAACAGTATCTCCCTTTCTCTGCCATTCTAAGAATGCCTTCCATCATATCCTTGTCCATTCCTTCCCCTGACATGGGGGTCTGCTACAACCCTGTGCGGATTGTGGTGCCCTTTCCAGTCTCCAAGGTGACCCACAGTGCCTCCTCTCCTCCCTGTTTACTCTTTTGTTCAGTTGCTTTATCCCTTCCTTTACATAGAGAGCTACTCCTCCCTCTTCTCCCTGCCTGTCTCTCCTGTAAGTTATGTACCTGGTATGTTAACATCCCAGTCGTGGTTCTCTGTGTCCATGTTTCTGTGACTGCTACGATATCCAGGCATCCCTCTTCCATTAAGGCCACCAGTTCAGGGAGCTTGTTGCCCAGACTACGGCATTGGTACTCATTACCCTCCATTTCCTGATGGTCTTACCCCTTTTGCCCCATCCCTGTCCTTCTTGCCTTTGTCACTTTCTCCATTTACCCCTGCTTTTCTCTATCAACACCTCCATGTTGGTGTTTGCCACACTTACTACCGTGGTGATTTTTTGGGGGGCTAGGATTTTCCTGCTCCTTTCCAGTGCCTCCCCCCTTGGCTAGTTTAAAAGCTTGCCAATGAAGCATTTAAATCTATCACCTAGGATCCTGGTTCCCCTCCCGGACAGATGCAGCCCATCATGCCAGTATAGGCTTGCATCACTCCAGGTGGACCCCCAGTCCCCAATGAAGCCAAATCCCTGAGCTCCACACCAGTTTTTCAACCACTGATTGAGTCCCATGGTACAGAACACCCTAGCCTCTCTTATGCCATAGATGGGTAGCACCTCCGAGAAGGTTACCGTGCGTGCTACTTGACTAAGGCCCCTCCCCAATTCCACAAACTCTTCCTGCACTTCTCTAATCCCTTTCTTAGCCAGGTCATTTGTCCCTAGGTGGACAATGACATCCAGCTCCCTCCCCTGTGCAGCTACTCCAGCAATCCTGAGGATTCGCTCCCTGTCCCTCCAAGCCATGGCGCTAGGCAGGCACCTTACCTCCCTCTCCCCTTCCTCGCCCAGTTCTACCTTCCTAAATGGAGTCCCCACCAGGAGTTGTTTCTTCCCCTGCAGGGTCCCCTCACCCTCCTGTGGGTCTCTTTTGTGGAGGTTCCCAGCATCCTCCTTGGCCTCCACTGTAGGTGCCTCCATAGAGGAACCACACTTTGCCAGAATGGCATAGGAATTGTGGAGAGTACAACTGGAGGATGTGCCTCTGTTCCACCACCTCACCCTCTCTGAGCCCACTGTGGTCCAACCGCTCCTCTTTCTTGGCAACCTCTGAGGCAACGGCAGTGGCACTGGTGGTCCCTGGATGAAGTGGAGGTCCCACAAATCCTGGCCAACTCAGCCTGGAGATGAGCAACCTCCTCCCTCAGCCCAGAGAGGTGCCTGCAGATGGGACAACACCGCATCCTCCAGAACATCTCCCGGAAGACTGCTGCTCCACAGCCACTGCACTGCACCACTCCAATCATGTCTTATTTCTGGCCCCTTAACTGTTTGCAATCCTTACTCTTTCCTCTGTTTTTTTTTCTCTCTCTGCTTACTTTCTGCCTGTGTGCCCTTTAAGCTCCTGATTGTCCTGTTCTGAGACAAGAATACCCTATATTTCTCAGTAGACCACTTACTTGTTCAGAGGCAGACCTCCAGCAGCTAGAGGGGGCCGGAGAGCTACTCTTGCCCTTCTAGGATGGTGGGTCCTTGGTGGTTCTGTGATCACTCACTTCCTGCCCCTAAACAGGAAATTCCTGTTGTCAGTCAAATCCTGTGCCTATAAAAATAGAACTAGCTTTGGGTGGGGGGGTGAAGCGGAGGGAAGGAAGGCAATATAGTCCCAGTAGAGAAGTTCAGTCACACAGTAGTCCTTTCTCCTGGTGTCTTCTGCCAAGCTATTAGCAGAATCTTTCTAAGGCAGTCTTTAAATGTAGCTTCCTTCTAGCTAAGCCACTCCCCCTACTTACCAGATCTTTCTACAAGTAATTTAAACCTCACAGCAGTTAACATGGAACAGCACAACCAGGGAGGTAGGCAGAGGCCCACCACCCATGCCACAGATGGGCACAGGGACACACTGCAGAACTAACAATGCACCCCCACACCCCAAGCACAGCATAACTGGGGGAGGGACGGAATATCAACCGGCCCATGGGGACAAGCAAAGAAAGCACATCCCGGCCATGTTACTGCAGCACACCCACTGGCAAGATGAGACTGCCACACAAAGGGGGCGGACCACCCCAGTGTCCAGCAGCCCCCTGTGCACAGCACACCCTGCACTGTGACCCCAAGACAACCCCCTGTGAGTCCCCAGGCCCCCCCATCACACTGCAACCCCGTGTACCACAGAACCAAACAAGCCAGAGCCACCATGAGCACCCAGCAGTGGGTGGCAGCACATGGCAATACTGACTGAAAGCCACTCCCACACCAGAGGCACCTCCCCATGCACACACACACACACATACCCACGACTATACCACCCCAGATGCCATGCACACCACTGCAACTGAGCACCTATAGCCAGCTGCAAATCAGAGACCACCACAGTATCCATATCAAAATATATATTACAAATATAACAAGAATAAGAAGAACAACAACTATAACTATGTACAAATATACAAAACAGGGGTGGGGGATGGGTACAAGGTAGGGGTGGGTAGGGGCAGGGTGAACAACCGGGAGGGAAGGTGGGTGAGGTGATGGGCAGTTACTGCCTGCCAGCCTACTCCTGCTGCCTGGTGCTGGGCCCGGGGCCTCCTCCTGTGCCTCAGACCATGTTGCTGTAGATCCAGCAGGATGGCGTGCGAATCCATTACCACCTGTATCATCCGCCGCAGCGACCTCTCAATGCGGTGCAAGATCCGGACACCTAGGACAAGGAATCAGAGTCAATGGCTGTGACTGTCCATAGCACTGAAGCACACCCATCATGCATGGCATACAGCCAAGTGCCCCGCTCCTGTGAGGGACTGCACCCACCCACAGTGACCGTGCACAAGACATGCCCAACCAGGCAGCAACAGCCATGTGTACGACTGCACACACACACACCGCCCATGACCAGCACAGCACAACCAAGGCTGTCCAGTGACGTGGCTACGTGGTGGGAAGTCAGTGCCACAGCCATGTGCTCAGTGCATGCATGGATCACCAGTGACGCACTCACAGACATGCAGTGGCACTGAACAGTACTGACTGTCACACATCAAGTGCATAGCAGTGTTGTCCATGGATGGTGGCCGTGCCCACTCCACAGCATGCAATAGCATCCATGATGTAATGACACTCACCCTCATCAAGCTGCTGCATCAGGTGCTGCTGCAGCTGCGGCTGATGCTGTTGCTGCTGCTGTGGCTGTGGCTGTTGCACCCCTCCTCCGCCAGCCACCCTGGCACCGCCATCCCATGCCTCAGCCCATGCCTGCCTCTGCTCCTCCACGCCTGTGGGAGACAAAGGAAGAGAAAAACATCAGTGAGATCCCAAAGCAGACAGCCCCTTGCCCCATTGAGTGTGCCTGCCCACACATCCAGACCCAAACAGCACACACCTACAAACACCCTCACAGCAAACCACAGCCCAACCCACCCCCATGCGCAGATTACATTACACAGTAACCCATGCAGACAATACCGGTGCATACACAGCACACCCACCTGTCCTGTGCACAATGCCCCTCCTGGCGCGTGACCTGAGGCGCAAGCAGAGCACACTCCTCCTCTGCAGGTCGCTTAGCAGTGCCTGCACTGTTCAGGGGCCTCCTCTGCCCAGTGGCCCGCTCCAGGGCAGCGGCACCTGCTGCCACACATGGGTGCGTGGCACCTGCAGGGGCAACTCTTGAACAGTGAGCCATGTGGGGCTCCACCACAGCCACCAGGTTGGCTAACTCCAAAGCCCCCATTGTGGTGCTCTCCTGTGCCATTGTCAAACTGTACAGTGGCATATGGCGCTCAGCAGCGCGCGCAACCCCATGTGGAAATGTTGCGCAATACAACTCCATCGCTGTCTATCGTGCTGTTCGGACAGCGCCGTCGGTCCACATAGCGCTGTCACCGAACAGCGCGATAGAGCCGTACACGTGGCAGACGTATAGCGCCAGGGGGCAAAGGTCATGCACAAGGTCATGGGTCAGTGGCGCAAGGCCACGCACAGCGCAATCAGATGTCCACATGTCCTGTGTGATTGGACACCTGCGTGCCAGTGCCACAGTGGACTATTGCGCAGTACTGCCACTGCGCCATGTGGTGACCAGTGCTGTAGCGCCATTGGCACAATGGTGGCCATGGCCTGAATTGCCAATCACGCACAGCACATCATCAGTGTGGCAGATGCCTGCGTAAGCTACCTGGGCATGCGCAATGCAGTGTACCACACAGTCACAGATATGCGCCATTGGCTCAGCCGGTTCAACTGTATTGCGCAAAGCGCAACGGCGTGATATTCAGCTGACACATGCAAATCATCTGATCAGCCATTCAAAGGTGCAGTGGCGCGATTTGCATCTCATTACAGTTGCTCCACTCTAATTTGCATGTATTGCGCTATAAATGTGCGAAGGCACTGGGCCGCGCTGGCCAGATTCGGTTACTGCAGGTGAGAGGTGGGTTGCATGCTGTGTGATGTTCTGGACAATGGTCAGGGGATAACGCTGTAGACTGCACAGTGACAGGTGTCCACTTCCACCCATACAGATCGACATGACCGAGCAGAGCCAAGGTGAGGGTGAGGGTGAGGATGGTGGGCAGAGGAGGAGGCCCAACTTCACCACGGCAGTGACAGAGGCCCTCTTCCAGGCCTACCTGGTGGAGGAGCCACTACTGAGTGGACGGTGGGGCACCCCTCAGGCCTGTGTGGCTGCATGGGAGGGGGTAGCTCTGGCAGTGAACCTGCACGGAAGCCACCAGCGCTCTGTGCAGGAATGCAAAAAGAAGATGGGGACAGACTGCAGGAGGGTGAAGGAGAAGGTGGCAGCCCTCAGGGCAGCACGTGCTGGCACAGGTGGGGGACAGCCAGCAGTGGTGGAGCTGACCCTGGCTGAGGACCGACTGGCTGCATCAATGCAGCGTAGTGCTATAGAGGGTGTACCAGGAGGTGGATTCCAGACTGGTGGAAGCCCATCACTGCACGGTATGACATGGTGGTGGTGTTGGGGAGGGGGGAGGTTGATCACATGCACTAACATGTCCTCACTTTCTGTTACAGATCCTGTTCATCTGCAGGGGACGGTGGTGGTGGGACCATACAGTGTGGAAGACCTGCCGGAGTTGGATGAGGGTCCATCCACGTCTGTCGCCAGCCGGCATGCACTGCACCAGCATGCACTGCACCAGCATGCACGCCTGGCTGCCACCTCTGTTGTTGATGAGTCAGGTGTGGGGGGTGCACAGCCTGTGTCTCAGCAGTCTGGCATGCGAGCATGCCAGCACATAGAAACATAGAATTTGACGGCAGATAAGGACTGCTTGGCCACCCAGTCTGCTCATTTCCCTACCTGATGGATAAGCTGCAGATCCTAGTTAACCAGCACCCTACTTCTTCCTACCCCCCCTTGAATTGCCTTATGACTGTCCCATGCATGCTTGAATTCAACCACTGTTTTGACTCCACAACCTCCTCTGGAAGGCCATTCCATGCATCCACAACCCTCTCTGTGAAAAAATACTTCCTTAAATTACCTCTGAGCTGCCCCCCTTCTATCTTCAAATTGTGCCCCCTTGTTCTTGCACACCTCTTTTTTAAGTATACTTTCTATCATTTCCTTGTCCATTTCCTCCCCCCTGAGAGGGAGGTCTGTATACAACCCCTGTGCGGATTGTGGTGCCATTGCCTGCCTCCAAATTGACCCACAGTGCTTCTTCTCCTCCCTGTTTACCCTTTTGTTCTGTTGCTTTGACTTCTTCTCTTATGTAGAGAGCTACTCCTCCTTCTCTTTTACCCTCCCTGTCCCTCCTGTAGATTGTGTATCCTGGTATGTTTACATCCCAGTCATGTTTCTGTGTGTACCATGTTTCTGTGACAGCACGCTGTAACTGTGGCTGTAGCATGTACCTGCACCATTGATGATGCAAGGACTGCAATGGACAGTGACATGTGTGTGTCCCATGACGGACACACAGCAGGCCAGCATGTGCCCCTGGGCCTAGCTGGTTCCAACGTGTGTGCCAGCATGTCGGCACAGTCCCAGGCTGTGTTTTGTCAGCACCGGTGGGGCAGCACCGGTGGCTGTGCAGGTGTCTGGCACTGTTGTGGCCACAGCAGTGGAACAAGTGGTCCCTGGGGCACAGCGGTTGGAGGGGCAGCAGTCACCCACCAGGTCTGGGGGTACAGTGTCCAGCGGTGGCACATGCCCACTGCCCTTTGATTTGCCCATTCCTGGTCCTGGTGAACAGCCCCCACCCTCAAGAGGTGCTAAGCATCAGGACCTTCCATACCCTTGGGGACAGGATGCCGTTGTGGCAGAGTACCCATTTGAAGAGCACACCTGCCTGCTGCGGGAATCAGTACAGCAGCAAAGGCAGGTTGCAACATCTGTGGAGGCACTGTGCATGGCTGTGGAGCGGCACAGCAGGGACTGTGCTCTGATCCTTGCAGAGATGGTCCATATGGGGATGGATGTGACCGCCGCCATTGATGGACAGACCCAGGCATTAGTCGCTGTCATAGCTGCATTGGGCACACAAACAGGTGCCCCTGTACCACGCACCCCTCACAGTATGCTCTCCACTCCCCGTTCCCAGCGTCGAGCGACACCCAGCCTGTCAACGCCGGGTTCTGCTGTGGGCATCCCGAGCACCCCTGGTGCAGGTATGTTTGGCATACTACAGACCCCAGTGCGGACAAGGTTGTGATCGTGCAGTGGGACCGCTGGTGGTCCATCGGTGCCACCCCATGGCCCCCTCGCTCAGCCTGCCAGTGCTGTTGGGTCACGGTGGGCCGCCCATGCATCCACGGTGGCTGTGGAACAGTGCAACATGACTGACCTGTCTCCCAGCCGGACCCGTCTGGTGCTGCCCCAGTGTAATGTGCTGCATGGTGGGCAGTGCACTGGTGGGTGCCCTGCACATCACGCCGACATAGGGACCACCTGCACACCATCCTGACTGCTGTCCACAGGTGCGTGTGCATGATGATGCCTGCATTGTACTCACCAAGGTGCAAGGTGCCCAGCATCTGACACACGACTTGGACAGTACAGGTGGTGGGTGTGGTCTGTGGATCTGTGTGTTTGCCATGTCTGTTCCTGCTCTGCTGTGCACCTGCCCATGTACGCTTTGTGCCTGGTGTGTGTGTGTGTCCATATGACTGTTCACCCCTCCCTGATGGTGTGTTTGTGTGCCTGGACCCTTCCACTCCTTTGCCATCATGCACCCCTGTGTGTTACTCTGTGTGCCTGTGGGTTGCACCTGGACAGTGTTGGTTGCACATGGCCCTTGACTTACCTGTGTCGTGCATAATGCTCCTCCGTGATGGTGTCCGGTGCAGCTGGGCCTCGGATCAGTCAGGTCCCGCCCGTCTGTAGTAGCTGCTCATCACCATCATCACCGCGCCGCTGGCGTCCCCATCGCTGTCCCCCTCCTTGACCTGAATGGCTATCCCACAGTCTTTGGCCATGTTGTGCAGGATACTACAGGCCAGGAATATCCCACATGCCTTTGAGGGGCTATACTGTAGGGCACTGCCGGAGGTGTCTAGGCATCGGAAGCATGCCTTGAGCATCCCAAACACCCGCTCGATGATGTTGCATGTGGCGCATGTGCCTCTATAGCAGCGCGTGCGATGGGGTCATGGGGGCTGTATGGTGTGAGCAGCCAGGGATGGAGTGGGTATCCGCTGTCACCTGTGTGGAGATGGTGGAGATGAGTATCATGTTCAGGTCCATATTGCCAATATCCCTGTGTGCCACTACCATAGCACCTGTGGCATTCCCACCCTTGCCCCACGTTTGCAATTCCTACATGCGTACTCACCCACTAGATGGCCTGTGGGGATGTCCCCACTCTCGAATCGATGGCACAGTGCGGATTGATACCATATATAGGCATCATGTGCTCTGCCAGGGTGTGTGGCACAGACATTGATTATGCGCCCTGTGGCATCACACACCACCTGGCAGTTGACACTGGAATAGCCCTTCCTGTTCCTATATGCAGCCCCATCGGGGCCAGGTGGCGTGTGAATGGCCACATGGGTGCAGTCTATGGCCCCTAGCATGCCAGGCATACGTGCTACCCTGTGGAACTCCTGCATGTTTGCTGTACGCTCTGTCGCGGTGCTGGGGAACTGAATGTGCTCTGCAGCATGTGGCAGCAGTGCGATGAGGAATTGGCTGAGGATGCGTGACGTGGCCGACTGTGTGATGCCTGTGGTGTCCTCTGTTGGCCTCTGGAAGGTGCCCATGGTGAGCAGGCACATGCAGGCTGTCACATTGGTCTCCACCGACAGAGCATGACTCTGTCGTGAGGGTGCCTGCATCACATCACTGCACAGCTCACAGAGCCATCTCAGTATTGCCCTGTTCAGGCGGTACCGGCCCATGATCTCTACATCTGTGTACAGCTCAAAGCTGATGCGGGCACAGTACTGCCTGTTGGGGGCGTACCGCCGACGGGCCCTTCCACGGCCACGTCCCCCTGCAGCATGCATTCTCACCCCCCTCATTACAGCTTCCATGTGGAAGTTGGCACTGTCCATCTCCCTGGCTTGTGATCCCCCTTGGATGATGTTGCTCTGTTACCCCCGCTGTCCTGACTGCTACCTCCACTGCACCAGGTATCCCCCTGGCCTCTGCAGCCTATGGCCCACACAACTTCCCTTGCCTGCCCTGTTCTGGGCTGTCACTGCCTGTCTCTCTCTGTCTGTCTTGCTTGGCATCCCTGTAGCGTTCTTGCGCCTCTTCCTTGACTCTTTTTATTTTGGCTCATTTCCGCTGTGGTGCAACTTCCGGCTGTTCCGCTTTTGCGTAGTGCGCAACCCTTTGAATATCACATTGCGCTCTTTATGCAGGGATCCACCCCCTTCAGTTGCGCATGCCGTCATTTGCATTGCGCTGTTGCTCAGCCTGTTTTCGGTGGTGCAACTGCCTCCTGCTGAATATCGCAGAATGGCACACTTTCGGACTTGCGCATGCGCAACCCTATTGCGCATGGCGCAAACCTTTTGAATATCCGGCCCTAGGTGTCTGTTTTCTCTTAAGTATGCATTCTGTTCTGCACTATAGACATACTTCTCCTCCCAGTCTGCTAAGTACAGATTAGTGTAGTTTTTTGGGGGGGGGCATTGTGGCCCTCACTGCTGTTCCCTTAACCTAATGGTACAATTCATCTTTCAACAGAAAAACATTCATTTTTAAGATAATTTCTGTAAGACTAGTTAACCATTCAATGCAAGCACTTGTGTAATTCACCTTCTCACATAAAGTGTTCCTCAGGGCAACTAACCCCTGCCCCCCCCCCAGTGGGGGATGTTCATATATAATGATTGGATATCCAGTGTCACCAGTATCCAGTCTGCCCTCATTTCTACCTCACTCAGAATTTCCCAAATTTGTTTTGTATCACGCAGATATGACCTAGTTGTTTTTGTGATTTCTTTAATGTGTGCAACAATATATTGTGCAATTTTCTCTGTCAGGGACCCAATACTTGAGACTATTGGTCTCATAGGAGGCCTCTCCGAATGTTTATGGATCTTTGGCAAGCCGTATATTGCTGCCCTGACAGGATCTGGCACAGTCAAGAAGTCACAAATGTCTTTATTAATGATGCCTTGTAACATCATTTCTTCCAAGAACGAATCTACTGTATTTGTTTTTTATACTTCACAGTGGGATCCAAAATTTCTTAAAAATTTCTGTCTGCTACATGTTCTAACATAAGTTTTGTATACTTAACTTTTTCCATCACCACCAATCCCCAGCCCTTATCTGCGGGCTTGATGGTGATGGATTCAACTTGTTGCAGCTTCTTTAGAGCCTCCTGTTCTTCCCGCGTGAGATTCCTGTGACACTTCCAGAGCAGTTGTTTGCATATTTCTTCTACATCCAAATCACAGGCTCCTTTAAAAAAAAGTTTGTACGGTTCTATTCATTGTCGATATTTATGCAGATTTTTTCTTCCACCTCTGTATTCCCACTTGTTCTAAAATACTTTCTTCATTCTCCTCAGTTTCACTTGTTGAACCCCAATGAACCCTCATTTACATTAAGGTCCCCCATCATTTTTTTGCTAAAGGCTACATGCATATCCAGCTTCCGTGTAAACACAAGCAGGTCGACTATCGTTTCAAATTCCTTTATGGGGAAAGTCAGTACAAACGATAATCCCTTATTTAGGACTTTTGTTCCAAACCACTAAGCATGTAATTAGGCACATTAATCACCAGCATCTCTTGTTATATTGTAGGGGGCCGGCAGGTTCCCTAACTATTTTTCAGGGCAGGCCAGACGAATCTGGAAGGAGAGGCAGGAAGCTTACTTAGTGACCAAGATGCAAGAAGTTTACTTACCAGGGACAATAAACAAAGGATGATAGTTTTCAACACACTACAGGGTAACAAAATAAACAATATGATCAGGACCCACAGTTGGTCGAACCCAGGACAGGGGGGTTAGCCCCTTTCAGTTCATGTCTGGCGTGCTGAGATGACAAAATGACTAACGAACCAAGTTTGGGCTTTTCTATGCATCGCTGATCAGCAGGTGGGTGTTGACCCCAAAAAAGTGCCTGTTATGAACAGGCCATAACAGGGTGTCCCCCTGATGAACAAAACACAAAGAAGAACACTGCTAAAAGGACAAAGAAACTTGGGGATCCTCTGCAGTTCTGGGCAAGAGGTTGAAGACTTTTGGTTGGCCGGTGGTTTTCTAGACAATCTTCAGCAATGACCACTGGTAGGTCCCCGGCACCCTGGACACCTTCCATGAAGAATACTGCTGATGATGTGACTCTCTGGCAGTCTCAATGGAGCAACATGGGCACGTGCACACTTTCGGGTGGCCGACAAAATATGAAAGAGGCATGCACAACGTTAACTGCGGTCCATCAAGCTTGAGCCGGGGCAGCTCCTAAGCTGACTCACTACTGGATACCTCACTAGCGGTGCTCTACCACTTACCATCGCAGAACTGAAGCTGGAACACTTGTGATGGAACTTCGAACAGGCTGACATCACTGGAGGTGGTTCTGCTTCAGATGATGGATGGGCCAAGGACCTCCCTGGGTCAGCATCAGGCTAGGAAGAAGCTGGTCTGGGCAACAAAGGTAAAGCTGGACGTCGAGTGTGAGGATGCAATCTGATCACACAATTCAGTAGCAAGCAAACAGTTTGTGGGGTTTCTTAGCAACAATGCAGTTTATGAACAGGGTGCAGTCTCTAGGGGATGCCAGGCAGGCAACGCAGAGTTTGGTTGGTGGGGGGTGCTTAAAAGACATGCACAGAATACCATGGGCTGCCCAGGGCCCCTAGACCACTCTCTGTCCTCATTTATGGGTATGACTACCCCTAAACCTGAGTCTTCAGGACTCTTGCCCACCCTGGTTCCACCCCCTTTCTGAATACTGATGAGGGCCTGCAGGCTGGAGGCTGTGGGACTCAAACCAAGGCTCACTGGATACCCCAAGCCCATCCACCAACCATACCAACCCCTATACTATACTGCCACCCCGGAGCCTCACAGCCTGCTCCTCCCACCTCTTAGGCCCTTTAAGTCAAGGTACCCTTTTTTTTTACCCATCTGGAGTCACTTTTACTTGAATAATAAGATGAAATACCCCCTCCCTCAAACATTTAAAGCACTCAGTGGCCTCTGGCCACTTCGGTTCCATGTGATGATAGTGATCGCAATACAGCGATTGCTATCATAGCGAGTGTATATCGCCGAAAAGCACTTCAGTGATTTACAAATCTCGGCGACCAGTGTTCCAGCATACTTAAATGTTATTGTGTGCCCTGATTTATGATTGTTAACTCCAGGTGGGTGCATGTCGAGGAGGGGGCAAAACACAGTGGTGAAAACAACAACAAAAAAACAGGCAGCTGCAAGCAGCGGCAAAATAATCGCCCTGGTCCATCCCAAACCCAGTGCCTACTGCACCATAGTCATCCACCCTCACCACCACACCACAGGGATGGCTTGGCTGCAGCAGGCTCCTGTACCTCTCTAAATACTCCCTCCTATCCCTCCCCTACACCTCCGTATCCCTTCCCTTCCGATCGTTTTCCTCGCTATTCCATCACTACCTTTGCAAGGTAGCTGATGATGATAGCGTTATAAATGAGTCACTGTTTTTCCAGTTGCTCATTTATAATCGCTACCATCACTGGATACTGTCCACTCCTGGGACCTTTTCTTTCCCTTGCTGGGCCCTTGGCCCACTGCCCAATTTCAGCCCTGCTCAGGGCTGGCAGCTCAACTAGGGAGCCCCCTGGGCCTCAATTCCCTTACAAGGGTGCTACCCCTTTAATTTACTGCTCCATCCCCTCCCCACTTCCCTAGTGCCATGGCATGGGTATAATTTAATAATCGTGCACTCGGCCCACTCACCACTATGACGCAGGACTTCAGTGCTGCTGAGGAGAGGCAGGAAACCTGGCCAAGGAGCCGTGCTCCCACCTGGCTCCTCTTCTAAGCTGCAGTGCTGCTGGGTGGAACTACAGGTCTGGGGTGCATCTTCCTCCCAGACCTATTTTGGTGCAGCACCACTTGGTCCAGCCACATGAGGCTTCCCCCCATGCCACTCAAGGTTCTGGGGGACAAACAGATTGTACTGGGGAGCCTTGCTCCCATCCGACAGGCCACTTCAGGTACTTTGCTCTCCCAAGCTCCTCGCATTCTCCACCCTTCATGTCTAGCCACTGACTTCCCGCTTTAGCCTCTCCTTGCCCTTTTGTTAGAGCAGAGGAGGTCCTGGCTTCTGGCCAGGAGATTGGGCCCCACAAGCCCTCCAGGGAGTGTCACTTGCCCATGACCCACCCTTCCCAGGGCCAAACAGCATAAAATCATACAAAGGGGACAGGGAGGGTAGGGGGACTGCAGTGGGGGGGATGCAAGGGGAAGAGAAAAATTCCCATGTCGGAGAAAAGGGTCCCTTTTTTGTTGTGCCCCTAACTTTGGGGCACTACACTATGTTTATATTTTCTTGATTTTCAATGTGATTTTTCTCCCTCTCTAATTCTAATAATTGTTGTTTTGCCCCCCCCCCACACCTGTATCGCAATCTCTGAGGGTAATATCCTCCTCTCATGTTGTTCTGCCATCTGTTGTCTTGGCCTCCCCCTTCCTTTCCCTGTACTGTCCCTTCTTGTCTTTCATCTTGGAACCTCATAAGGCACGGACTGCGCCTGAGTGCCATCTATGGAATAATCAGCAGACTCGGGAAGAGTATTCCCTCTTTTCTGGGGGGGCAGAGTTTGGTTGGCTGTTCGACCTGGGGTACCAACATTTGTTGATTGGGAAAGGGGGGTCTCCATTGGGACTGTCAATGTCTGTGCATACACCAGAATCTGTGAACTCATATTGATTGGATCCTCTGTGTTGGTCTGTGGGACCTGTAATAAAAAATGTTGATGCCTGTTAGCATTATTTACATTTTCTGTAGTAATATTTTCTTCAGATTCCGAGCCTGATGCGCTGGTATAGGTGTTCTTCTCTTCAGACTCTATCTAGGTCTTTATTTTTCCCCATTCAAAAATGTTACCCAAAGTGTGTTTTTCATTAAAGACCTCTTTTTTTATCATGACCAAGCAACAGGAATAATAAAGGTAGGAATTTCCAAAATCATACCCTGGTCAGTAGTCATGGGCCGAGACTGGGAAGGGTTTCATACCAAAAGACACACAGAGTGAGGGACTAGAGCATGTATTTCCCTTTACTGACTCAGGACACTTTGGCCCAGAAGGGAAGTTTAAGAAGTTCCAGGGTCAGAAACAGAGGAGGATAAGCATTTGTCAATGCCAAATTTTGACTGCTTGTTAAACAATTTGTTTTTTTTTTTTGCAATTCTGACCCCAAATTTTGAAGATACTTGTTTTAGGATTTGCCTTATAGATATGATATGTATCATTTATAGTATATTGGCCAACATGTAATTTCTCACCAGAGGTGCAAAAACATCTTATCCAGGATTTTAAAAATGACAAGTCATATTTATGAGGTGGTATGGAAAGATAGCTATGCTGAAAGGTTGGAATCAAAATATTGAAAATGAATGAAGTTACTGTATGAGTGAATGTTGAAATGGTGTAATGTTCAGTCATAACCTGGGCATTTTACCATATGTATAGACAAAATGTTCAGCATAGCCTTCCTATTAGCCCACCTAATGAACATGGTAGGTGAAAATTTTCAAATCCCCAGCAAAATGTTTTTCTGTGCCACAGGTATGAAACACATTTTGGCCAGAATTTGAAAAATGACAGCTGTCACATTCATGGGGTTCTGTGAAGAAATGGCTATGCTGAAATTCTGGGGCCAAAATATTGCAAATTACCAAAGTTACAAGGCTGCATTGGTAAATTTAAATGTAGGCTCATAAGGTTGTTCTTTTGTAATGTTTTTGCCCCAAATTTTCAACATGGCCTTCTTATGAGCCCCACCTCATGAACAAGTGCAAAGAAAAGTTTCAACTTCTGCCCAAAAGGTGATTTCACACAGCAAATGTGATACCATCTTGTGGGACGGGAAAACACATGTTGGCCAGGATTTGAAAAATGACAGGTGTAACATTCATGAGATGCTATGAAGAAAAGGCTATGCTGAAAATTTGGGAGTCAAAATATTGAACAGTACCAGAATTATAAACCTGCATTAGCAAATTTCAACATAAGCTCATAAATCTGTTGTTTTTTTTTAATATTTTTGCCCCAAATTTTCAACATAGACTTCTTATGACCCAACCTCATGAACAAGGACAGTAAAAATTTTCAACTCCTGCTGTAGAGGTAATTTCACACAGGGACTGCAAAATCACCTTTCAGGACATATTTGCCTAACATCACTGCATTGAGGGTGGGGTCCCAAAAAAGGCATGTTGAAAATTGAGGGCAAAATAGTCAAAAGTGGCCAAGTTATGCCACTAAGATCAAAACTCCATTGAAATACATGGAACGGCATACCTGGTTTCCTCAGTTCGTGATCTGGCTTTGAAGAGTGAAGACGTCTCTGTGGTCCGGAGAAGATGACAGTGTCAGATCCCCGCTGGGTAAGTAAGGGCTTGGGGGTGGGGGTGGTGGGTGCTGAGTGGGAAGGGTGGGTGGGGGACTAATGGTGCAACAGACAATGATGGACAGTTTTCTGTTTTACAGGGTTAAAAAAAGAAACAACAAAATGACGAGTAACGGTTTTCTATGTTTCAGGTGATGACACTGGGAGACTGGGCACCCCCAGTTTCAGTGTTATGTTTTGGGGGGTTGGGGAGTGGGTGATGAGATGGAGGGTAGGGTGAGGGGAAACAGTTACAGGGCACCTGCTACAGACAACAAGGGAAGGTTTTCTTTGTTACAGGCAATCCATATAAATACAATTAAAAAAGAAAAACAAATCTATGAGGGATGACACTGGGGGACTGGGCACCCCCCGTGTTATGTTTGTTGGGAAGGAGGGTACTCAGAGGGAAGGTCGGATGAGGGGAAGCAGTTACGGGGTGCCAGCAGCAGACATCGAGGGACGATTTTCTTTGTTACAGGCAACACATAAATAAAAAACTATGACGTGGCGACACTGGGGGAACTGGGCACCCCCAGTGTCAGTATTATGTTTGGGGGGGTGGGTGGTGGGTGCTGAGAGGGAGGTGGGGGGACAGAAACAGACATCAATGGAATTTGAAGGCCGCTTAGCTGCTTGCTAATGGCTCCATTCAAATCAAAGGACCAAAGCCCTCTTTGATTGGAGCGGCTTCGGTCCTTTGAAATACACAAAGTTTCAGCCCACCAAGCAGAGAGTGAAGACAGGACCACACCCCATGGTCATTGGTGTAGACTGCCAAGACTTTACTTTTGTGAACTGCAATGGGCTCGGCAGTGATCCCTGCCCCCCACCTGAAATCCCCTATCATTGCCACAAAATGTTGGGTGCGCAAACGCAGCCAATGTAAAAAAGGAAAGGGACTCTCTATTTGAGGTTGTAGTGGTTGGGGATCACCAAAACCTGGGTTCAAGGATAGTCACAGGTGACTCGGATGAGGATATGGTGTTCACATCAACAGGAAGTCATTAGATCCTTCCGAAGGTCAGACCAGACATTTTTCATAACATCATTTCTAAACAAAAGGACTGATAAGGTGCTCAGGAATTCCTACCAGAACTTAGCTGTGGTAAATGATAAAGTGGTAGAGGAACAAAAAGCACCATGTTTTCCAAGGTTTGAACTGAAGAATAATATTTTGTACTGGGTAGAACCCCAGAAACAAATTGGGACCTTACATTACCAGTGGGTGGTTCCTAGGGTCTGCAGGAAGGGTGGTACTGAGGCTGACTCTTACTGTACCTATTAGGGCAGGAAGAAAACTGAGGCTCACATACTTACGTGGTCTGGACCATATTTGGAGAGTTTTCTTGGTCATGTCAGTCAGTGGGGTAGCAAGGGTTGAGAATTCTGGAATGAGCTGATGGTAATACCCTACAAGTCCAAGACCACGTAACCTTCTTTTTAGTAGTTGGGATTGGACCGTCAGCTAGGGCCTTTAGTTTGTTGATAACTGGGCACACCTGGCCATTCTCAACCATATACCTTAAGCATTTTGTCTCCTGCTGCTGCCTTAGGGCACATTTTGTGGCATTGACCATGAGACCTGCCTCCCTGAGCTACTGAAGTACTGTAGCCACATACTGCAGGTGGCTGTCCCAATCAGGGCTAAATATGGCAACATTGTCCAGGTATCTATCAATGCTTCAATGGATCTGCTCTCTGTACCTGTTTAGTTGTGCTACCCTCTGTACATGTCTAGCTTGGTACTCCCATATGAAGAAGAGGAAGAAGAATCAGCATTTACATAGCACTTTTCATACACAGTGTATCCCAAAGTACTTTACAAGTAATGCTAGACTGGTAGTGAAGTGACTGAATGTGTAGTGGCGGCCATATCACACATCATTACCCACACACAGCCTGGATAATTGCATGAACCGGTTAATGGGAAGGGAATGTTGGCCAAGACACTGGGAATGTCCTCTACTCTTTGTGAAGAGTGCCCTGGGTTCTTTTACTTCCAACTGGACACCCACCAGGACAACACCAGGATGGGTAGAAGGGACCTCGCTTAAACGTCTCATCCGAAGGACGGCACACCCCAGCAGTACAGCACCCCCCAATACTGCACTCAGATGCCAGTAATTTTTAGGTGCAAGTCCAATCCTGGTGTGGGACGAGAACCCACAACCTTCTGGTCCAGAGGCAGATGTGCTACCAACTGAGCCATGCTGACACCATATGTGATTAGGAACCTTTGTGTAATGGAAAGGGAACATTGTTTAACCAGGAGTAGCGCACTAAGCTGAAGCTTGTTTCCAGATGCGATCTGGGGGCGCAAGGAAGTTAAGTGACTTGCTCAGGAGCACACAGTATGCACCTAGGTGGCAGTGGAATTGAAACCCAGGTCTTCAGATCTGCAGCTCAGAGCCTTAACTCACTGTGCTATACTTTTTTTTTTTAGTCGTTTAACCAGGAGTAGCACACTAAGCTGAAAGCTTTTTTACAGGTGCGATACTGCCTCAATACTGCCTCTGGGTGCTTAGTAGTTAATTCTAATTGATAGGTATTGGTGCCACTAGGTCTGAGATGTAGGTTCTGCTTGCTAGCAGCAGGGGCCTCATCCTCAGGGGTATATAGAGAGGGATTTTTGACACCTGGGGGGGAGAGAGAGAGAGAGAGAGAGACCGGGGGAAGAGAAGATTCCGGGTGGGGTTGGCCCACAAGTTCGGCCGGAGGGCTGAGTCAGGGCTGGGGTGGACTGCTTGCCACCCTGGCTTTCCTCCCTTGAAGATCCATCTATGAGAAGTGCTGTGGTTCGGGCCATGAAAGGAATGGAAAGTGAGCAAGAGAGGCCTGAGAAAGGATTTGGATTGAGAAAAGGAACTTGAAATGGAAGTCCTGCTAAGTACAAACTACCTCTAGTTGTGGCCTGTTTCAGCAGGCTGTATTGCTGCTGCAAAGAATGTAGCCTTAACGCTATACAGGGGACACAATTTGAAGATAGAGTGGGGGATGGCTAAAGGGCAATGCGAGGAAGTATTGTTTGACAGAGAAGGTGGCAGACGCATGGAACAGCCTTCCTGAGGAGGTTGTCGGGTCAAAAACAGTGGGGGAATTCAAGAATGCATGGGACAGGCATAAGGCAATTCTGGTGTGGGTAGGAAGAAGTAGGCTACTAGTTAACTAGGATCTGCAGCTTATCCAATAGGTAGGAAAATAAACAGACTAGGTCAGCCAAGGGGTCCTTATCTGCTGTCAGTCTATGTTTCTATGAAAGCGAAGGAAGAGAAGTTGGAGCAGAAGGTTCAGGGCATGTCAGTAAATTGGGAGCCAAAACCCAGGGAGTGAAAGAATTATGGAGGCCTGCCAAGTGAACATCAGCACCTTGGTAGGGTAAGCACCGATGGGGCCCTTGGAATTTAAGCAGTCTCTCCGGTGGACAAGTTCAGACTGGATGTCAGAGTGGGTCCTGTTGGTGGGCCTGCTATAGCAAACTGGGCCTGGGGCACGGTCCAGAGGTGGCAGCCTGGACTGTTGTGGGTGTAGTGGTGGCAGCACTACCCCTTTCTGGCAGCCACCGCAGAACTGGGACTCCCAGGCTGGGCAGTTTGTGGAGGCAAGGAAAGGTCCATGTGGGGAATTGTTGGTTGGGACCCCGGCGTGGTGGCAGACTGTATGCATGCTCCGTGTGGCACAGCAATTAGTCCCCTGGATGAAGACAGTCCCAAAATTGGAATCGCTGCAGGAGCAGAGGTGTTGTTTGTTTCCAGATCAGAAGGCACATGGCTGCAGTGATTGGGTGTCCGGAAGGTCTTCGGTGGTTCTGTTTTTGCTAAAAAAAAAAAACACTAGTTGTGATTGTTTTAAGACCAAAAAGTGAAGGAAATGCTTCATACAGTATAAGGGGAAAGTGAATGGGAAGGCCAGGTTTGGAAATGGGATTGGGAAAGTAGAAATGTCTCATGCTGTCATACTCCTAGTGATTGCCTAGTGGTTGGGAATTAAGGAATGGAAAGTGAGCAAGAGAGACCTGTGAAAGGATTCGGATTGAGAAAAGGGAATTGAAATGGGAGTGCTGCTAAATACAAGTTATCTCTAGTTGTGGCCTGTTTTGGCATGCTGTACTGCTGCTGCTGCCAGTAATGTAGCCTTGACGGCCCTAGGAAATTACTGCATGAAATAATTCAGTCTGTTGGCAAAAGCGACTGTTGCAGGAAAACTAAGGTGTCCGCCTGTGGATGCCCCCACCATATGTGTTAGCCCCACACTCCATGGAGTGCTTCATGAACTTTCTTGTTTATTAAACCTGTTTGTTGCATTTTGATTCTGGAGGGGATAGTGGATTTAATCAATCTGAATGGTGCATTTTGTGCCTGCTAACCGCCCTCGTCCCTGTAGCTCATCACCCTCTTCTAAAGAAGTGTTCCTGCTCCCTGTTCAAGCGAGGCCCACTCGCTGCCATCAGAAGAACCAGGTAAGGAGCACAATCTTACTATCTTTGGATTATATTGCTTGGGTTGTACAGTGCCCTCCCACTCGGGATTTACTATCCGAATACCCCTAGACCGGGGGGGGGGCTCGCATTTGTAAAAGAGCTCTGAGTGCAAAGGTGCATTTCCGATCAAAATAAATAAATAAAATGCTGTCACGTACAGCCTGTGGGGATGGAGGGTGTGGGCTCCCATTCGCTGCCACGTACAGCCTGTGGGGATGGATGGTGTGCGCTCCCATTCACTGCCACGTACAGCCTATGGGGATGGAGGGTGTGGGCTCCCATTCTCTGGAATGTTGCTGAGGCTTCATGCAATCAAAAGGGAAGCACAGTGAATTGATATAGGCCAAAAAAAGTTACAAAGGCTGTTTTCACACAGGACTCTGGAGTTAATCCGGATTTGCCAGTGCCCTTGGCCAAGTCGAGGGTACTAATGTAACAAGCCTTCCCCAGTTGGTTCAAAAGTTCATCTACTCTTGGCATAGGGTATGTGTTGAACTTGGAGGCTGCATTAACTTTCCAGAAGTCTACAGAAAACCAGGTGGTCCCATCTGATTGGTTCCATGTCATAACAGTGATTGTGGAATAGCGATTGCCATTACGGTGAGTGTACATCGCCGAAAAAACCAAAAGGTGATGTACACTCGCAGTGAGGAAACACCGGCAAACACAGAAAAGGTTGTTCTGTGGGGGGCTATGTCCCCACACTCCCCCCTTACTAAGGATTATTAACTCCAGGGGGCTGAATGTCGGGGAAGGGGAGAAACCTTTGAAAAAACATAAATTACTCCCAGAGCAAAAAAAAAGTAAAAAATACTGTATCCTTGCCCCAGCCCTGAAGCCTACACCCTCCCCACTGTAGCCAGCCACCCTCACCACTCTACCATGGCACCAGCTTGGCAGCCTCATGCTGCACTACTCCTTACATACCCTCCCTCCTCCTCTTCTGGTCTCTCTCTCCCCCGTTCTTCCTGTCGCCCTGTTTTTCACTCGTCACTACCCTTTCAGGGTAGCCCACATAACCGGTGCTTGAAATTGAGTTGCTCATATTTGAGTTGCTCAGTTTCAGTCGCCGTTATGACGGTATACCCATCTGGTTTGGGGACTAGGACATTTGGGCTAGACTATTCACTCGGGGATTCCGCAATGACTCTCAACTCCAACATAAACTGGATTTCCCTCCTGCACTGTGTCTCAGATCCTTTCTGTTAGTCTGTATAGTTGTTGGTGGATCCAGACATCTGGGTGTGTGTCTGCATAGTACTGGATGACATGAGTTCATCCTGGCTTGGGAGAGAATACATGCCCAGAATTCTCTACCAGCCCCTGGGCTTCTTGCATTTTAGTCTGCTTGAGTCAGATGTCGACTATTATGGTGCTCAGTTCCTCTACAATTTTAGGGCTCATGTCCAGGGTTTCATCATCAATGTCCTCATCCATCACCAGATTTAGATCCCCTTTAGGATCTTTAGGATCACCAGGATCAATGGAAATACCTCCCTGTCTTTCCAGGATTTCAACAAATTAACATGGTGGATTTGTTTTTCCTTTTTCCTGTCTGGTTGTAAGACTTTGTAATCGACCAGCCCTACCTTTCTGAGGACCTCATGTGGTCCTGCCATTTCACTCTGGGTTTATTCTCAGAGCTAGGTAACAGAAGGAATACTCTGTTTCCAGTCTTGAACTCCCATAGCCTGGCCCCTTGGTCATAGTGCCCTGCCTGTGTTTCTTGTGCTTCTACTAAATTTTCTTTGTCAAATCTGCTAACCATGTCCAATCTTTCTCTCGTTTGTGAAACATATTGGAACATATAAAATGGGAAGGAAAGTTCTGCATCCTGATTGGTCATGAGCCGTGCATTAGATGTGTATAATGCATGGCTAAAAACAAGTGCTGGCCTGCCAACCATGAAAAAAATCCTTGTGCCAGTCCTTAGAATACTAAAAAATATAATAGCCGACACCCCCTCAAGCTAGAGTTTGCCACAGTCTTACTACCTGATGTATGTTAGCTGCTTATTTCTCTTTTTAACAAAACACATTTAAATGAAATCAAGGAAAGACTCTTTGTTTACTGTCTTCTTTTAGTAACTTTTATTTCTCAATAGAGAGTGATCTGCCAACCTGCCAGTCCACCACTTCCTCCCAACAACTGATTGCTTCTCGCACGTTGGAACAATTCTGATTGCACACTGAGACATAATCAATCCTGAAGCACCGACCATGTCAGTTGATGGTAGCCAGTGGCAACTTCAGAAAGCATACGCTCCCTGTCCACCCACCCACCTGCTTAGCTGCTTGTTACAGCCCTCTCTCACTGCTTAACTACTGGTAGCCAACATGAGTTGTTTTTTTTTTCTTCAAAATCAGTCACTTATCTCCTTCATTTATTCTTGCTGGTGCTGACTGCATACCTAAAGATAACGGGAAATCCTCCTTACGGTTGTAATTTTAGCAGTTCAGTTTCCTCATTGATCTATTTCTTCTAAACCACTCATGCCTTCCCTGTCCGTCCAGTCACTTGCACACTTGCAGTCCTTAAAACATCTATAGTAAAACTGTACCGCAATCAAAAGCATGCTGTCCCACAAACCAAAGGCAGCATATCAAAAAATGTCACACAGATATAACTTCTTCCCCCAGTCCTAATACCCCGACCTCTGTTGTGCGCTACATTCCTCCTAACATCGCAGCTCTCAGCTCTTCCTTTTATCTGCATCATCTGTCCTATTTCCATGCAGCCCAAAGACAGAATAAAAAAAAAGAAAATGATGAAACAAATATAGTATGAAATTGCAAGCTCTTTGAACGTTTGGTGTGTGTATGTGTGTGTGTGTGTGTACACGTGTGCATATGTGTGTGCGAGTGTCGTGTGTAGGGGATGGGAGGTTAAAAACTACATAGAAACATAGAATTTGACAGCAGATAAGGACCGCTTGGCCCACCCAGTCTGCCCATTTCCCTACCTAATGGGTAAGCTGCAGATCCTAGTTAACCAGCAGCCTACTTCTTCCTACCCCCACCCCCTAGAATTGCCTTATGACTGTCCCATGCATTCTTGAATTCCCTACTATTTATGACTCCACAACCTCCACAGGAAGACTGTTCCATGCATCAACAACCCTCTCCATGAAAAAATAGTTCCTCACATTACCTCTGAGCCATCCCCCTTCTGTCTTCAAATTGTGCCCCCTTGTTCTCGCACATTTCTTTTTCTGAAAGATGCTACCCTCTTAGAGTTTGTTGATTCCCTTGAGGTACTTGAAAGTTTCCATCATGTCACCCCGTCCCTCCTTTCCTTGAGGGTGTACATGTTAAGCTTCTTAAGTCTCTCTTCATATGTCTTCTGGTGCAGACCCTGCACCATTTTAGTTGCCCTCCTCTGGACTGCCTCCATCCTGTCTGTGTCCTTGCAGAGACTGGGTCTCCAGAACTACACGCAGTACTCCAGATGGGGTCTCACCAGCTGTCTGTACAGAGGGATAACAACTTCCTGTTTTCTACTGGCTATGCCTCTTCCTATACATCCCAGTATCCTCCCAGCCCTCCTTACTGCCCTCTCACATTGCTTGCCCACCTTTAGGTCATCTGATATGACTGCCCCCAGGTCCTTTCCTTTTTTGTTGTTGTTAGTATCTCACCCCCCATAGTGTACTCTTCCCCTGGGTTTTTGTTTCCCAGGTGCATTACTTTGCACTTCTTAGCACTGAATCTAAGTTGCCAAACATTTGACCATTCCTCCAACCTTTATTTATTTATTTATTTATTTATTTAGATTTTGGTAACAGGGTAAACCCACTGAGACCAGAGGTCCCTTTTTCAGGGGTGACCCGGAATGAGTTACAGAAAAACACATATTAGCATTATTTACAGTAGTTACAATAGGTATACAAATATACATCAGCATCAGTTTACAGGGGTCACAACAAGTTCACATTCAGGCTCATGTATGCAGTAAAGTGACATCAAATTTCACACAGTTAGTAGGAAATTGAGACAATTTACAGTATAATTGACAGCCTTTTTTAGGATTGCCAAGTCCCTTCTCATCCTTTCCACCCCACCTTGTGTATCAACCGTGTTGTAGATCTTTGTGTCGTCTGCAAAGACATACTTTTCCTTCCAGTCTGTCTGCAATGTCACTTATAAAGACATTGAAGAGGACTGATCCTAGAACTGAACCCTGTGGTACCCCACTAGTAACTCCCCTTTCTTCAGAGTGGGGTCCGTCTGCTATTACCCTCTGTGTCATGTTCTCCAGCCAATTTTTTACCCAGGCTACCATCTTGGGACCCACCCTCAGGCTGGCTTACTTGTATATTAATCTTTTGTGTAGAACTGTGTCAAATGCCTTGCTAAAGTCTAGGTAGGCCATGTCCACAGCCCCTCCCTGATCTACTACTTTGATAACCCAGTCAAATAAATTTATTAGATTCGTCTGACATGACTTTCCTGCTTTGAATCTATGCTGCCTTGGGTCCTGTGTCCCTCTGGCCTCTAGGTACTCAACAATTCTTTCCTTCACAAGTGATTTCATCATTTTCCCTATCACTGAGGTCAAACTAACAGGTCTTTAGTTTCCTGCCTCTGCCCTGCTCCCACTTTTGTGAAATGGAATCACATCTGCCCTCCTCCAGTCCTCAGGTACCACCCCATCCTCCCATGATTTGTTAAAGAGGGTAGTCAGTGGTGTAACTAGTTCTACCCTTAGTTCTTTTAGAATTCTGGGATGAATCCCACCAGGTCCCATTGTTTTGTCCACCTTCAGTTTTAGGAGAACTCTTTCTTCTGTGAATGGGCTGGTATCAACCCCCCTATTCAGAGTGTTTCTGTTGTTTGGTTTAGGTACATTCCCTTCTTCACTTGTGAATACTGAGCAAAACTATTTGTTTAGTATCTCTGCCTTTTCATAGTTATCCTGTTCCCCCCACCTTTATTAAGCCTCACTATCCCTCCCTTGGTTTTCCTTCGCTCCCTGATGTAGCTCTAAATAGTTTTATCCCCCTTCTTAACTGAGTCGGCTATCTTTTCCTTGGTTTGGGCCTTTGCTGTTCTGATTGCCTTCCCTGCTTCATTCTGCTTTAACTGATGCATTTCTCTGCCCTGCTTCTTCTGTGATTCCTTGTATTTCCTGAATCTATCTTTTTCTCCCTAACCTTCCCTGCCACCTCCTTTGAGAACCATAGTGTTATTTACATAGTTTTGTTTTGTTTATTTGCTTCACACAAAGGCTTGTTCCCTTAGTGATGGCAGTTTTGATACCAAAAAAGCCCCTACAACTATGGATGCACCAGTAGGTTAAAAGACCAAAGTAAAAAAGACCCATTTTATAAACACAGTAAGACACTCCTGGTGTGGGTGCATTAGACATTTCTAACACAGGGCCAGGAGCTCAAGGCACTCAGCCTGTGCCTTTGTGCCTCACTACTCCTCTGACTGTGTGTTTAAAATGTCTGTTGTACACATTGTCGTGTCCTATTGCTTATACTTTAGGTGGACTAGCTACCTGTTCTTCCTACATCTCTTTTACGAGATCCAGCATTCCTTGAGGTTGTTGTCCATACAACAACTCAAAGGGCAAGAACCCAGTGGATGACTATGGCACCTCCTGAATGGCAAGAATAGGTAACACTTCATCCCAGTTTTTTACCTCAGGTGACATGAATTTAGGCAGAACATCTGTTAGCGATTTATTGAAGTGTTCCACTAAGCTGTCGGTCTGTGGATAATACACTGATGTCCAGAGGAACGTAACCTACGGTAAAGCACGCACCGCCATCATAAGTTTCGACATAAAGCTGGTGTCTTGATCAATTAGAATCTCATTCAGCAGCCCAAATCTGGAAGACAGTTTTATCAATTCTTTTGCTGCTTTGGTTAGATGGAGACGGGGGAGACTGCTCTGCAAGAGTTTTTGTTAAGCTAAATACAAGCTGTTTGTTTTTTTGTCTCTGGAAAAGTAAAGCAGATTTCATTTGACTTAAATTGGTATCCAGAGTTTTCTTTTTGAGAGTGTTACCCAAGAAGCCACCTGGTTCGCTACCCTGTCAGAGGGACTCACGAGTGCTCTATAGAGAGTCAGTATTACAGCTTTCCTCCAGCTATCAAAACCCCTTCCAATCCACCCCAACATTTTGGTTTCCCTGCTGTAACTGTTACATTGGCTAGTTTGTTTTAGGGGGTTGCTTATGGTGACCCACCAGGTCCCTTTTCTCTGAAGGAGTGGCCAGGTTAACCCATCCCATCTAGTATTCATTCCTGGGGTTTATGTTCCCTATGTGCATCACCTTGCACTTTCTGGCATTGAATTTTAACAGCCAGACCTTCGACCACCTTTCTAACCTTTGCAAGTGCCTCTGCAATACCCTTACCCCATACTCACTGTCTACCCTGCCACAGAGCTATAGAGACATGAAGACACACAAATCACAGCTTAAAGGTGAACATTTAAAAATAAACAAAATCTGGTCAGATCCACCAGGGCTGCATAATGAAGTTAGTGAAGTTGTGTGGAATTGTTAAGGAGATATGGAGAAACACAATGATTTGTAAGTAATAAGATTTGTTTAAGTTTCTGTTCTAAGGAAGGCATGCATATTATTAGGAAAATATATGGAGGTGTACACTTAGGCATATGTCAGTGACACCGGATAACTTTCCATAGCTTAGGGGTTAGACTACTAACACGGAATGTTAGGGGCCTGGGTTCAAGTCCTGGGAGTGTCAAACTTTTCCTTTCACATTTCCATTATGACATCCCAGTTAAATAATTAATATAAATAAAATTTCAGTATACAAAGATAAAAACTTCTGCAGCCATGTTAAATCATATTGGGATGGCATTTGGGGAATATCACTCCCCATAGGCCTGTGCAAAGAGATGGGTATTAAGACCCCTTTTAAAGGTCTCTACCAAGGGGATCTCCCTTAGGGCCCTGGGGAGAGAATCCAAAGGACTAGATCTGCAACCCTGAAGGTCCAGTCCCCAAGGTTTTAAGCCTGGTCCTGGGAACAGCCAACAGGCCTTCCTCAGTAGAGCGGAGGGGGCACGTGGGCATGTAAGGGTGCAGGAGAACACTTAAGTAACCTGGGCCCAGCCTGTGTAGAACTTTATAACTTAGTTATCCAACTTTGTAGGAGATACACTGCATAGTCCTAGGGAAACATCACTGGGCCATAGAAGGCCAGTCAACAACTGAGCAGCTGTGTTCTGCACCAGCTGAAGGTGCCACAGCATACCTCCACTGACTCCAAGGTATAGAGCATTGCAGTAATCCAACCATGAGGTCACAGGAGCATGCACCAGTGAGGGCAAGTCATCCAGAGGGATAAGGGATATAATCCAACTGATATTCCTGGGATGGCAACAGCCATTCCGGACTATTGCCAACACCTGAGCCTCAAATGTCTGCTCCTCATCTAGAACGACTCACAGAATGTGCACTATCACACCCCTATAATAACTTTTTTAAGTGCGGAAATGAATTGCAGGAAAAAAAACAACTCACAGTTAGGCATCACTTAGGGCAGAAGCTCAAAACCACAAAAGTGTGGAAATGCGACTCTGGTGTAAAAAGTCTCCTGAATATTCAGTATTGTGTGGTGTGGTGGTTCTCAGTGTTTGAAATTGCTGAAAGCAGCATAGGCGTGATGGTAACTTCAGCACCCTTTTTCAAAGCACTGGTGTGTGAGTAAATGTCGCTGTATTGAGCAACAGTACTGAAGTTGGAGTAATTTGATACGACTGCCATAATGACACTGAGGCAGTGCAGTACAGTGGCTAGAACACCAAGTCAGGAACTGAAGATCACTGGTTCATACCCAGCTACAGCCAAACACTCCCCATGTTACCTCAAACAAGTCACCTAGTCTTGAGGAAATGAGTAGAAGCAAGACCCCAATGAAAACAAGATGTTGAATCTTAGTTGGGGTACCCTGGGTAAATAAAATGTAAATATAAAACCATACGATTATGTATCCATTCAGTCTCCCTCCCTTGCAGATCACTACATCAGATTAAAAGGGCATCCACATGATCTGCTCTACAAAGGTCTAGCAGACACAAACAATGACAATTACTATGCAGAAAAAATTACAGAAAATTATCTTAAATTATACAATGGCATAAAACAAGCTTGGACTCTGATTGGTCTACCTGGAACTGGAGCTGTGATGTTTTCCCAGTACAACATCAAGTCCCTAGTCTCAGCACACAAACAACTGCATCAACCACTATACGAATTACTCCACGCAGCCTGCATTAGTGATCCCCACTCCGCTTCCTGCTTCACCCGCTCGCCACCTGCATTGCTTCTTCCCAGCTTCTTCATTATTAAAATTAAAAAAAACTCGCTCTCAGCACTCTACTCCCCCTGCAGGGATCATTCTCCCAAGGAAAACCTTACTTTGCCGCTCACATATTTTTTTTTGCAATGCCGTCGTAGCCCCGCTTTACTTCCAATCCCACAGCGTCACTCGTACCAGACCACAAGTTAAGCCATTCTGTCAGAAACCAACAGACAATGGCTTTCTCCAACAACTCCTTTACAGCATTTTATAAATCTTTGTAGCACTCTCTCTCAACAGGTGATGAAAACTGCCAGCCTAGCCCAACCAAACAGTTGCTCCCTCCAGATGAGCCTAAATGACTTACTGATCTGAAACCTCCCACATCTCATGCTTCCTCCATCGTGGTTTCTGCTTAATTAAACTGGAGGTCGCGCTTACTATTCGGGGATGTGAGTACACACAAAGAAAAATTATTTCTCTGTGAGAAACAAGCAGGCAGACCAAGCACACAACAGAAAAGCAGCTAAGAAGTGCCACCTGCTGCCCATGACAGAAACTGTGGATTTTTTTTGTAAAGAAGTATACCTTCACATACAAGAAAATCTATTAAAAACTTAAACAAATACATATTTTTTTTTATTTTTTTTATTTTCACAAATGAGCCATTGTATAATAGCAATAATGCACTCCAGGGTGTGTGTTGTGCTGGGATAACATCACTTCTGGGGTGATTCATCACACTCGGCCTGTGGCCTCGTGCCTAACCACCCCAGGCGTGACGTTTAACCCAGCACAACACACACCCTGTAGTGCATTATTGCTTAAATATTGCATATAGTATCCCCAAGTTATCTGTATCCTACACTGGAGTGGAGACTACAGAAAGCCTACTTCTGTACTAATCAGAAGATACCAGTCTCATCAGCTCTGGGACACTTACATGACACTGCTGTTAATTTATTGGCAGAACCAGCAAACATTTTATCAACTGCCAACATGCCTAGACAGTTTGGGTACTTATCTGAGCTTGCTACCGCATCTCATACTGATATCCAAACACTGTAATGAAATGATCCCTTACCACTTCCGAATTTAATAAATTTACTGAACTAAGCAGAGATAAAAGGCGTTGAGAACCTCAAAGTTAAATAAACAACCATGGTGACCATACAGAAAGCCTTGCTTAGCTCCAATACACGCAACTTTTACTGATGATTTGCCAAACATCCTCTTAGCAATCAGGTTTGGTTCTCTTTCATCACTGATCTTCCATAACATTACAGTGATTTACAGGTTTGCCCATCAACAGTGCATGTCCGCTAAACCACCACTCTTAACTGGCATCAAAATATCCCTGTCACAAAACACACTGTAGTTATATTGCGATTCTTTAGCAAAACCAGTGGCAGCACATCCCAGACCAGACACCTGAGGCACATCTCAAAGGGATACAGAACTGAAAAGCAGCTTTGCAACCTTTTAAACTTTCTTTAATCTCGTACGGACAGTGTAATTGGAAGAATCCCCAGGAGCATTCAGTTTACAGCACTGTAAGTCAGCTGTTGTCAGAACTACAGCTTCTCCTCTTCCAAACACCTGGACAGACATGACTTACAGTTTTCCTTCGACCCCAGGTCCGTAAGTGCAACCCACCTGCTCCAGGGGCCAGCAATGATAGTTCAGCTTGCGTTGCTTTTTTTTTCCTTCTTTTAAAAATAATTTTAAATCTGTTGTTTGTGAGATGAAGTGGATGTGTAGCAGCAATATCAGCTTACCTCTTTCCAATGTGAGCGGCTGGACCAGTGTCACTATGTCTGCGATGCTGGATGAGGAGTGATGCCGTTGAGCTCTAGCATCTCAGGAATGGCAGTTCATAGGGAGAGAGTGGAGAATGCAGGAAGCCGAGGGAGAGAAGAGGGGGAAGGGCAGGGAAACAAGGAGGAGGGGCAGGGGTGAGCTGTTACTGCTGCTAGCATCCTCCATACTTGCAACCCACTCAAGCATGGTGAGATATTTTTCTGCTGCCAGATGAAAACCAGAGAGATAGTAGAAAACTTGCCTGGTGTGGAGGTGTTTTCATTTTAGGATGGGAACAGAGGGGTGGGGCGGTACAGTAAGGCGTGGCTATGGCTGGCAGAGTGCGATGCTCAGAATAAAGGGGATGGGAACAGAGTGGTGGGGGCGGTACAGTAAGGTGTGGCTATGGCTGGCTGAGTGCGATCCTCAGAATAAAGGGGACGGGAACAGAGGGGTAAGGGTGGTACAGTAAGGCGTGGCTGTGGCTGGCTGAGAGCGATGCTCAGAATAAAGGGGATGGGAACAGAGGGGTGGGACCGGTACAGTAAGGTGTGGCTGTGGCTGGCTGAGAGCGATGCTCAGAATAAAGGGATGGGAACAGAGGGGTGGGGGTGGTACAGGAAGGTGTGGCTGTGGCTGGCTGAGTGTGATGCTCAGAATAAAGGGATGGGAACAGAGGGGTGGGGTGGTACAGTGAGGCGTGGCTGTGGCTGGCTGAGTGCGATGCTCAGAATAAAGGGGGATGGGAACAGAGGGGTGGGGGTGGTACAGTAAGGCGTGGCTATGGCTGGCTGAAAGGGATGCTCAGAATAAAGGGGACTGGAACAGAGGTGTGGGGCAGTACAGTAAGGTGTGGCTATGGCTGGCAGAGTGCGATGCTCAGAATAAAGGGGATGGGAACAGAGGGGTGAGGGTGGTACAGTAAGGCGTGGCTGTGGCTGGCTGAGTGCGTTGCTCAGAATAAAGGGGGATGGGAACAGAGGGGTGGGAGCAGTACAGTAAGGCATGTCTGTGGCTGGCTGAGTGTGATGCTCATAATAAAGGGGACGGGAACAGAGTGGTGGGGGTGGTACAGTAAGGCGTGGCTGTGGCTGGCTGAGTGTGCTGCTCAGAATAAAGGGGATGGGAACAGAGGGTGGGGTGGTACAGTAGGCGTGGCTGTGGCTGGCAGAGTGCAATGCTCATAATAAAGGGGATGGGAACAGAGGGTGGGGTGGTACAGTAAGGCATGGCTATGGCTGGCTGAGAGGGATGCTCAGAATAAAGGGGCGGGAACAGAGGGGTGGGGGTGGTACAGTAAGGCATGGCTGTGGCTGGCTAAGTGCAAGCTCAGAATAAAGGGATGGGAACAGAGGGGTGGGGGTGGTACAGTAAGGCATGGCTATGGCTGGCTGAGAGGGATGCTCAGAATAAAGGGGGTGGGAACAGAGGGATGGGGTGGCACAGTAAGGCGTGGCTATGGCTGGCTGAAAGGGATGCTCAGAATAAAGGGGACTGGAACAGAGGCGTGGGGCGGTACAGTAAGGCGTGGCTATGGCTAACAGAGTGCGATGCTCAGAATAAAGGGGATGGGAACAGAGGGTTGGGGCGGTACAATAAGGCGTGGCTATGGCTGGCTGAGTGCGATGCTCAGAATACAGGGGACAGGAACAGAGGGGTTGGGGCGCTACAGTAAGGCGTGTCTGTGGCTGGCTGAGTGTGATGCTCAGATTAAAGGAGACAGGAACAGAGGGGTGGGGTGGTACAGTAAGGCGTGTCTGTGGCTGGCTGAGTGTGATGCTCAGAATAAAGGGACGGGAACAGAAGGGTGGGGTGGTACAGTAAGGCGTGGCTGTGGCTGGCTGGAGTGTGATGCTCAGAATAAAGGGGACAGGAACAGAGGGGTGGGGTGGTACAGTAAGGCGTGGCTGTGGCTGGCTGAGTGCGATGCTCAGAATAAAGGGGATGGGAACAGAGGGGTGGGGGTGGTACAGTAAGGCGTGGCTGTGGCTGGCTGAGTGCGATGCTCAGAATAAAGGGGATGGGAACAGAGGGGTTGGGGTGGTACAGTAAGGCGTGGCTATGGCTGGCTGAGAGGGATGCTCAGAATAAAGGGGACTGGAACAGAGGGGGGGGTACAGTAAGACGTGGCTATGGCTGGCAGAGTGCGATGCTCAGAATAAAGGGGATGGGAACAGAGGGTTGGGGCGGTACAATAAGGCATGGCTATGGCTGGCTGAGTGCAATGCTCAGAATAAAGGGGACAGGAACAGAGGAGTGGGGGTGATACAGTAAGGCGTGTCTGTGGCTGGCTGAGTGTGATGCTCAGAATAAAGGGGACGGGAACAGAGGGGTGGGGGTGGTACAGTAAGGCGTGGTTGTGGCTGGCTGAGTGCGATGCTCATAATAAATGGGACGGGAACAGAGGGGTTGGGGTGGTACAGTAAGGCGTGACTGTGGCTGGCTGAGTGTGATGCTCAGAATAAAGGAGACGGGAACAGACGGGTGGGGTCGGTACAGTAAGGCGTGGCTGTGGCTGGCTGAGAGCAATGCTCAGAATAAAGGGGATGGGAGCAGGGGGGTGCATGCGTACAGTAAGGCGTGGCTTTGGCTGGCTGAGAGGGATGCTCAGAATAAAGGGGGTGGGAACAGAGGGGTGGTGCGGTACAGTAAGGCGTGGCTATGGCTGGCAGAGTGCGATGCTCAGAATAAAGGGGATGAGAACAGAGGGTTGGGGCGGTACAATAAGGCATGGCTATGGCTGGCTGAGTGCGATGCTCATAATAAAGGGGACAGGAACAGAGGGTTGGGGCGGTACAGTAAGGCGTGTCTGTGGCTGGCTGAGTGTGATGCTCAGAATAAAGGGGATGGGAACAGAGTGGTGGGGCGGTACAGTACGGCGTGTTTGTGGCTGGCTGAGTGTGATGCTCAGAATAAAGGGGATGGGAACAGAGTGGTGGGGCGGTACAGTACGGCGTGTTTGTGGCTGGCTGAGTGTGATGCTCAGAATAAAGGGGATGGGAACAGAGGGGTGGGAGCGGTACAGTAAGGTGTGTCTGTGGCTGGCTGAGAGCGATGCTCAGAATAAAGGGGATGGAAACAGAGGGGTGAGGGTGGTACAGTAAGGCATGGCTGTGGCTGGCTGAGTGCGATGCTCAGAATAAAGGGGATGGGAACAGAGGGGTTGGGGTGGTACAGGAAGGTGTGGCTGTGGCTGGCTGAGTGCGATGCTCAGAATAAAGGGGACAGGAACAGAGGGATGGGGTGGTACAGTAAGGCGTGGCTGTGGCTGGCTGAGTGCATTGCTCAGAATAAAGGGGGATGGGAACAGAGGGGTGGGAGCAGTACAGTAAGGCGTGTCTGTGGCTGGCTGAGTGTGATGCTCATAATAAAGGGGACAGGAACAGAGTGGTGGGGGTGGTACAGTAAGGCGTGGCTGTGGCTAGCTGAGTGTGCTGCTCAGAATAAAGGGGACGGGAACAGAGGGGTGGGGTGGTACAGTAAGGCGTGGCTGTGGCAGGCTGAGTGCGATGCTCATAATAAAGGGGACGGGAACAGAGGGGTGGCTGTGGCTGGCTGAGTGTGATGCTCAGAATAAAGGGGATGGGAACAGAGGGGGGGGCGGTACAGTAAGGCGTGGCTGTGGCTGGCTGAGGCGATGCTCAGAATAAAGAGGATGGGAACAAGGGGGTGCGGGTGGTACAGTAGGCGTGGCTGTTGCTGGCTGAGTGCGATGCTCAGAATAAAGGGGACGGGAACAGAGGGGTTGGGGTGGTACAGTAAGGCATGGCTGTGTTGGCTAAGTATGATGCTCAGAATAAAGGGATGGGAACAGAGGGGTGGGGGCGGTACAGTAAGGCGTGGCTGTGGCTGGCTAAGTGCGATGCTCAGAATAAAGGGGATGGGAACAGAGGAGTGGGGGTGGTACAGTAAGGCGTGGCTATGGCTGGCTGAGAGGGATGCTCAGAATAAAGGGGTGGGAACAGAGGGTGGGGGTGGTACAGTAAGGCGTGGCTGGCTGGCTGAAAGGATGCTCAGAATAAAGGGACTGGAACAGAGGGGTGGGGTGGTACAGTAAGGCGTGGCTATGGCTGGCAGAGTGCGATGCTCAGAATAAAGGGGATGGGAACAGAGGGGTGGGGGTGGTACAGTAGGCGTGGCTGTGTTGGCTAAGTCACGATGCTCAGAATAAAGGGGATGGGAACAGAGGGGTGGGGGCGGTACAGTAAGGCGTGGCTGTGTTGGCTAAGTACGATGCTCAGAATAAAGGGGATGGGAACAGAGGGGTGGGGGCAGTACAGTAAGGCGTGGCTGTGGCTGGCTAAGTGCGATGCTCAGAATAAAGGGGATGGGAACAGAGGAGTGGGGGTGGAACAGTAAGGCGTGGCTATGGCTGGCTGAGAGGGATGCTCAGAATAAAGGGGATGGGAACAGAGGGTGGGGTGGTACAGTAAGGCGTGGCTACGGCTGGCTGAAAGGGATGCTCAGAATAAAGGGGACTGGAACAGAGGGGTGGGGTGGTACAGTAAGGCGTGGCTATGGCTGGCGGTCACGATGCTCAGAATAAAGGGGACTGGAACAGAGGGTTGGGGCGGTACAATAAGAGGCGTGGCTATGGCTGGCTGAGTGTGATGCTCAGAATAAAGGGGATGGGAACAGAGGGTGGGGTGGTACAGAGACGTGTGGCTGTTGCTGGCTGAGTGCAATGCTCATAATAAAGGGGACGGGAACAGAGGGGTGGGGGCGGTACAGTAAGCCGTGGTTGTGGCTGGCAGAGTGCGATGCTCTTAAGAAAGGGACAAGGAACAGAGGGGTGGGGTTGGTACAGTAAGGTGTGTCTGTGGCTGGCTGAGTGTGATGCTCAGAATAAAGGGGATGGGAACAGAGAGGTGGGGGTGGTACAGTAAGGTGTGGCTGTGGCTGGCTGAGTACAGTGCTCAGAATAAAGGGGACAGGAACGGGGGGCAGTACAGTAAGGTGTGGCTATGGCTGGCTGAGTGCGATGCTCAGAATACAGGGGGTGGGAGCAGAGGGGTTGGGGCGGTACAGTGCACAGTGGGCAGTAGCAGGAGGGTTTTGAGAGCTTGGTGGTGAGGAGTTGCACTAAAAGAGCACGGGCACCAGAGAGGAGCGAGTTGTGATGGGCAGAGAGAAGCCGGGGAGTTAATTAAGAAAAAATGCAGAGTCCTCACTCTGATCATTAAAGGACTGCAGGCTCCGCCCATGCAGCCCTAAAAATTGCATAGAAGCAGGACCACCCGGAAATCAAAACGTGACATCTTAGCTGGGATATACTGCATAAATATATTAAAAAGAGGTGTTATGATCATGACAATATAATCATCCCTTGTAATACATTTCCCTGGCTATCGAACCTAGCAAACTGTCTTCAGACAAATAACCACCAGGCTTTTTTTTTTTTGCCAACTCAAATTTGTACAACTACTACAGTGCACCAGTAACAAATAAAGCAGTTACAAGTCTATAAATTTGATAGAAAGTGGCAGTACTGTTTCAGATGTGTGTATTCATTTTACATATAAAGCAAATGTATAATTTGAAAACAGATTAAAGAGTACAGGAAATGAAACTCTAGGCTAAGCTTAAACACAGGATACATTTTTGTTTTCGTAGAAACGCTTTCAATTTCCTGTCCTCTTTAATCTCAGTTTTCAAATTATACATTTCCATTACATAAAATTAAACAGCCATCTTAAACAGTACTGCAACATTCTATCAAGTTTACAAACCCTGAATCACTATGTGATTTCTCCCGACTGCATTGTACTCTCAGTTATGGCATTTGGAGTATTTAACTTACATATTTACATTTTCTGTGACCTGCTGCAGTCTGCTATCTAATTAACTTAATCACTGGCCCAAAAATCTATTACTTTTAAGGGTCCCAAATGGTTTAATGAGCTACCCGACATGCTGACAGTAAATACTATGGTGAGTCTGTTCAAAAAGGGGCTACGGTCCCACCTTAAGAATGTAACCACCTGTAACTGTGCAAGAAAATAATTCGACATAATCCTCCTGCCTTATCACCTCCTCCCCTCCCCACCCCCCCTTTTGACCTACAACCCTGCTTCACCACCTTTCCCCTCTATTCCTGCACCACGCCTTCTCTATCTACTCTGACAATGCCAGTCTGGCTGCTCACCTTTTTCCTTCTTCATCCCCGTAGCTTAACACAGACCTATTATCTGACATGTCCCACTATCCTCAGTTTATCCCTACCTTGCAACAACATGACGTAATGTAATATTCAAGTTCAAGAAACGCATGCATTTTACTCCTATTGTTAATATGTACCTGAAACTAGCAAGTCCTATACCTCATGTGCCTTTTTTAATGATTTTCCTGATGCCTGCCATGTTTTCTTTTTCACTGTTGCTCTTAATTTGTCCTCAATGTCTTGAAATGTATTGTACCTGTATTTGCTGTGTTTATCCCTGACTTGGGACCTTTGAAAATGAGTCTCTTGACTCAAAGGTATTAATCCCAATCAAAATGAATAAATAAATAAACAAAATAAATAAACTTACTTAATTAAACTTTTATGAATTTAACTGGCTTGCCTTGCATGCATTTGGCTGTTGCAGGTTCTTAAAAGCAAAATGTTTTATGAATTTCTTATTGCATTGCAGTAGCGGAAGATTCATGTAAGGCAAGCCAGTTAAATTCAAGCAGGTTTAACAATGTAAGTTAGACTGCAGAGTGCTTAGGCAGGTCACAGTTAGAAAACATAGATATGTAAGTTTAATACTCCAAATACCATACATGAGAGCACATTGCAGTCGGGAGAAATCATATAACAATTGTGAGGTGGTTTGGGTTTTAAAAAAATGAACTGTACTAGGAACAGGCAATAAATGCCAGTCAGTCTCGAAATCATAATTACAGCTCTTGCACAGGAAACTTCGCAGATTTATGATTTGTGTAGTCTTTTCTTTTTTCCCACGGGGCTTCACCTGTACACAATCACATGGGCGTAGTACAATACATATTTTACATTTTGCAGTTAGTGGCTGAAAGCAATTCACAATTTCCTAGACTGAAGCTAATTAGGTCCATCCTGGTTTTATTTTGTTGTTGTTTTGTTTTTCTGTCAATAAATAAATGACACTGGGTTTTGTGTTCAGATTTAAATAAAGAAGTGTGACTGCAGGAACTCAGGTGCTGCTTCTCCCTGGCTGAAATATTTTGAAAAAGGCTATAATTAAGCACCGACTTTCACATTCCATGTTTATTATGTTTCCTTCATTCTGTGTTATGTAAAGCTTGACTTTCTATGTAGTGTGTGCTATACCTTCATCCGGACAGGGGTGTGGGAGGGGGAAAATATGGAGATAGACGACCGTACTTGGATGTTAGTAGAATCTTGTTGATAAAGTGTTGCTTTTGAACTACCAAAGGGTATGTGGATCTAACTGAATTGCAATACTTTTTATGTGCTTAGAGTTCCTTTCTGGTGAAATCAGGAGGACCAGACACTGTACCCAAGTCACAGACTTTTGTCCCACAGTTCCGGGAGGCAACAAGATGCTTTTGTTTGTTGATTTGGCTATTTCCAGTTGTAAAATATCAGGCAATTTGAAAAGATTTGTGATGATCCTTGTTTGAAAAAAATTATAAAAAAAATGTGTGTGGGTTAAAAAAAAAACTAACAATGCTAAATATTTGCACAAAGCCCCACACAAAATAATCTGAAGTCCCTATGCTGTTGTACCATCACAATAACATTACAGAGAAACTGTCAACACCCTTAGGTCTCAAAGTGTCCCTAGTTTATACAAACATTTGTCAATGCTGAACGTTCGCTTGCAGGTATTTGCAGTGGTATTTTGCACTTGGACATGGCTTACAAAAATCAGTGACAAAGAAGTACAAGCATTTGTCAATGCCAAATGTTGCTTGCTTCTATGTGCTGCTTAGGTGTTTGGAAGTCATTGGAGTGCAAATATTGAACATTCGCGAACTTACGAGCGTCCGTAGGAACTGCGCAACGCATGCTCGTAAAACAGTCATTGTTAGGAATTTTTTCACCAAATTTTCAACATAGCCATTTTAAGACCTTCGCTCATGAACAGTGTCACTGTGATTTTCTTAATGTGTCCCATACAATGAGTTTGCACACCGACTGCGCCATTGTGCACTACATGGGAGGAAACGCAATTTGGGCAGGATGTGAAAAATGACAGCTGCACTTCTCATAAGGAGGAGTGGTAAAATGGCAATGTTGAAAATCTGGAGTGGAAATATTGAAAATTCGCAAACCTACAAGCGTGCATAGGAACTGCGCAATGCACGCTCATAAAACAGTCATTTTTAGGAATTTTTTCACCAAATTTTCAACATAGCCATTTTAAGATCTCTGCTCATGAACAGTGACACTGTGATTTTCTTAATGTGTCCCATACATTGAGTTTGCACACCAAATGTGCCATTGTGCACTACATGGGTGGAAACATGTTTTGGGCAAGATGTGAAAAATGACAGCTGCACTGCTCATAAGGAGGTGTGGTAAAACGGCAATGTTGAAATTCTGGAGTGAAAATATTGAAAATTTGCAAACTACAGTCATTTTTAGGAATTTTTTCACCAAATTTTCAGCATAGCCATTTTAAGACCTCTGCTCATGAACAGTGTCACTGTGATTTTCTTAATGTGTCCCATACATTGATTTCACACACCAACTGTGCCATTGTGCGCTACATGGGCAGAAACATGTTTTGGGTGAGATGTGAAAAATGACAGCTGTACTACTCATAAGAAGGTGTGGTAAAATGGCAATGTTGAAAATCTGGAGTGAAAATATTGAAAATTCGCAAACTTATGAGCGCGTAGGAACCGCGCAATGCACGTCAGAAAACAGTCATTTTAGGAATTTTTCACCAAATTTTCAACATCGCCATTTTAAGACCTCTGCTCATGAACAGTATCACTGTGATTTTCTCAATAGTAATCCCATACATTGATTTTACCACACTGACTGCGCCATTGTGCACTACATGGGAGGAAACACGTTTTGGGTGAGATGTGAAAAATGACAGCTGTACTACTCATAAAAGGTGTGGTAAAATGGCAATGTTGAAAATCTGGAGTGAAAATATTGAAAATTCGCGAACTTACGGTGCGTAGGAACTGCATAGCCTGCCGCTAAATCAAGCAGTCATTTGAAATTTTCCTCAAATTTTCAAAATAGGCTTTTTGAGAACCCACCTTATGAACACTGGCAATGTCATTTCATTAATTGGGCCCGAAAGGTGATTTCGTGCAGTGAATGCGAAATCACCCTTCGGGCCCGAATAACGCCATGACAGTGACAGAATTCATGAGAAGGGGTCCCAAAAACCCCATGTTAAATTGGTGCAAAAATTCCAAAAATGCCTGAGACATGCAACAAAGTTGAAAAGCCCCATCTAGCCCATTATACAGCTTACGACATTTCCTCAGTTCGGGTCGGCTTTGAAGAGTGCAGGCGGCGTGTTCCCGGTCCAGCGATGATCATCGCTGAGCTCGAGAGGGTGGGGTATGGGCCGGGGCGAGGGGGAGGCAGGTGCGGTTTTGGGAGGGGGCGGGAGACTGTGTGGGACTGTTTTAATTTATAGGTTTTTTTTTTTAAATTGACGACGCAGGACGCTTGCCACACTGGGGTGGGCTCCCAGCATGGCAGCAGGAAAAGCTGTTTGGGGAGGTGGAGCCAATGGGGAATAGGCTCCCCATCGGCAGACACGCAGGACGTTTGCCACGCTGGGGTGGGCTCCCAGCGTGGCACCAAAGATTTGGGGGGGGGCATGACGCGCTTCCAGCACACAGCGGTGGTTTTCTTTGAAGAGAAGACCACCGCTGTCATACACAGCACCGCATCGATTGGTGCAGGACAGCCATGCCTGCTCAATGGAGCAGGAGATTGCACAGGACAGGCACACCTCCAAAGTGTCCCATTCTTCCAAGACGTTCCTTGCGCATGCGTGCAAGCGAACGTAAAAACACATTTTATGATTGCCAACATCCTATAAGACTGCTGGTGTAGCTGGTAGTTGATTCTGACTCTTTTTTCTTTAAACAAGTGAAAAACAGACTGCCCACCATGCCGGTGTTACCACACAAATACAGGTTTGTTTACGTTCCTTGATCAGCTCCAACTGCATCTTTCTTGGACTTGGGAACACCCACAACACAGTCTAGCCCCTCATGATGTAGTGGAAGTTTAGGAAGCTACTGCTTCATGAGTGACTGCACTGTTTGGGTGTGTTTCTAATGCTCAGGAAGTATGCAGTGAGAATAGATCCTGGATTGTAAATAAAACAAGGCTGTTTATAAATATACATTCACTGACCTCCACAGCCAGTATAGTGTTATGCTTGTGCAACTGTGTTAGTTTGGTTTTGGCCATTCGCACTCTCTGTTCCAGAGGAATTATCACCCTGTAGGGTTATGAAAGGCAAGGAACCCTCGGAGAGGGTTCCACCCCTAAAGGTGCCACGGGACGATTCCCATGACTAAAAGTACCTTAGGAATCTGAAAAAGAAATGTATAATCATCCTCAAAGAAGGAGGCAACACGAAGCATATGATCAAGCAGTAACTGTGACATTGGAGCAGTAACTGTAACGTAGTAGTAGAGAAGCATAGGCAGTTTGATAATGCAATGAGATGCTCAGTTGGATAACATAATGACTGCCCAGGTTTACATAGCATGATACTGATGGTTTGTGTTGAGATTAGGGGATCCTCTAAAGAGAGTGGGAATGGCAGGACTTCCTCCACCTCCATCCAACAGCGGAACCTACCTAAAGAAACTAGGAGAAACAACTGTGCTAACTAAGTGTTATGACCTAAGGCAACAGAGGAGAGAAAAAAAACCCTATGAGGAGGAAATCTCTGGGGATCCAAGGCCTAGGTCGCCTTCCCTCCAGGCTTGGGATAGTTTATTTAGTGATGGATCTGCAGCTGCAATTTGGAAAACCCAATTAAAGGGAGGTGGAAAATATTCAAATTTGGAAGAAGGCTCTCACTCAAACCCTCTAGTGGGAATGCCGTGGAAGGTTGTGAGAAAACTCTGCAACAATACATGCAACCAAATGCAGGAGGAGAGCAACGGCTGCTGAGGCACTCACCTGGCCTACCCACCTTAAACTCAAACCTGGTGAACCAGAGGCAGTCGTAGGGGGAATGCAGTGAAGGTGCCTTGCTAGGGAAATCACTAAAGTCAATGGCTAACCATTATAGTGGAACACTAGAGCCAAAGGAGATCGTCATACCCACCCTTCACTACTAGCCTTAAATTCTACACCAGGAGCTGCTGTCATGTAGCAGGCAGTGAAAGCCAAGCCCAGGGCAAGGACATTCCCAGCTATGGGCCAGGTGAGAAGGATCCTGCCCCAAGTTGGACACACTCTGGACGAGGACTAAATGCAGAGCAAGACCATCGGCTGCAGTAACCCTGCACCAGACAGAATGGCTGGCATGCCCCAGAATTGATTGAGAGCTGAAAAGCTGGTGAGCTGAATGAGTATGGCGTGCTAAGATCGTAATGAGCATTGAGTACTGAGACCTTGCAAGGTTGAATGCAGATTGAGTGCAGCAGAATCCCAGAGACTGAAGCCGAGGGAATGGCAGTAGGCATGAAGCAATGGTTTGCTTAAGGAGCAACGGTTGTGTAAGCAAGTGTGGACCTGCACATAGGTCAGCAAACAGAGTAGTAATAAGTGGACCTGCACGTAGGTCTGCAAAATGTAGGGCAAACAGCAATGAAGATTGGGGCAAGCCAGCCAGGCATTTCAAAGCCATATCAAGGTGACAAACTCATAGGATTTTCAGCAGCGAAGACAGGATTTAGAACAGAAATAATTAGCCACATTGGCCACGATTCCCCAAACACCTCCCAGTCCCCGCCATAGGACAAAGAAGCAATGGAAGGGCCAAGAACCACATGCAGATATAAAAGCTAATTTAATAGCCTCAGCAGGAGCTTTAGCTAACCTCTGAGCAGAACAAGGTACAATAGCAATGGGAGTAAACAAAGCAGTAGCAGGAAGCAATTAGGCCTGTGCAGCAGTAGTGAAAACAATTGAGTATACTGAGTTGTAACTGCAATAAACAAAATAAAAGGAGGCACAATGCTCTGAAAGCATGTCGCCAGGCAGTGCAATGAGACTGCGGCAATGAGGTAATTAGAACAAGCATGAGTGAGCTGTATAGCTAGGTTCAAGTAAATCTGAGTCAGGTGAAAGTACTCGAGTATGCAACAAGGAGCAGCTATAGTTGAGCTGAAACACGCAGATCAGGTTTGCAGCTGCAGTGCGAGTAATTTGAGAGTTGTGAGTAACTGAAAGCAAGCAGTATGAGCACTGGAGTAGCAGTATGCTAGGAGCTTAGAACCCCCCCCTGAAATGAAGGAAGCACCCACAGCCGAAGTTAATACAAACCAGAAGCAGGAAAATAAACACAGAAGCCCAGCAGAGACAAGCAGGAGCAGCAAGGTGGGGGGGGGGGCACAGACCGCAGCCAGCCATGGAGGCCCAACCAGCTCAGAGGACAAACCGACAGAGCCTTCGGCTGCAAAGAAAAAATGCTTCACAATGAGGGTGAGAGGAACTACTTATATAGCTCAGGAAGTGGGAGTGGCTGGCTGCTTGGCCACCAAACTCCAGGCAAAGCCTTTTCAATTAGCATATATTTCAGTTTTACTAAACAAGGAGACAGACAAAAGAAACAGCAACATCAATGAATTTTAGAGAAGGCAAGCAATCATAAAATGTAGGTTTTTAACAAAAAAATAATATGATGAAAAACAAGTTGACAGTGTCCTTTTAAAAGGTTACTGCTATGCATATTACTATCCCCAATCACTGTAGCCAGAGTGGAGCTTGATGAAGATGCTTGGAGCTGGGGGTGGGGAGCTAGGACTCAGGGACAGAAACAATGCAGTGCGGCACCCATTTCTTCTTAAGCTGGTATTTAAAAAAAAAAACAGAAAAGGTTTTGGGAATCATGTTGGGAGAGTTGAGCTCTAATTTATTTTTTTAATAACAGAAAAGGTTCACAGAGTTGGGTTAGGAAAGATGATGTGGGAGTGGGCCTTTTTATTAGAAAAACGTAATAGGTTTGGGCTTGTTTTTAAACATAAGAGGTTTGGGAAATCTGGTGCAGTCAGCAGAGCTGAGCTGGAAGTAGGAGGGTTTTAAAAAACCAAAAAGAGTTTAAACAAATCTGGTCAGGAAAGCTGAGCTGGGGGCAGTGTTGTTTACAAAAATGCAGGGAACTGGTCCAGGACAATGTATTAAACATGATTTCAGCATCTGTCCCAACTGTTTTTTCTTTTAATTTTCTCTAGACTGATTGCGGACTGAAGGAGTTCAGTTATGTATGTGCAGAAGTACTTTGTTGACATTGATGAGATTGTAATATTACCATACTGCACATAGAGCAAATGTGTCATAAAAATAAAATCTGCCAAATAAAATTATTATTCTTCACACATAAAACAATATTATAGCTCCTTGAGTAAAGCCATCCTCCAAACCTGGTCTGCTTGTGTGACAGCAGTCCCCAGACCACACCATATCCACACGTCACAACATGGTATTGCCATTCGGGAGATTACCAATAACGGGCAGACCAAAAAGGTGAGGATCCTCAATAAGTTCAAAGCTGTAACATTAAAAGCATTCCAAGAAGTTAAATAAATGAATAATGAGTTTCATTGGACGGAGCCCAATATGGTAAGACCATTTCAGAGAAACTGGCTTTTTAAACAAAGGGAACTGACAGCTTCCCCAGAAGAAGATACAGAAATAGGACTTACAGTATATGTCCCGCTGAGTTAAAAAGGCATGGTGGTGATTTTTTTTAATAACTGATAAGGCCAAAATCTTACTGTTTTATCTGGTTGATCCAGTGGCCCTCTAAAGTAATTATGGTGAGCAGAGGGTTGCAGGATCAACAGATAAATAGTAAGGGCAGGATTCACAGAAGGGATGCGCCCAGCGCATCTGAGATGCGCCGGGGCATCCCCAAAATGCACCCAAGGGCGATTCTGGCAGGATGACGATGTGGGAGTACAACCCCGATGAGCTAGAGCATCCTCAATGTGCCGCATACCGCCAGTAATGTTATGTGGTGCATCTGGAGGGCTGTGGTGGGGGAGTGCCCATGCATCCCAGGCGCAACCCCATTCACAGCCCTATTCTGTGGTGCAACCCCAGGGCAAGTCCGGGGATGCGCCACAGAAAGATGTCTAGAAAATCTAGACTTAAGTAGGTGGCCAGCTACAGGCAGGCTGCCGCACTGTAGGCAGCAGCACGGCAGCCTGCCCAATCTGGCAGTCCAGTGTGCCCCCCCGCCAAGCCCCATACAATGTCACTCCTGGCGGCAGAAGGTAACAATGACACTCTCAAGCCCCCATATGATGCCACTTCTGGCAGCAGTAAAAGAAAAGAAGACACCCCGCTAAGCCCTTGTACGATGCCACTCCTGTCAGCAGTATAAAATAAAGAAGACACCCCCCGAGCCCCCGTGCAATGCCACTCCCGGCAGCAGTGAATGGAAAGAGGAACCTCATCCCAGTTCAAGTCCTCGGTAAAAACGCCTTCCATGGCAGTCGGCCGGTGCAGACAGGCCCCCCAAGTACCCCCAACCCACCCACTCCCTCCCCAGCAGGGTCCCACAGTTGGGGCAGTCCAACCCACCTGCATACCGCCACGGCCGCCCGCCAACAGAGCTGTCTGAGAATGATAGCTATGGTACAGCCTGAAGCTTGGGCTTCTTTTGTTTTCATCCTGGGATCAAGTTGTTCCATTACTGAAAATATATGTAGCATTTTGGGTTTTTTCTGCTCCTTTCCTAACTGCTCCGCCCTCCCCCCCGTTGAATACCCACTAGATAGTACTGTGAATTGCACTCGAAGCAAGACAGTCTGGTCCTTCAAACAAGTTTTTTTTTCAGAATATCTTTATATTTTTAATAGTAAATAAATGCAGAATATTGTTGGCAGCCTGGTAGCTCCGCTACACTTTGAACCCCAGGCACTGTTAGATGCACATTTCTATCCAAACTTACTTTCTTATTGTTATTATCCCCTAAAGTTTTTTATCCTATTTTCTTCTCATTTTTCAGGAGTAACACGGCAGGATAGTGCAGCCTGATTGGGGAGAGAGAGAAAGAGAGAGTGTCAGTCTCCTGCCTGCAGCTTTCCGCCACAGTGTGCTCTGTATCAGAGTGTTTTTATGTGCCTAAAATAGAGTCATGTGCACATATATAAATAATTCATGAAACTTTTGACAAAGAAATTTACCTTGGACCCTGACTGTTGGGAGAACACGGAGCTAAATCCTCTCGTGATTATAAATCAAATTTGTGGGAAAGGGTTAGGAGGTTTTTAGTTTACTCTGTAGTAATATGAGTATGGGGGGAAATTAAGAGATACTGATATAAAGGTTAATTTATTAGGGTTTAATTTTAAACAAAGAGTTTAAAGAATTTGGGAGGAGGGATGGTTAAGTGGGAGGTTATTGTATTAAATATTCTGAATTCTATAACACCTGAGTTATGTGCTGGGGAAGTAGGAGTGCGATCAGGTAGTACCCCCCCCTCGAGACTAAGGGGTCTCCGTCCGTTAGATTATCCATCACTTCCATCTGATGTTTATTATAGATGTCGTACCCTTGGTATTTTAAGGGGACGAGAGAGCAGATGGAATAGGAGATCCTGGAACTCTCAAGGGGGATGGGAAGGAAGCGGACAGATTGGGATAGCGAGGACCAGGAGACGACCTGGGGCGAAATGGACACAGGAACAAGGTTCACCATGTCTTGTGCCCATACCCAAGGGCTCTGATTTTATCAGGCAGGAGGTGGGGTCATCCCTGGATTCCAGTCCCTTTTGGGCAGTGTTGAGCAATGCCAGGCCAATGAAAAATAAAACAGCAGTTATTGCCGATCTTGTGGCATCTGCAGACCTGGCTTGTATCACCGAAACCTAGCTGAATGGAAGTGCTGGCCCCATTATGGAGTCCGCGATTCCAGCCGGGTTCTCGGTGATTCACCGCCTGATAGTGGATCATCGGGGTGGGGGGAGGGTTGCTGTCTGTTTTAGACAGGAACTTGGTATCACGCAGGTTCCAGTTGAGGTTACCAACGCCTTTGAGTGTATAATGGGTGCAGGTGTGGGTTACAGGATCCTTCTCATTTACCATCCACCAGATGATGGGAGGAAATTCCTGAAGGAGGTTGCGGACTTCATCACCGACAGGGTGTTGGAGTCTCCCAGATGGTTGATCTTGGGGAATTTCAACGCCTGGGTCGACGATGAACTCTCACCGTTTGGACAGAACCTCCTCCAATTGATGGCCTAATTCATTGGGCCTAACATGGGTTATTACCACTGCAGCCCATAAGAAAGGACACTCATTGGACTTGGTATTTCACCTGGGGATGGAGACCTCCGATGTGGAGGTGGAGCTCGTCGTATGGTCTGACCATCACCTCCTGAGATTCAGTTTTGCAGCCCCCCGCAGTAGGCCTGCCCCAAAGGAAGTTGGTACAGTTCCGCCCTTTAAGAGGAGTTACCTCAGAAGGCCTAATGGCGGTGCTGGACCTCTCAGAAATTCCAGGGGATAGCACTGATCCAGGACCTCTTGTGTCAGCCTATAATAGGGCTGTTACTGAGGCTCTAGATATCATTGCTCCTTCTCGTGTTTGCCCCCTTGCCTCTCATCCGGGTGCCCCATGATTTAATGGGGAAATCCATGAATTGAAGAGGCGGGGGTGAAGGTTGGAAAGACACTGGCAAAAAACTCGCCTGGAGGTGGACAGACTTAGATTGATGGACCACTATGATGTCTATCAATCAGCAATTTCCCCTAAGAAGGCAGAATTCCTGTCCGGGGAAATTGCTACAGCAAAGAACAGACCAGTGGACTGTGGACAGACTATGCAGTCCAGCCTGTCTTCACTCGGGTCGAGCATTGTCACAAAAACAGTGTGAGGAGTTAGTATAGCGCAGTGGTCTAAGGCTCTGAGCTGCAAATCTGGTGACATCCAGCAGACCAGACCTGGGTTTGAATACCACAGCTTACACTTGCATACTGTGTGACCCTGAGCAAGTCACTTAACCTCCTTGTGCTCCCAGGTCGCTCCTGTAAAAAAGCTTTCAGCTTAGTGTGCTATACCTGGTTAAACAACTAAATAAAAAAAAAAAAAAAAGGAGTTTGCACAGTTCTTTACTGATAAGGTATCCACCATCAGAAATGAGATCAGCCAGTGCCTTCCCATTGGTCCTTGCATTAATCAACTGAGTGGTACTAACACCTGGTTGACCTGATCCACCTTTAGCCAGCCAGTAGTCATAGATATAGTGAGGATCATTCAGACTTTGCGGCCAACTTACTGTAGTTTGGAACCAGGCCCTAAGTGCCTACCAGTGGGATGTGTAGAAGTCATTGGCCCGGCCCTTGCTGGGATAGATGGGAGTTTCATTGGAGAGAGGGATCTTTACAGATCCCTTAAAGGAGGCAGTAGTTCGCCCCCTTTTAAAATAAATCTTCCTTGACCCAACTGCCCAGCTAACTACAGACCAATCTCGAACCTACCCTTTCTCGGGAAGGTTATTGAGAAGGTGGTCGCACTGCAGCTGGATGACCATTTGACCAACCACAATATCTATGACCCTCTCCAGTCTGGCTTCAGAAAAAGGCACAGCACTGAAACGGCCCTAGTGAGGGTACTTAATGACCTTCTGACAGTGAGAGATCCCATTTGATCTTAGTTCTTCTCGATCTCTCAGCAGCATTTGACACTGTGGATCATGGGGTGCTGCTCGAGCGCCTGTGGTATTTTTGGACCGAGGGGGGCAGTCCACAATTGGTTTAAGTCCTTCCTCGAGGATAGGTCACAGAGAGTGGTGTCAGGAATTCATTCTTCGGCCACTCATGGACTGCCTTGTGGGGTCCAACAGGGCTCGCTATCCCCCATGTTATTCGCAGTGTATTTGCTTCCGTTAGCGGACATTATAAGGTGGAACAGATTGAACTTTCATTGCTGTGCTGATGATTCTCAACTGTACATGTTCTTTGTACCTGACCAGGAATTAGATTCCGTTGCGGTGTTTAATAACTGTCTACTGGAGATTCAGAGCTGGATGAATGCTAGTTGGCTTCAGTTGAATTCAGAAAAAACTGAGGTACTGGTTGTGGACCCTGGTCATAGGATGACAGGGTCATGGGTGGGAAAACTGTCAGGATTAAGTCTTGGTGGGACCCCGCTTATTGACTCTGGCCAGGTGAGGAACCTGGGCGTTGTTTTTGATGAAGGCCTAACCCTGAGGGTGCAGGTGCCGGCTGTAGTCAGATCTTCCTATTACAATCTTAGGAACACAGCCTGGGTAAAGCACCTGCTTCCGCCCGAAGATCTCCCAACCTTGGTCTACGTCTTTGTCACTAGTCGTCTTGATTATTCAACACCCTCTACCACGGGCTTCCAGGGGTAGATATCCGCCACTTGCAACTAGTGCAGAATGCGACAGCCAGGTTGCTGACTGGAGCTTCTAGGGCTAGTCATATTACACCTGTGCTGCGTGATCTGCACTGGTTGCCAATACAGTGGCAGATTACCTTCAAGGTCACATTGCTGACCTATAAGGCCCTACACGAGCAGGGTCCCCACTACCTGAAAGAGCTCTCGTATCCTTACTGTCCCTCCTGCTCACTCCGTTCCTCTGGTGAGGGATTGCTAGAGATTCCCAGGGTATCCCTTAAAACATCGGGAGGTAGATCCTTTGCCTTCATGGCTCCTACCCTGTGGAATTCTCTACCTCACCAGATACGAGACAGCCAGACCATAGAAGGTTTTAAAAACTGCCTAAAGACTTATCTATTTAACCAGGCCTTCTCAGGAATATATTGAGTTCGAATTTATATGAATGTTTTTAATATGTTTTATGTTTGTTTATGATGTGTGACAAGTTTTAATGTTATAATATGTAAAGGAGCCCTGAGCATTGGAAGGGCGCCTTATAGAAATAAAACTTGATTGATTGATTGATTGAATTTCATTTTCTTATGCTGAAGTAATTTTTTTTTTCAAACAGCCATACTGATATGCTCTAGACTTTCAGCTCGTTGGGGGGGTGAGAGAAGAAAAACTTGCTCTCTCTCTCTCTCTCTCTCTCCTCTCCTCTCTCTCTCTCTCTCTCTCTCTCCCTCTCTCTCTCCCTCTCTCTCTCTCTCTCTCTCTCTCTCCCTCCCTCTCTCTCTCTCTCTCTCTCTCTCTCCCTCTCTCTCTCTCTCTCTCTCTCTCTCTCCTCTCTCTCTCTCTCTCTCTCTCTCTCCCTCTCTCTCTCTCTCTCTCTCTCTCTCTCCTCTCTCTCTCTCTCCCTCTCTCTCTCTCTCTCTCTCTCTCTCTCTCCCTCCCTCTCTCTCTCTCTCTCTCTCTCTCTCCCTCTCTCTCTCTCTCTCTCTCTCTCCCTCTCTCTCTCTCTCTCTCTCTCTCTCTCTCTCTCTCTCTCTCCCCTCTCTCTCCTCTCTCTCTCTCTCTCCTCTCTCTCTCTCTCTCTCTCTCTCTCTCTCTCTCTCTCTCTCTCTCTCTCTCTCTCTCCCTCTCTCTCTCTCTCTCTCTCTCTCTCTCTCTCTCTCCTTCCTCGATCAGTCATCAAAGTTTAATAAGACAGGTGTTGCTGCAGGGTGCTCCAGCCAGCTTCTCCCTTCCCTGCTCCTCCCCATCCCTGCTCCGCCCCGCTCCTCTCTGCTCGAAACGTTAATTCTCCCAGCTGTAAAAATAATTGTATAGAAGCAGGACCACCCGGAAATCAAAACGTGACATCTCAGCTGGGTTATGCTGTGTAAATATATTTAAAAGATGTGTTATGATTATGACAATGTAATCACCCCTTGTCATACATTTTCCTGGCTATCGAACCTAGCAAACCGTCTTCAGACAAATAACCACCAGACTTCTGTTTTGTTGCCAGCTCAACTTTGTACAGCATTCTGCTGTACCTGTCAAGGAATCAAATATTACAGGCTCGCTCTGAAAGAAAAAAATTAGGCTCATGCTATAATTGGTAACTGGTCAAGAAAATTAAATTAAGTAAGATTGTAATCGCTGAGGCATTCGGAGTTCATTTGTAAGACTTTTTTTTTCTTTTTTTACTTCACAATGGAGATATTTCAGTGGCATTCTTCTCCAACTTTAGGTGGTAGTTTCTCTTTAATAAGTTTATTCTTACACTTATATTGTCTTACATGTGCTGTTTTTTGGGCTGTGCAAGGTTTCGTCTGCACCTCTCCTTTACTGGCACTTCTGCTAACAAATAATGTAACTTGATATTATGTTCATATACCCCCAACTCCTGTTCCTGTAGTCGCATTTTTCATCTTTTTTTTTTTATGACCTTAGAAATACATCAGATCTGTTCTCGAGTTTTACTAATGAGTTGTTAGAAAATACCCCCTTTGTCTAATTAGAGAACTCTGTCCAGATGTATTTTTACTTTTTCTGATGTTTTTCTAGGACCCTTTCCATTAGACTCCTATATGAGGTTTTTTTCTTTTGAAAGTGGAGTGTGTGTGTGTGTGTGTGTGTGTGTGTGTGTGTGGTGGATGGACTTTGCATTCCTTACGGCATGTTTCAGTGTTCCATATTTAGATTTGTTTTCAATCAGATATTCCTGTTGTATGTATTTAATAATTGGTAACCATATCGATGTGCTGTGTCCCCTACCTGCAGCCTTTGTTGGCTCCAACTAGCCCTGTCTGTCTGTCTATTTGTCTAGCCATCTATCTAGCCACAATATCTATTTGTCAGCTTTTGCGGTAGGACCCCCTACGGTAATAAACTCCTCCCTGCAGCTCGGTCATTCCTACCCCCCAGATTAGGGGTTCTGTGTTCCGTTATTCCTTCCTTCTCTCCATAAGTGGCGCCTCCTCCCCTTGTTTTTTCCCCCTGCCCTCTCCATCTCTCTTTCCGTGTATATCAAATCTAGGCTGATTCCTCTCATGTCAAACCACATGATCCCATAAAACATTCATCACCTCTCAATCCCAGATCCAGCCCCCATAAAACATTCATCTCTGTTTTTGCTCTCGCAGCTTCCTCCAGTCAGTCCCAACAACTACAAAAAAAAAGACATCCTAAAAAAAGATCACAGTCTGCCGCAATTCGCTCTTTCTTTCTCTTTAACTAGATCTTAATGTTTTAACCATTAGGACTGTTGGATCTACACTTGTCCACTCTGGCTCCGTTGAGTGCAACCCTTTAAAATGCTAAATTCCAGACTGCATCATTCCTTTAGCACTTTTTCTTGTCAAAGGATACTTTGAATGCTACACGCAGAGCTGGGACTGATCACCTGCCCCAATGACAGAGCAGGGTGCAAGAGGGAGAGATATTTCTCCACATCATCCCTGTCTGGCAACTTCGGGCTAAAGTTTCTATCCGGAGGAGACTGAAATGATTGGGAGGATATCATTATTGATTTAACTCTGACAACACTGGTTATTTAAAGATGTGCTATTCCTGAAACAGAAATGAAGAGAGCAATTACTGAAGGTAGGTGGTATGTTTGTGGTCTGTGCTGCGCTCCACGTTATGGGAGGGTACTGGAAATATTGATCTTTTTTATGACTTTTTATACCCGAAACGTTTATATTTTAATAAATAACGTTTATGCATCACTTACAGCAGGTAGGTATAGTAGCGACCCAGGCTGAGGTTTTGGATTTCCTTACCTGAGAGAGCAACAGTGACATCACATTCTGAATTACTTTAAACTATTACATTTTCCCTGAATTATTTTATAACTCCAAATGGGTCACGAGGTGATTACTAATGGCTCCCATGTTCTTTTTCACTTTTGCCATTTATATTTTGTAAATAGGGTTGCACGGTTTGTCTGCTTACGGCTGACTGAGTGCGATTCTCCGAATAAAGGGGATGGGAACAGAGTGGTGGGGGCGGTACAGTGCACAGTGACCGGTAGCGGGAAGGTTTTGAGAGCTTGGTGGGGAGGAGCTGCACTAAAAGAGCATGGGCACCAGAGAAGGGAGGGGTTGTGATGGGCGGAGATAATCTTTTTTTTTTAATTAAGGAAAAAATGCAGAGTCCTCACTCTGTTCGTTAAAGGACTGCAGGATCTGCCCATGCAGCCCTAATAAATGAGGGGGATGGTTAAACCAATGGGTAGTAACATCATGGAATCCCTTCTTGCTACAGTGGGTGAGAGCAGTACCAGGGAGGCGTTTAAGAAGTCTCTGGACAATTACTATGGTAATACATGCACTAGGAAATTCCACTGAAATATGACGAGTCGTGTATAGGTAACGTTGATTGACTCAGTAAAATATCTATGAGCTTAGCATCATCTGTGAAGAGACACGTCTTGCCCTGGATTTCTTCTCCTATGACATTGCTAAACACATTGAAAATGACTGGTTCCAGAAAGGACCCCAGTGCTACTCCACTTGTGACCCTCTTGCCTCAGTCTGATTCTGTTTACCACCACCCTTTGCTGTCTGTCCTCTAACCAACTACTGACCAATGTAATTAGGACCTATGCTGCTCCCAGATCCTCTAATTTCTTCAAACATCTTCTGTGAGGCACTGAGTCAAATGCCTTGCTCAAGTCAAAATAGCATAAACCTACTGCTTGCTGTTTATCCACTGCCCTTGTAATCCAGTCAAAGAACGCGATCAGGTTAGTCTGACAAGGACCTCCCTGCCATGAACCTGTGCTGCTAACTATCCTGGAGTCCATTTCTTTCCAGGTAGTACGATGGATCCTCATTGACTAGAGTCTCCATTAGTTTACCTGCAATGGAGAGAAGACTAATGGACCTGCAATTTCCAGGTTCCTCCCTGTCATCTTCCTTGAAGTGCGGCACCACGTCCGCTATCCTCCAATTTGAGGAACTACTCCTGACTGTAGTGAGCTATTGAATAGTCCTGCCAGGGGTTCAGCCAGTTCTGATGCTAATTCCTTGAGTATTCTCAGGTGCATCCCAGCCGACCCTGGAGCCTTGTCTATTGTCAGGGCTGAAAGCACTTTTCTGACTCTTTCTCCGTAATTACCACCTGCCCCATTTCTGGGATCCCCAATGCAACAGGTTTATGCCACCTTCTGGCAGCAGCTGCTATCATCCACTGTGAATACTAAGAAGAAGTAATTGTTTAAAGTGTCTGCCTTCTGCTTATATCCTCCTCTGCTGCCCTGCCCCTCCATAAGCCTAACAATTCCCCCTCTCATCTTCCTTTTTCCCCTGATGTACCTGAAGAACTGATTTTCTCCTCCTTTGACTGTCTCCACAATACAGAAATACAGAAACACAGACAGTGCTTGCAGAAAAAGACCAGGTGTCCATTCCAGCCTGCTCAAGTTCCCTATAATCCCTGGAACCTACTGTTCCTCCAGGGTTCTAACCCTCCCCGTCCTCTCTCTATTCTCCACCTTGGTCCTGTCGCCCCCAGTAAATACTATTCCCATTATTATATCACAGCCCTGCTTGAATCCCCTGATTATTTTTTCACCCACCACTTCAGTCAGCAGACTGTTCCAAGGGTTCACCACCCTTTCCATGAAGTAGTACTTCCTCGCATCTCTCCTGAACCTACCTCCTGTTTATTTCAATTTGTGTCCACTAACTGTGAATTGATATTCAGACTAAATAGTTCCCCACAGCTCACTTTGTTAAGTCATGTAAGGAACCTGAAGGTCTCTATAATATCTCCCCTCTCCCTTCTGGTCTCCAGTGAGTATCTACTTAGTGCATTGAGGTGCTCCTCATAGGATCTTCCCTACTGGCCCTGAATCATTTGTGTTAGTCTGTACTGCACTGTCTCTAACCTATCCTTATCCTTTCTGAGGTGAGGACTCCAGAACTGGGCACAGTACTCCAGGTGAGGCCTCACCAGGGATCTGTATAGGGGAAGTATTACCTCCTTTCTTCTGCTATCAGTGCCCCTCCCGATACATTCCAGCATCCCATTAGCCTTGCTATAGGCCTTGTTGCGCTGACTCGATTGCTAAAGTGAGTTGCTAATGATAACTCCCAGATCCTGCTCCTCAGCTGTAGTGCTAAGTCTCTCTCCTTCCATCCAGCACTCTGTCTTGGGGTCCTTCTTCCCTAGGTGTATTACCTTGCACTTTTTGGCATTGCATTTTAACTGCCAGACCTTTGACCACCCCTCTTACTTTTGTAGGTCTCTCTGCATTTCCCTTATTCCCTCATCACTATCCACCCTCCCACATAGTTTTGTGTCATCTGCGAAGAGACACAACCTGCCCTGGATTCCTTCTCCTATGTCCTGGCAGTTCTGTGTCTGCTTTTGCATCCCTGACTGCCTTCTTGGCCTGCTTCTTTGCCTGATATCTCGTTATGAAACCAAAGTGAGTTCAAATGTTTAAACATTTATGTTACAGACTGTGTTATTTCTCATCTTGTGAAATACAGGCGCCTCATTGTTGTCACAATGGTGTAACTTTGAAACTTTGTGAAAGTTGTGAATGACAGCTTACAGTACACACTGCAAGCCCATTGGTCAACAGTGTCAAACAATAGGATTGTAGTAGGTACAACACGCTGTGATTCATGACAGTTCAGTCAGCAGGCAGCCATGGTGGTGTGCAGGTGGGCTGTGCTGGCCGACAACTCTGTGCCACTGCTGGGACGGGGTGTGTGTGGCTGGGAGGTGGGTCTACATTGGGTAGGGGGGCAGGGGGTCCACTAGACTACCAGGGAATATCGTAGCAGGATTTCTTTTACATCAGGGTCTGGGATGGGTGGAGGGGCTCCACTAGACTACCAGGAAATTTTGGACTGGGATTTTCTTTCGCATCGAGGGTTGGGATGGGTGGGGGGTCCACTAGACTACCAGGGAGTATCAGGGATGATGGTGTTCTATTACTTTGGGGTCATGTATGGGGGGCACTGGACTACCAGGGGAGAAGGGTTTGATTTATTGTAATTCACGCTCAGGGATTGGAGGGGGGCCACTAGACTAATAGGGATAAATGGGTGAATTCTGTTAGTATGCGCTCAGGGGCAGGGGACCACTAAACTACCAAGGGAAGAGGGGATGTGTTCTTTTATTATATGATCGGGGCTGGGGGGTAGCCACCCAGGGGCTGGTGGCTGCTGTGTTGCGCTGTGCAGTACAGCAGCCTGCTTGTGGGTGGCTATGACTTAGGCATGGTTCTTCCATGCCTAACTTTGTGCAGCACATCTCCAAGATGTGTGAGCAGCTGCACCACAGATCTTGGCTGAATATCAAGATGTGCCACATATGCATGGGAACACCATCTCCAGATGCAAGGATATTCAATAAGAGAATACACATATTATTAAAAATAGTAAAACACATAATAGGAGACAATAAACCTATGTACACAGCTGCTACAGATAACCTAAGGCAGCAGGATAGAGCCATGAGGAGGCCAATGAGGAGCCAGGGGGCAGGGGCAGGGGCAGGGGCAGGGGCAGGGAGCAGCCACCAGATGAGGAAGGTGGGGGACAAAAACAACTATTAAAAATTAATTAGATTAAATGGCAAAAGTTGCATAGTATGTAACAAAGTGCATCCGGAGTTGTGCGGCACATCCCCTCCTTTTGAGTGTGGCCCAGGGACGCTTTTCGGGAATGCACTGGTGCAACTTAGTTGTGCCGGGCTCATCTCCTTTGAATATCTGGGCCACAGTATTTTCAACATGTGATGCCATCATCAAGGCATGCATGAGACCTTTCAACATCTAGGTACTCACCATTATCCCATAGTATCCTTCACCTTCTAAGAATGGTATTATGCCATCTGGAAGCAATGAGGTTGTCTGCAGCAACCTCAAAGCTATGGGACTGCAGGAGAGAAATAACATGCAACACCTTATGACATTTATCATGCCTTATCATAACCATGATGTGACAAGTCAACCAGGAGCAACTTCTACCAGCTTCAAACATCTACCATGGGATCAGGTCACAGAGGGAGAGCATGCCAGAAAGCATCACTCCCCACCCCCCCAACAAAGCAGATATAAAATGTTTGTAAAAGACTGCTGTAACCCCCAGGTGGCGCTATCCCAAGGGCTACTACCCCTGCCTGCTTGACTACTGACAGGTTGAGGGGCCTAGGTTCTGTGGCGGGTGCCTCCACCCAGAGGTCAGGGTTTATAGTGGTTAGACTAGCTTGGTCACAGCCCTCTGGGACACTGAGACACCCTTTTATTTCCTCTAGTGGCTCGCACAGTACACAGGACTTACAGCCCCAATACCTCATGTATACACACTGTTCACTCATAAAGTACCACTTATCCTCGAGACTGATTCTGCAGCACGTCTCTGAGGACCCCCTATAAAATAAGGTTAAACAACATACACAGCAAAATACAATACTGTTTCCATAAGTACCAACACCACAGACAGTATATAGTATAACAACCACAAATCTGATTTATTTAGGGGACAGTAACATGGGAGGGGGAAATCAGGTTAATTGGTGGCATTAAATCACAGTACTGTGCACACATACAGGGTCTGAAAAGTCACACTCTGGGTACCCAGGTTGGGGGAGCTAGCCAGCTCCATTGCCCGGGGTTGGCCGGCAGGTGCAGATGGTTGGGGCCCTATAGAAGAAAATATATGCACAACACCCAATTGTAATCCGGAGCCCGATGGCTCAGTCCATGAAGCAGTGAAACAACAAGAATTAGATGACACACTTGTGATTGAAACCAGGCTGCAGGGGAATACCCTGATTTGTACTCACAATACCCAAGCTGAGAACCGGATGGTGGATGTTCTTCTGGATTGTCAGCAACCACAGGGCATGGAGACAAGGTCCTTGTGACAGAAACCCACTGCAGTTGATAGCAAACGGATTTAGTCCGAGACAAGCTGGGGTTTGCTTCCAGCTTCAACACACAGCTCACAGCACAGGGGATTGGAAATAGCGATTCCCCACAAGCACTACGCACATTCATATGTAAAAGGAAAGTACTATACCAGGCAGGCTGCTCCTCGATCCTGATCGCACTTCCTGCAAAATACCTAGGAGCACACACAGCAGCTTCAGTTTCTGACAGACCGAGCGTGATTCAGCAATTTCTCCAGTCTTCTACAAGGTGAGCCTGGCTTCCACACTTCTGGTGCTTCTTTCTCCTCACAACTCGGATTCAGTCCAAACTGGTACTCACAACAGCTGCAGGCCGAACCTCAGAGCCTCACACGTGCTTCCCACATTAAACTACACACCGCAGAAGCACATAGCTCCTTCTCTCTTCAAAGTCACAACTCATCTTATCTTTCCAGTCACAGAGCAGGGCATTTCTTCTAGCTCCACACTATTGTGTTGGCTGATTCAGCTGTCACTCACAATAAGACTCCCTCTGTTGGTAGAAAAAGGCACCAAGGTCAAAACTACATTTCCCAGAGTCACTGCCCATACAGTCCCATTACAGCAGGCTGCAGAGGAGAGTCCAAGTTCTGATTCGCCCACAGCAGGCTCCATTTTAAAGGATCCCCACACTGATTGGTCCAATTTGGCAGTTCAGAACCAACATGAGGGAGCTACTCTGCACAATCCTTGCTACAAGAAAGCAGGTTAGAACAAACTGCATTTTCATTATTACTCTAACAGGTTACAAGCAAACAATTACATCTTCTGAAAGAGCTCCCTCTGCGCATATAGTGACTGCAGAAACGGAGCAATTTACTCAGTGGCCCAAACGGGACTCGAGCAGGGAAACACACAGACCCCCCATTTCAAATTAATTATACTGCAGTTTGGCAGCTCTTAAAGCAATAGTACATGGAGGCATTAGGCACTCTCACTAAATTATTTTTTAAATCAGTTGAAATACAGGACACCAACCTGGCGGAGAGCATTTAGGCTCACCAAAAGAAGGCTTTTTAGTGACCCCCATTTGTAGGGGGGTTACATCCTTCCTGGCCTGGAAAACCTTGGTGTCCACGTCAAGTAAGTACCCCCATAAACTTTAATACAACACCATATACATTTACATCACTAACATATTAGGCTTATACATGTAATCATCAGTCAATATATCACTTTACCAGAAATACATTTCTGAAACTTTGCAGTATGTCACTCTTTACACAGTATTACACGCACATTGTACCATAACTCAGGTTATTACCTCTTGTACATGAAACCTGAAGACAGGGGGCCCTTCCCTATCAGCTACCTTGGGGCTGGATGGGGCAGGGGCACCATACCTAGAGGGTGAAACAAGTAACCTGGAGTTAGCACTTATGCTCAGTTTGGGCAATGAGCTCAGGGACACATATACTCCTTTGTGGACCACATTGAGAGGCAAATCCACAGGTCTCCCAGAAGAATCGTAATGGAGGCGTACTACAGGCTTTACAGCTCTACCAATCTTTCTAGGGGGAACTGTTACAGTCTCTGCATTTTGGCCCTCACTTTCAGCATGATCTTTACTTGCCAGGGGGGTTTCTTTCAGGGTAGAGAGGCTAGAACTTGGGGCACTTTCAGCTCCATGATTTGTAGTCTCAGAGTCCACAACACTTGGCTCACATGGAGAGTTTTCTGACACCAGCAGTGAACCATCAGGGCACTCAAAATACTCTTCTTGCTCTGGTAAATCACCAGTCTGTCCCAGTTCATCATTTTCCCCCTCTGAAAGCTCATACAGTTCCACCATGCACAGTGATTCCATGTCATCCGACTTGATACTCTGCACTTCACTTTCTGGGAGCATTGGCTCCAGGGACAAAGCTGGGGGCTTAGACAGTCCAGAAGGCCCAGCTTCCTCTCCATAATTGACTAGGGGGTTGCCCTGAAACAACTGACTCAGTTCGTAAGAGGTGTAGTACCCAAAGTTGCACTCACTTTCCTCTGACATGGATTGACAGTCATTTTCAACTGGGACCTGCTGTAGAGAACATTTTAACTCAGCATCTATAAGTGCAGACTTTCTTTGCTTTTGCTTAGCAGCAGCTCTTCTCACTGGTCCAGGGGGAGGACTTTCTGGCTGCTCAGATTCAATCAAGATTTGTCCAATGGGTAGTAAATGATTTATATGCATTGTTTTAACATCTATTGAATTATTCTCAGGCCTTGCTTTGTACACAGGCAGATCATCTAGTTTGCCCACTACAATGTGAGGGAGATGGTGCCACCTGTCAGCAATCTTGTGTTTGCCATGCAGTCCCAGATTCCTTAGCAATACCCGATCTCCCTCCTGGAGTTCCTGTGCTTTCACCTTTTTATCATACCTTTCTTTGTTGGCCAGATTTCTTTTGGCAGCCATGGTTTGAGCCAGTTGGTATGCATGATTTAGCAGGGCCTTTAACTTTTACACATACTGTAAATAGTCGTCAACTCTAACCCCATCCGGAGAAACTCCAAAACATACATCTACCCATAGTCGGGCTTCTCTTCCAAACATCAGGCGGTAGGGGGAGAACCCAGTGGCATCACTTTTGGTGCAGTTGTAGGCATGTACCAAGGTGCTAATTTGTCTGCTCCATCTAGGCTTGTCCTTTGGGTAGAGGGTGCCCAGCAAGTCCAGCAGAGTGTGATTGAAAGGTTTAGGCTGTGGGTCCTCCTGGGGGTGGTAAGGGGTGGTTCTGGACTTTCGCACTCCCCACAGAGAAAGCATCTCTTTGATCAGATGACTCTCAAAGTCCCTCCCTTGATCAGAATGGATTCTTTGTGGAGCCCCATAGTGAACAAAAAAGTTTTCTATAAGTACCTTTGCCACAGTGGATGCCTTCTGGTCCTTGGTGGGGAAAGCTTGGGCATATCTTGTAAAATGGTCAGTGACCACTAGCACATTACTGATATTTCTTTGATCTGGCTCCAGACTCATAAAGTCAATACAGACCAGCTCCATGGGGGCGCTGGTGGTGATGTTAACTAGGGGGCAGCCCTCTGGGGCAAAGCTTTCCTCTGTAAGCAGTGACTACAAGTTTGAATATGTGTTGTTCAACATCAGCCCCCATCTTAGGCCAATAGAATCTGGATCTCACCAAGTCAAGTGTTCTGTCTATGCCAAGGTGCCCCATGTGGTTGAGTAGGGACCTCAGCACCAAGTCTCGAAAGACAGTGGGCAAAACTAGCTGTTGTTTATCTATTTGTCCCCCTCTGTCTACTGTTTCTCTGTATAACAGTCTATTAATCAGTTTCAACTTAGGACCTTCCTTGTATAACAATGCAGTTCTCAAATCAGTGGAGCGTAACTTGGATACATCTTTCCCTGCGTAGAGGGCTGCTAGAGTTGATTTGATCATGGGATCTCGGGATTGAGCCCACTGAATAATGTCATTGTCCAGCTGAGGCAGTGCACCAACGTCTATTGCAGAAAAGTGACAATAAGCAGCAGGTATGCAATTCTCAGAGGGCCCCAAACAGTCCACCAAACAGTTCACTGGGTCTGGGACCACTTGCTCCTCTCAGTCAAACTTCTGGCAGAGTGCTCAAATATCAGGTTCTGACAGTCTAACCCAGTCATTTCGAGAAACAGACCTCCAGAAGAGAGCATCAGCATCTATGTGTTTCAGGCCTGCTCTGTATTCAACAGCATAGTCGTATGTAGATAATGCAGAAAGCCACCTATGGTCAGTAGCGTCCAACTTAGCTGAAGTCTGCACATAGGTCAGGGGATTATTGTCAGTTTTTACTAGTATCTTAGCCCCATACAAGTACTCGTGGAATTGGTCCACAATAGCCCACTTCAAAGCTAGGAACTCTAACTTATGTATGGGATAGTTCTTTTCGGACGGGGTCAGGCTTCTGCTGGCAAAGGCCACTGGTCTCAGGCCATTCTCGTGGTCTTGGTACAACACAGCCCCCAAACCCTGCAAGCTAGCATCAGTGTGTAGGACATAGGGTTTTGCTGGATCTGCATAGGCCAGGACAGGAGTGTGGATAAGTTGATATATAATCTCATGAACAGCAGTTTCACAATCAGGTGTTCATCGTGCCCCAAAAACTTCATTAGGATGGAAATACACTCTCTCAGTCTCAGGGGGAGTTGACCTCTTGTATTTTTTGTGGGTAGGAGGGTAACCTTGAGTAAGATTAAGTAAAGGACGGATCACTCTTGAATTGTCCTTGATGAAACGGCAATAGTAGCCACAGAATCCCAGGAATCTTTGCAGTTATTTTAGATTGTGGGGCTGTGGCCAGGTGGTCAAGGCTTCAACTTTACTTGGGTCGGTCTCTATTCCCTCGGTGGAGACTGTATGTTCCACGTACTTTACAGATGTTTGGAAGAATTGACATTTATCGATGGACAGTTTCAGGCCAAAGTCTTCCAGTCGGTCCAACACCTTGAATAATCTGCTCTCATGTTCCTCCAGTGAGCTGCCAAACACAATAACATCATCTAGGTATACCAGGCACTCTAATAAGTTCATGTCCCCCACTGCACGCTCCATCAGTTGTTGAAAAGTGGCTGAGGTGCCTGAAAACCCTTGAGGCATCCTCATGAATTCATAGAAGCCAAGCGGACAGATAAAGGCTGTCTTCTCACGGTCTTCTGGGGCCATCGGGATCTGGTAGTACCCAGTGCGAAGATCAAGCACAGAGAACCACTTGCTACCGTTCAGGCAGTCCAAAGCATTCTGAATGCGGCGCATTGTATACTGATCAGGGATAGTCCGCTGGTTTAAAGTGCGATAATCCACGCACATCCTTACTGTCCCATTCTTTTTTCTCACTACCACGATAGGGGAAGCATATGGGCTTCTGGATTCTTGCATTACACCAGTAGCAAGCATCTCTTGCAGATGCCGTCTCACATCATCTATGTCAGCAGGGGCCAGGCATCGAGACCTCTCATGAAATGGCCTTTCATCATGCAGCCGGATGTGGTGCTCAGCTCCTTGCACACATCTTAAGTCCCATTCCTTTAAAGAAAACAGCTGGTCTCTCTGGGCAAGCTTTCTACTGATTCTCATCTTCCATTCAGCTGGCAACGGGGAGTTCCCAAAATCAAACAAGTTGGGCGTCACTCTGTCATTTTCCCCCCGAACACTTGTTACTGGGTAGCACTGCAGTATCTGCACAATGTACATTAGCCAGGGTGCAACCTCTATTTACTCGAATCTCTCTATCAGACACATTATGAACTTGGACCATTACCCATCTGGCATAAGCATGGGCTCTGACAGGCAAAATACTTGGCTTGACCAGCAGTCCTTCCGGCAATTTCCCATCGCCTGGTGCATCCAGCATGAGGATTTTATTCTTGACATCCTTTCTGATACGGACTTCCTCCTGTAGAGTATACTTGGCATTTGGCACCAGGATCAGAGACTCAGGATCCTTCTTCCAGACAATTCCAACCGGTTCCTCTGGTTCCACTTTTTCAGCATCTCTCTGTGCCTCATAAGCCTTCTTGATCAAGGCCGGAATTCTTAAAGCTCTACTAGTCCTTGACCCCTGTTTTTCATAACAACTTCTGTCCAGCCATCCAAACATATGTGCATTAGTCCCAATTAATAAAGGACCCCATCCCATACAGTCCAGTAGGGGGACACACTAAGGGCAGGGTCTCTACTTGCTCTGCCACTCCAGCCACAGAGGTGGGAAAAGACAGCCAACTTTGGATATATCCAGAGTGGGGTAGGCCTTCTCACTTAACCCCCAGACATGCAGCCCCTCCAACAGTTGTAAGGGTACATCAGACAAATGCTTCTGATACCAATCTTGGAACATAATTGTCACTTGGGAGCCACTGTCTAATACAGCTCTTGTAGACACTCCATTCACCTTTACAGTGGTCTCCATGGAGGGACCCACTGTTCTGGACCAGTCTGGAGAGGCGGTAGCGGGGTCCTGGGCAACTGACTTTGCCACAAAGGGACGTGAGTTATCATTTTTTGGATCCTCACTGTGATCATTTGGTGTACCTCTCAACCACTGATTTGTCCTCCAAAGCTCTCCTTGTAGCCTGTATACAACTTTGTCTGTGTCTTTTGGGGACGTGCCTTCTCTCTTCATGTGCCCATCCTTCCCACGATTATAGCAAAACCTACCTTCCGGAGATAGAGCTGGCTGAGGCATCACACTGGGAGCCGGGGCGGGGGTACTTCCAACAGAAAAACTTGGTGCCATCTCGGTCTGTGGCGTGATAAGCATTTGGAGATATCTAATCAATTTCCCCACTTCCATGGTCAAGACATTGAGTTTTGAGCTGTTGTCAGCAGGAGATGCATGGGTAGGTACCCCCACCCCCATAGCAGATGCAGTCGACTGAGGGTCGGGGCCTGTACTTGCAGGAGTGGCCTTCATAAACAGACTGTTTTTTATTTCCCTGAACTCTCTCAGTAATTCACCCCATGGTGGCATACCCATTTCCTTCTCAGACACTCATTAACTGCCAATCTGCCCCGAACTTCACTTGACGGTCACCTCAGTCACTCGGGTCGTAGCAGCAGCTATTGGTGCAAGTCCCTCCTGGGGTCACCTTTCTCAACCCCTCAAATTTCTCTCATTAGCTCATCATAGGAGGGTGGGGATTCTAGTTGATTGGCCAGGCGTAACTGAAGCAACAGCAGTTCTGAGAAGGGGGCAGTCTTAAGGATTCTGTCCAGCCTGGTTCAGTCCAATTCAATCACTGGCAAACTACCCTTTCTGAGGCATTCTTGCAACAGTTTTTCCAGCCGAGATACATACACAGACAGCAACTCCCCTTGGTACTGTTGTGCATTTCTTACTCTCCACCACAGGTCTTCATCGGAATCTGGGCTCCCATACACATTCTCCAAGGTCTTGAGATAGTCCTGTGCAGCCGCTTCAGGGTTACTGGCCTGTTTGGCATGGATGGTAGCCAGGGCAGGACCTCGGAGGCTCTCACTTAACCTCTTTCACTTTTCTGCTTCTGAGCATTGCCATTGTAGCACTTGAGGGGCAACATAGTCTATCCAGGTTTCCCAGTCATCCTCCCCTTGGGGGGTGGGGAGGGTGCCTGAGAAGATTCTCAACCTTCGGTAAGAGTCATGGCTAATGGCAGGTACAGACTTAGGGGCTATCATGGGCATGGGCATAGAAGAAGGAGCAATAATGGGTACTGGAGTGGGTGTGGATGTTGGGGGAGGACCACCCCCAGGTGGCAAGAATAGTTTTTTTCAAGTCCTCCACAGTTTTCCCTTCCTCCAGCAACAATTTAGCAAATTTCTCCTCAAAAGTTTCAGATAGTGGGGGCTCATTCCCCCCCCTCGGGTCTCTACTGTCCTTAGTTATCACTCTCCAGGCAGTGAGGGCTCCTTCTGGGGTAATAGTCTGTGGCACCTTGAAACTGTCTATGGGCTCCTTATACTTTACTAGGGCCATGAAAGTGTGGGTGAGCAGATTAGCATGTCGACCCACCACCACAGGGTTTTGTAAACCCTCCACCTTGGAAAGTACTCCCTCTACAGTGTCCGTATTGGTACCCAGAGGAATGTCCAGGACAAGCACAGCATTTTGGAGGTCGATCTCCTGCTCAGTACACCAGCCCACCAACTGGTGTACAGCCACTTCTGTCGGGGTATCCATTTATTTTTAACAGTGATTTGTAAATGTGGCCACTAGGGGAAGCAAAATCCCAGCGATGAGCCTCCAAGATGAATCCCCAGGTGGCGCTATCCCAAAGGCTACTACCCCTGCCTGCTTGACTACTGACAGGTTGAGGGGCCTAGGTTCTATGGCGGGTGCCTCCACCCAGAGGTCAGGGTTTGTGGTGGTTAGACTAGCTTGGTCACAGCCCTCTGGGACACTGAGACACCCTTTTATTCCCTCTAGTGGCTCACACAGTACACAGGAGTTATAGCCCCAATACCCCACGTATACACACTGTTCACTCATAAAGTACCACTCACCCTCGAGACTGATTCTGCAGCACGTCTCTGAGGACCCCCTATAAAATAAGGTTCAACAACATACACAGCAAAATACAATACTGTTTCCATAAGTACCAACACCACAGACAGTATATAGTATAACAACAACAAATCTGATTTATTTAGGGGACAGTAACACGGGAGGGAGAAATCAGGTTAATTGGTGGCATTAAATCACAGTACTGTGCACACATACAGGGTCTGAAAAGTCACACTCTGGGCACCCAGGTTGGTGGGGGGGGCTAGCCAGGTCTGTTACCCGGGGTTGGCCGGCAGGTGCAGATGGATGGGGCCCTGTAGAAGAAAATATATGCACAACACCCAATTGTAGTCCGGAGCCGGATGGCTCAGTCCATGAAGCAGGGAAACAACAAGAATTAGATGACAAACTTGTGATTGAAACCAGGCTGCAGGGGAATACCCTGATTTGTACTCACAATACCCAAGCTGAGAACCAGATGGTGGATGTTCTTCTGGATTGTCAGCAATCACAGGGCATGGAGACAAGGTCCTTGTGACAGGAACCCACTGCAGTTGATAGCAAACGGATTTAGTCCGAGACAAGCTGGGGTTTGCTTCCAGCTTCAACACACAGCTCACAGTACAGGGGATTGGAAATAGCAATTCCCCACAAGCACTACGCACATTCATATGTAAAAGGAAAGTACTATACCAGGCAGGCTGCTCCTCGATCCTGATCGCACTTACTGCAAAATACCCGGGAGCACACAGGGCAGCTTCAGTTTCTGACAGACCGAGCGTGATTCAGCAATTTCTCCAGTCTTCTACAAGGTGAACCTGGTTTCCCACACTTCTGGTGCTTCTTTCTCCTCACAACTCGGATTCAGTCCAAACTGGTACTCACAACAGCTGCAGGCCGAACCTCAGGGCCTCACACGCACTTCCCGCACTAAACTACACACCGCAGAAGCACATAGCTCCTTCTCTCTTCACAGTCACAACTCATCTTATCTTTCCAGTCACAGAGCAGGGCATTTCCTTCAGCTCCACACTATTCTGTTGGCTGTTTCAGCTGTCACTCACAATAAGACTCCCTCTGTTGGTAGAAAAAGGCGTCAAGGTCAAAACTACATTTCCCAGAGCCACTGCAGGGATTTATTTAACTCCCAAAAATTGATTAGCGTTTTGCTCATAAAAGTGATAAAACATTGTGAAAATGCATAGCACTTGCTTCACTGTGTTTAACAAACATAACACTTCTAGAAAACCTATATAAATACTTTCTGTACAGTTAGCATTGTCCCAAGAAAAAAACTGCTAATCAATTATTTAAAACCCTGCACTGCCCATACAGTCCCATTACAGCAGGCTCCAGAGGAGTGTCCAAGTTCTGATTCGCCCACAGCAGGCTCCATTTTAAATGATCCGCACGATTGGTCCATTTCGGCAGCACAGAACCAACATGAGGGAGCTACTCTGCACAATCCTTGCTACAAGAAAGCAGGTTAGAACAAACTGCATTTTCATTATTACTCTAACAGGTTACAAGCAAACAATTACATCTTCTGAAAGAGCTCCCTCTACGCATATAGTGACTGCAGAAACTGAGCAATTTACTCAGTGACCCAAACGGGACTCGAGCAGGGAAACACACAGACCCTCCCATTTCAAATTTAATTATACTGCAGTTTGGCAGCTTTTAAAGCGACAGTACATGGAGGCATTAGTCACTCTCACTCAATTATTTTTTAAATCAGCTGAAATACAGGACACCAACCTGGCGGAGAGCATTTAGGCTCACTAAAAGAAGGCTTTTTAGTGACCCCCATTTGTAGGGGGATTACACTGTAAACCCTTGACAAACAAAACTCCATAATTAATGATTCATCTTTGGCAAGTGAATAAAAGGACTGGCAGTGAAATTTTACCTGAGGGTTGTGAGTTCATCAAATTTGATTTATTTATTTTTGGTAACCGGGTAAGCCTGCTGGAACAAGAAGCCTCATTTTCAGGTGCAGCTCAAAATTAGTTACAGGAAAAAATACATGCCATGCACAGACATTACGGTACAAAATTCAAACATTAATTTTATAGGACTGAGGCATCACGCCTTACCTCCTGCCATGCTGGCGACCTGTGTTTGCAGTGTGAGCGGGCTGCCGGGGGTTGGCTAGGGAAGGAGAGGATCAAACATCCAAAGGACAGCTCTCCTCTCCCGGGAGGGGTGAGGATGGAGTCCACTGCCTGCCTGACCCCTAGCATTGGCTGGGGCTGGCACAGTGGGCCCACATGTTGGGGGCAGTTGTGGAGCAGACACCCAGTGAGCCGCGTATGGAAGTGTGCACAGCTCGGCCATTGAAGTCACTGCATGCTGCCGTGCCATGCTTAGGGACGGGCACCAAAAAGGAGGAGAAAAACGTTGTCCGGCAGGATGAAGGCAGCTCTTCACGGGCTCCACACCTGGCTAGCTGGCATCTCGCTACTGTGAGAGGTGAGTCCAGTGGAAGCCGGGTGACGGGGCTGGGGGGGCCGGACTGAAGGGGGCTGGGTGGGTGCATAAAGAAATTATAAAAAAAAACAACAAAAAAAACATTTATAGGGCAGTTGCAAAAATTGTTAAAACAGTGGATGAGACATCTAGGGTATACAGATGTTCACAATATTAATCATGAGACCTAATCTACAAGGTAAAGTGAGAAGAGCAGATTTCAAGTTAGATGAGGACAGTCAGGTATATAGCATTACCTGGTCAGGTAGGATGATAAGCAGGTCGAGGAATAGATCCTGGGGTCAGGTTGTGGAGATATGACCGTTACAAATTGCTGTCGAAAGGAAATATTCTTTAAGGGTAAGTTTAAAGATGCCTTGGGATCTATAGTTTTTAATGGTGGTAGGGGGAGGGGGTGTTCCACAGCAAAGCAGCAAGGCAGGAATGAGATTCTGCCCCATGCCCAGTTTCATGCTTGGAACTAAGAGAGGGTTACGAGAGACTGACCTCAGATTTCGGGAGAAGGTCTGCCTTTTCAAAATCGATACCAAAGGGTAGCTTGTTTTGAGGAGTTTGTAAGTCAGGCTATAGAGGGCATCAGCATCTATCCTGAGAGTGTGGGACATTTTAGTTCCACTTGCTAGCGATAACCAGACTGGTGATCTCTTTTGCATGTGTCTAGGGCCCCGTGACCAGTCCTATTGTACAGGGCTTTGAGCCTAGCCATCCCTGTTTCCCTGGCAGATAGCCACGTGTTCACACCATAGATAAGGATGGCAAGGAGAATGCCTTTGGCAATAGCCAGCCTAGATTCTTTGGTATAGTAAGCTCTTAGTCTGTATAAACTCCCCAGTTTCTGGTTTAGAGATTCTGTGACAGCATCAATGGGCATCTTGTAAGTTAGTGTGGAATCTGAAATTAGTCCAAGGGGAGGCAGTATAGCACAGTGGTTTAAGGCTCTAAGCTGCACATCTGGAGGCCTGGGTTTGAATCCCACAGCCCCCACTTGCATATACTGTGTGACCCTAAGCAAGTCACTTAACTTCCCTGTGCTCCCAGGTTGCACCCGTGAAAAAGCTTTCAGCTTAGTGCGTCTCACCTGGTTAAACAATTGGGGAAAAAAAAGGTATTTGAAGCTATTGACCATTTCCAGAGGCTGTCCTGTGGAGGAGACAGTCTTGAGGGAGTTCAGATGTCATTGTATTTTTCAGTTAGTCAAATAGTATAGTCTTAAATACTAAGGACAAGCTTGTTGTGCACAAACCCATCCTGCAGTTGGGTAATGTCACTTTGCAGGAGGTTGGTGATGCTGTGGATGTTACGGGAACTGTGATAAAGGACAGCATCAGTAGAGAGTAATCATTTAACACTGCCACATTTTTTATAGAGGTTGTTGAAGTACAAAGAAAACAAGAATGGTCCAAGGGCTGATCTTTTTGGGAGCCTTCAGTGATGGTTCTAGATGAGGAAAGTATGCCTTTGATCTTTACACTTTGCTCTCAGTTTTCCAGGTACTATAGTTTCTGAACCAGGATGCAGAGTGGCTGTCAAAGTTTAGGTTTTGGGACCCCCCCCCCCCCGTGCTCAGTGAGTTTGCCCACTGTGGGGGTGTATTTTTCTGCTGCTACCACTTGGGGGCAGTGAAGAGTGGGCTTCTATATATAAAGGGGTGCATGGGCGGGAAGGAGATAGTGAAGGGGGAGACCGGTGGGTGTGTCAGCAGCAGGGCAGTTTGGGAGGGGGGTTCTCACCCCTCCCCTTAGGCAGGTGGGCAGTTTTGGCGGTGGTGCCCTTGATTCCTGGGCTTTGGGGACTCTGTTAGAGGTTACCAGAAAGGCAGTTGTGGTTGTTTGGGTTCTGGATCCCTTGGGACTAGATGGTGAGACCATCCAGAGATTTGGAGGAGTATAGGAGAGCAGGTAGTGGCGGACCCCAGGGGCGTTGGACCCAGTCTTTGGAGGTGGTGTTTGAAGCCATCAGTGGCTGCCAAGGTAGTGGCAGTGCCTTGGCAGGGGGTTCGGAGTATGGTGGCAGCTCCTTAACCCCATTCCTCAGTAACAGTTTGGCTCTGTGGTAAAAGGTGGGAGTGGGTGGTGGCCTGGACTTGATGGGGTCCTACAGTAGGGTAGGCCTTTAGTCAAATATAGACCAGTGCTCAGCTCAGGATACAGGAACTGAAAGTAAAGGAGCCACTGTAACTGTTAGGAGGCTCGGCTCCAGGGACAGCTGCAGGAGCAAGTTTGGGAGTGAGCACCAGGGACCAGGCCGGTCCAGGACTAAAGTGAGGAAGTTTTCCAGGGAGCAGTTGTGGAGGTATCGGACTGCTGAAAATGTTGCCCTGAGTGTGAATTAACTTGGCGGTGGCAGAGGAGTACATCACCCCCCTGATGAGGAAGAAGGAAAATCGTTTGGTAAGAAGCCCAGTTTAAAGGAGGCAGTAACAGGAAAATCTTTGGGAGGAAGCTCAGTGCAAATGAGGCAGTGACAGAGTAAGGTACTTATCAGTGCCAGTGAGTTAGTCAGAGCTTCACGCTTCTGGAATATTCAACAGTTAAGGTCTAGTCCTGGGTAAAGTGTTTGCTGCCGGTTCTGTTGTACAGAAAACCCATGCCTAAGAATGCCGTTTTCGCTCTCTCTCTCTCTCTCTCTCAATGATAAGTCTGTGTAAAAAGTTAGCCCCATGGAGCTGTAACATTTTAAAGCTTGAAGCCACTAAAACCCTGAGCTCTGAAAATCATTTAGGAGCCCTGAGAATAAAAGTGATTTGTTAGGAAGAAATCAGAGTCCAGTTTGATCAATGCCAGGAAGGGATTTTAATGAATTTTAAGTCCTTTAGTTTTTTAAGGGTTCTCACAGTTTCCCTGGGGTTTGAAGTTTTAGAATTTCTTGCGCCCTCCTGCACTGGGTCCGGTGGGTCTTGAGAAGCCTGGTGAAGAACCGATCAGATTGCCTGCCGAATTTGCCTACTGGGAGATGTGAACACCTTTGGGAGCTCGGTGTCGTAGGTTTGAAGACATCTTCAGCTAAGACATCCATGTTAAATGCTGCTTTTAGTCTGAGAAGAGCTTGGCGAGATTCTGCAGTCTGGGTCCCCCTTCCAGTTTTAACATCATGCCCCTGGACATTGGGAAGGGGGGGGGGCTACATAATTTTTGTATCAGGATGGTGAGATTGACTGAGTTGAAGGCTTTGGTGAGGTCTATAAAGTTTGAACAGGTGACTTGCCCCGCATCAACAGCCCACAAGGTGACTTGCCACGCATCAACAGCCCACAAGGTGACTTGCCCCGCATCAACAGTATACAAGATGTTGTTGGTAAGACCTATCAGGGCTCTGTCCATGCTGTGCTGTTTGCGAAAGCCATGCTGAGCAAAGAATAGTAAACAGTGGTTCTCAGTGCAGGTTGTCACCTGGCTCATGCATGTGCATATTTTGCTAATGTAACCCCCCTGCAAATGGGGGTTCCCAAAAGTCTTCCAGGGGCTTGTCTGACTGCTCCAAGTCTGGGCAGTGTTCGGTGTCTGAGCTGCTTAACTGTGGTTGCAAGTGAGTGCTATTTGAGCCTCCATGCACTGTCTCTTTAAGAGCTGTCTGCTTGCAGACTTAATTAGTTTGTATGAGGGGACTGTGTCTTTAATGCTCGAATCCCACCCGAGGAGTGGAGTAATCGCTCTATTTTGCGGTCGCTGAAGGTGCAAAGGGATCCCATCTGAAAGCTGTAACTGTTTGCCTGTAATCATTTAAAGCATTAGCAAAATTGTAGTTTGTCTAACCTGCCTTTATTGTAGCTGGGACTCTGTGTGTGTTACCTCTCCATTTTGGACCTAAACTGCTGTGCTGGGCCAATTGGGTTAAGGGAGCCTTAAAATGGAGCCTGTGGACGAATCAGAACTTGGACTCTTAATTTGAGCGAGCCACAAGGGGATTGTATGGGCAGTGACTCTGGGAAATGTAGTTTTGACCTTGGTGCCTTTTTCTACCAACTGAGGGAGTCTTATTGTGAGTGACAGCTGAATCAGCCAACAGAATATTGTGGAGCTAAACGAAATGCCCTGCTCTGTGACTGGAAAGATCAGATCAGTTGTGGCAGTGAAGAGAGAAGGAGCTGTGTGCTTCTGCGGTGTATAGTTTCGCGTGGGAAGCACTTGTGAGGCCCTGAGTTTTGGTGTGCAACCTCTGTGAGTGCCAGTTTGGACTAAATCCGTGTTGTGAGGAGAAAGCAGCACTAGAAGTGTGGAAACCAGGCTCACCTTGTAGAAGACTGGAGAAATTGCTGAATCGCGCTCGGTCTGTCAGGAACTGAAGCTGCTGTGTGTGCTCCCGGGTATTTTGCAGTATTTGCGATCGGGATCGAGGAGCAGCCTGCCTGGTATAGTACTTTCCTTTTTCATATAAATGTGCGTAGTGCTTGTGGGGAATTGCTATTTCAAATCCCCTGTACAGTGAATTGTGTGCTAAAGCTGGAAGTAACCCCCAGCTAAATTCGGACTACATCCGTTTGCTATCAACTACAGTGGGGTCCAGTCACAAGGATTTTGTCCTCATGCCCTGCTCATCTGGAAATCCAGAGGGACCTTCTCCATCCGATCCTCAGCTTGGGTGTTGTGAGTACAAATCAGGGTACTCCCCTGCAGCTTGTTTTTCAATCACAAGTGTGTCATCTAATTCTTGTTGTTTCACTGTTTCATGGACTGAGCCCTCCGGCTCCGGAGTACAATTGGGTGTTGTGCATATATTTTCTTCTACAGGGCCCCATCCATCTGCACCTGCTGGCCAACCCCGGACAACAGACCTGGCTAGCCCCCCCCCCAACCTGGGTACCCAGAGTGTGACTTTTCAGACCCTGTATGAGTGCACAGTACTGTGATTTAATTCTGCCAATTAGCCTGATTGCCCCCTTCCGTGTTACTGTCCCCTAAATAAATCAGATTTGTTGTTGTTATACTATATACTGTCTGTGGTGTTGGTACTTATGGAAATAGTATTGTATTTTGCTGTGTATGTTGTTTAACCTTATTTTACAGGGGGTCCTCAGAGACGTGCTGCAGAATCAGTCTCGAGGGTAAGTGGTACTTTATGAGTGAACAGTGTGTATACGTGGGGTATTGGGGCTCTAACTCCTGTGTACTATGTGAGCCACTAGAGGGAATAATAGGGGGTCTCAGTGTCCCAGAGGGCTGTGACCAAGCTATTCTAACCACTACAAACCATGACCTCTGGGTGGAGGCACCCGCCATAGAACCTAGGCCCCTCAACCTGTCAGTAGTCAAGCAGGCAGGGGTAGTAGCCCTTGGGACAGCGCCACCTGGGGGTTACATCTTGGAGGCTCACCGCTGGGATTTTGTGTCCTCTAGTGGCCACATTTATGAACCACTGTTAAAAAAATAAATGGGTACCCCAACAGAAGTGACTGCGCACCAGTTGGTGGAGTGGTGTACTGGGGAGGAGATTGACCCCCAAAATGCTATGCTTATCCTGGACATCCCCCTTGGTGTCAATACGGACACTGTACAGGGAGTACTTTCCAAGGTGGAAGGTTTACAAAACCCTGTGGTGGTGGGTCGACATGCTGATCTGCTCACCCACACTTTCGTGGTCCTAGTAGAGTATATGGACCCCATAGATAGCTCCAAAGTGCCACAGACTATTACCCCAGAGGGAGCCCTCACTGCTTGGAGAGTGATAACTAAGGACAGTAAAGATCCGAGGGGGGATGAGCCCCCCCACTATCTGACACTTTTGAGGAGAAATTTGTTAAATTGTTGCTGGAGGAAGGGAAAACTGTGGAGGATTTAAAGAAACTATTATTGCCACCTGAGAACGTTCCTCCACCAACACCCTCTCCCCCTCCAGCACCCGTTATTGCCCCTCCTTCTGTGCCAGTGCTAGCCCCTATGTCTGTACCTGCCAATAGTCACAACTTTTACCGCACTTTAAAAATTTTCTCTGGCACCCTCCCCATCCCACAAGGGGAGGATGACTGGGAGACCTGGATAGACTATGTTGCCCCTCAAGTGCTAGAATGGCAATGCTCAGAAGCAGAAAAGCAAAAGAGGTTAAGTGAGAGCCTCCGAGGTCCTGCCCTGGCTACCATCCATGCCAAATGGGCCAGTAACCCTGAAGTGACTGCACAAGACTATCTTGAGGCCTTGGAGAATGTGTATAGGAGCCCAGATTCCGATGAGGACCTGTGGTGGAAAGTAAGGAATGCACAACAGTACCAAGGGGAGTTGTTGTCTGTGTATGTATCTCGGCTGGAAAAATTGTTGCAAGAATGCCTCAGAAAGGGTAGTTTGCCAGCGATTGAATTGGACTGAACCAGGCTGGACAGGATCTTTAAGTCTGCCCCCTTCTCAGAACTGCTGTTGCTTCAGTTACGCCTGGCCAATCAACTGGAATCCCCACCCTCCTATGAGGAGCTAATGAGAGAAATTAGAGGGGTTGAGAAAAGGCGACCCTGGGAGGGACTTGCACCAATAGCTGCTGCTACGACCCGAGTGACTGAGGGTGACCCATCAAGTGAAGTTCAGGGGCAGAGGCTGGCAGTTAATGAGTGCTCTGAGAAGGAAAAGTGTGTGCCACCATGGGGTGATCTGCTGAGAGAGTTCAGGGAAATAAAAAACAGTCTCTTTATGAAGGCCGCTCCTGCAAGTACAGGCCCTGACCCTCATCTGACTGCATCTGCTATGGGGGTGGGGGTACCCACCCATGCATCTCCTGCTGACAACAGCTCAAAACTCAATGTCTTGACCATGGAAGTGGGGAAATTGACAAGATACCTCCAAATGCTTTTCACGCCGCAGACCGAGATGGCCCCAAGGTTCCCAGTTAATAGTACCCCCAACCTGGCCCCCAGTGTGATGTCTCTGCCAGCTCAAACTCCAGGAAGTATGTTTTGCTATAATTGTGGGAAGGATGGGCACATGAAGAGAGAGTGGTGGTCCCCGAAGGACCCAGACAAAGTGGTATATAGGCTACAGGGAGAGCTTCAGAGAAGAAATCAGTGGTTAAGAGGTGCATGAAATGAATCCAGTGAGGGTCTCAGAAATGCTAACTCACATCCGTTTGTGGCAAGGTCAGTTGCTCAGGCCCTAGCTACTGCTTCTCCAGACTGGTCCAGAATAGTGGGTCCCTCCATGGAGACCACTGTAAAGGTGAATGGAGTGTCTGCAACAGCTGTATTAGACAGTGGCTCCCAAGTGACAATTATGTTCCAAGACTGGTAACAGAAGCATTTGTCTGATGTACCCTTACAACCGTTGGAGGGGCTGCATGTCTGGGGGTTAAGTGAGAAGGCCTACCCTACTCTGGATATATCCAAATTTGGCTGTCTTTCCCACCTCCATGGCTGGAGTGGCAGAGCAAGTAGAGACCCTGGCTTTAGTGTGTCCCCCTACTGGACTGTATGATGGAGTTCCTCTACTAATTGGGACGAATGCGCATATGTTTGGATGGTTGGCACAGTTGTGTTATGAAAAACAGGGGTCAAGGACTAGTAGAGCTTTAAGAATTCCGGCCTTGATCAAGAAGGCCTATGAGACACAGAGAGAGAGGCTAAAAAAGTGGAACCCGAGGAACCGGTTGGAATTGTCTGGAAGAAGGATGCTGAGTCTCTGATCCCGGCGCCAAATGCCCTGTGTACCCTACAGGGGGAAGTCCGTAACAGAAAGGATGTCAAGAATAAAATCCTCATTCAGGATGCACCAGGCGATGGGAAATTGCCGGAAGGACTGATGGTCAAGCCAAGTATTTTGCCTGTCAGAGCCCATGCTTATGCCAGAAGGGTAATGGTCCAAGTTCATAATGTGTCTGATAGAGAGATTCGAGTAAATAGAGGTTGCACCCTGGCTAATGTACATTGTGCAGATACTGCAGTGCTACCCAGTAACAAGTGTTCAGGGGAAAATGACAGAGCGACGCCCGACTTGTTTGATTTTGGGGACTCCCCATTGCCAGCTGAATGGAAGATGAGAATCAGTAGAAAGCTTGCCCAGAGAGACCAGGTGTTTTCTTTAAAGGAATGGGACATAGGATGTGTGCAAGGAGCTGAGCACCACATCCGGCTGCATGATGAAAGGCCATTTCGTGAGAGGTCTCGACGCCTGGCACCTGCTGAAATAGATGATGTGAGATGGCATCTGCAAGAGATGCTTGCTGCTGGTGTAATACAAGAATCCAGAAGCCCATATGCTTCCCCTATCATGGTAGTGAGAAAAAAGAATGGGACAGTAAGGATGTGCGTGGATTATTGCACTTTAAACTGGTGGATTATCCCTGATCAGTATACAATGCCCCGCATTCAGGATGCTTTGGACTGCCTGAACTGTAGCAAGTGGTTCTCTGTGCTGGATCTTTGCAGTGGGTACTACCAGATCCCGGTGGCCCCACAAGATTGTGAGAAGACCGCCTTTATCTGTCCGCTTGGCTTCTATGAATTCATGAGGATGCCTCAAGGGATTTCAGGTGCCCCAGCCACTTTTCAACGATTGATGGAACGTGCAGTGGGGGACATGAACTTATTAGAGTGCCTGGTATACCTAGATGATGTTATTGTGTTTGGCAGCTCACTGGAGGAACATGACAGCAGATTATTCAAGGTGTTGGACCGACTGGAAGACTTTGGCCTGAAACTGTCCATCGATAAATGTCAGTTCTTCCAAACCTCTGTAAAGTATGTGGGGCGTATAGTCTCCACTGAGGGAAAAGAGACTGACCCAAGTAAAGTTGAGGCCTTGACCACCTGGCCACAGCCCCACAATCTAAAAGAACTGCAAAGATTCCTGGGATTCTGTGGCTACTATCGCCGGTTCATCAAGGACAATTCAAGAGTGATCCGTCCTTTACTTAATCTTACTCAAGGTTACCCTCCTACCCACAAAAAATACAAGAGGTCAACTCCCCCAGAGACTGAGAGAGTGTATTTCCGTCCTAATTAAGTTTTTGGGGCACGATGGACACCTGATTGTGAAGCTGCTTTTCATGAGATTATATATCAACTTACCCACGCTCCTGTTCTGGCCTATGCAGATCCAGCAAAACCCTATGTCCTACACACTGATGCTAGCCTGCAAGGCTTGGGGGCTATATTGTACAAAGAGCACGAGAATGGCCTGAGACCAGTGGCCTTTGCCAGTAGAAGCCTGACCCCATCCGAAAAGAACTATCCTGTACATAAGTTAGAGTGCCTAGCTTTGAAGTGGGCTATTGTTGACCAGTTCCACGAGTACTTGTATGGGGCTAAGATACTAGTAAAAACTGACAATAATCCTTTGACCTATGTGCAGACTTCAGCTAAGTTGGATGCCACTGGCCATAGGTGGCTTTCTGCATTATCTACATATGACTATGCTGTTGAATACAGAGCAGGCCTGAACCACATAGATGCTGATGCTCTCTCCTGGAGGTCTGTTCCCCAGAATGACTGGGTCAGACTGTCAGAACCTGATATTCGAGCACTCTGCCAGAAGTTTGACAGGGAGGAACAAATGTCAATGGACGCAGTGGACTGTATGGTGGATTGTTTGGGACCCTCTGAGAATTGCATACCTGCTGCTTATTGCCACTTTTCTGCAACAGACATTGGTGCACTGCCTCAGCAGGACAATGACAGTATTCAGTGGGCTCAATCCCGAGATCCCATGATCAAATCAGCTTTAGAAGCCCTCTATGCAAGGAAAGATGTTTCCAAATTACACTCCACTGATTTGAGAACTGCATTGTTATACAAGGAAGGTCCAAAGTTGAAACTGATCAATAGGCTGTTATACAGAGAAACAGTAGACAGAGGGGGACAAATAGACAAACTACAACTAGTGCTGCCCACTGCCTTTCGAGACTCAGTACTGAGGTCCTTACACAACCACACGGGGCACCTTGGTATAGACAGAACACTTGACTTGGTGAGATCCAGGTTCTATTGGCCTAAGATGGGGGCTGATGTTGAGCAACACTTTCAAACTTGTAGTCGCTGCTTACAGAGAAAGCTTTGCCCCAGCCGATGCCCCTTGTTAATATCACCACCAGTGCACCCATGGAGCTGGTCTGTATTGATTTTCTGAGTTTGAGTCAGATCAAAGAAATATTAGTAATGTGCTGGTGGTCACTGACAATTTTACGAGATATGCCCAAGCTTTCCCACCAGGACCAGAAGGCATCCACTGTGGCAAAAGTGCTTGTAGAAAACTTTTTTGTTCACTGTGGGCTCCACAAAGATCCATTCTGATCAAGGAGAGACTTTGAGAGTCATCTGATCAAAGAGATGCTTTCTCTGTGGAGTGCGAAAGTCCAGAACCACCCCTTACCACCCCCAAGGGGACCCACAGCCTGAACATTTCAATCACACTTTGCTAGATATGCTAGGCACCCTCCACCCAAAGGACAAACCTAGATGGAGCCAACAAATTAGCACCCTGGTACATGCCTACAACTGCACCAAAAGTGATGCCACTGTGTTCTCCCCCTACCGCCTGATGTTTGGAATAGAAGCTCGACTGCCCGTAGATGTGTGTTTTGGAGTCTCTCCTGATGGGGTTCAAGCTGACAACTATTTATATAGGAGGCAGTATAGCGCAGTGGTCTAAGGCTCTGAGCTGCAAATTTGGTGACATCCAGCAGACCAGACCTGGGTTTGAATCCCACAGCTTCCACTTGTATACTGTGTGACCCTGAGCAAGTCACTTAACCTCCTTGTGCTCCCAGGTCACTCCTGTAAAAAAGCTTTCAGCTTAGTGTGCTATACCTGGTTAAACAACTAAATAAAAAAAAAAATATATATTTACAGTATGTGCAAAAGTTAAAGGCCCAGCTAAATCATGCGTACCAACTGGTTCAAACCATGGCTGCCAAACAAAATCTGGCCAACAAAGAAAGGTATGATAAAAAGGTGAAAGCACAGGAACTCCAGGAGGGAGATCGGGTATTGCTAAGAAATCTTGGACTGCATGGCAAACATAAGATTGCTGACAGATGGCACCATCTCCCTCACATTGTAGTGGGCAAACTAGATTATCTGCCTGTGTACAAAGAAAGGCCTGAGAATAATTCAAAAGATGTTAAAACAATGCATAGAAACCATTTACTGCCCATTGAACACATCTTGATTGAGTCTGAGCCCCCAGAAAATGCCCCCTCTGTACCAGTGACTAGAGCTGCTGCTAAGAAAAAATCAAGAAAGTCTGCACCCACAGAAGCTGAATTAAAGTGTTCCCCTTCACAAGCCCCAGTTGAACATGACTGTCAGTCCATGTCAGAGGAAAGCAAGTGTGGCTTTGAATACTACCCTTCTTACGAACTGAGTCAATTGTTTCGGGGCAATCCCCTAGTCAATACTGGAGATGAAGCTGGGCCTTCTGGACTGTCTAAGCCCCCAGCTTTGTCCCTGGAGCCAATGCTCCCAGAAAGTGAAGTGCAAAGCATCAAGTCAGATGATATGGAATCATTGTGCATGGTTGAACTGTTTGAGCTTTCAGAGGAGGAAAATGATTAACTGGAACAGACTGGTGATATACCAGAACAAGAAGAGTATTTTGAGTGCCCTGACAGTCCACTGCCAGTGTCTGAAAGCTCTCCATGTGAGCCAAGTGTTGTGGACTCAGAGATTGTAACTCCTGGAGCTGAAAGTGTCCCAAGTTCTAGCCTCTCTACCCCAATGGAGATTCCCCTGACAAGTGAGGACAATGCTGAAAATGAGGCTCAGGGTGCAGAGACTGTAACAACTCCCCCTAGAAAGATTGGTTGAGCTGTAAAGCATGTGGTGTACCTCAGTTATGATTCCCCAGGGAGGACTGTGGACTTGCCTCTCAATGTTGTCCATAAAGGAGTGTATGTGTCCCTGAGCTCTTTGCCCAAACTGAACATCAGTGCTAACTCCAAGTTACTTGTGTTGCCGTCTAGGTATGGTGCCCCTGCCCCATCCAGCCCTAAGGTAGCTGATAGAGAAGGGCCCCCTCTCTTCAGGTTTCATGTACAGGAGGTAATAACCTGAGTTATGGTATAATGTGTGTATAATACTGTGAAAAAAGTGATGTACTGAAAAGTTTCAGAAATGTGTTTCTGGTAAGGTGATATGTTGACTGATGATTACATGTATAAGCCTAATGTGATACTGATGTAAATGTATATGGTTGTATTGAAACTTATGGGGTACTTACTTGACGAGGATGCCAAGTTTTTCCAGGCCAGGAAGGGTGTAACCACCCCTGCAAATGGGAGTTCCCAAAAGTCTTCCAGGAGCTTGCCTGAATGCTCCAAGTCTGGGCGGTGTTCGGTGCCTGAGCTGCTTAATTGTGGTTGCAAGTGAGTGCTATTTGAGCCTCCACGTACTGTCTCTTTAAGAGCTGTCTGCTTGCAGACTTAATTAGTTTGTATGGGGGAACTGTGTATTTAATGCTCGAATCCCGCCTGAGCTGTAGAGTAATCACTCCATTTTGCGGTTGCTGAAGGTGCAAAGGGAGCCCATTAGAAAGCTATAACTGTTTGCTTGTAATCATTTAAAGCATTAGCAAAATTGTAGTTTGTCTAACCTACCTTTATTGCAGCTGGGACTCTGTGTGTGTTACCTCTCCATTTTGGACCTAAACTGCTGTGCTGGGCCAATTGGGTTAAGGGAGCCCTAAAATGAAGCCTGTGGATGAATCAAAACTTGGACTCTTAATTTGAGCCAGCCACAAGGGGATTGTATGGGCAGTGACTCTGGGAAATGTAGTTTTGACCTTGGCACCTTTTTCACCAACTGAGGGAGTCTTATCAGAGTGACAGCTGAATCAGTCAACAGAATAGTGTGGAGCTGAAGGAAATGCCCTGCTTCAGACCGAAAGATCAGATCAGTTGTGGCAGTGAAGAGAGAAGGAGCTGTGTGCTTCTGAGGTGTATAGTTTTGCACGGGAAGCACGTGTGAGGCCCTGAGTTTCGGTCTGCAGCCTCTGTGAGTGCCAGTTTGGACTGAATCTGAGTTGTGAGGAGAAAGAAGCAGTAGAAGTGTGGAAACCAGGCTCACCTTGTAGAAGACTGGAGAAATTGCTGAATCGCGCTCGGTCTGTCAGGAACTGAAGCTGCTGTGTGTGCTCCCGGGTATTTTGCAATAATTGCAATCAGGATCGAGGAGCAGCCTGCCTGGTATAGTACTTTCCTTTTACATATAAATGTGCGTAGTGCTTGTGGGGAATCGCTATTTCAAATCCCCTGTACAGTGAATTGTGTGCGTTGAAGCTGGAAGTAAACCCCAGCTAAATTCGGACTACATCCGTTTGCTATCAACTGCAGTGGGGTTCAGTCACAAGGACCTTGTTCTCATGCCTTGCTCTTCTGGCAATCCAGAGGGACCTTCTCCATCCGATCCTCAGCTTGGGTGTTGTGAGTACAAATCAGGGTACTCCCCTGCAGCTTGTTTTTCGATCACAAGTGTGTCATCTAATTCTTGTCGTTTCACTGTTTCATGGACTGAGCCCTCCGGCCCAGATTACAATTGGGTGTTGTGCATATATTTTCTCTACAGGACCCTATCCATCTGCACCTGCCGCCAACCCTGGCAACAGACCTGGCTAGCTCCCCAACCTGGGTACCCAGAGTGTGACTTTTCAGACCCTGTATGTGTGCACAGTACTGTGATTTAATTCTGCCAATTAGCCTGATTGCCCCCTCCCAAGTTACTGTCCCCTAAATAAATCAGATTTGTTGTTGTTATACTATATACTGTCTGTGGTGTTGGTACTTATGGAAACAATATTGTATTTTGCTGTGTATGTTGTTTAACCTTATTTTACAGGGGGTCCTCAGAGACATGCTGCAGAATCAGTCTCGAGGGTAAGTGGTACTTTATGAGTGAACAGTGTGTATACATGGGGTATTGGGGCTCTAACTCCTGTGTACTGTGTGAGCCACTAGAGGGAATAATAGGGGGTCTCAGAGTCCCAGAGGACTGTGACCAAGCTAGTCTAACCACTACAAACCCTGACCTCTGGGTGGAGGCACCCACCATAGAACCTAGGCCCCTCAACCTGTCAGTAGTCAAGCAGGCAAGGGTAGTAGCACTTGGGACAGTGCCACCTGGGGGTTACACTAAGAACAATATAAATGTCAGCATTTGGACTGGTTACATGCCCAAGTTGAGACTGGGACTGCGGTAATGGTGTAAGGAGGGTATAGGCCATAAAGGGATTAGTCAAAGAATGTACCTTTCCAGTACCCTCTCCATGGGTATAGGCTATAAAGGAACTAGTTAAAGAATGTACCTTTCCAGTACCCTCTCCATGGGTATAGGCTATAAAGGGACCAGTCAAAGAATGTTCCTTTCCAGTACCCTCTCCATGGGTATAGGCTATAAAGGGATTAGTCAAAGAATGTACCTTTCCAGTACCCTCTCCATGGAGGAAGAGACTGTCACCAGGGTATTGGGCTTCTAATGACAAAGTCATGGTACCAACGTATTTGAAAGAGACTGTTGCTTAATTATATGATCATTGTTTATATAGTATCTAAGTCTGTACTATTTCAAGAACGCCAGCTGCATAATTGATCTTTATTTTCTATAGAATGGTATAGAATGGGTTCCTTATTTATCTGTTCTTGTCCTGTGAAAATACAGCATTGTGGAATTTTTGTGAACCAGTCAACCAAAATTAAGATTTGCTCTTGGGCTAGTATAAAATACATCTGGTTGCCTCCCACACATTTGTCCTCCAAGTTTGGGCTGGGGTAACATTAAACCATATCATATTGCTCACAGCCTCCAGGCAGAGAAATGTTTAAGTGGGCTGGGTATAAATGTGGTACAACCCCCTGGGATGCAGTACCACCCCACATGGTCCCCCTACCTATGAGCCAATGCAGGGTGATAGCAGTTACCCCAAAGATCATGCAGCATGCAATTAATAAAACAATACGCGCCCAGACAAAGATTGCGACAAAATAACAAAGGATTTAGTCAGTCAGCTTCAGGCCCTAAAAGAAAGAGGGTTTTGCAGTAAGGTAAACTGTATATACCCTGGCTGGTTCTTCACTGTCCATCAAGGCTCAGCATCAATACTCAGCAGTAGTAGTAGCAGATTTTATTTCTTTATCGCGCCCCCTCCCCAGAGGCTCAAGGCGCCAGTACAACACACAGAGACAGCAGCAAATACAGAACAGATAATAAAATCTCAATACACTAGGATAAAAATTTCAGTAGCTATCTAAAATCATACTGGTATGACAGCGAGCTGTCTAAAATCATACTGGGGTGACATTTCAGGACTCAAACTCTCCATAGGCCTGTGTAAAAAGATGAGTTTTAAGCCCCCTTTTAAAGGCCTCCACTGAGGGGGCCTCTCTTAAGGACCTCAGGAACGAATTCCAAAGAACAGGAAGAGCAATCTCGAATGTCTGGTCCCCCAAGGTTTTAAGTCTGGCCTTCGGAACATCCAGGATGCCTTCCTCAGTGGAACAGAGGGGGGCACAGGCATGTAAGGGTGGAGGACATCACTTAGGTAATCCGGGCCCTGCCCCTGTCGGGCCTTATAAGTTAGTAACCCAACTTTGTAGAAGAGTCACCATTTAACCGGCAGCCAGTGCAGTTCACGCAGTGCCGGGGAAATGTGACTCGACCTCAAAAGGCCAGTCAACAACCTAGCAGCTGCATTCTACATCAACTGTGGGTGCTGTAACGTACCTTCACTGACCCCGAGGTACAGAACGTCACCGTACTCCAGCTGTGAGGTTAAAAAGCATACATCAGTGAGGGAAAATCATCTGAGGGGATAAGGGATTGAATCCCATTGATGTTCCTAAAATGGTAAAAGCCATTCCAGACTACTGCCAACACCTGAGCCACAAATATCAGCTCCTCTCCTAGAATGACTCCTAGATTTCTCACATTTGCAACAGCCTAGAGCCTAGAGGTGCCGAGCCAAAGCCCTGTTTCCCTCTTGGCTGGTGCCACTCTCCTCATCTGAACCAGTTCAATTCCCAGTGCTTCAGTTTTATTCAGGTTAAGTCTCAGCCAAGTCAATGACATCCACTCATGGATCTCAGTCAGGCACTTGTTCAGCACATTCACCGCGCCAAATGACTCAGGTGCAAAAGACAGAGCTGAGAATCATCTGTGCAGCAATGAAACCCAGCTCCATACTGTCTAGTGATCCTACCCTGGGGCAACACGTACACTGCAAACAACATGGACAAAAGGACCGACCCCTGGGTTACACCACAATGCAGGTCCGTCAGAAGCAAAGGAAAAACTTTCTACAACTACCTCCTGTGTCCTGCCTGTAAGGTAGAACTCAAACCATTAGATTACCGGAGAGTCCTTAATACTCTCAGAGTCAGTCCAATAAAAGTCCATGGGCCAAGGCATCAAATGCCAAAGAGAGATTGAAAAGGACAAAAATGGACCACTCTCCTCTATCTCACACCCTGAGTAGGTCTTTATGCACCCTACCCAATGCAGTCTGTGTGCTGTGCATTGACCTAAACCCAGACTGGAGAAGCTTGAACATGTCAAAGGCAGTGAGGTGCGCCTCAAGTTGAAGCGCTACCAACTTCTCAATAACCTTGCCTAAAAAAACGCAGGTTAGAGACAGGTCATTAATTCGCCACGATGTCTGGGTCCAATGATGGCTTCTTCGAGTGGGGCTTCACCAATGCATTTTTCAATGTAGATGGGAAAATTCCCTTTGACGAGGAACACCGGACAATCTCAGCGAACACCAGGCCCAGATGCTGACACAGCTCACTAGCAACTGGATCAGGCCTGGATCTAATTCACAAAATGTTGGCTGCAACTCCAAGAGCACCTCTCCAACCTTATCCATTGTCACTGAAAGAAAGTCTCCCCAGGATCACTGACTGCTATTGCGTCCCTCTGACTCAACGGGGCTGTATACTGTAGATCCATTCCAGCCCAAATAGAGGACACTCTGTCCAAAAAGAACCACACAAACTCCAAACATTTAGTGAATGCAGCAGTCTTCAAGGACTCCAAACAGGCAGGATGGAGAAGCCCATCCACCATCTGAAAAAGCTGAGCTGGTTGGTTCCTTCTAGCAGCAAACTCCCTGGACATAAATTCCACCGTCTTATGGGAGAGTGCCTTTGATATTTACCGTAGTGAATATTCAAAGCCAGTTTGCCCCGCTGGGCCCTCAATCTCCTCCAACAGTACTCCAACCTTCACACATTTGCTTTCATCTCTCTCAGTCCATCATCAAACCATGGCGAGTCAAGGTGTGAAACCAATGGGTGCACACAACTGGTTTTAAGAGACTGAAGGCTGCACCAACAACTCTATGATAAGTTGCTACTGCCTCCTCTGATCCCCCAGCACATGCCACCAACACGTAGCAGTAATAGTAGTAGTAATCATTTATTCTTGGAAATCAAGAAACGGATAGCCCAGTTGAGCCAAGGCTCATTTTACAAGGGGGTCCATCATTCATACAACCATACATAACAATATCAATCAATCAATCAATCAATCTTTATTTTACCAGGTGAAACATCATTGAGAAGAACTCATTTACAAGATGGGCCTGGACAGTCACATATATAATATAAGGCAGAAATATATACAGTGCTATGAAAATAACGGGAATACATACAATAATACAATTAATGCAAGGATATTCAATAAGAGAATACACATATTATTAAAAATAATAAAACACATAATAGGAGACAATAAACCTATGTACAGTAGCTGCTACAGATAACCTAAGGCAGCAGGATAGAGCCAGGAGGAGGCCTATAAGAAGCCGGGGCAGGGGCAGGGGGCAGGGAGCAGCCAGAGGATGAGGAAGGGGGGGCAAAAACAACTATTAAAAATTAGTTAGATTAAATGGAAAAAGCTGCATAGTATGGAACAAAGTGTAAATTACTGCAGTGAGAGATTTTTAATAGACTTTGAAAATAAAACCATTTTATAAAATGTTGGCTAGTTAACCATTTATCTTTACAGACATACCCGAGGTGTTCAACACTGCCATATGCAAATCTGGCCTAATCGTAAGGGTGGTACCAGATCAGCCCCATGGGGTGTGGAGTGACTACAGAGGGGTGCTGTGAACCTAAACATGATGATGCAATGATCTGACCAGACAGGACTGCTCTTCCTATGTTCTCTAAGGCGCAACCAAGACACAACAAATGCACTTGGGTTGTGCTTCACTCACCCTTCTAGGCTCAGCCCAAAATAAGAATAGCCCGTCCCCAAACCCACATGCATAGTACTGCTGCTGTCATCCATCTCATACTGATGCTGTCACCTATCTGTACTGGTGGCACTATGCAGTCCCCTCCTGTACCAGTGTATGTCCCAAGGGAGCTCCCTGGGCTTCAGCAGGCACCAGCCATGATATCAGTGCAGGTCCAATGACAACACTCATGGCTGGCCAGCCACTGAGCACTTAAACCAACGGAAGCAATGATTTGTATTAACTCAAAGCTCAAAACTCAAAGGCTTTTAACACCCCAAGTAAGCATGTGTCCAGCTTGACTGCAGGGTCTGTTTCAGTAAATGCTTTCCTAAACTATAACATTGTTTGTTTATTTATTTATTTGAAATTTTTGACAAGGAAAGGCACAAGAAGCTGTAACAGCTTGTTTCCAGGTGCGTCTGGTGGAGGGGGTGCATGGACCTGTTTTATTGACAGTGGAATATTGGCCATGATACTGGGGAACTCCCCTGCTCTTGCCAGTAGGGGGAACCCCCATCCATTTGACTACGAGCCAAGATGGCGGACACCAGCGATGGAGAAGGAGGGGATGCTATAACTATCAAAAAACCTATGGACACTTACGTGTATACCCAGAGTCTTGGGTTTATAGTCCAAACATAAATTTAACTGGGTTACACCGCTCAGTTTTAAACAATACACACATTAGCATGCTCAGCTTGAGGTATCAGAGTCTGTGTTCAGGTCACGTAGCTTTAAAATTCCCAATCTCAACCCAAGCATGAGTTTAGCTGAGCTCTGGCACCATGTTGAGAAGTGAACGTGCTGAAGCAGCGGGTCATCTGAGTTACAGGATATTGAGAAACAAAGCAAACAAATAACACAGTCTGAAAATTGGGGACAACAGGGGACTATATTATACTGCAATAAACTTACTGACGGCTACAGGGACATATTTGACACTGGGAGTCAAACACTGAACAAAAAGCTGACAGTATCCCTTTAGCTTCCCTGCAGCAATACAAGATACACTACCAACGCAATACAACGTTGTTTAGTGTCTTTCACATGGCGCACACTGGCTCACAACACAATAGACAAGATGTAATCTGAAGGAGCCCGAGTTTGCTATTGCAATGGGTCTCTTATGCATCTGAATGGAATTCCCACTATTCAGATGCATCCCCCCTCCCCAACAAATCCACCTCCGATGAGATGCAGCTGTTACAGAAAGCAGGGGGTTCCTTGAAGGCAGGCAGGCCTAGCAACCAAGTCATAAAACTTAACTTACTCACTTCCAGCAGAGAGACAGAAGCTGCATTCACACCAAACCCACAATGCTTTCTTTGGAAGCCTTTCTTCAGCAACATGATTGTCAGACTGACTGTTCAGCAAATAATCCTGCTGTTGTGACAGAGAGGAAAATAACAACCTGGGGAATAATTTTAGAAGCGACAAAAAACAGTTTTTCAATATTTGTGTAGCTGTCCCCCCCTTCCCAAAAGTTGTGGGCTTACCTTTTGGCTCCTTGCCCCCCCAGCCCTGTCTCAACAGCCCCAGCCAGCCTCTGTACGTCCACTTCACCTAATCCCCATCCTGGGACATAGCTGTAGAGTGGACTGGCAGCAGGAGTGAAGTGGGTTCAGTTTAGCTACACCTTTGAAGTTAACACTTATGGTCTCTCAGCTGATCGCCTCTCTAAGCTGCCAACGAGAGGTGTGATTAGGCCAGAAGCCTGCTGCAGAAACTGGATTTCTGGCCTCAGAGAAAGCAGTGAGGTTGGGATTTGCAATACTACTCCCTCTGGGCACACTGAGAATGCAGTACAAGCTGCTAGCAAGAAAACTGAGAAAAATATGACCAAACATGGTGATGGCTATAAACCATGCCCTCTGACCCGCAGTACTCTAGGCTGGCAATATAGCCTAGAGGTTAGAGTAACGAGCAGTGAATGAGCTTGGTACATCTGGCAGACCTGGGTTTAATTCCCACAACCTCCACTTACATACTGTGTGACTCTGAGAAAGTCACTTAACCTCCTCGGTGCTCCTGGGTTGCCCCTGAAAACAGGAACTCATGCCTAGTGAGCATTACCTGGCTACCAAAACAATTTAAAAATTTGGTCTGAGAGTGCTCATGCCCCCAAGGTGAGCAAATATAAGATCTGGCAACTTCAGGTCAGCTACAAATCAGACTACCTGTCTTTATTTCTGCTTTTATGCTTTGGGCCCTTGGTAAGGGGCTTAGCGGGCTCAAAATGGGGGAAGGATACACTCCTCAGTGCTCACCCACTCATCAATCTGAACCTCTTCCATTCTGCCAGTCACTTTTTATAAAACTCAGTCAGCCCCTGGTAGTGCCAGAAGCTGGAATATTTTTTTTAAAACATTGTCTGGAATGAAGGAGAGTATTAAGTGACTGGGCTGGGGAAAGGGGTGTCCAAAAGACATGCCCTGGCTCACCTGGGAAGGGTAAGGGTGTTATTTTTAAATTATGTTCCATGGTCGAAGTGATCAGAAGTGGCAAAAAAGTTAGATTTGAAAACCGACTAATTTAGGCACATTCACGGAATACTGTTGTAACCCCCATACAAATGGGGATTCCCAAAAAGTCTTCCTTGAGCTTGCCTAAATGCTCACTGCCAGGCTGGTGTCTTGCATTTTAGCAGTTTAAATGTGATTACCAGAGCCTGTATAGCCTCTGTGTACTGTCTGTTTAAGAGCTGCCTGATTGCAGCCTAAGTAATCTGAGAGGGAGCTCTGTTGAAAGATGTAACTATTTGCTGAAAATGATTTAGAGAGATAATGATAATGTAGTTTGTCTAACCTGCCTTCTTTATAGGAAGGACTGTTTTCTTTGTCTCCACTGTCTTGGTCCTGGACTGCAAATTGGACCAATCAGTTCTGGTGGGACCTAAAATGTAGCTGGACTACAGGAACTGTCTGAAGTCAAAAGCTGTAGGAATTGTAGTTTTGAACATTTTGTTCCTTTTTTGCAACTGAAGGGGGAGCTCTTGCTTTGACTGACAGCCAAATCAGCCAACTGAATCTTTTGGATCTTGGGGAAGTCCCAGGCTGCTGGCAGTTTCAGTTAGTTCTGAGCTGGAACGTGAAAGGAGAAGAGCTCAAGTGTATTTTGGGCAGAAATCCTGAGTGGATTTGCATGGGAAAACTGTGAAAGGGCTGAGTTTTTGGCTTGCATGTCTGCTGCTGCTCCTGAGAGGGAGAGAAGAGAATTATTTTGGATTAAATCCAAGTTTGTGTGACTAAAGTAAGCTACTGAAATGGGCCAGACTCAACCTGAAGAAGACAGAAGATTTTGCTGAATGCGATCGGCCTGTCAGGAGTTCCAGCTACCCTAAGCTCCCGGTGTGTGCAGAGACTTTGCAATTGTGACCGGGGAGAGCTTTGCCTGGTACAGTAGAATTCCCGTACATGTAAATGTGCTATGAGCTGCTAGTGGGTTGTGAGTTAGTTCCCCACTGTGTGAACTGTATTCTGCTTGCTGGAAGCTGTATCCAGCTCAAAATGGACTGTGTCCGAATTTGTCTCCATGCGGTCTGGGCCTTGCCAGACTGGCCCAGCCAGACTACCCACTGCACACAGAAGCTATCAACGAGAGACCTGCCTGGGGATCAGCCCCCTGCTCCACGCTTGAACAGAAACGACGCCTCTGTGACTTGTGTGGGCCCTGCTTTTCCTGGCATTCCAGATCAACCACCTGCAGTCTCGATTTTCGTCCAGCCTGTGTCCAGTCTTGGGTATTGTGAGTAAATACCAGGGTAGCTCCCTGCAACAACAGCTTAATCTGAGTGTGTCATCTGATTGTCTTGTTGTTTCGTTTCCTTTACGAACTGAGCTCTCTGGCTCCAGATTACAAATATTGTGTACTGCACATGTTGTGTTTTCCATCACAGGACCCCAACCAGCTACAACCACGAGCAACAGTCCTGGCTAGCCCATCTCTTCTCCACCTGTGTACCCAGAGGTGTGACTGTGTGGGGGGACTCAAAGCGCATGCATAACTGGTTGATTGATATAACCTTTAAGAAAATTAACCTGATTTTGCCCCTTCTTTGTTCAAGTCCCCTGAATAAATCAGATCTAACTTTTTCTGTATGTAATCTGACTGTGGTTCTAGTTTGTGCTCAAAGTACTGTACTGTTGCTATTTGCTGTGCATAACCTTGTTTTACAGGGGTCCCCAGGGTCGAGCCAGAGGAACCAGCCCTGGTGGGAAGTGCAAACAGTGTGGGTACTTGTGTAGTGTACCAGCGGTATTGTGAAAGTGATTATTGTACAGCGTTCAGGCCACTAGAGGGGAAAAAGGGGGGTTACAGTGTCCCGGAGGGCTGTGCCCAGATTAGCTTGATCACTACCAACCCTGACCTCCGGGTGGAGGCACCCGTTTCAGAACTCAGGCCCCTTAACCTGCTACTAGCCAAGCAGGCAGGGGTAGTATCCCTTGGGATAGCGCCACCTAGGGGTTACACTATTTCAGCATTGGCTCTGCCTTTGAGACCACCAGTCAAAAGCTGAGGAACTTGTACAGCAGGGCACACATGCTGCATAAACCCTGCAAGGACCTTTTACCTCTGAATTTACAACCAATCAGGTGCCAGCATTCTGAGGCTGTGAAAGACCATGGAGCCAGAAGTGCCACCAAGTCAATCTGCAGGGCTAAAAGGACCCCTGCTTGGCTAGGGTCCCACCCTTGAGTTTCAGACTTCAGAAGAACGGGGCAAGCAGGCTGACCTACTGGGTCTGCTAGGCCAGTAAAGCCCTTGAGTTGCAGGAGATACTGTGCAGACAGAAAGGAAGTAACACTCTTGTTAGTTTCTGCCAGTGATATCCTGCAGAATGCTGCTGGTTCATGGCATAATCCAACGGCAATTACTCCAGATTGTTACGCAGGAAGGTGGACGTGCTTGTCACAGAGTGCGGTATCCTGGCTGATTCTGCTGTAAACTGAAGTGCAGGCTGGTTGAAAGGTAAGGAGACAGGGATGCCGACTTTTATGAACCTTTGTGGGTGCTCCCTGCCAGTAAGAAGTATTCTTCTATGGCCAGGTTCCCGAGAAATTCATTTCTGCTGGGTGCCCTCGTAAAATCTATTTTCAGGTATGACCTGGAAGATTACAGCAGATTTTGCGGCCCAGCTGTGAAGCCTGTTTTCTCTTTTTATACCAAACTAATCCAGTTGACAATGCAGTCTGGAGACTGCAGTAAAATCCATCAGTGTTCCCCCCTGTTGGACTACATCTATTGTTATGGGAGAGGCTGGCAAAATATATATTATGTTTCATATCCTTTATAGTACTCCGCAGTCAGAAACCATTGGGTATTGGTATTCCCTATTCATCCTATAGGTTGATGCACGATCCAATCAAAATTGGGCAAGGTGACGCTAGCCCCCTCATCCCATCTGAGAATCTCCAGTTTACTTTGTGCACCAAGAAAGGTTGGTCACGATCCAAAACTGCTCCCAACAACTATCAACTCATTCACAAGGTACTGTACATAACTTTTTATATTAATTTGACATCACAGCCTGGTAGCCATGGATCTTAAACCCATTTTTTATTCATGCCATTCAGTTAAAGCCTGCAGATTCTGCATCTATTAAAACCTCCATCCCAAAGAATTAATAAGGAAAGCTAGCATATATAGATATTCAAACTATAAGCTTTCCCTTTTATAAAGCTGGAACAGGTCCCCCTCCTGTAGCATGACCTGTGTCCCAAACGCATCATCACAGTGCCTGATTACCTCAAAACACAACATCCAGGGCACAACAAATGCCTTATAGTATTCTAAGGGGCTGCCCAGCCTTTGAGGTTCTTCCTGGAGCGTTCTCACAGCAGCAGGCACAAGGCTTGCAATAACTGAGATCCAAAAAGGGAGAGGTCCCTCCAGTAGTGTCCTCCCCCAAACAAACAAAGCAACAAATAAGCCAACAGCCCAGCACCAACTATGGCCCCAGAGGCCTCACACGACACACATATCCCAATACTAAATCCGTGGGCTGAGGTCCTCCCGAGCACCCTCAGACCCACGAGGGCAATGAAAAGAGAAAACAATTAAGCCTTGTACCTGCGCAGTAAATCCTTCTGCTCACATGCTCTGCTAGGTGGGCAGACTGATCCCTGCACAAAGGGCCGCCAGAAAACATTCTTTGCTTGGAGCCCCCCCCCATCCAGTGCTGTCCTCCCTGGTCTCGGTGGGGCAATAAAATAACATCCTCTCCACCCACCAGGACCTGGAGCAGCCATGCTGTCCTTCTCCTCCTTGAACTTTCCCAGAAGGCAGCATGGTTCCCATGAGACTGAAAGGAGCATTGAAAGTGCATAGAGCACTTGCAAGTCTCACAGGGAACTTGCGAGAGATCCTGACAGCCATATTGGATGGGACCATGCATCCTAATCCATTGTATAGGCAGGTCCCAAATCTCACAGGTTCACGCGAGATCGGTGGCCATCTTGCCTGGGACTGAACAGGCACCACATAGCCAGCAATGTTGTCTTAAAGGGGCAAAGTACAGCGTACCCATTTCACAAGGCAGAAAACATTAGCAGACTGGAACAGCCTTGCAGTCCTTATCTGCTGTCAGCTTCTGTTTTTCTATGTAAAAATGGTCAAGGCCACCCTCAAAATTAAAGAATAGGAGGAGCACCCTACCACGTCAGAGAACCCCCTGCTGTCAATAGGGGAACCCAAGAAAAAGATACATTTCCCCACTTGCAAAACCATCAAAACCATTCTGAATAAGGAGTATAATGCCCCTGAACCAACCCAGCTCCCAGAAAGAAACATGGTACACAACTGGTACCCCCTTTCAAAGGAGACAAGCGATCACTGAGGGAAGGCATCGAAGGTAGACCAGACGGCCTCTGAGCTTTCAAAACGAACCACCATCCCAATAGGAAGCACAGCAGAGCTCAAGGAGCCCATGGACAAGAAAACTGAAGAACACCTCAGAAAGATTCATGAGGTTTTGGTCATGCTATGAGCAGCCAATATGGCTCTGTGGTTTACAAGTAGCGCCCTCCACAGATGGGTGGACATCCTAACAGAGGACATACAAGAAGATTCCCTGAAGGCCGATACGGCAGAATGTGCCATCCAAGCAGTGAAATACATTATGGATGCTTCATCAGACCTTCTGAGGTTTGGATCCAGAATATCGGTACTAGCAAACAGGGCCCAGAGGGCACTGTGGCTGAAACTATGGCAATCAGGCAATGAGTCAAAGAGTGCATTAATGAGGTTGCCATTCAAAGAAGGAACCATATTCGGGGAAGGCTTAACCCCATACCTCAAAAACCGAGGCGGCAAACAAACACAAAAGGGCAAGGACATATAGTTGCCCTCAGACAAGCCCTTTCACCCAAAAAGGAAAAACTTTAAGCTCAAAAACCAGAGCTACAACCCAGAGGCCACCGGACAATGGAACTGAAGGCCAAAATTCTAGCATAGAGCCTATGACAATAAAACCAGAAACAATACAGGCAAACAGTTCAGCAACGGAGGCCACAAACCAAACTTCAAAAGCCTGGGCAAAAACAATGAAGTCACGCAGGCCCAAGTAAATCCACAGATAGCAGGGAGACTCCAAGGGTTTGCGGATCAATGGGCCCACTCAATGTCTGACAAGTGGGTGAACGAAGTAGTGACATTGGGATATGCAACAGAGTTCACCGCCAAGCTGGTGCAGCACAGGACACTGGTGTCTCCAATACCAAAGTGTCCGGCGAAGGCACAAGCAATAAACCTGCCAATACTCGACCGATTACAAAATGGGGCTATTTCACGAGTTCCTTCAGAGGAGAGAGACACAGGAGTTTACTCCTTATTCTTTGACATCCCGAAGAAAACAGGGGGAAGGCGACCTGTGCTCGACCTAAAATATCTGAACAAGTTTGTGAAGTACAAAATGTTCAAGATGGAGATGCTCAGAAAAACACTACTGGTGATCCAGCCAGGGGACTACATGACATCAACAGACTTGAAAGATGCCTACTTTCACATCCCGATCAGAAGAGCACTCCATAAGTACCTTCATTATAATGTATGAGGGAAACACTACCAATATACCTACCTACCCTTCGGGCTGGCATCTGCACCACATGTGTTCACCAAAACGCTAGTAGTCCTAGCAGCGCACCTAAGGAAAAAAGGGGTCCATGTCATCCCATATCTGGATGACTGGTTGCTGAGTGCCAGAACAGTGGAACAGGCTCAACACAACACCAGCTTTTCAGTCAAATGTCTACAGGATCATGGGTGGGTGATCAACACAGCAAGAAGCCAATTGACTCCCTCACAATCCCTCACCCATCTAGGAGCCGTGATAAATACACAGATCAACAAAGTGATCCCGACAGGGGATAAGGTCAACAATATCTGCTATCTGGTGAGCAGAATCATCCACAAACCAAACAGGGCAGTATGGGACTATATCCAGTTACTAAGAATTATGGCAGCTCTAATAGCCATGGTACCATGGGCCTATCTCCATATGAAAGTCCGCCAAAGATACCTAATCGAGACATGGGACCAGACCATGTAAAACATCAGCTTCAAAATATTTATTTATTTATTTATTGAATTTTGTTGACCTGGTAGGTCACCACTATCACAAACACACTCCGTAGGTCAGGCCCTCTGCTCCCACAGTGCCAACCTCAGAGCACAACAGTGTGAACAGGTAACAGACACGGTAACCCTCCTGTCTGCTTTGGGTCTGAATCACCTGTTAGCCTCAAGTTCTGGAGGGATTCAGACTGTGACCCTTATGCTAGCATACCCAGTTACAGGCTCAGATATGTACCCTCTTCGGGACTGCAGTACAATCTTTCACCAGGGGCACCAAGCCAGGTCTCCAAAATGAACCCTTAAAACTCTGTAAGAGACCTTAGGTATATTCTTACCTTTTCCAAGCGTAGTAACACCATCAAGCCTTTTAACAGCTGTCAGACTTAACCCCATATACAGCACATGTAAAAAGAAACTGAAAAGACACCCAGGCAGTATTTCAAAGAAATGGTTGTTTTACTAAAAATATGATAAAAACAGGTAAAATAGAACACAGAAGAATATATCATACAGCTTACAATCCTGTAAAATAAACAGGAAGTTACAGACAAAACACTCCTACCACAAAGACTTAATTTCTTTCTATTACCTTTCTAAGTGCATTCCCAGTCAGAGTCTATTTCATATGTGTCACATATTCACCAGATGCTGGATCATTTCAGGAGGCATCTCCCCACCCCTTTTGTGATGTCAGCTAGACCTTCCCTTAACATTAATTCTTTACAATTTTCTACAAGGAGGTATTTTAAAAATGTGAATATCAGCAACAAAAAAAAAAACATTTCCCAAATATGACATCCTTTGATCAAGCATCTCTCTTTGATGTCCCTCTGCTGATTTCCTGTTGCTAGTGTGATCTCAGGTTTTATGACTTATGACAAAGTTCTGTGACCAAATTGGCCTTTTCCCGCAGGAACCATAAAAGTTTACAAGGCTTATATCCTGGCAGCTGGTCCAAAAGTTCTAATTAAGACAAAAACAGGAAACCTTTAATCAGGTTTCTCTGATCTGTTTAATGACATCCTCCCTGACACTTTGAAAGTTAAAGACCAAGTCTCACACACTGTTGACTGGGGGGGGGGACTATTTCATACACAGACCATTTATTTATAATACCAATATCATACAGTAATCATAAGCAAGGGGGCAGAGCATCACAACCACCACCACAAATACTCGAATACTCAACACTGCGATGGTGGACAATTCAAAAGAACATACTATGGGGCCACCCACTGACAACACCCCAATGCAACAGTCACCACAGATGTGAGCCTAATGGGGTGGGGAGCGACTTACCTAAACCAAGTCACTCAGGGGTGTTGGTCACAGAAGAAGCGACCCTACCAATAAACGTCCTGGAGATGAAGGCAGTGTATCTAGCCCTGAGGTTCTTCGGGACCCTCATTGTGAACAAAGCAGTCCTAGTAAGATGCGCCAACCAGGTGGCCATAGCTTACATAAACAAACAAGAAGGCATACGGAGCAAGACAATGATAGCGGAGTCACTAAAAGTACTGCACTGGGCAGAGAGGAATATTAATCACAGCAATCTATCTGGTGAGCTCAGCCAACAAAGAGGCAGACTGGCTGAGCAGAGTAACTATGAACCAAGGGGAATGGAAACTGAATGTAAAGGAATTTCAGAGCATCCAGCGGAAATGGGGACCACTGCAAAATAGATCTCATGGAGTCCCAACACAATGCCCACCTGCCAAACTATCACTCCAGATTCACAGACCACAGAGCACTGGAGGTGGACACCCTCTTAGCTCCATGGCACTTCACAAGAGCCTACATCTTTCTGCCAGTGACCATGATACACAAGATCCTTCACAAGGTCCAAATCATAGACGTGTCAGTGGTATTAATAGCACTGGACTGGCCCAGGAGGCCATGGTACTCATTGATACGAGCGATGTCAGTGGACCAACCAATGTCCCTGTCTCGCTGGCCAGATCTACTGAGCCAGGGTTCAATACTACACCCGAATCCAGCATCACTGAAACTGATGGCTTGGCTGCTGAAAGGAACAGGCTGCTGACCCTGGGCTACCATGCCAGGGTGGTGGATTGTTTACTCCAGTCCAGAAGGCACTCCACTAATACAACTTATCAAAGACAATGGCAAATTTTCCATAAATGGTGTACTGAAAAAGGGATATCTCCATCAGTAGAGGGACTGCCGCAGGTCCTGGACTTTCTCAATGATGGAGCAAACAAAGGTCTCAGCCCAGTTTCACTGAGAGTTCAAGTGTCAGCAATTTCCCAGTAAGGGGCCCCCTACCAGGGATGGGATCTACAGGTTCACATCCAGATGTAGTAAGACTTCTCAAAGCAGTGACACTAACTTCCCCAAGAGTAAGACCCATTTGTGCACCCTGGCAGTGAAACATAGTGTTAGAAGCACTGCAAGGTCATACATTCCAACAAGAGACACTACACTGGTGCCTCTAAAAACAGTATTTTTTGTGGGCATCTGCTCAGCCAGACAAATAGGAGAGTTACTAGCTCTATCATGTAGAGAACATTTTTTGACTTTCTGCAATGACAGGACCACTCTAAGAACAGTCTCCTCCTTTCTACCCAAGATAGCCATCACATATCATATGTCACAAGAGGTAGAACTACCATTCTTGGGAAAGGAACAGGAAGCCGAGGCAGGGAGTTCTCACCCCCTTGGGGTTTGCCAACAACTAAAAAGATACCTTAGCATTACCAGCAGCTCTCGTAAGAAAGACTGTTTATGCTGACCACTGGAAAGAGGGCAGGCCAGGCAGCTTCCATGGCTTCTATCACTAGGTGGATTAAGCAGACTATAGCCACAGCTCATAGAGAAGCGGGCAAGGAACCACCAGAGAGGATCAAAGTGCATTCTACCAGAACAGCAGCTAGTTCATGGGCAGAAAGGGTCGAGGTCTCAGTGCCAGACATCTGCGAAACAGCAATCTGGTCGTCCATACACACGTCCACCAGGCATTATCAAATAGATGTAGCATCGTCCGAGAGGGCCTCTTTGGCCAAAGCAGTGACAAGAGCAGGAACAAAGAAAATATGGAAACTCCATCCACTGCCTTTCATCCCACCCAAATGATAGTTATACTGGCTCACACAGTGCTACTTAGGTCCCAATGGTTTCTGACTGCAAAGTACTATAACGGGTACAAAATATAATGGGATTTACTCACCTGGTAACGTGATTATTTGAGTACCCTTTATAGTATTCCACAGCCCCAACCGGGACAGCAGATGTGGTCATATTCCAGATGCCAATCGGCTACTCATGGTATAGGATACTAAGAGAATGTTACAATATCGTGTATGTACAGTACATAAATTACCCATGCCTTGACAGTTCATTACAACATTTGCAGTAGTTGCACGTTTTGTGTTTTATATTAAACAAGTGTTTGTCAATGCCGAATGTTGTCTTGCTGACATTGACACTGGTAGTGCAGGAGTTAGAGAGATGCATAATAGGAATAGCAGTGAAGTATGGAAGTGACACCAACCCCAGACCACCCTGCAGAGACTGACAGGCATTGAGGTGTGCCTTTGGGTCATCAGCCATAACTCTCATGCCATTTCACCTCACCCTACCCTGCAAACTCCGATAAGTATCGCGATGTGCCTTGGGGTCCTCAGGCCTTACGCTCACCCCATTCCATAAGGAAATATGTTGAGTTGGGTGCACTATAGGAGAATGGGGTGAACTTTGGGGCTGAAGAGTTCAAGGCACACCTTGATTCCTGTCAGTGGCTGCAGGGTGGGGGTGGCGGTGGAATAGCGTGAGCATTACAGCTGACAATCCAAAGACACACCCCTGACGCTGGTCAGTCTTTACTGGGTGGGATATTAATGGTTAGGAACCCTAACGCCCCGGGTGTTTGTTGATATTTGCACTCCAAATTTTCAACATGGGGTTTTCGTGACCCCACCTCATGAAAGCATTTGGGACCTCTGTTCATGAACAGTGGCACTGTGATTTTGTTAATCTGTCCCGAACGTTGATATCCCACAGTGACCGTGCCATTCTGCGCCAGATGTGTGAAACCACATTTTGGGCAGGATGTGAAAAATGACAGCTGTACTGTTCATAAGGAGGTGTGAAGAAATGGCAATGTTGAAAATCTGGAGTGAAAATATTAAAAATTCTCGAGGCTACGAGCGTGCGTGGAACACTGTCATTGTGTGGAATTTTGTCACAAAATTTTCAACATAGGCATTTGGGGACCTCCACTCATGAACAGTGTCACTGTAATTTTCTTAATCTGTCCTGAACATTGATTTCCCACAGCAACTGCGCGATTGTGCGCCACATGTACGAAAACACATTTTGGGCAGGATGTGAAAAATGACAGCTAAACTGTTCATAAGGAGGTGTGAAAAAATGGCAATGCTGAAAATCTGGAGTGAAAATATAAAAAATTCTCAAAGTTATGAGCGTGCATAGAAACTGCACAATGCATGCTCGTAACAGTCATTTTTTTGAATTTTTTCACTGAATTTGCAGCATAGACTTTTTGGGAGCCCACGTCATAAACGTTGACACTGTCATTTTGTTAATCAGTCCCAAAAGGTGATTCCACGTAGTGACCATGAAATCACCTTCTGGGACTGAATAACGAAATGACAGTAACTGTGTTCATGAGGTGGGGTCCCAAGAACCCCATGTTGAAAATCTGGAGCCAAAAGTCGCAAAAATGGCCACAATATCCACTTAAGTTAACCCCCCCATTTATGCCATTATACAACTTACTGGCATTTCTTTAGTTCGTGGTAAGTTTGGAATAGTGCAGACGTGTTCCCACTCCACTGAAGATCAACGTGCTGGGCTCCAGAGGTAAGTATGGGGTGGGGGTGTGTGTGGAGGTCGGGTGCGCAGAGGGTGGGTGCGGGTTGGGGGAGGGCACCTGATGGCGAGGGACCGTTTTCTTTGTTTCAGGTTACTAAAAAAAATTATCACTGTGGACCGTTTTCTTTTTTAACAGGTGTTGGGCACACTGGTGTGGGCTCCCAGTGTGTCCCATTTGTTTGGGGGGTCATGTTAGCCACACTGGAGTGGGTTCCAAGTGTGGCATACAATTGGGGCGGGGGCAGGAAAATGCCGATGTGATGGGGTGGTTAAACATGCCGACAGGGGGATTGGTCCCTCCATCAGCAAACGTGTCTGTGTTTGGGGGGAATGATGCTGAGGGGCATTGGGCACCCCCATGGCAGACAAAAACAGTAAAGGGGGCACATATGCTGACAGGGGGATGGGCAACCCCTGAGTTGACTTCCTGAGGACTGTGACAGACGGACGGTGACAGCCGCCGCCTTCCATGTTTATTGAAATGTTACACCAGATAAGGCACGCCCTGCAATGATGAGTCATTCCCTTATTGCAGCGGCAAAATTGTTTCAAGTTGGTGGCACGCTTTTGTACTGCTGTCATAGACAGCGTGTTATTTCATTCGTGCCTTAGAGCCCAGCCTGAAAAAGCAGTGGCGCCATTGGCCACAACACGACCGCACCTCAGAAACCTGATTTTCAACGCTATCACAATATGTTGCTTGCGCGTGCGCAAGACAACATAATAAATGAGAACCATGTTCAATTACTCTGTCTCTATAGATAATATGGCATTTTCCTAGTACACAGTCAGGGCAACCAGGCATCACACAGAGAGGACAGCATATATTGGGGATACTGTCCTCCTTCCCTGATTGCTCGTGTTCTTTGTTGTCTTGTTTTTCTCTGTGTCATTGTTAGTCACTATATCTAATTCTTAAGGAAGATTCACACTGGAGATTCTCAGATGGGACAAGGAGGCTGGCTTCACCCTGCCCAATTTTGATTAGATCGTGCATCAACCCATAGGATGGACGGGGAATACCAATATCCAATGGTTTCTGACTGTGGAGTACTATAAAGGGTACTCAAATAATTACCTTAACCAGGTGAGTAACTCCCATTATTGCAAGAAGTTTTACTCTGATTGCCTCTACTCCTAAATGTAAGATGAGAGGGTGTCTCATAAATGAATATCAAATTATGATGATAAATCTTTATTTCTCAACAGGGTATGTCAGGACTTTGCAACCCTGTTTACAGAGTTGTCCTGCTTGAATATAAGGTTTCTTATATACGGAGTCACATGATGCACCAGACTGGATAAGACGTGTTCCTCACAGCTCCGCTCCTCACTAGACAAATACCGTCTTTTTTTTGGCGGTAAAATTGCTAGTTTGTTGGACATAGCCCCACAGAACTACCGCTCGATTATACTGTGTCAATGTTTTTGGGAATCGGCATCATTTTAAATGGATACGGAGATGAAGATTGCGGTGCTGTGCCATACACCGCCGCCCACACCCGACAAGGCTTCTAAGAAAAGTAAGGTCGTGAAGAGCATCAGGAAAGTTACTAGTTCTGCTTGACAGCCACTTACCAAAGAGTGATTCCTACTGAAACTCTCCCCAATCAAAACAGCACTGCAGAACATTACTGACGAGTTAGCCTCCTTAAGGAAAACTACTGAGGTGCAGGCCAGGAGATTGAGTGATGCAGAGACCCGGGTGAGTTCTCTGGAAGACTGATGGGGGAGGGCTGAACCGGAGTATGTCTTCCTTCGGCATAAGGTAACCTCTCCAGAAGAGCAGCTGGAAGATCTTGAGGGAAGGAGCCGACGCAACAGTTTAGTGGTTATTAGCCTCCGGGAGGGTTTGGAAGGACAAAACACTACACTGTTTATTCAACAATTTTGAAACAAGTGGGTGGGCCCTTCCCCCAATGGCGGGGAGTACATTGTGGAACTAGCTCATTGGACACTAAGGCCTCCCCCTCATGCAGGTGCCACGCCGAGACCTATAATCATGAAGTTCTTCAACTATCTGGACAAAGTTCATATCCTTCCCAAATTGAGGGAAATCAAGTCTTTATCCTGGGAAGGCAACAAACTGTGTGTCACACAGGATTTACCCAGCTCAGTTCGCCTCAAATGTTCTGCCTTTGGACCAGTGGTTTCCAAGCTGATTGCAGCCCAGATTCATTTCAAAATGCTTTATGCTGCTCATTTACAATTTTTTCACAATGGTAATACCAAAGCTGTTGACTCATTTGAAGTGGCCAAGAAGGAACTACCTTCCCTTCTCCCCCATCTATTCAAAAGTCTAACATGAAAGACGGCCTTTAATGGCCAGCTTGCCAGATCTGGACTCAAAAATGTGATATAAAGTGCCTATTTTTTTATACCTGAACTGCAATATGGACTGATTTATTTGGTTTAACTGGACCTTTCCTTAGTCTACTAAATCAAGCCTTGGACTCCGCAGGGGGGATAGAGATATTAAGTTAGTTCTTTCTCTGGGGGCAAGCAGATTAATGGACTGGGTGTTGACTTTTTGCAAGTTGCCAGATCCCCCCCTGCCTCCCAGTCCTGTACTAGTAACTGTAATGGCAAGGATGCCCTGGGGGTTTCTCTCACACTTGCAGCCCACAAGGACTGCTGCACAAGTAAACTCGCTTGCCTGCTTGTAGTGTGGGGAGGGGCTGGGGTCAGCTCTCCCTTGGGTTGAATTTGGCTTCCAGCTCTCCACTTTTTATAGTGTAGCTCGCCAGGATAGCACTGAGGTGTTATTTTGGGATTGACTTGGTCTCCTCACCTTCCAGGGACTTCTTTCTGGGCCTGCAATGACTATTCTTTCCCATCTCCCTGTTTTCCCCCCCGCATGTCAAGGCCAATCTGTCTCAGTGAGCTTTGTAAATTAGTCTGATCAATTTGAGGCCTACTGCCCCATGATGGTGCTTGGAGAACTATCTGGCCCATCCTGTGGCCATGAAAGAGTACGGGGCTAGTCACAGTGCTGGGTTTAATAGCATTGAGAGGTTGGGGGAAGATCTTGCCACTTTTTTGGTGGAAGTACCAGGAAGTCCATTAATAACATTTATTTGTTTTGGGATGCTCAGGAGATAGGGACACACTGGTATGTCCTGGCCTCTGGGCTGCTCTGCAATTGGGACTTAATTTCCTGTATGCACGGCATTCCCCTCCTCTCTTTAGAGTACCAGTATGGCTGTTTAGTACCTTCCCTCTATCGGACCAGCAAGGTTTGTGGAGCGCTGGTGGGCACATGTGGGTTATTTAGCTGAACTACCAGGAAGCATAACCATCTATTGTAGACGGCTGCCACTTTCCATCCTCATCGAGCCCTTTCCAGTGCTGCCTGGCTTGATACAGCAGTTAGATAGGCTCGCTGATGCTAGGGGGTGACGGCTGTCACAAACACACTCCACAGGTCAGGCCCTCTGCTCCCATAGTGCCAACCTCAGAGCGCAATAGTGTGAACAGGTAACAGACAGAGCAACTCTCCTGTCTGCTTTTGGGTCCAAATCACCTTTAGTCTCAAGTTCTGGGAGAATTCAAACTGTGTGAACCTTATGCTAACGTACCCAAATGTACAGGCTCAGATAATATTCTGTTCGGGGGGGTGCAAAATATCTTCCACCTAAGGGCACCTAACCGGGTATCCAAAATGAACCCTTAAAACTCTATAAGAGACCGTAGGTATAGTCTTACCTTTTACCAAGCTTAGTAACACCATCAAGCTTTTGGACAGTTGTCAGACTTAACCACCTATATGTCACTTGCAAAAAGAACTGACAGACACCCAGGCAGTCTTTCAAAGAAAAGGTTCTTTACTAAAAGATGATAAAAATATGAAAAAAAAAAATGAAAACACAGAACAATATATCAAAGAGCTCACAGTCACGTAAAAGGACACCAGAAAATTACAAAGCAAAACTCCTACCACAATACATTTAGATTTTTGCTATCTAAGGTATTACCTCTGGAAGTGCTCTTAGTTAGATCAGGGAACTGTTTTCTTTTGGAGTCCCAAAATCATACATCATACATTTCAGACACAAATATCAGTTTAAACTCTGTGTCTCCAAGCCACTTCTGTGAGTCATCTAGCTCCTCCTTTTTGAATATAAAATTACAAACATGATTTCCTACCAGGAGGTATGTTAAATAATGTTAACATCAGCAAAAACCCATTTCCCAAGTTATGAGTATTTGATCAACCAGTTCCTTTGAGGTTTACAACCCTGCAGTCTGTCACCCAGGTGTGAGATAGCCAACAGGAATCAGCTAAATGACATCCTTTCCTGATGTAATAAAATTCGTATTTAACTTCTAACTTCAAAAGCAGCAGCAGGTGATGAGGGCCATAAACTTTCTAGAAGGATGTTCCAATTAACTGTTTCCTTCTTGTCTGTTTAATTACATCCTGGTTTTCAGTTGCTGACACTTAAATTTACAGGCTGAATTCCTCACACACTGAAATGTCATACACAGACCATGTATTTATAATACCAATATCATACAATAATCATAACCAGCTGGCCAAGCATGACAACGGCATGTGGTGGGGATGGAAATCGGGCATATAGTCCATGTTTTTGGATGGATTTAGTAGCCCAGCTTGCTTCTCCTGATGACCCACAGAAGATACTTGATATCCCTGGATATCAAGGACTTGGTCTTCATTCCATCCCATTTTACCCAGAGCTGAGCTGCAGGAAGGATCCTGGTTCCTGGGGGCCGCCCTGGCTTCATGGACCTCCCCATTGAGAGGACAGGTAAGGCTCTCTGCACTCCAATTTGCTCTTTTTCAATTTGTTTTCCTACTAATGGTACTTTTGAGGGAACATTTGTTTGATTTTTCTCCCTTGGAAGGGGTGACTCCTTGTTCATTGTCGTGGGGGGGGGGGCTCCTGTGAGAGTCCTAATATATCGTTGGTCCTAGTTCGTTGTTCATAGGCTTTTGTATTCCAGCTTTGTGACTAAAAGGGTAGCTGTCAGCTTCCACACTTACAGTTTGGATGGATAGTTTTTTAGGGATTTGGCTTCATTGGGGACTGGAGGTCCACCTGGAGTGATGTAAGCCTATACTGGCATGATGGGCTGCATCTGTCCAGAAGGGGAACCAGAATCCTAGGTGATAGGTTTAAATGCTTCATTGGCAAACATTTGGAAAACTAATAAGGGGAGGAACTGAAAGAAGCAGGGAATCCTAGCCCCCAAAAAATCACGGTAGTAAGTGTGAAAACACCATCACAGAGGTGGCGATAGGGAGAAGGGCAGGGGTAAAATGGGGAAAGTGACAAAGGCAAGAAGGACAGGGATGGGGCAAAGGGAGTAAGGCCATCAGAAAATGGAGGGTAATGAGTGCCAATGCCCGTAGTCTGGGCAACAAGCTCCCTGAGCTGGTGACCTTGATGGAAGAGGGATGCCTGGATATTGTAGCAGTCACAGAAACATGGTACACAGAGAACCATGACTGGGATGTTAACATACCAGGGTACATAACCTACAGGTGAGACAGGCAGGAGAGAGGAGGGGGAGGAGTAGCTCTCTATGTAAAGGAAGGGATAAAAGCAACTGAACAAAAGAGTAAACAGGGAGGAGAGGAGGCACTGTGGGTCACCTTGGAGACTGGAAAGGGCACCACAACCAGCACAGGGGTTGTGTACAGACCCCCATGTCGGGGGAGGAAATGGATAAGGATATGATAGAAGGCATTCTTAGGATGGCAGAGAAAGGGGAGATCCTGTTGATGGGAGACCTGAATATGGTAGATGTTAACTGGAGCACATTTGCTGCAGCCACATCCAAGAGCAGGGCCATTCTCGATGCCCTACAGGTGGCAGGCCTTAGACAGCTAGTTTCGGAACCCACTCGTGAGGAAGCAATCTTAGACCTCATACTCTCAAATGGGGGCAGTGACAGGATCTCAGATCTAGAAGTGGGTTGCCGTCTGGGAAAAAGTGACCATCAAACAGTGTGGTTCACGTTAAACTCAGCTAAAGAGTCAAGCCATACAAAAGTGAGGGTACTGGACTTCAGGAGGGCTGACTTTGGCAAGATGGGAGAGCGTCTCAGAAAAGCACCAGCAAACAGGCTAGAAGGAGGTGTGGAGCAACAATGGGGAATCATCAAAACTGCCATCACAGAGGCAACAAGCCTTTGTGTGAAGCAAATAAACAAATCAAAATGAAAGAAAAAGCCACTATGGTTCCCAAAAGAAGTGGCTGGGAAAGTTAGGGAGAAAAGATAGCATTCAGGAAGTATAGAAACACAGAAGGAGCAGGACAGAGGCTGTACCAGTTAAGGCAGAAGGAAGCAGGAGGAAGTCAGAATAGCAAAAGGCACAAACTGAGGAAAAGATAGCCAACTCGGTTAAGAAGGGGGATAAAACCTTTTATAGGTACATCAGAGAGCGTAGAAAGACAAAGGGAGGGATAGTGAGGCTGAATATAATGAATGGTGGGTGGGCAGAGGGGGACAGTGAAAAAGCAGGGATACTGAATGAATATTTCTGCTCAGTATTCACACAAGAGGAGGGGGAAGTGCCTAATCCCGTTAACAGAAGCACTCTTGATAGGGGGGTCGATCCTAGCCCTTTCACGAAGAAAGGGTTCTGCAAGAACTCCTAAAACTGAAGGTGGACAAAGCAATGGGACCTGATGGAATTCACCCAAATTCTAAAAAATTAAGGAAGTAACTAGTGAAACCACTGACTACTCTTTTTAATAAATCATGGGAGGATGGTGTGGTACCCGAGGACTGGAGGAAGGTGGATGTGATTCCCCTTCACAAAAATGGGACCAAGACAGTGGCAGGAAACTACAGACCTGTCAGTTTGACCTCTGTGGTAGGGAAAGTGATGGAGTCACTTCTGAAGGAAAGAATTGTTGAGTACCTAGAGGCCAGTGGGGCACAGGACCCAAGGCATGGGTTCTGGCGGGAAGGTCATGTCAGACAGAATCTAATAGATTTCTTTGACTGGGTGACCAAAGTAGTAGACCAGGGAGGGCTGTGGACATGGCCTACCTAGACTTTAGCAAGGCATTTGGCGCAGTCCCACACAAAAGATTAATAGTCAAATTAACCAGCCTGGGAGTGGGTCCCAGGATGGTAGCCTGTGTAAAACATTGGCTGGACAACAGGACACAGAAGGTAATTGTAAATGGAGTCCACTCTGAAGAAAGAGGGCTACTAGTGGGGTACCTCAGGGTTCAGTACTGGGTCCAGTCCTTTTTAATGTCTTTATAAGTGACATTGCAGAGGGACTGGAAGGAAAAGTATGCCTCTTTGCAGGTGACACAAAGATCTGCAACAGGGTTGATACACAAGGAGGTGTGGAAAGGATGAGAAGGGACTTGGCAAGGTTGGAGGAATGGTCAGAATGGCAGCTAGGATTCAGTGCAAAGAAGTGCAAATAATGCACCTGGAAACAAGTACCCATGGGAAGATTACACAATGGGGAGGTAGTAACAACAACAAAAAGGAAAGGGCCTGGGGTAATCATATCAGATGACCTTAAGGTTAGCAAGCAATGTGAGAGGCAGTAAGGAAGGCTGGGGGATACTGGGATGCATAGAGAGGCATCACCAGCAAAACAGGAAGTTGTTATCCTCTGTATAGACAGTTGGTGAGACCCCATCTGGAGTACTGCATCCAGTTCTGGAGACCCCATCTCTGCAAGGACATAGACAGGATAGAGGCAGTCCAGAGAAGGCAACTAAAATGGTGCTGGGTCTGCAAGAGAAGCTGTACGGGGAGAGACTAAAGGAGCTTAATATGTATACCTTTGAGGAAGAAGGGGGGACATGATAGAAACTTTTAAGTACCTCAATGGAATCAACAAAGTCCAAGAGGGTAGCATCTTTCAGAAAAAGAGACGTGCAAGAACAAGGACACACAATTTAAAGATAGAGGAGGGGCGGTTCCGGGGCAATGTGAGGAAGTATTTTTTTCACAGAGAGGGTAGTGCATGCATGGAACAGCCTTCCTGAGGAGGTTGTGGGGTCCAAAACTGTGGGAGAATTCAAGAATGCATGGGACAGACATAAGGCAATTCTTGTGCGGGGTAGGAAGAAATAGACTGTTGGTTAACTAGGATCTGCGGCCTATCCTGTAGGTAGGGAAATGGGCTGACTAGGTGGGCCAAGCGGTCCTTATCTGCCATCAAATTCTATGTTTCTATGTTATTCAGGGCAGGGAACTCCTCACTAGACCCCGAGCCATTGTTAATGCCTTTCAGGAATTTTATAAAAATCTTTACACTCCAGAGACTGGGGTCTTTTCTAATGAAGCCCTGATTGAAACCTACCTGGAATCAAGTTCCTTTACCCAAGCTCTCTGATGTTCACCGAGAGATTTTGCACGCCGCCATTTCCCTTTTGGAGGTTAGCCGGGTGGTTGAGCAACTCCCGAAAGATAAAGCGCCTGGCCCAGAGGCTTTAATAACTCCTTTTACACCGCCTTTATTGATGTCCTAGCCCCATTCCTGGTCAGATTATTCAACTACTTCCGCTCTTCTGGTCTCATGGACCGTTACTTCACACAAGCTTGGATCACAGTCATCTTGAAGCCAGGAAAGCCTACACTCCTCCCTGGGAGCTACCATCCAATATCTTTACTAAATTCAGACATTAAAATCTTGGCCAAAATTCTAGCCATACATCTTTTGCTGATCTGGGAAGGTCTTCTTAGTCCAATACAGGTTGTGTTTGTTGCTGGCCGCTCAGCATCCGACTGTTTGTGTAAGGTCTTACATCTGATTTCTGCTTTGAGGGAGAGCAAGATCCCGGTGGTTTTGGTCTCCCTCGATGTGGAAAAGGGATTTGTTCGGGTCTCTTGGCCTTTTTTTTTTGCTACACTTTGGAAGTTTGGTTTCCCCATCTTTTTTGCGATTGGCTTAAAGTAATTTATTCTCATCCTTCAGCTAGGATCCATTGCAATGGGGTGTTTTCCTCCTCTTTTTCTCTGCTACACAGTACAGGACAGGGATGCCCACTCCCTCCGTTTCTCTTTAATCTATATTTAGAACCCCTTCTGAGGTCTATGCAAAATCATCCTGGCATCCAGGGCATCCAGGTGGGGGGGGGGAGAAGGTTATAAAATCTCTGCTTATGCAGACAGTCTTCTTCTGCATGTACAGGATCCCCAGGCATCCACCTCATCTGCCCTTGAAGAAATTGACAAATTTTCCCAGGTTGCAGGACAGAAACTTAATCTGGAAAAATCTAAGGTTATGCCACTGAATGTTCATGTGCTACGACAGCGTATAGATGACCTGGGTTTTGCATGGGGAGCCTAAGGGCCTCACTTATCTAGCGATTAAACTCTCCAAATCTATCACTGAGATGGTTAAGCTTAACCTCTCCTCTATCTGTAAGGATCTCCAGAGATGGACTTTTCTCCCTCTCTCCCTATGGGGCCATGTGAATGTCCTTAAAATGAACATTCTACCATGGATCCTTTATCCTTTGAGTATGGTTGCTCCCTATCTTCCTAAAATTTGGTTTACACATTTGCAGAGTTGCCTACCTGATTTTTCTTTGGAATGGGAAGGCCGTTCAGAGGGCCTATTACAAGCTTACTGTTCAGAAAGAGCTGGGGGTTTACGTGTGCCTAATTTTTTTATGCTACTGTGCTATTCACTGCAGCAAACTCTTCAGATGCAGCTCTGCTGCCTCTATTACTACAGACAGCTTATACCGTCCTTTATGGCTCTCCTTAGAACAGCGTCTCTGTCGCTTACACGGTCTCACTGTGAACAGTCTCCTCTTTGCCAAACCCTCTGAGCTTCCAAAGCCACTCCAGACCTCTCCCATATTTTGGTCTCTTAAAGCCCTTTGACAAATCTACTTCTATCTAGGCTTTGATCCTTATAAGGATACAGCACAACTGCTCCTCAGAAACTTGCATTTTCATATAGCGAACCATCCGGTCCCCTTCAGCTTTTGCCCACTTCTTCAAACAGTCACGGTGACCTCCATGCTTGATGCGGGTAGGCTTATTTCATCTAGTGATTCTCGACTTGCTTTGATATTCCAGTCTACCACCCATTTAAACACCTACAGCTAGCCAGAGCAATCTCTTCTTTTTTGGGGCCACAACCATGGGCTATAACAACTAACCCTCTGTTACAGATGCTCATTCACACCGCGGTGCTTCTGCATTCCACATCTAAATTCTATGGCATTCTGCAATAACATGACCCAAGAAGTCCCAAGGGGATTTGTTATAACTTGCAACATGAATTGGGGTTAGACTTGGAGGTGGACGCATGGCGTTGCATTTGGCAGCATTTATATACTGTAAGTATATTAAACAAGATCACCTTTGCTTCTTGCAATTCTGCATGCTACACAATCTATTTTTCTCTCCCCCTAGGCTTTTCCAAATGGGTAGATTCTCGTTCCCAAACTGTCTTAGATGTGGCTCTGCTGAAGGGTCCTTGAAACACATCCTTTGGGATTGTGTAATGGTGGCTCCTTTCTGGAGATCAATACGGGATTCCCTAGATCCGCTTCTGGGCCTACAGTCCTATTTTACGCTACAGATCTGCCTGATGGGCCTTTTCCCAGCAGACATGTTAGATTGCCATAAGGTATTTATGTCCTTAATATCGAATGTAGCTAAATTAATTATTGTCCGACACTGGCTGGACAATTTACTTCCCTCCTTTAGAGACTGGCACTCTGAGATGCTCCAGGTCCTGGAAATGGAGAAACATGTCACCCAAAGCAGGCCTGTCAGGAGAGTTTTTTGAATCGATGAGACCCTCTACTAGCTCTTTCACCTTTAGCACAATCTCCTTAAGCGTCGAGGGCTGTTTTTGCCAGGTAGCCAACTCCCCTTATGGTCTAGGAGGAGCTGAGAACTGGGTTCCCTCTTCTGCCCATTTTAGTTATCCCCTCTATCTTTTCTTCCCCATTCTCTAATAGCTACTCCCTCGGCTGTGCTCAAGGGAGAGGGCTGGGTGGGTTGGATTGGGGTGGGGGTACAGGGATTTCGTAGGGGTGTTTGGCTGTTTTGTTTTTGTTTTTTTTCTTTCTTCATCCTGGTTTGGTATTACTGTGTACATTCACATTGATGTTATGGATCAGAACATGACAGCTGTTCTTTGTTTTTTTCTTTTCTTGTTCTGTTCCTGCATGTAATAATGATTTTTCTACTGATACAGTTTTATTTATTTATTGGAATCTTGGATAACACCTTTGAGCTAAAAGCTTGTTTGTAAAAGTTCCACGTCGTAAGGCAATAGGCAAGGTATGTAGACATTACAAAACAGATAGGGGTATATACAGCAGGCAAGTACATTATGGTACATACAGATACATATTCAAGCAAGTACTGTTAAAATACGTCAGGTAGGAGAGGTCAACTTTATTGCAACAGTACTAAGAGCATACCTAAGGTGGACAAACAATGTATAGTGGTAGCTGAGCTTTAGAGCATGCAGGTAGAGTTATGGAGGGTCAGAAGTGGTGGTGACCAAAGGAGGGGGAGGACAGAATAGATGAGAACAGGGGTAGGGGGGGCAGAGACAAAGTGGGTGACAGAATAAGGGGTTGAGTAGTCAGAGGGGTGGGATCGGATAGGAATCTACCCAGGGTTATGTAAATAGGTGATAGGGCAGGGCTGGGTAATGTGGGGGAGAGAGGGAGGATAAGGGAAAGTGTTTTAAAGTGGGGGTGAAGTGAGGGAAACCGGGAGGAGGGGTGAAAACTGGAGGGATTAACATTTGTGAGAGAAAGCAGGAAGGCGGGGGGATAAAGAGGGGCATGGGAGTAAGTGCTCAGTGGGGTCACACCAGGCAGGGGAGGAAGTGTGGGGGGGGGATGGGTGCTATGCAGGACAGATAAGCTATCAACAACAGTAGAATTATGCACAGTTGACGCAGTCGCAGTTACTAAGAGTGGCCAGGAACTGCAGCGGCTTGGCCTTAAATGGGTGTAGTTTTGTTTCCTCAATCAGCTCAGAGTTAAGGGAATTTAGCCAGTAGGGAGCCCTGCATTCGAATGACCGTTGCCCTAGTGAGGTCCGGAAGAATGGGATAACGAAGGCAGCTTTACTCGACCCCCTAGTTAGTCTGGAGGAAGTGGAGTTTCTTAGCAGTTGCCTCACTCCAGGAGAAGCAAGACCTAGGGTGGATTTTTATCTAATAGACAGACTTGGTACTGAATTCTGCTATTCAGAAAAAGAGATGTGTAAGAACAAGGGGGCACAGTTTAAAGATAGAGGGGGGACGGCTCAGGGGTAATGTGAGGAAATTCTTTTTCACGGAGAGAGTGGTGGATACATGGAACAGCCTTCCTGAGGAGGTCGTTGGGTCTAAAACAGTGGGGGAATTCAAACATGCTTGGGACAGACATAAGGCAATTATAGTGCGGGGTTGCAGGAAGCAGGCTGTTGGTTAACTAGGATCTGCAGCTTATCCAGTAGGTAGGGAAATGGGCAGACTGGGTGGGCCAAGTGGTCCTTTTCTGCCATCAAAGTCTATGTTTCTATGTTTCTATGTTTCTAACTAACCAGTGCTTGAGTATAGTTCACAAGTGTGAGTTATACGGTCCACACCCAGGACTAGTCTGCAGTTTCAGTTACAGTTGATATGTTGCAGATCTGTTGGTAAATATTCAATAAAGTATATTTAATTCAAAAAAAAGTTTCTTATTTACATAGGTGGAATACAAGAGATTTCAGACTGACATTGTAATATACATGCTAGGTACAAATGTTTGTGTAATGTATTCTTCATGTGAAAAGTATGTGTTCCCTCTGTAATTTGTTGTGTATGACTGTATTAGCTGTTTTGTTTATGAAAACAATAAATGTATGTTTAATAAAAAAAGGAAAACATAGGAAAAACGAGTTACAGAAAGGATCATATCACACAAAATGGGGAACCTAGCCTAGTGTACAATAAACAGTTATACAATAACCAGGGAGCCAGAAAAAGCATTTATCCAGTATCAAAAACCCACTGTCAGCTTTTGCCCCTTCATTTTAGCCAAATGTGAGCAATGTGCCTTATGGGACACACCTATGACACATTTACTGCAGATTGCCTCTATATATAGGAAATATAAGCCTTTTTTCTGGTTTTTGTAATTTTTGCAGCAACAGTTTGTCCCTCGGTCCGATAGTAACTCACCCGCGTCCCGGAAGCACATCCAGGTCGGGAATGGGCGTCTGCCACAAGTGCTGTCCTGAAGTACGATTTTTTTCACATACTAAGTGTAAAATGTTGATCCTATCCCTTCTGTTGTAACAAAATGTTGTTGGTATCTCTGACTGCAAACCGAGCACTGCGAGGAGTAGAATTTACCTTTTTAAACTGGAGTCGAAATCCCGAGCAGGTGCAGCAATGGCATGCTCTTGCACATGAGCGGGATCTTTGTTCATGCCTCTGGAGCGCATGCGTGGGATTTCTGCTCTGATTTAAAACTGTAAGTTGTACTCCTCGCAGTGCTCGCTTTGCAGTCGGAGATACCAGCAACATTTTGTTATGACAGAAGGGACAGGATCAACATGATTTTACACTTAGCATGTGAAAAAAAATTGCACTTCAGGACAGTGTTTGTGGCAGATGCGCGTTCTCAACCTGGATGTGCTTCTGAGATGCGGATGAGTTACTATCAGACCAAACGACAAACTACTGCTGCAAAAATTACAAAAAAGAGTTAAAAGGCTTATATATGTCCTATATATAGGGGCATTGTGCAGTAAATGTGTGATAGGTGTGTGCCATCAGGCACGCTACTCACATTTAGCAAAAAGCACAGGGGCAAAGCTGACAGTGCCCCTTTAAGTGCATGGCAGAGTTAAAAAGTAAACAAATAAATGAGGGAATGAATGGAGAGCCTAATAGAGCAATGAAGGCACAGATGCAGCACTAAAGACAGGGGGGCAGAGCAAGGGAAACAAAAGGTGGGTTGGAGGGCAGGGTGGCCCAGCTAGGGTATACGAGGCAGTGGAATGCCAGCAAGTGGGGGGAGGCCAGGCAGAAGGATCTATGAATCCAAGAAGCCAGCCAGAGGGCAAAGGAAGAAGGCAGGTGAAGCAAGGATAAACCAGCAGGATGTTCAGCAGGTGCAGGGATGTCAGGACAGCAGTGGCCAATACAAGTGAGAGCCAAAGTGGACAGTAGAACAGAGGAGCTGTGACAGCAAATAGGGCTACTTAGAGGCAAACAAAACCAAGCAAAGGAGCCAGCAAGCGGCAGGAACCTTGGCAAGAAAAAGTAGCCCTAACAGGGAGAGGTGGAGATGATAACAGTAAGGCAGTCCACTTGCAGCAAAGGCAGCACAGGTGCTGGTACTTGCAAGGCACCAACAGCATGCAAGGCAGTGGAACAAACCAGTAGAGTGTGACCTGGAACTGATGGCGGCCACAGAAGGAGGTCGTAAGCAGAGCCAGGCAGCAGGACAACAGAATGCAGCAGGACAGAGCTGTGGGGGCAGTTGGCACCACGGGGGCATGACAGAAGGCAAAATGAACTAGCAACAGTCATGTACAGCTGGCAAGGTAAGAGAAGGAAGTGCAAGTAGGGCAGGCAAACCCACTGTAGCGTGACTGCTGCAAGCAACTGAGAATCTGAAGACTGGTCGGGGAAACACGGTATAAGAACTGCTCAGTGGGGGGAACGGCAAGAGCTGCCTGCTGCCCAACCACACCACAGACAAAGCCCTTCAATTTTCAAATTGCATTAACTCTGCCCTTTCTTTCTTATGGCCCTTGTTCCAGCCTTTCCTTATAAACTGTACCCCTTGTTTACATTGCCCCATGTCTAATTTCATTACTTGGTCATTGTGTTATTGCATTGATGGGTAGGTCTGTTTGGGACAGCACAATATTCTATTTCCTGGTTCCTAACTTGGAGCCAGAATGTCAAGAGCGGGTTACCCAGTGGATACACCACATCACTTAATTAATAATTGCCCAGTTTATAACAACCTAATCCAGTCCCCTCCCTGTGATAGGGCATGGGATTTTCGGATAACACAAACAGGCAGACAAGACTTAGGTGCATAAAACATGCCTGAAAGCATTTATCATTTTATTTTCTCATCAGGCAAAAAAACAAATGCAGAAATCAAGAAAAATGAGGTTAGCAATCCTCAGCCTAGCATGACTTAGCGTCAGCCTCCCTGCTGAACACCCTAAAGGTCTTACACCTTCTCCAGCCAGAAAACAACTGACCTCCTATCTAGTTTTTAACCCCTAGTGCATACTGTCTAATGGTGACATCATAGTCAGCTGACCAGGTAATTATCTGTTATCTCTTTATTTCTTTAGTTTATAGAAGAGATTAAACTTGATTCAGTATGTTATCTGCTGTATTTCATTGGTTTGTAATACTGTATATGGATAAGCCTCAATAATACTATACTAAGTTATACAACAGTTTCCCAGTAATGCATCACTACTCTCAGTAATACTATCCTGAAAAGTGATAATACTATCAGTGTTGCTGATAATACTACAGCTCAAAGGTCATCTCCAACTGTAGTATTATCAATGGATCCCTATATTACAAAAAATAATAGAAAGATAAGTGTTTTACAAGGCAGTAATACCATCTGGAGGTTCTGGGGACTTCAGGACCTCCCAAGCTTCTCTATCGAGGTTCCACGTCCCCAAAACCTCTCGATTCGATTTGTAATACATCTTATACTCTTGACCAGTAATAGGCTCTTCATTGCCTGTAATATACTTAATAGTAGCTTACATACTCATTATGGGGTTATACCCCTCCCTTCTATACTGACATCACATTTCTACTGTTACACGAGGTCCCTGCACCCTAATTGGTACCCTCAGAGGTACACCGTAGACAGCTAATGCTTAAGTATAGGTTATACTAATATATAGGGCTAAGGGCATCTACCGTATAAGACTAGATGTCAGGATATGAATGCATATTGTTGTAATCCACTTTGCTTGCTAATACACATATATTTTACCATGTATTTTCTGTCTATTTCATATCTGGACTGACTAGTACAGTATGGGCTGCACGCCCATCGACTCATGCTCTGAACCAATGGGCGTGCAGCCATACTGAGCTGTCAGTCGGTGGCGGCGAGGCGGCAGGCGGGTGAGGTGCTGCCGCCTGCCCGGCTGATGGAGAGGCGGGTGGTGGGGCTCCGTGGGTGGGTGGGGTGGGGTCCACTAGATCACCAGGGATTTCGGACTGGGGGAGGAATGCCGCCCGTGATTGGGCTCCATCGGTCACTGGACCACCAGGATATTGGACTTGGGGGATACTGATGCCCTTGATCGGGCTAATAGAGGTGTTACAGTTATGCCTGATTGGGCTACTCGGGGGTGTTACAGTTATGTCTGTGATTGGGCTAATCGGGGGATACTGTTATGCCAGCGATCAGAGCTACTCGAGAGAGTTCACAGTTATACTGATCAAGACTGTCGCGGTCCACTGGACCACCAGGGATAGGAGACATTCATTGTCCCTTATGGGACGCCCCACGATCAAGGCTGCAGGCGCTCAGTCCTCGACGGGCTGCTGATTGGCAGGGGCCAGGCACAAGTTGTTTGGGATCGGCGCACCTGCATGCTAATGGCATGCAAATAGGGCCATAATCAGATGCAAATGGCCCCCGTGCACCTTGCATAAATTATGGCCCCATTTGCATGTCACCCTTTGAATATCGCAGGTGCTGTGCATGGCACAATGGAACTTACGCCACCGCATCTCAATGCTCCACTCTGACCACTTGCGCTGGCGCAGTTCCTCTGCGCCATGCACCGTGGGGGTGGCCAGGGGCGATATTCAAAGCAGTTGCGCCATAGCGCAACTCCGTTAAATATCACCCTGGCCACACCCCTGCACAACTATTTTGAGCGGCGCACAGGCTTGCGCCACAAACTGGCGCAGTTTGAATATCTGGGCCACTATGTTTTAAAACTGGTGAGTAAATTCCTACCTGCCAACATTATCTGGAGCACTGTTGGCACCTGAAATTCTTATCTAGAAAAAAAAACTACATTTTTTTAATAAATGTACTCCTCAGTCCACTCTAGCAAGACATTTGTACACATCTGAATTTCGTTTTACTCACCTCACTTTCAAAATGAGGAGTACAGGTACTCATCCCAAAAAATCTTATCTACAGCTATGCTCCTTTTTCTTTAGTGTGTTTTGCCCTATGCCAGTTATTTCATATGGGAGCCACAGTGATTCAGCTAAAGTGTTAAAGCCAAACGATCCTTCCTCCCTCCCTCCCCAGTCGAAGGTGAACCAAAGTTACTGCTAGGATACTTCACTCACCACTAACACGCACGCGCGCGAGCACACACACACACACACACACACACACACACAAAGCATTCACACATGTCTAGACTTGTGCACACTTAACCTTTACCTGGGGCACACAGTAGCTTGCCATTATGTGTTTCACCAATGTTACAGAATGGTGTACTGTTTAAGTTCAGTATAATACAAATGTTATTTAGATTTATAAAATGGCTTTGGAAAATCCACAGACCTGAATGGCTGAAGCATGTCACAATACTGTGCATTAAATCTCTTTACCATCTTTCTTGCTGTTGTATGCCAAAAACACTCTGCAGGTGCTGGCAGTATTAAACAGTGGCCCAGATATTCAAAAGGGTTGCGCATGGCGCAACAGTGTTGCGCCATGCGCAACCCACTGATGCACCCCGGCGCGATATTCAAACGGGAATAGCGCCTGGCACAAATCCCGATGTGCCGGATGCATCAGTAATGTATGCAGGCACAGGTAAGGGGCCGTTCCCATGCACTACTCTGCATCCGATATTCAGTCCGGGATGTGCTGAGCCATCATCGCAGCCTACTGCAGCTGCACAAAGTTGATCAAAAAAAAGGGCAGCGGCTGGCCACCCACAGGTGAGCTGCCGTATTGCAGGGTGCAACACGGCAGCTGCCACCTGGGGTGGCCACCTGAGCTCCGGCTGCACCTCCGTGGTGGTGCCCCCCCATGCCCGATCGCGGGCATCAGTTAAAAATAATAATGTCCAATATCCCTGGTGGTCCAGTGGACCGCTGTCTGCCCGATCGCGGGCCTAAGTAATAAAAATAAGACTCATATATCCCTGGTGGTCAGTGGACGCTGTCTGCCCGATCATGGGATTAAGTAAAACAATTAAAATCCTATATCCCTGGTGGTCAGTGGACCCCCCTCCCCACCCGCCCACTGATCCCCACCACCTCCCCGGTCAGTGGTGGTGGCAGCACCACCACCTGCGCCCGTCGCCCGACTCATTCACATATCTAGAATGTGTGTACGAGTGCGGGCTGCACGCCGTTGGCTCACCCTGTGGAACAATAGGCATACAGCTCTACCTCACGGTGTCAGTCATGGGTGGTGTGGTGGCAGGTGAGTGAGTGCTGCCACCCGCCGCTGACCGGGGAGCAGGGCAGTGGGATCAGTGGGCGGTGGGGAGGGGGTCCACTGGACCACCAGGGATATAGCAGTCTGTATTTCATTTTACTGAAGCCCGCGATCGGGCTGACAGCAGTCCACTGGACCACCAGGGATATAGGAGTCTATTTTTATTTTACTAATGCCTGTGATCGGGCTGTGGAGCACATTGTCACACTGCAGGAGGCGTCGGTCCCTGACGGCTGCTGCCTGGCAGGGCGCCAGGCGCAAGTCATCAGGGATCGGCACACCTGCATGCAAATGGGGCCATAATGACATGCAAATGGCCCCATTTGCACCTTGCATACATTATGGCCCCATTCGCATGTGCACTTTGGAATATTGCAGTTGTTGCGCCTAGCGCAATGGAACTTGCGCTAGTGCATCCCCATGCTCCACTCTGGCCACTGGCACTGGCGCAGTGCCACTGCGCCATGTGCACTGCGGGTGGCCAGGGTGCGATATTCAACCATGCTGAGCCATGGTGCAGCTCTGTTGAATATCGCCCAGTCCACAACCCTGCGCAGCCAAGTTGAGCTGTGCCCAGGCTTGCACCACAGCCTGGCGCAGTTTGAATATCTGGGCCAGTGTCTGTAGCAGGGCTGGACAAGATAAGTTTTTGCCAACTTGTCATAAGGCAAATGGAAGCCCCAGTTTTCCTTGTCCAGCTGAGAATGAATTTGTCCTGTTCCATGTCGCGCTTGTGCTGCAATCTAAATACGACACATGCTGCACTTGCCCTTGGGCAGGGGAATATCCATTTTGAAAGGACCCCCAACTTCCAGATATATGTGGCTTTGGGCATCATATTATGGGATGTGTCCATCTCTGAACAGTACATACTGCAGTAATGTATGTAAGCCCCACCTCATTTTCATGGGACTACACCACCTTTAGGGCTCTCTTCCTGTTTACCGGTGCCCCCAGAGTTAGGAAAATCAGTAGTCTGGGGGTGCAGTTTCTGAAGTTGCCATTTGATGGCAGCAGAGAGCAGTCTATTAAGAGTATAAATAGGCAGGAACAGGAAGTTTCTAGGGGGCTGATTCCAGGACGGCTTACGCCGGCGCAAGCCAAGTTACGCCAAACCCCATGGTGTAACTTGCAACATGCGCCATGCGATATGTCATGTGAGATTCCCAAAGGCACCTTACACCATGCCATATGCGGGTTGCGCCAAATGTGGGTTACGCCACCCACTACACCACAACCCACAATACCATGGCGCAAGGGTGGGTTATGGCAGCAACTGCCCCCTATTCCAAAAGGGCAGCTGCCGTAAGCCACTTACGCAAGTACAGGAGCCGCATTGGCGCAGTGGAGTTACACCAGCATGAAGATGGTGTAAGTGGCATCCATCAGTGTCAAACGATGGATGCCCACTCTGCAGCGCCATGGCAAAGGTCCCGCTGTGCTCCCCATGGCCTCCTGAACATGGCCATGCCCCCCAGCCCCCCGAATGTTGGGCACCTCCAGGGTCCGTTCTTGAAAGTCCCCTCCCAGATGCCTGTGCCACCTGTCCAGCCCCCTCCCATGCCCCCTGGTGCTTGCCATGGTGTTCCGGGGCAGGGGGTCTCTGGGGGGCAGTTTGCAGTGGGCTGTAACTTATAGCATGCAGGGCTATTGCACCCTGCCCGTGACGTTAGCATATGCCTGCTGCATGCATGTCGCCGGTCATAAGTGCTGGGACCCTGCCACTCTTAGAATACGGTGCAGAGTCCCTGGCATAGCGGCGAATGTCACAACTCGCATACACCTGCAAGTTGCGAAATTCATCCTGGAATTGGACCCAGGTCTTTTGGAGGAGAAAGCAAGGAGAGGAGAGAAGAGAAGAGACCAACGGTCACTGCAGTGTGGTGTGGGTTGGGGGGACTACCCCCCGCTTTAGGCAGGCTGGCTTCTACAGTGATGATGTGTCAGGTCCCCCGGGTGAGCATCCAAGGGAAGGCATGGAGACGGTAGCTGCGACCATCATCAGTGGGGTCCTGTGCTCTGGGGGTGGTAGGTGGAAAAGGGAGATGCAGGATAGGTAGTCCCCAGGATTTGAGTGTCCCCGGTAGGCTGGTAGTGGGCCTGGGTCATCGAGGTTGCAGTAGGCTGTAGCAGGGCCTCTGCATCTCAGTGTGGCAAGGTGGCCTAGGGTCCCACTGGAGAGGGGGCCAGGGGGAACCTCTAACCCCGTTAGGGCCTGTTTGGAGGGTCAGGTCTGGGGGCTGCTGGTCTTTAGCTGAGTGGGCCACTGAGTGCCTTGGAGGTATCCCTCAGAGCCGGTTTGCACTTATTGGGCAGCAGGAGGTTGGTGAAGAGGGGACAGTTGGGCAGCAGGGTGGTGGAGCCGTGAAACTGTCTGCCAGCGAAGGTGGGCCAAGATTGTAAATTGTTTCAATCACGGCTGGGACAGAATGAAGGGTATGGTAGTAGCCCAGGCTGGTAACACTAGGAAGGAAAGCAGGGGGGTGAAACGGGAGGGATAAAAACCCCATACAGACAATAAATCCTGGGGCAGATAGGGAACCCTGTGCAGACTAGAAGGACCTTTGGTCTTTTCCTGCCATTGCTGTCTATGTTTCTGTGTTCCTATTAGCAACTCAGCACAATGCTGTCACACACAAATGTGAGGAGGCATTGTGCCGAGTCTTGACTGCCCCCCTCCCATCCAGTCTACAGGTATCTGTCAGACAGCATGTGCTGCCATTCCCTGGCAGTCCACAGGTTCCCCCCCAATCCCAGCCATTTACTGCTTAATTTTTAACTTCTGTCCATGGTAGTCTAGAGTTGTTCTCCACCCACCAATAACCAGCCAGCCACTGTTACCCCAGTAGTTGATAGTCTAGAGGTTCTCTCAGATACCCAGCCATTTACTGTTTAATTTGTCATCTCTGTCTCTGGTAGTATAGAGGTGCGCCCACCCCCCCGATAACCAGCCATTCACTGTTACCCCAATCATTGGTAGTCTGGAGGTCCTCTCCGACACCCAGCCATTTACTGTTTCATTCGTCACCCCCCAAAAACCAGCCATTCACTGCTTAATGTGTTACCCCAGTTGTTAGTAGTCTAGTGATGTAATAACTATCCCTGCTGTTCCTGACAGTCCAGAGATCTCCTCGCCCCCGAGCCCATCTAAATGCTGTATTAACTATTTTCACTGTCCCTGGCAGTCTAGTACTCCCACCACTGACCAAGAGTGTCTATATGCTGTATTAACTGTCCCTGCTGTCCCTGCCAGTCTGGTACTCCCCTGCCCTCCAAGCACATCTGTATGCTGTATTACCTATCTCTGCTGTCTTAGGTAGTCTAGCACTCCCCTGCCCTCCAAGCCCATCTGTATGCTGTATTAACTATCCCTGCTGTTTTAGGTAGTCTAATACTCCCCTGCCCTCCAAGCCCATCTGTATGCTGTATTAACTACCCCTGCTGTCTCTGGCAGTCTAGTACTACCCTGCCTCTAAGACCATCTGTATGCTGTATCAACTATCCCTGCTGTCTCTGGCAGTCTTGTACTCATCTGCCATCCAAGCCCATCTGTATGCAGTATTAACTATCTATGCTGTCTCTGGCAGTGTAGTGCTTCCCTGCCCTCCAGACCCATCTGTATGCTGTATTACCTATCCCTGCTGTCTCTGGCAGTCTAGTACTCCCCTGACCTCCGAGCCCATCTGTATGTTGTATTAGCTATCCCTGTTGTCTCTGGCAGTTTAGGCCCCCTGATGCCCATCAACATTATGTAACAAGTGTCCCCTCTGTCCCTGGTCATCTAGTGGCACTCTCCCTGCCTGGGCACTAATACATCTTCTGTACTCCCTTCCCATCCTACCCACTTAGTGCCCACCACCCACTCTCCCTATCTGCACCCGGCACACCTTTAACATGTCAAACTCTCCACTGCCCTGGTGCAGTGATGGTGACCAGCACAGACACCCACCGACCACTCACTACATTTGCCGACCACCATCTGCATGACACCCAGAGAGTCAGACTAGCGCAAACCTTGTCGTCCCCCCTCCGAGTTACATCTGGGGTCCCCCAAGGGTCAATCTTTGGTCCCCTACTTTTCACTCTATTCCTTAACTCCCTGCCCAAGGCCTGTTCTGGGAGTCTCCTACTATACGCAGATGATGCCGTTTTATTCAGCACCCACACCAACCCTGCCGTCCTCCAAGTAGCCCTCCAAAGTTCATTTAATGAGGCCGAATCCTGGTTTGCTGACCATAGGCTTGTTCTAAACTATAAAAAACAAAGTCCATGCTGTTTGCCCATGCCCAGAATAAGTTCAATAGCCACCCCCTGCTCATCCATAACTCCCAAAACAAAACCCTGGATCGAGTTTCTACCTTTAAATACTTAGGGGTTACCCTAGACTCTGGGCTAACCTACCACAAACACATCTGCTGGCTTAGTACGGCTGTAAATGTGCGCATTGGTCTGCTCCACCGCTACAAGCACTGTCTCCCCCTGAAGCCCTACAGCTAGCCATCTCCTCCTCCATCCTGTCATTCATTGATTAGGGGATTATTTTCTATGGTGCTGCCGACAACACCTCCCTCAACAAAATTAGGGTTTCCCTTAATAAAGCCTGTAGATTGGCCACAGGATGCAATCGGCTCACACACACCTGTACGATTTATACCAGTATAAACTGGCTTAACTTCAGTGATCGCCTAAAATACCAGACCTGTCTTCTTGCCAAGAAAATCATGGCTGGCCTCACGCCCTCTACCCTTGTGGCACTGCCCCCCCCCCCCATCAGCACCAGATGCAAGCGTCATGCTGAAAAAACACCCTACCAAGTTCCCCATTATAAAACCTCCATGGGGCAAAGAACTTTCAAGTACCGCGCCCCAGTTGGCTGAATTCACTGCTCAAACTAGTCCTCTTGGCTCCTACCCTAGGACTGTTCAAATCCCTTCTCCGTAGCAACATCTCGCATGACTCCACCTGTGACTGTCCCTGACCTACCCACGACCAAAAACTGTGCCACAACAATGGACCCTCTTGGTCCTACCTCTAGAGTTCCTGTCCCTGGCTTCAATCTTACCCTAGCCTCAGACTAGCAGACATTCACTGGACTGTGCTGCGTGCACAATCCTGTCATAAATACTTATCTACAACAACTACTGTACTGTATGATCACCCCTGTGGATACTGCATAATCTATTTTGCCTCTGTACTGCATTGTCTATGACTGTTGTAATTATCTTGTACCACATCTACCTGTTGTACTATACTCTGTATCAATTGTAAGATGTAATATTTCCCATACCTCTGTTTGTACTGTAATGTCTGACACTGTATGCTTTGTATTGTTTTCTATGACGTGGAGCCTTTGTAAAGAAGTCTCTGACTCAAAGGCATTAATTCCAATTGTTTTGAATAAATAGATAAATAAGACACTGAGTGAGCACGTGCATACAGCAGAAATATTACTCCAGATTTTTTGTTTTTGAAGCTGACATCTTGGAATGCCAAAGCAGTATTCCTTGGTGGCCTGACTCCAGCCCTCCTGAGCAAGGATACCCTTGGAAGACGCTGCAGAGGCTGCCATTTTTTTTAAGAATGTGAGACCGGCCAAGTCAGCTCAGGCTTTGCTACTCTAGTCTTACAGTAATCTTGGCAAAGTTCTCCTTTCTGAAGTTCCTGGTTCCGGTGGCTGAGGCTTGAATAGTCTTTTCTGTGTCATGAAGGAAAAGGCTTCTTCGCTGTAGTCATTGTCCTTAATGGGTTCCTTGATGTTCAGTGTTCACCCTGGAGAGGGCACCACCCCACTGCTGAGATTGAGGTAAATGGAGACTTCAAACCTAGTCCTCTGTTGGGCATGCTTGTACTAGGAAGCATTGCTCAGAGGTGGTCAGAAGATACTGCAGACATTTTATAAAATAGAAGCTGAAATGAGCATGAAACATTTTTTTAAGTTTTCTCAGGAGTTACAAACTCCCTTTTAAGTAACAGCATTTGTTAGATGGCAAAATATTTTATAATGTAGTTATTAGCATTAATATATTTCTGATATACTTAGATTCATCATATTTCTAGCAGATGTTTTAAAACAGCTTCTATTATTGATATTATAATTAGTTACTCAAATCATGAAAAATAGCCACCACTAGCAATTTTCAAAAGGCCCTACGTTCAGCTTTCTGACTTTACATATTGCATTCAAACTGTTAGTGTATTAGGAGGGTGATTGTGCAAATGCCTGATGGCAAACGGCACAGATCCACGCTGAAATATCCCTATTATTTATAGTGGGCGTGGCCAGAGAGCAAGGGCTTTTAGAAAAGTCAAAGTCCCCTATGTCAGTTCAAGAGGGAAATACAATAAAAAGAAAAATGGATATGTTGATGGTTTTGCCAGAAATATGCTGTTACGGAAAAAAACGACATCATTATTTTTTTTTTCAGAGTTCTGCAGAATGTGGAATTCTGCTGTCAGAATACATGCAGAATGGCAATCCTGGCATTGGAATGCTTTCCAGAATTTCTTTTTTAATTCCGAAGATTTCTAAATACATATATGACGCTGCTGATCCTGTAATCTGCTGAATAATATTCCAGAGTTTGCTGAAAATAAATCCACAGTTTACATAAACTGCAAATACGATTCTGCAGTGAACATTCCGCTTTCAGAATTTTGAAATTTCGTTTGGGATGAAATTTCATGGAATTCAGCAAAATTTCTTAAATTCTGCAGAATCCCAGCTGAAGCAGACTTCGAAAATTCCACACTGCTCATTTTTTTTCCTGCTAACAAACACTGCTGTTGTGCAACTGAGCAACTCAGCTACTGGCTAGGAATGAGGGACCCTCTCTGGGTTTGGTTCCTTCCTTTTTTTCTATCAATTATGCGTTTATCCTCCATCAACGAGCAGTCCCTTCTGGTGGTGATCCCACCCCTGTCACCCACTGTCCTGGGTCTTCACCAGCTACGTACTTACTGCTATGGGTGAGTGAATGCCATGGGCGGTGGAGCAGAGCCTGCCAGGTGTCCAGCTATTATCCTGTGTCTTGTTTTTTTTTTCTTGAGTTTTCTTCCCTGTCCCTTAGGGTCAGCAACACATGTCATGGTGTGGACAGACGGTGTGATGATGCTGGACATACTCAGTGCCTGTGCCTGATCCTTAGAGATGCAACCACTGATACTGTGACACCCAGTCTCTGCTGGGTATCAGGCAAGCAGCAGCATGCACTGTCCCCCCTCCCCGAAAGAGGAAGAGCACCGTCTGTGGATGCTCTGTCCTCCTTGCCTCTGGCTGGCTCCTGACAACCCTAGTCAGTTCCCAAACCCAGGTCACGGGTGTGGTGGGTGGTGCGGTGGCCAGTGCCTCAGCTCATCTTGGCACTGGGCTGTCAGGGTTTGGTTCTTAACTGTTTCCAAGTCAAACAGTGAAACTTTTAGAAAAGTCTTACTTTCAAACTTATGAACCCCCCCTTCAAAAATGTTTCAAGACTGTTTGGAAAACCTCACCTTATCCAACTGTCTGCACCAGTGACACACCCTGCCCATCACCTTTTTACTTCTAAAACAATCCCCCTCCCTTCAGTGCCAGCACATACCACCAGTTAGTGTTGAAATATTGCAACTGCCTCCCCCGCTCTCTATCTGCATCATCTTCCTACCATGCACAGGAGAATCCCAAGACTGTTAGGTCACTGAGAGAACAACCATCCTAGACCTGCATCACAGGCAGACAGGTACTGGGCAGAAGAGCTAGATGGAAAAAGAAAAAACAGTAAAATATTGCCATGATATATTTTTTCTATGTGATGTCATCAGCAAGCCATTATGACTAGACTTGTGCAGAACTTTCAAATTCTCCTTCCACTGCAATTTTGCAGAATTTCAGTAATTCTACATAATACAGCAGAATTCCAAAATGCCCAAAGTGGAATGTTCCTTTTTTAAACTGCAGATTAGTAATGCACGGTTTCTATAAACTGTGGATTAGTAATGCACGGTTCATATAAACTGTGGATTAATAATGGTTTATATAAACTGCAGATTAGTAATGCATGGCTTATATAAACTGCGGATTAGCAATGCATGGTTTATATACACTGCAGATTAATAATGCATGATTTATATAAACTGCACATTAATAATGCACAGTCTATATACACTGCAGATTAATAATGCAGTTTATTTACACTGCGTATCAGTAATGCACGTTTTATATAAACCATGGATTAGTAATGCACGGTTTCTATAAACTGTGGATTAGTAAGGAATGGTTTCTATAAACTGTAGCTTAGTAATGCACAGTTTATATAAACTGCGGATTAGTAATGCATGGTTTATATAAACTGGATTAATAATTCATTGTTTATATAGACTGTGAATTAGTAATGCACAGTTTCTATAAACTATGGATTAGCAATGCACAGTTTCTATAAACTGCAGATTCATAATGCAAGGTTTCTATAAACTGTGGATTAGTAATGAATGGTTTCTGTAAACTGTGGAAGTCATAAATAGGTTCATAGGTGTTATACAAGCTATTGAGGTCAAGGACCTATATATTGCTCGCCACTATCCGTGGAAATATCTACATCTTTCAAAAGCCATGTACGTATCTAATGATTTCTTAAACATGACCATGCTTTTACTATTAACGATTACCTCAGGTAATGAATTCCATTCACTAACAACCCTCTGTCTAAACCATTTATCTCTTTCAGATGTTCTACTTACTTCTTTTGTTAATGTTTCATTATGTGACCTTGTGCTTCTTTGGCTAGGATGTCTAATAAGCCAAATAGTGTCCCACATACCTTCATTCCTACTTGCACTGAAAACTAGGCACAGGTCTCCACGTAACCATCTATATTTTAATGAATGTAGGCCCAGTTCCATTAATCTCTCTGGATAAGTCATTTGCCTCATATTTTTAACCTCTTTTGTCATTGTTCTCTGCACTCTCTCTACTAGTTGGTCTTCACCCCTACTTTGTGGTGCACAGGAAGAAGAACAATACTCTAGATGAGGCCTGACCAACGTGGAATAGAGTAGCATAAGTGTAGAGGACTCCCTACTCTTTACATTTTAAAGATGCAAGATATAATTCTCTGGCATTTTTTAACCATTTCCATGACATGTGTGTCAACGGATAAGGAGTTTGTGATTGTTACACCTAAGTCCTTTTCCATATCAGTCTTCTGCAGGATCTGATTATTTAGTTTATAAGTATATTGTTTATTTTTCTGCCCCAGGTGCATCACTTTACTCTGTTCTTGGCTAAATCTCAGCTTATTTCTACATTCCCAATGTTCCAAATTTATTATTTCCTCCTGTAAAGTTCTTGCTGCTTCCTCGTTGTTAACTATTGTGCCCACCTTACCATCATTTGCATACTTACATATCCAGAAATTACTTGAGGTTTCCATTTCTGATATCAATATATTAAACAATGCGGGACCCAGAACAGAGCCCTGGGGAACCCCACTGGTCACCTCCTCCCACTCCAAGAAATACCCCCTAATTCCAACTCTTTGTTGCCTATTTCGAAGCCAACTACCTACCCATCCCACTATCACAGGGTGGAATTGCTTCCTTTCTAAGTATTGTATTAGAATGTTATGTGAGACAGAATCAAAAGCCTTGCAGTAATCCAGTAAAATTACATCTACCAGTAAACCTGCATCTAATGCTGCTCTGATTGGTTCAAAGAATTGCAGCAGGTTAGTAAGGCAGGGCCTCCCAGGTGTGAATCTAGGCTGTGTTGTATCTAACAGGCCTTTACTTTCTATGTGCGCCACAATAAGATCAAGCATCAATCCTTTCATGATCTTCCCTAGGACCGAAGTCAGTCTTATCAGCCTATAGTCTCCTAGCTCCTTTCTGTCCCCCCTCTTCTGAACTGCAGTCACATTAGCCTCTCTCCACTCTTTCAGGGTCAGCCCTTCCTGTATTGAGGCATTGAAGAGTTGTTATCGGGCCTGCAAGTTCATCTGAGGTTTCCTTCAAGAACCTTGGGTTAATCCTACCTGGACCTGCAGCCTTGTCTGGTTTAATTTTCTGAAGCCTTTCCTGGACCACCTCTTTAGGAAAGCATACTTGATTTGCAGTAATATTGTTAGTGTTTACAGAATTCTGCTTTTGCTTTGGTTGAAATGTTGTCAAAAAATATTTGTTCAACTCATTCGCCATATCTTGTTCATGAGTTATACTTTTTTCATCCACTTTAAATTGGATTAGAGAGTGCACGACGGTGGGGGGCTTTAAAAAAAGCTTTGAAATCTTTCCTGTGGAGAAAAGCGTTTGGGAGGATATTGAACCAATCTGATTTTATTATTTATTATGTGGATGTTATTACTTATTTTATTGATTTTATGATATGTTATTTGGATGTATTTTAAAGCCTGTTCTGCGCCTTGATTTTTTGAAAGGCGCAATAAAAATAAAGATTATTATATTATTATTATTATTATTATTTTATTTAAGAGCACCTATTCCTTTTTGGTTGCCTCGCAATGAGCCCACATAGCTAAAGAAACTCTTTTTGTTATCATTAATAGATTTAACCATCCTTTCTTCTGCCGTTTTCTTCCCTTTCTGTATTATAGTCTTACTTTTATTAGCCGCTACTTTGTATTTCTCCCTATTCATATCAGTGGGGTTCTGTTTATATTTTTTGTAATGCCTTTCTTGTCTTTTCATAGATTTTTGGACTGTTCTACTCCTCCATATGGGTAGTCTTCCTTTTTTATTATATTTTTCTATTACAGGCATCCAGGTGTTTGTACAATATTCAGTCTGTTGTTTTATTTTAATCCAGGTCTGATGCAAGTCAAGTTCTTGTAGCTCATTCTGCCAATCCCATTTCTTTAGATGTTCTCAAATGCTATTATAGTCTGCTTTGTAATAGCACCGGAAAGTCGTGCTACCATTAGTTCTATTATGCTCCATTTCTATTTCTATACTGATCTTGTTATGGTCACTATCTCCCAAAGGCTTTTCGATTTTTATTTCCTTGACTGCATCCTCTAAATGTAACAATATAAGATCCAATATTTTGTTCCCTCTAGTACCTGCTTTAACTATCTGTTCCAAACCTTTGTGCATAGTCATTTCGATAAATCTGTTTTCCATCCCAGATGAGCCTTCCAAATTAGCCCAATTGATATTAGGAAAGTTAAAATCTCCTAATAATATAAAATCCCAATCTATATTTACCTGTTCTGTATTTTCTATAAAACTAATGCTGTCTTCTACCTTTAAATTCGGAGGTCTATATACCATACATAGGTTTAATTGTCTTGCAGACATTCATATCCTAATCCATATTTATTCTGTTGGATTTACTTTATTTATACCTGGATCAAATTCATATGCTTTTAATTCCTTTTTGATATATACCACGACCCCCCCATCCTGTTTTCCTATCCGATCCTGCCTAAATGAGTTATATTCCCCTATTTCTGCTCCCCAATCTCCCTCCTTAAACCAACTCTCTGTAACAGCACAGACTGATATGTTATCTTGGCATAATTTATACTCAAGTTCAGTCATTTTGTTTCTCAAACTTCTTGCATTAGTTAGTACCAGTTTAATTGATGTTAATTTCATTTTATTACTCTGTTTTACAGTTTTTTTTGTCCCTGTTTTGGTTGGGTCTTTAATACCTGTGTCTATTTCAGTCACTTGGTCTAGTATCCCCAAATTATTTAGTTTAAAGTATTGTTAATAGCCTCAACAAACTGACAGGCCACTATGTCACTTCCTTTTCTGCTCAAATGCAACCTATTATAACTGTAGTAAGAAGGGTTGTTCTCAAATTTATTTATTTTTTTATTATTCATTTACTAGAAAAGTCAGATTTATGACCTTTGAATCATGGACTCATTTATAAAGGAACCTCGTCACGGGGGGGGGGGGTTGGCAAGAGTTGCATAGTGTGGTTACAGCAGTGAGAACAGTACAGGTGCAGAACATTAAACATAGAGTACACCTAGGTTACATAATAATGTTACTTATAATAGGTTACAGTCAAACACAAGGTACCCAAGGGTTACATTGGGGGTACAGCCCTGGACATACCTAGATAATACCCAGAGAGGGTGGAGGCAGGGATGGGGAGGGGGCGGGAGGGAGGGGAGGAGGAGATAGGCTGTCCGGAGGGCGTTGTCAAGCCAGGAGGCCTGACAGGAGGATCCCACAGTGGGATTAATTAGGTGTATCTACAGCAACAGCAGCATAGCTCCCATGTTTTAATACTTCTGACTCCCTTCATCAGACTCTATTGTCTAATCCAGTTATTTAGTCTAAGTATTTTTTTTCATTTCCCAATTCATTCTGGGTATGGGCAATACTTCAGAAACAATCAATACACATTTTGCTTCAACAACTTTAGTATGTATAATAGCATTAAAGGAAAGCTGTCGTTTGCAGGGGCTCCCACCTCTGCAAACGTTACCCTCCAGTTAAGCTTTTTTCAGAAAAGCGCATATTTTTATGCACAGGAACAAAGTTTAATTTAAGAAAGAAAAGTCCACTACCCAGAAGTATGGTGGACTATTGGGTGGCTCCATTAACTGTAAAGTTGCGGCACTGCACGCTGTGCTTCAATGCATTTGTAATGAAGCACAGGGTTCGGCACCGCACCATTACAGTTAATGGAGCCGTCCGATAGTCCACCATACTTCTGGGTAGCAGACTTTTCTTTTTTAAATTGAACTTTGCTACTCTGCATAAAAAAATGCACTTTTCTGAAAAAAGCTTAGCCGTAGGGTAATATTTGCAGGGGCCGGAGCCCCTGCAAACTACAGCTTTTCTTTAAAGATATTCTCAGCACTGCTTCTCTTCACATCGTTTGCCCCATATGTATTAAAATTATTGACTGTTCTGTAATTTTGGCTGTCAAATCTGTTATAATACCCAACATATCCCTCACCCCTGCCCCAGGGAAACAACTACTAATTACTTCTTCCTTATTTAGTTTGGTCGTAATATGATCTGTGAATCTGATAGTAGAATCCCCCAAAACATAAATATTCCTTGTTTTTCCTGTCTCCGTAATGTCCATCCCTTTCTCTGTGTTCATGCTAGTGTTCTATCCCTCATTCTGAACTCTCTGCTGTATATTCTGTGTTTCCTCCTTTTCAACCTGCTGCAATCCTTGTTCATTATGAGGCTGATTTCCACATGTTGACCTGCCATTAGTATCCATGCCTTCATCATCAGTTACTTCATCTAAAGGGGTGAATGGTTTCTGTAAACTGCGGATTAGTAATACATGGTTTCTATAGACTGGATTACTAATGAATGGTTTCTATAAACTGTGGATTTGTAATGCACAGTTTCTATAAACTGCAGATTACTAATGAATGATTTTTATAAACTGCAGATTAGTAATGGCCTCGGAGAACAGGTGTGACATGGCAAGATCGAGGTAAGCTTCCATAAACTGTGGATTAGCAATGCATTGCTTCTATGGACTGTGGATTAGTAATGCATTGCTTCTATGGACTGTGGATTTGTAATGCATTGCTTCTTTAGACTGTGGATTAGTAATGCATTGCTTCTATGGACTGTGGATTAGTAATGCATTGCTTCCATGAACTGTGGACTAGTAATGCATTGCTTCTATAAACTGTGGATTAGTAATGCACTGCTTTTGTAAACTGTGGATTAGTAATGCACTACTTCTATAAACTGTGGAATAGCAATGCACTGCTTCTATAAACTGTGGATTAGTAATGCATTGCTTCTATAAACTGCAGATTAGTAATGCATTGCTTCTATAAACTGTGGATTAGTAATGCATTGCTTCTATAAATTGCGGATTACTAATGAATGGTTTCTATAAACTGCGGATTAGTAATCCATTGCTTCTATAAACTGTGGATTAGTAATGCATTGCTTCTATAAAATTGCGGATTACTAATGAATGGTTTCTATAAACTGTGGATTAGTAATGCATTGCATCTTTAAACTGTGGATTAGTAATGCATTGCTTCTATAAACTGTGGATTACTAATGAATGGTTTCTATAAACTGTGGATTAGTAATGCATGTTTTTTATCAGCTTCAGCTTTAACTTCTTTATTTTTTTAAAAGCGCAAATCAAAATATCTAAACGCTTGTACAAAAGTTAAAAGATGCAGCATAAAAACAACATATTAGAGTATAAAACAGCACAAACAAAGAACAACAGAATTCCTTAACTGTTTATCATCCAAATTCCAGAAAGGCGAGACTGAATAAATAAGTTTTCAGGGTCAACTTAAAGCTCTCCATGGTCGGGCATTCCCTTACCGAATAAGGTAGAGAATTCCACAGGGTTGGGGCCACAAACAAAAATGCACTGGCACCTGATGTCTTCAGTCTGACCCTGGGAATCTCTAGCAATCCCTCGTCAGTGGAGTGAAGTGAGCAGAGGGGGCGATAAGGGCACAGGAGTTCTTTCAGGTAGCATGGTCCCTGTCCATGCAAGGCATTATAGGTCAGCAAACTGACCATGAAGGTGACTCACCACTGAACAGGCAGCCAGTTCAGTCCTCAGAGAACAGGTGTGACATGGCAAGATTGAGGTAAGCCAGTCAACAACCTGGCTGCTGCATTCTGCACCAGCTGCAAGTGATGAATGTCAACCCCCGGAAGCCCTGGGTATATGGAGTTGCAGTAATTAAGGTGCAAGGTCACAAAGACGTGGACCAAAGTTGGAAGGTCATCGGGGGGGACTAGGTGTTTCACCTGGGTGATATTCCTCACCCAGCACCCTGGTCTTGTCAGGATTCAGCTTCAACCAATTGGCACTCATCCACTCCTGGATGTCGGTGAGGCAGTTATTAAATACTGAGACTGAATCATCCTGCCTGTGCACAAAGGACCTGTAGAGCTGAGTATCTTCCACATAACAGTGAAAACTCAGCCCATACCACCTCACAATGTCCCCCAATGGCAGTATATACACCACAAACAACATAGGTGACAACACAGAGCCCTGAGGAACCCCACATGGTAGGCAGACCAGGTCAGAGAAATAAATCCCTGATACTACTCCTTGAAACCTGCTGGTGAGGTACGAATGGAACCATCTGAGGACCGTACCTGACAAGTCCACAGATGAGCATCTGTCACTCCAGAAGTACACCATGGTCCATGGTGTCAAATGCTGCAGAGAGATCAAGGAGAACCAAGATGGAACAGGTTCTCTGATCTCTTGCTATCAGAATAACATTGAGTACCCGGGCAAGTGCCATCTCGGTACTATACCTCTTCCTGAATCTGACTGGAGAGGATCATAGATCTCATGGATGGTAAGAAGATCCTCCAGCTGCAATGCGACTGCCTTCTCTATAACCTTCCCTACAAAAGAAAGCTTAGAGGCAGGCCTGTAGTTAATGAGACAGTCGGGGTCAAGAGAGGATTTCTTAAGGAGGGGTGTCACCACTGCCTCCTTCAGGGAGTTCAGAAACATGCCTGTCTCTAGAGAACACCTGAATATCTCCACTAGAACTGGGCCAATGACCTCAACAGTTTCCCACCAAACCAAGGGGACTGAGGGCGAAGAGTGAGAGGGCAAAGCCGGACAGGAACAATGGAATCCAGAGCCTCTGCCACAGCCCTATTATAAGCTTGTAGCAGGTTCTCTAGGTCTGTGCTTACACTTGGCAAGCTCGATAGATCCAGGACCGCCATCAGGCCATCTGGGGTCAAACCCCTCAAAGGGTGGTACCAGACAATTTCCACAGGGGCAGGTCTATTGGGGGCAGCCAAGAAACTGAACCTTATAATGTGATGGTCAGGCCCTCTGACTGGTTCCACCACCACCTTGGAGGTCTCCATCCCCAGTAGGAAGACCAAGTCCAATGAGTGACCATGAATATGGGTCACAGAGGTAATCACCTGTGTGAAATCCAACAAATTCATTAGTTGGAGGAAGTCCTGACCAAATTGAGAGAGTTCATCACTGACCCAGGCATTGAAGTCCCCCAGCACCACCCATCTGGGGTTCTTCAACATCATTTCGACAATGAAGTCCATGACTTTCTGCAGAAACTGCTTCTCACCTCTGGGTGGATGGTAGATGAGAAGGATTCTGCACCCCACACCTGCGCCAATGATACACTCAAAGGACTTGGGCTCCTCAACTGGCACATCAGTATGGGCCAATTCCATTCTAAAACAGATCACTACACCCCTGCCCCTGTGATGCATCCTCGGACGGTGTATGACTGAAAACCCGGCCAGAACAGCTGACTCAACAATAGGGCCTGCATTCCCATTCAACCAGGTTTCAATGATGCAAGCCCGTTCTGATGGCCCAACAAGATCAGCAATTACTGGGTTTCTATAAACTGCAAATTACTAATGCATGGTTTATATAGACTGCGGATTAGTAATGCACGGTTTCTGTAAACTGTGGACTGATATTCAGCAGTCTATGAAATTCTTGGATACATTTTCTGCAAACCACAGAATAATATTCCAAGGATTACATAATCTACAAAATGTTATTCCATGGTTTACATAGAAATGCTTCTCAGAATTCCACAAACTTCAGAAAATAAATTCCCAAAAGAATTTTGGAAGCAGAATTGCCATTCCAGACAGCTCTGGAATATTCCTCTGAGCTATACCTCAGCTGGAGATGCACTATTAGGGACAACGCTACTGTTTTCAGGTGAAATACACATACTGTAGCACCGGCAATGACACAGAGTCAGGCTGGACCCCTACCCCATCATGTACATTACAGAACATTTCCCTATGTTAAGGGGAAACTGTAAATCTACCAATGTCCCAAATTGGACTTGTTTTTTTCACTCACCTCTGGGGCCGGAAGATCAGATGGTCATGGGTTCTAGCCCCACAACAGGCATTTGGAATAATACCTACAACTGACACTGTAGTGCTGTATGGGAGGGGTGCTGCACCGTTGAGATGCCATCTTTTGAATTAGGTGTTAAACCAAGGTTCCTTCTGCCCATCTCTGGTTACTGTCCAGGTGGAATTAAAACATCTATGGCACTTAGAAGAAGAAGAAGAATTAGATGGGTTTCCTGGTGTTATGATCAACATTCTACCATCACTAAAACAGATCCATGCAACTAACCCTCCAGGATGCACCTAGAAACAAGCCATCACAGCTGAGTGTGCCTTTCATTGCAGACACTATAAACACAGAAATGTTGAGGGAATCCCAATCTCTTCCTCCCATTAGTCTCCTTGTCCTTCAACCAGTCCAATTCTGAGTATTTGGCAATGGACAACACCCCCCACCACCACCATGTGTTAGCATGAGCGGAGCTAGAAAGGCAGTAACCCCCATGGCCCTTTGGCTATGAAACTGGTGCCCTCTGCCTATGAAACTGGTGCCTGCTGGTTGTGTAACTGGTGCCCCCGACTGTGACACTGGTGCCCCCAAGCCTGTGAAACTGGTGCCCCATGGCTGTGTAACTGGTACCCCATGGCTGTGTAATTGGTACCCCATGGCTGCGTAACTGGTGTCCCCCCCACTGTGTAACTGGTGCCCCATGGCGATGTAACTGGTGCCCCATGGCTGTGTAACTGGTACCCCATGGCTGTGTAACTGGTGCCCCATGGCTGTGTAACTGGTGCCCCATGGCTGTGTAACTGGTGCCCCAGGCTGTGTAAGTGATGCTCCCTGGCTGTGAAAGTGGCATCCCTGGCTGTGTAACTGGTGCCCTGGCTGTGTAACTTGTGCCCCTGGCTGTGTAACTGGTGCCCCAGATTGTGAAAGTGGTGCCCCCTGGCTGTGCAACTGGCATAACTGGCTGTGAAACTGATGCCCCCAGGCTGTGAAAGTGGTGTTCCCCCACTGTGTAACTGGTGCCCCATGGCTGTGAAACTGGTGCCCCTGGCTGTGTAATTGATGTCCCCAGGCTGTGAAAGTGGTGCCCCCGGCTGTGAAATTGATGCCCCCTGGCTGTGAAAGTGGTGTCCCCAGGCTGTGAAACTGATGCCCCCAGGCTGTGAAAGTGGTGCCCCCTGGCTGTAAAATTGATGCCCCCTGGCTGTGAAAGTGGCATCCCTGGCTATGAAACTGATGCCTCCAGGCTGTGAAAGTAGTGTCCCCCCACTGTGTAACTGGTGCCCCATGGCTGTGTAACTGGTGCCCTGGCTGTGAAACTGGTGCCCCATGGCTGTGTAACTGATTCCCCCAGGCTGTGAAATTGGTGCCCCTGGCTGTGTAACAGGTGCCCTGGCTGTGAAACTGATGCCCCCTGGCTGTGAAAGTGGCATCCCTGGCTGTGAAACTGATGCCCCCAGGCTGTGAAAGTGGTGCCCCCCCACTGTGTAACTGGTGCCCCATGGCTGTGTAACTGGTGCCCCTGGCTGTGTAACTGGTGTCCCCCCACTGTGTAACTGGTGCCCCATGGCTGTGTAACTGGTGCCCCATGGCTGTGTAACTGGTACCCCATGGCTGTGAAACTGGTGCCCCATGGCTGTGTAACTGGTACCCCATGGCTGTGTAACTGGTGCCCCTGGCTGTGTAACTGGTACCCCATGGCTGTGTAACTGGTGCCCCTGGCTGTGTAACTGGTGCCTCCTGGCTGTGTAACTGGTGCCCCATGGCTGTGTAACTGGTGCCCCATGGCTGTGTAACTGGTACCCCATGGCTGTGTAACTGGTGCCCAGGCTGTGTAACTGGTGCCCCATGGCTGTGTAACTGGTGCCTCATGGCTGTGTAACTGGTACCCCATGGCTGTGTAACTGGTGCCCTATGGCTGTGTAACTGGTGCCCAGGCTGTGTAACTGGTGCCCCATGGCTGTGTAACTGGTGCCCAGGCTATGTAACTGGTGCCTCAGGCTGCGCAAGTGATGCCCCCTGGCTGTGAAAGTGGCATCCCTGGCTGTGTAACTGGTGCCCTGGCTGTGTAACTGGTGCCCCTGGCTGTGTAACTGGTGCCCCCTGGCAGTGTAACTGGTGCCCCCTGGCTGTGAAACTGGTGCCCCAGGCTGTGTAACTGGTGCCCCAGATTGTGAAAGTGGTGCCCCCTGGCTGTGCAACTGGCATCCCTGGCTGTGAAACTGATGCCCCCAGGCTGTCAAAGTGGTGTCCCCCCACTGTGTAACTGGTGCCCCTGGCTGTGTAACTGATGCCCCCAGGCTGTGAAAGTGGTGCCCCCTGGCTGTGAAATTGATGCCCTCTGGCTGTGAAAGTGGTGCCCCCAGGCTGTGAAACTGATGCCCGCAGGCTGTGAAACTGGTGCCCCCTGGCTGTGAAATTGATGCCCCCTGGCTGTGAAACTGATGCCCCCAGGCTGTGAAAGTAGTGTCCCCTCACTGTGTAACTGGTGCCCCATGGCTGTGTAACTGGTGCCCTGGCTGTGAAACTGGTGCCCTGCTGTGTAACTGGTGCCCCATGGCTGTGTAACTGATGCCCCCAGGCTGTGAAACTGGTGCCACAGCTGTGTAACAGGTGCCCTGGCTGTGAAACTGACACCCCCTGGCTGTGAAAGTGGCATCCCTGGCTGTGAAACTGATGCCCCCAGGCTGTGAAAGTGGCATCCCTGGCTGTGAAACTGGTGCCCCTGTAAAATCGATGCCCCCAGGCTGTGAAAGTAGTGTCCCCCCACTGTGTAACTGGTGCCCATAGCTGTGTAACTGGTGCCCCATGGCTGTGTAACTGGTGCCCCTGGCTGTGAAACTGATGCCCCTGTAAAACTGATGCCCCCAGGCTGTGAAAGTGGTGCCCCCTGGCTGTGAAATTGATGCCCCTGGCTGTGAAACTGGTGCCCCCTGGCACAACTTTGTGTCAATTCACATCATCTATCTGAGGTGATTTAAGTTGTAGACCTATGCAGCATCTCGTTGAGCCACAAGAGGAAGGTAACAAAGCTAATTGCCATCTCTGTGTATGAAAACGCAACTGGAGGCAGGTCAGTTAGCCATAAGTGCAGGTGTACATACTGAAGGACGCAATTGCTTGCACAAAGATGGACCAGGCTTCCTTTAGTTTAAAATAGATTGAGGTTCTGGTCAGACATCAAAAGTAAAAATCCTGCTGACAACCAGAGACAACCTGAGAAAGAAATGGAAGGGGACAGGATCAGTTGTGTTCCAGGACAGTAGCTGCTGCTGTTGTTTTCACAGGGTTCTTGTGGATTTTACTTGGTAGGTTGGTTCTTTTCTTTCTTACTTCTAAGGGGCTAGCAGGGTATTGTTTGGGGTGCTGCTGGATGTTTGTAAACTGATTTGGTGGCTGTAAGGGGGGCTCATTTTGTGGAGGTTTCACTGTGTAACAGGCTGCACTGGTAGAGGCCTATTTCTTCTGATTTAAAACCTATTTGGTGGGATTTGTTTGGAGATGGTTATTTGAATTGGAGACCTATATCTGTTAATGTCAAGCCTATTTTGATGTGTTGTTAGTGAAGCTGATTAAATTGGAATCCTGTTTCCTTTGGCAGCAAACATATTTTGGGGGCTTTGACTTAAATTTTGATTCCTTGTGCTGACTCCATTAGCTGTAAAGGTTACTGCATAGTGGGGGAGGGGTGTTAATGGTCTGGCCAGGTCTCACTCAGCCAATTGACTGGAGTTAGAGCTGAATCAGATTAAGGTGTTAGCTGCTTTGTCTTCTCAGAAAGAACTGGAAGGGGACAGGATCAGTTGTGTTCCAGAACAGTAGCTACTGCTGTTGTTTTCACAGGGTTCTTGTGGGTTTTACTTGGTAGGTTGGTTCTTTTCTTCCTTACTTCTAAGGGGCTAGCAGGGTATTGTTTGGGGTGCTGCTGGATGTTTGTAAACTGATTTGGTGGCTGTAAGGGGGGCTCATTTTGTGGAGGTTTCACTGTGTAACAGGCTGCACTGGTAGAGGCCTATTTCTTCTGATTTAAAACCTATTTGGTGGGATTTGCTTGGACCTGGTTCTTTGGCTGCTGGGCTTGGAGGGGAGACACAGGGCTGATACACTCTCTCTCGAGTCAGGTGTCTGCCCAAGACCCGCCCTCCCTTCCCCTCCCCCTCCCCAGAAGTCTGCAAATTTATGAGAACACCTGGCCTGCAATTGGAGAAAAGGCTGCAGGTGCAGCTCATGTAGTTCTAGCCACTGGGGTAGGATTTAAAGGCTGGGAGAGGAGCTTTCGGAGTTGTTCATTTCCTTATAAGTTTAACGTGTTGTACTGCACCTAGTAACAGGGTTACTGGTGTACAGTGGGACTGTCTGTAAGATTAGTGGGTGACCTGATTAGGCAGTAGGGTATCTTGGACTAGGGGAACCTGGTGGCTCACCCAGGAAACCTATTTGGAAGGAGATGGAACCACACATCATTAGGGCGGCATCTTTGGGAGGGTGGTGGGGTGCACAGGGTGTGGAGCAGCCATGATACTGGACTGGGCTTGGAAGTTTGGTGGTTGCCCAGTGTGCTACCAGCTAGCACAGCTTAGGGAGGAGGTTGCGGGGATTAGGAGAAAGCTGGGGGAAGGGGGGTGGTATGGTTGGGGAAGGGGTGGGAATCTCCCACAGGGTTGCACCAAGCACGGGGTGGGGGCATAGGGAAAGGAGTGCAGGAGAATACTCAGGGGTCACATAGGGAACCTGGCAGAGGGGATGCAAAAGGACACTACCAAGGAAGCAGGCAGGTAACTGGGGGCCCTCACAAAGGGAGGACGGAGGGACAACATTGTCAGGGAAGTAGGCAGATGGCCAGGGCTGGACAGAAGGAAGCAAGGCGGGGAGGTGGATCAGACCTTACACTCAGTAACCGCTTCAATTCTCTTCTTCTGCTCAAGGATGAGGGGGGTGATGTAGCCATGACAGGGGTAGTTAGAGATGGAAAGGGAGTGGGAGTGGGAGGCAGGAGGCAGGGGCCAGATAGCAGGAAGAACAGGGGGGGACCTGGAATGCAGGAGAATGGGGGGAGCAGTGAATCAGAGCAGGAGGGGCAGGGGGAAGAGGGAGGAAAGCGCAAGGAGAAGGACCAGTTGGGAGGAAAGGTAAAGGAGAAGGACCAGAAGTACAAGGAGGATTCAGTAAAGGGAGCTGAGGGTTTAGGCCAGGGGAGCACAACAAGCAAGGAGGGACTAAATGGAGACAGGAAGGAAGGGAGAATGAGCCAGGCTAGTTTAGCAGATGGAAGGACCAGTTGTGAGCAGTGAGGGGGGAATTAGCAAGGAACAGAAGGATACTCAGGAGGAGAGGCATAGGATTGGAGGGGAGGGGGTGGCCATGGTAAATAAGGAGGGGGTGGCATGTGGCACCCAGAAAGGGGGAGGAACATGGAGCCGGCTGGGTGGAGGGGCCTGTAGAAAGGATGAGGGACATGGAAGGGGGGGAATGGAGGAAAAGGAGTGGTCAGAGTGCTCCTGCTGGGGGATTCTATGATCAGGGGTATCAAATGGGATAGGGAGGGAGAAGCCTGGCCAGTTAGAACAAGATGCTTCTCTAGGCTAACGGTGCACAGGGCTAAGCACGAGGTATATCAGCTGGCAAAGGATTGTGGGGGTTCCCCAGACATACTGGTCCACCTGGGTACAAATGACATTGAGGGAAATAGCGAGCTAGAGATACAGGCAAGATTCAGGAGCTCGCCAGGTCTGTCATGACATAGGATGCACAGTTTCCTTCTCAGAAATCCTGCCAGTGCCAAGGGCTAGTGGAGAACACAAAAGGAAAATTAGGGAGATAAACCAGTGGCTCAGGGAGTGGTGTGAGGCCAGAGGGTATGGGTTGATGGGGGATTGGGGGGAGACCTGGGAGGATAAGGAGCTGTATGCTAGAGATAGACTACATCTCAATTTGGAGGGGAAGGGAATCCTTAAGTTGAAAATAGAGGGGTTCATTGGTGAAAAGTGGGGTTTAAACTTGTGAAGGGGTGGGATGGGAGAAAAGGCTGTCAAGGGGTGCCAATAAAGGAGGACTTCTCCACCCCCTGGGGACCAGGAGGATTGCAGAAAAGGCCAACTGGCAAGGGTGCAGACCAGGGAAAACAGAATCCCCATGGAACACGAGCAGGGAAATGGAACTATAGGGAAAGGGTGGAAGGTAGTCCTGCTTAAATGCCAGGAGCTTGGGCAATAAAATGCCTGAGCTCCAGGCGATGCTAACTGAGGGAGCAGTGGATGTGGCAGCGGTCACTGAGACTTGGGCCACTGCAAGACATGACTGGGACCTGAACCTGGAGGGATACACTATGTTCAGGAAGGACAGGGGGGAGGGAAGGGGGGGAGGGGTAGCAATGATAGTCAAAAACTGCATTGGCATAGGGGGAGTAGAGGAGGCGGAGGGACCGTGGAGGTGATTTGGGTCACCTTGATAACAAGGGGGGGCAAGAGGGTAAAAATAGGAGTGGTGTATAGACCCCCTGCCCTGGTGGAGGAGCTGGAGGACAGTCTGGTGGCAGATGTTAGGGAGACACTGCAGACTGGGCAGAGGAAAGGTGGTGGTGTTGGGGACTTAAACATGCCAGGAACAGACTGGGAGACTATGACATCCTCTGTGACCAGGAACAGAGGTTGTTGGATGTCTTTCAAGGCGTTCCTAACTCAGCAGGTGAGGGAACCGACCAGGGAGCACGGGTACTGGATGTGGTCCTGGCAGACAGTGACCAGATTGGGGGCCTGGAGGTAAGGGACCCATTGGCGGGGAGTGACCATGCCACGGTCTGGTTCTGCCTGGACCTAGGAGGGGTAGAAGGCTGCACAAAGATGGAAGTAACCGACTTCAGGGGCGGATTTTAGGAAATGGGAAGGATCCTTAAGGAGCATTTGGATGGGATTGGGTCAGACATGGACGCTGATAGTAGGTGGGAAATCATCAGGAGAGGGGTGCAGGATGCTACCAGCACCTGTGCAAGAGTAAGACGAAAATGTGGTAGGGCCCAAAAACCCTGTTGGTGGACCAGGGAGGTCCAGGAGGTGGTGCAGGGAAAGAAAGCAGCCTATAAGCAATTCAAGTGCTCAAAGAGTGAAAGGGATTGAGGGGAGTACGAGCTGATGGCTAGAAGGGCCACTAGAGTGGTGAAGGAAGCTAAGGCAAGGAAGGAGCAGAACCTGGCCAGGGAAATTAGGAGAGGGAACAAGGGGTTCTTTAGATACATTGGGGAAAAACAAAGGGTGAAGGGGCAGATTAGCAGGATTAAATCAGGAGAGAGATGGGCACAAGACCCGGGGGGAGCAGGCTGAGGTACTAAATGAGTACTTCACCTCAGTTTTCACCAGGGAAAATGGGGGTGCTGCATCACATGGGAGGAGACAGAGATACTGAGGAGGGGGACCCTACCGATCGGGCAGGTCTGGGGAGAGGGAGGCATCACTGGCAGGTGGGGGAGGGTTAAGCAGGGAGAAGGTACCGAAGTGGAAATCACAGCAGAGAGAGTGAGGGAAGCCCTCAGCTCCCTTAAGATGGAGAAAGCACGGGCGGATAAATTACATCCCAGAGTGCTGAAGGAACTTGCAGATGTCCTGGCAAAACCCCTGGCAGAGCTTTTCACCATCTCTCTGAGGACAGGGTGGGTGCCCCAAGACTGGAAGGTGGCGCATATAGTGCCTATCCACAAGGAGGGATCAAGGGAGGTGGCAGGGAACTACAGGCCTGTCAGCCTGACCTCGGTGGTGGGCAAGGTGATGGAGGGCATTGTCAAGGAGAGGCTGGGGGACCTGGATAAGTCAGGGTGCCTGGACGATAGACAGCATGGATTCATCCCAGGAAATCATGTCAGACAAACCTGGTGGAGTTCTATGACTGGGTGACAAGTGCCTTGGACCTGGGTAGACCAGTGGATGTCCTCTTTCTAGACTTCAGCAAGGCATTTGACTCTGTTCCTCACGTGGGCCTGTTGGATAAGCTGGGAGAAATGGGGGTGGGGAACCAGATGATCAGATGGATAGCAATTGGCTCCAGGACCGGACCCAGAGGGTCGTGGTTGAGGGATAGTCTCATCCCCAAGGAGGGTCGTTAGTGGGGTCCCACAGGATCAGTCCTTGGGCCCCTTCTGTTCAACGCCACGTATCGGACATAAGGACAGGAATCAGGAGTGAGATGAGTCTCTTTGCAGATGACTCGAAACTGGGGGCGGTGGTGGATGGGGAGGAGGGGAGGGTGGCCCTACAGGGGGACCTGGAGGCTCTGGAAAGATGGTCTAGAAAGTGGAAGCTGAGGTTCAATGCAGGGAAATGCAAGGTACTCCACCTGGGGGCCAGAAACCCAGGTCAAGTGTACACCCTGGGGAAATGCTACAAGTCTCGATGGCTGAGAGGGACCTGAGGATGGTGGTGGATGTCAAGATGAACAACTCTGAGACTTGTAGGAGGGCAGCAGCCAAGGCCAACAGGATGCTGGGATGCATCGCTAGGGGGATCACCTCCAGAAGGAGGGAAGTGATACCCTCTGTATAACTGCTTGGTGAGGCCGCACCTTGAGTACTGCGCGGCAGTTTGGAGGCCACACTTAAAGCGGGACATTAACCTCCTGGAGAGGGTCCAGAGGAGGGCAACCAAAAATTATTTGGGGCTTAGCGGACAGGACCTATGAGGAGAGGCTCGAAGAGCTAAATATGCACACATTGGAAGAGAGAAGGGACCGTGTGACAGTGATAGAGGTCTTTAGGTACATGAAGAGGGTAAATAGGGGAGGAACAGTGGGTGCTTCAAAGGAAGGAGGAAGGGCCACTAGGGGCATGGCTGGAAGCTGGAGGGGAAGATTCAGGAGAAAGGAGGAGGTGCTACTTCACTGAGAGGGTGGTGGAGCCATGGAATGCACTGCCTAGGGGCTGGTGGAGGCAGAGACAGTGGAGGGGTTCAAGAGGGGTGGGACAGGTACAGGGGAAGGGTTCTGGAAGCAAAATCCAATGCAGCAAGAATATCCGGAACTGGGAAGGGAGAAGCCAGAGAAGGCGAGGGGGACAGCAAGGTCAGCACCCAGGGTGGGGGCTGACCAAATGAGCAGACACGAAAGACCGTTAGGCCTATTCTGCTGGCATTTTAGTATGTTAGTAACCACTTATTTTGTACTTAGTATTTATTTATTTAAGAGTTTTACCAGGAAAGCATACTGAGTGGGTTACCACTTGACTCCAGATGCATCCTGGGGGAAAGGGACAAGTGGAAACCTATAAATCATACTCACAGAGAAGCGTGTACAAGAATGCAATTAATGAAAACATACAAAATCATGAGTGCAAGAAGGATGACCAAGAAGCAATCACATTCACATACAGTCGAGGAGGAATTGAGTGTCAGGGCTGGTGCCAATGGGACCATCCACTAAGCTGAGTGTGTGAAATACAGCGCTTCAAAGTGTTTAGGCAGGTATTATATCTGTTTATTATATTAACCAGTGATTTTGCAGCAGACAGCATCACATTATCAAACTAGTACACACTTACTACCCTCTTGGTGCCCCTGGCTGACTGTCATGCCCCCTGCCTGGCCCTGCCCCTGCCTATTCGCAGTGTTTATTCCTATTATACTAGGACAGTCCTGTGGATCAGGGCATTCCGATGATTAGTTTCAGTATGCCTACCTCTACATGTGTGACAGAGCACATGTGGAGAAATCAACAAGGGAGGAGGCGGCTGCAGGTGCTAATTCAACTCCTGCCTGCCTGTTGGCTGAATGGATTCTGCTGGGAAAGGGGCTCTATACATAAAGGCAAAAGCAACACACCATCCAGCATTGTCTTCCTCAGCAGGGGGCCTTTGTATGTGTGAAGGGAAAGAAGGGTAGATTGGCTCACACTATAGTGACAGACAAACATACTCCCCATTACTAACAACTAGAAGTGAGCCTTACACTCGGCACCATCACGCTATTCACTTCAACTTGCCAATGTTTTTTTGTCATCCCGAAAGATAAATTCCAAATGCTGGGACCCTACTCTATTCTTAAAGCTAAGGTTTTACTGTGGAAAAGTATACAGAAATGCAACAGTTAGTAGTCTCAGCTTTTGGACATTTTATACAATAAAGGTTTTTATTTCCAGCAGCGCTTGGATACAAATGTCTTCCAGGAAGATGGAATTTTACAAAGAAAAAAACTGCAAAAAAAACCCCCAAAACAGATTAGATTAGGTAACTGTTGGTCAGTCATGGAGGTTGACAGACCTGAGATTCTCTCCTTTAGCATCACAAAACTTAAAGTGCGCCTGATGTGTGCCAGGAAGCAATGAGAAAACATGATTTATGTACGATTTCAGTTTACATGTATGCTTTCTATATTGGGCTCCTTAAAGAGCCAGCAGCACCAACACTAGCAGTCAGAACATGTTGTGAATTTTTAAAAGTAAATAGTTGTTACTTTTTATTTCTGATGTAATTTTTCAGTTTCCAGTTGCTTTTTACTTGACAGTATTAGTCACGGTGGAAAGAGCTGTACTTTCCCTTGAAACTGATAGCTCTAGCTCTTCTCCTTGTCATACCGCCTCAGCATTGTGGCTTCACGCACTGTGACATCACAAGTGACTGATCTGCTGGCAGGTGATTGGCTCGTCTTGGTTAGTTGTGATGCATTAGGAGGAACAGAGCTAGACATTTCAGCCTGCACATAGCGGACTGTTCTATGTATGCCATACCCCATCTAGTATTATCAGGTGCTTACTTCTTTTCTTGTTCACCGGGAAAGGAGGGCTACACAGTACTGCCTCTCTTCAGCCTGGTGGGGGGGGGGGGGATTTGGCCAGGACACTGAAGAAGTTTCTGTACACTTCTCAAGAAGTGCCATGTGATACAGTATTAACCCTTAGGCTGCCGACAGAATTAGAACGTATAGGAATTTTGGACTGATATATCAGTCCACAGCCATGCAGGGGTTAATGTCCACCTGAACAACCACCTGAAAAGGCAGATGGAACCCTGGTTTAATGTCTCATCCAAAGAACAAAGGACGGCACCCCCCAACAGTACACCATCCCACTAGTACTGCATTTGGGTGAAAGCACTTGCTGAATGAACCTACGGTACTAAATCTTTAAATCAGCAAAAGAAAAAAGAAACAAATACTCCAGATTTAAAAAAGTAATAGTTTCCAGGTTTTCAAAGTTATTATTTTAATTTAATTTAATTTATTGTACATCCTGGAAAAGCACATTGAGCAAAACTGCCCCTTTTCAAGTGCAAGCAGCGTTAACAAATTACAATCGAGAAAATAAAAATACATAGTGACGATAAAATTATTTCGGGAAGGGGAAATTGTTTAACCAAGAGAGGCACACTAAGCCAAAGCTTGTTTCCAGATATGACCTGGGAGCACAAGAAAGTTAAGTAACTTACTTAGGGTCTCACAGTATGCAGGTGGGGGCTGTGGGATTCAAACCCAGGTCTCTAGTTTTGCAACTCACAGCTTTAAACCACTGTGCTATACTGCCTTACAACAGGAAGACTGACCATCTGAAAGACTTAACAATTGTTTCATAAAAACAAGTACTGATCTATTAGTCTTTACTGATTCTGGTAGATGATTATAGTTATTTGGTCCGACAAAGGCAGACACTCTTGGCCCAAAACAGGTTCTGTGAAATGGAATTTTGAACAAAATTGATTCCTTTAATTTCAGGAAGTACACTAGTTCTGTAATAGCTGTGTACATTAATAGGAAAACTGGATCACTGCCCTCTAGATGTCATCATCTGTGGGTGCTTGTCTGCACCTGATAGCATAATAATTTCCATAGCAACAGACTGTGATGTCACAAGCAGGGGACTGTGATGTCCGGTGAAAGCAAGTAGTTAGAGCAGATGAAGCCCAGGAGATGGTGATCTTGTTTTAAATGTACAAAGTTACAAGGAAAAATGGTGAGCTTGGTAAAGAAAAAATACTAAATACACTGTATCGCAGGATAGGGTGCTTCGCCAGAGGGGCTCCACCACGGCAGCATCACTGCAAGGTACTATTATTTCTAAGGTGGCCTTCTCTTGAGGGCAGATTATCATATCCATCACTGTGCCTTGCTTTTTAAAAAAAAAATATTAAATCAACTTTACTGAATTTTTAAAGTACAAACATCCGTTGATGTCATATCCTCTCTAGCACACAGCACTGAAAATATAAGCATACATTGTATAATATATATATTTCTATATAACAAACCAATCACACACACAAACACAAAAAAAAAAGTACATAATCATGTGGGGAGTAGTGCAATGTAATGGCTCTGGGGCAGCAGTCTTCCGGGAGTCTTTCTGGAGGCTGAGATGCTGCCCTATTTGCAGACAACTCTCTGCCCTGAGGGAGGAATTTGCCCATCTTCAGGCCACACTGGGCAGCAGTAAGGAACCTTCCCCAGACCAGACTGGATGGTAGGAAGGAACCTCCCCATCCAGGAGCACCAGAGCTACCACCACTACCTCAGAGGTTGCAAAGAAAAGCACAGCAGTTGGACCACAGTGGCTCAGGGAGGTGAGGATGGTGGAACAGAGGCACCCCAGTCAGTTGTTCCACTCCACAATCCATACACCATTCTGGGGAGCAGCTCCCCTATGGATGCACCCACAGAGGAGATTAAGGAGGCTGAGGACATCTGTCACAAGGGAGGCCCACAGGAAGGAGGCAGAGGACACCACAAGGAAAGGAAGCAGCTCCTGGTGGGGACTCAATTATTGGGGGATAGAACTGGGGGGCAGGAGAAACTGAAGTAGGTGCCTGCCTGGTGCCATGGCTTGAGGGACAGGAGCGATCCTCAGGAACACGAGAACAGCTGTACTGGGAGTCTGAGCTGGACGTCATTGTCCACCTAGGGACAAATGACTTGGCTCAACATGAGATTAGAGCAGTGCAGGAGGACTTTGTAGAGTTGGGGAGGGGCCTAAGGCAAGTAGCACACACAGTATCCTTCTCAGAGGTGCTGCCTGTCAATGGCATGAGTGAGGCAAGGGTACTTTTCACCATGCAGTTTAATGAATGGTTGAGAAAATGGTGTGGAGCACAGGGGTTTGGCTTCATTGGGGACTGGGGTTCCACCTGGAGGGACACCAGCCTATACTGGCAGGATGGTCTGCATCTGTCCAGGAAGGGAACAAGTCTTTTGAGCAATCGGTTTAAATGCTTCATTGGCAAGCTTTTAAACTAGTCAAGGGGGGAGGCACTGAAAAGCAGCAGGAAAATCCCAGCCTCTCCCTACAAAACAGGGTACTAAATGAGAAAAAGACCAAGGTAGAAAGGTCAGTGGGGGATGCTGCAACAGAAGGTAAAGCCATCAAAAAATGGAAAGCAATGAGTACCAATGCCCGTAGTCTGAGTAACAAGCTTCCTGAATTAGTGGCCTTGATGGAGGAGGAACATCTGGATATCGTGGCAGTCACAGAAACATGGTTCATACAAAACCATGACTGGGACGTAAACATACCAGGATACACTATCTACAAGAGGGACAGAGAGGGTAAAGAGGAGGAGGAGTAGCTCTTTACATAAGGGAAGGAATCAAAGCAACAGAACAAAAGGGAAAACAGGGAGGAGAAGAAGCACTGTGGGTAAATTTGGAGACCAGCAATGGCACCACAATCCGCACAGGAGTTGTATACAGACCCCCTTCTCTGGGGAGGAAATGGACAAGGAAATGATAGAAAGTATACTTAGTATGGCAGAAAAAGGGGAAATATTGCTGATGGGCAATCTGAATACGCCAGATGTTAGCTGGAGTGCAGTTGCAGCAGCCACTTCGAAGAGTGGGATTATTCTAGATGCCCTACAGGGGGCATGCCTTAGACAACTAGTATTGGAGCCCACTTGAGAGGGAGCAATCTTAGACCTGGTTCTCTCAAATGGAGATGAAGAGGATCACAGATGTAGAAGTTGGTAGTCATCTGAGACTAGCGACCATCGAACAGTATGGTTCTAATAAACACAGCAATAAGTCAAGCCATACAAAGGCAAAGGTACTGGACTTTAGGAGGGTTGACTTTGCTAAATGGGTGAGTGCCTAAGGAATGCACTAGCAAATGGGCAGGAAGGAGGGTGGAAGAACAATGGGGAATAATAAAACTGCCATCACAGAGGTAACAAGCCTTTGTGTGAAGCAAATAAACAAAACTAAACGATGTAAGAAACAACTATGGTTCTCAAAGGAAGTGGCAGTGAAGGTTCAACAGAAAAGAAAGCTTAGGAAGTACAAGGAATCACAGAAGGAGCAGGACAGAGAACTGTATCAGTTAAAGCAAAAGAAAGCTGGGAAGGCAGTCAGAACAGCAAAGGCCCAAACCGAGGAAAATATAGCCAACCCAGTTAAGAAGGGGATAAAACCTTTATAGGTACATCAGGGAGCAAAGAAAGACCAAGGGAGGGATAGTGAGGCTTAATAAAGAGGGGGGAAGGTGACTGTGAAAAGGCAGAGATACTAAACAAATATTTTTGCTCAGTATTTACAAAGGAAGAGGGGGAGGTACCTAAAACAAACAGTAGAAACACTCTGGATACAGAAGTTGATACCAGCCCATTTATAGAAGAAAGGGTTCTGAAAGCACTCTTAAAACTGAAGGTGGACAAAGCTATGGGGCCTGATGGGATTCATCCCAGAATTCTAAAAGAACTAAGGGTAGAATTAGTGACACCACTGACTACACTGTTTAACAAACCATGGGAGGATGGGGTGGTACCCGAGGACTGGAGGAGGGCAGATGTGATTCCCCTTCACAAAAGTGGGCGCAAGGCAGAAGCAGGAAACTACAGACCTGTTAGTTTAACCTCAATGGTAGGGAAAATGATGGAATCACTTCTGAAGGAAAGAATTGTCGAGTATCTAGAGGCCAGAGGGCACAGGACCCAAGGCAGCATGGATTCACAGCAGGAAGGTCATGCCAGACAAATCTGATAGATTTCTTTGACTGGGTGACCAAAGTAGTAGATCAGGGAGGGGCTGTGGACATGGCCTACCTAGACTTTAGCAAGGCATTTGACACAGTCCCACACAAAAGATTAATATACAAGTTAGCTAGCCTGGGAGTGGGTCCCAAGATGACAGCCTGGGTAAAGAATTGGCTGGAGAATAGGACACAGAGAGTAATAGTAAATGGAGTCCACTCTGAAGAAAGGGGGGTTACTAGTGGGGTACAGCAGGGTTCAGTATTATGACCGGTCCTCTTCAATGTCTTTATAAGTGACATTGCAGAGGGACTAGAAGGAAAAGTATGTCTCTTTGCAGATGACACAAAGATCTGCAACAGAGTTGATGCACAAGGTGGGGTGGAAAGGATGAAAAGGGACTTGGCAAGGTTAGAGGAATGGTCAAATGTATGGCAGCTTAGATTCAATGCTAAGAAGTGCAAGGTAATGCACCTGGGAAACAAAACCCAGGGAAGAGTACACAATGGGGGTGAGATACTAACAACAACAAAATGGAAATGGACCTGGGGTAATCATATCAGATGACCTAAAGGTGGGCAAGCAATGTGAGAGGGCAGCAAGGAGGGCTTGGGGATACTGGGATGCATAGGAGAGGCATCACCAGTAGAAAACAGGAAGTTGTTATCTCTCTGTACAGACAGCTGGTCAGACCCCATCTGAGTACTGCGTGCAGTTCTGGAGACCCAGTCTTTGCAAAGGCGTAGACAGGATGGAAGCTGTCCAGAGGAGGGCACCTAAAATGGTGCAGGGTCTGCACGGAAGACATATGAAGAGAGACTTAAAGAGCTTAATATGTATAGCCTCGAGGAAAGGAGGAGAGGGGGACATGATAGAAACTTTCAAGTACCTCAAGGGAATTAACAAAGTCCAAGAGGGTAGCATCTTTCAAAAAAGGTGTGCAAGAACAAGGGGCACAATTTGAAGATAGAGGGAGCGGCTCAGAGGTAATTTAAAGGATATTTTTTCACAGAGAGGTTGTGGATGAATGGAGCGGCCTTCCGGAGGAGGTCGTGAGTCAAAACAGTGGTGGAATTCAAGCATGCATGGGACAGTCATAAGGCAATTCTAGGGGGTGGTGGTAGGAAGAAGTAGGCTGCTGGTTAACTAGGATCTGCAGCTTATCCAGTAGGCAGGGAAATGGGCAGACTGAGTGGGCCAAGCGGTCCTTATCTGCCATCAAATTCTATGTTTCTATGTAAACAGAGTGTGGTAATTGACAGAACAAAGCACCCCCCATTACCCTCCCCTTCCCCACCCTCATAGTGCCTTCCCTCCTCCCAATGGAGTGTGCCAGTCTACCCAATATTATGAACTAGGAAGGTATTAAATCCAGAAGATTAGTGCGAAACAGGGAGCCAGGGAGACCTCAGAAGAAATTAGTTCAGGTATAAGGCATAAAGCTTACCCCATTTCTTATTAAAAAGATGCATTCTGTGACGATTGCTGGCAATCAGGCACACCGTCTGGAGACAAAAGGAGAGCTCATGCAACCATTCATGATATGAAAGAGATGATTGGTCCAGCCAATGTTTAAGGACTAATTTTTTAACCACCATGGAAATAAGTGCCATGTGGTATCTCCTCTCCTTAACCACCATCTGGTTATAATCCCTTTTAATGCATATTTCCAGGGTGAATAGACCTTCTAAGGCCAGAAGTGGGTCAGCCTGATTTTCAGTTGAGTCCCATAGGGGTGAGACTTTCTCACATGACCACAAAATATGTAAAATTGTTCCTTCTTCTTTGCCACACCTAGAGCAAACAGACAAAGAGAGACAACCCATCTTGGCCAGTTTGACATGAGTATAATACATGTTGTTTAGAATGTGGTATTGAGTGAGTCTCAGCCTATCCTGAGTAATGTAATAATACAGATCTTTCCAAATGCTTGTCCAATTGAGTGTGGCATCTAGTACCAGGACCTCCCAGACCCTGGAGCCCGCGGGGTGGGGTGGGGTAGTGTGAGGCAAGGAGAAGTGAGTATAACAGGGAAGTCCCATGGGGTGTTTAGACTGGAAGCTCCTGGATTGGGACCAAAGTGTTGCAATAGCAAATGTCTTAACTGAAAGATTTTAAAAATATAAGGTTGTCCCAGGTGAAATTTTGTCAGGATCTTGGGAGAAGAAAGAAGAGAATCCTGAGAATAAAAGTCCTATACACTGGCCCCACATAACTGGGGAAGCCAATTGGGGGAAAGAATGCTATCTCCAATCTTAATGTTGGGATTAGACAGAATAGGCTGAGGAGTCTTTGGAAGGAGAAAGTTTTAGAGGTGCATATCTGTGAAAAGACTTTGACAGATGTGCCAATACTGAATCTTGGAGAGGCATAAAGATGGTATAAGTAGAAAGAGTAAAGGTATGAAATAGATGAGACTCTATTTGCAGCCAGGGAAGGGTATAGTCCCCTTCTGTAAGAGTTTGAGGAGTGGCGAGCCACTTACCACATTTATAGATGTGCCTTGTTTTTAAGCTCCAGCAAAATTGCACCCTTCCTAGCCTTATTAACACATTAGCTGCCAAAAAGAATGGGAGAACATTACACTAAGATCCTCTGGCTGCCAGCTTCTCCAGGTCTCCAGTGTAAGGACTTCCCTAGGGCTCTGGTCCTACGCTGCCTTCATCCCTCCGATCTGGAATGGTCTCCCTAGCAGTCTCCAGGAATGTACCTCCCTTGGGGGCTTCAAGAAGGGTCTTAACACCCATATGTTGGAACTAAGCCTCTGCACCTGCTACCGCTGAGAGTCAGACGACTCCCTATTGCCATTCTAACCTCACTGGGACATCAATCTGACTGTGACTGTCTCGTGTATAGTAGTAGTACTTCTCCTGTTGATGTTGATTGTAATTAACCTGTCGCTGTATCCTTGACTGGGTCAGTATGTCTATATTGACTGTTAATTGAGAAATGACATGTATGTATTTTGTTATGTTTATAAATGTATGTAATGAATTCTGAGTCGCCCCTGAAAAAGGGACTGTTTCGGTCTCAGTGGGCCTAACCGGTCACCAAAATTTAAATAAATAAAATAATAAATATACCAAATCATGAACTGATGCATTTCTAAAAATTGTGGGGTTTTCCACGTTGTGTTTGTCACCTGATCACTCCAACAAGCCCTTATGTGGACCACCCCCCAGCCCCATTACCTGACTTCCATGCGACTTAACTTCTCCGCTGACATCCTTCCACTCGACCTGACCAGAGGAGCCCAGTAACTGATGTAGGGCCTGTGAGGGACCACTGCAGCACTGCACCATGGTCAGAGGGTTTTAGCCCTATTTTCTCCCTTGGGACCAACGTTCCTGCAATGATGTTATGGTCCACCTCTGCAGAGACACCCCCCAGGTGTCCAGGTGTTGGGTCCCCTTCCCTTGCTGTTTCACAGTGGTACAACCTAGATTCCTGTAGGTGGCAGTGAAGCTGCAGGACCGATGTTTCGCCCTACCTGAAGGAGGAGAGCTGTCCTATGGATGCTCAGTCCTCCCTGCCTCGGCCAGCCCCCGAGCATCCCAGGTCCATTCCCGAACCCGAGTCACCGGTGCAGCAGGCAATGAGTCAGTCAATGTCTCAGCTCGTCACATGACTGGTCTGGCTAACTGTGTTTTTTTTAATATCCCAGTCTCTTACTGCACTTACTACCAGGGAAAAGCAGAACTTGTTCTAAAAATAAAAAAAAATGCCCCCTCACCCCCAAGGACCCATCCATTTGTTGAATTTAGAAACAAAATAAACATCACAAGTGAAAAAAAATAGTTTGGGAGGTTTGTCATGTCAATATTTTTGTTGAGCTTTTGCTGGCCAGGAGATGAGGTCTAGACAACACAGCCTATTGTCAGTCTTGTCCTGGGGGTCCCGGGGTTACAGAGGAAAACCAACCAAAACTGAAACAAATTAAGCTTTCAGAGGTATTTTTCAGTGAATGGGAAATTTGGCCAGGACACCGGGAAAATTCCTCTACTCTTCAAGGATGTGCCATGGGATCTTTAGTGTCCACCTGAGCAACCAACAGAAAATGAAGATGGGACCTTGGTTTTTAACATCTCATCTGAAGGTCGTCACACCCTGACAGTACAGCATCCCTTACGACTGCACTCAGGTGCCAGCATTTATGGTATGAGCTGAACCCCAGTGTGGAACTAGAACCAATGACCTTCTGGCCCACAGATGGACATGCTACCAACTGAGCCACACTAACACCATACTTTGCTAATGTATGTAAAGGAAAAGATATGAAAATACGAACATTTGAGAGCCTGGGTTGAGAGCTATTTTGGGTTTTTTAGTTAGAACCAGGAAAGGTTTACTACTCTCTCTGCTTGAAAATAGCAAGACCTGGACATCGGCTGGGGATGGCAACATGTGCTGCATGCAATTGATGGTGGGTACCGGTTACTGTTGTGGCAGGTGGCATTTACCACCAGTGGTGTACTGCTCATCAACAGGCCCCACATAGGTCATAACCATACTACAGTCCTACCCGAAAACTACTGCGCTCCAGCGAGTAGCTCTGTGCTCTGTTTCACTCTGTGTGACCTGCTAAGGATGACTAGAATCTTTTAGAACCTCTAGGTATAAAATACCTTGCCCACCCACAGGTTCCAAAATGTAGAACCAATAAGAGCCAGCCAGTAGAACAATGGAATCAGGTTGCAATGCCTCATGGTGACCAGACCTTGCATTTAAGCCCTCGGCAGTGTTGTAAATATGGGGGGCAGGGCTCAGCCTCCATAGCTCTGAAGTGAGCCCCTGCAGCTCTTGCATTGCTGCCATTAACTTACAGCGGGGAGATGTGGCACTCTTAAATACATTAAACCCATTAGCCCCAGTAGCACTTGCATTGCAGCCATTAACTTATAGTGGGGAGATGTGGCACGGTTAAATACATTAACCCTGTGAGCCCCTGCAGCTCTTGCATTGCTGCCATTAACTTACAGTGGGGAGATGTGGCACTGTTAAATACATTAACCCCGTGAGCCCCTGCAGCCCTTGCATTGCTGCCATTAACTTACAGTGGGGAGATGTGGCATTGCTAAATACATTAAACCCGTGAGCCCCTGCAGCTCTTGCATTGCTGCCATTAACTTACAGTGGGGAGATGTGGCATTGCTAAATACATTAAACCCGTGAGCCCCAGTAGCTCTTGTATTGCTGCCATTAACTTACAGTGGGGAGATGTGGCACTGTTACATACATTAACCCCGTGAGCCCCAGTAGCTCTTGCATTGCTGCCATTAACTTACAGTGGGGAGATGTGGCACTGTTAGATACATTAACCCCGTGATCCCCAGCAGCTCTTGCATTGCTGCCATTAACTTACAGTGGGGAGATGTGGCACTGTTAAATACATTAACCCCGTAATCCCCTTTAGCTCTTGTATTGCTGCCATTAACGTATAGTGGGGAGATGTGGCACTGTTAAATACAGTAACCCCATGAGTCCCTGTAGCTCTTGCATTGCTGCCATTAACTTACAGTGGGGAGATGTGGCACTGTTAAATACATTAACCCCGTGATCCCCTTTAGCTCTTGTATAGCTGCCATTAACTTACAGTGGGAAGATGTGGCACTGTTAAATACACTAACCCCCTGGGCATGAACTCCTGTAGCTCTTGCATTGCTGTCATTATCCTACAGCGGGGTGACGTGGCACTGTTAAATACATTAACCCCGTGATCCCCTGCAGCTCTTGCATTGCTGCCATTATCCTACAGTGGAGTGATGTGCACTGTTAAATACTTTAACCCCATGAGCTGCTGTAGCTCTTGCATTGCTGCCATTAACTTACAGTGGGGAGATGCGGCACTGTTAAATACATTAACCTCATGAGTCCCCATAGCTTTCAAAGCTCATGAAGTATAAGTCCAACACTGGCCCTCAGAGTCCCACAATAGGGCTGTCTCGGGGTCAGGCACCATGCGAAGGTGAGGCACTTGTCTCCAAAAGAGAGAGAGAGGGTACTCTACATTTGTATCCCCCTGCCAGGTGACCACTGGGTTTCACTGGCATTGGCAGTGAAGGATATCTGATTCTCAACCTCCCAGCTAACAGTTGGCCAGTCAGGTGTTACTACTGTTATAGGAAGATGTTTTCATATTCATACTCACCAGAATGAAGACGAGCACAAGCTACTCTGCTATGGGACATTATTGATGTGTTCTAAGCACTCTAAAGCTCCACTAAGTCTTGTCAACAACTTTTTTGTCAACAGACTTTACATCGACACTAATTTGCAGATGGTGATCACATCACCTGGCAAAGTGTCGACCGACTGCCACAGCGCGAGGCTCATTTACTGTTTGTGGGGGGGCTCCCCCCCCGCATGCCCCCCCGAATTACAGATTACCAACACTGGGGGGGGGGGATTATGGGGGAGAGCGTCCAACACCGGGAGTGGCTGTATCTGTACAGCGATCCGACAACCTTTTCAACACTGGATGTCGAATGGGTGGTGTCTCTGTGTTGGTTTCGCTCTGCTAGTGTCAATGTGACAACGGCACACGGCACTCGACTTGGATGTTGCTATTACTTGGGGTTCTGTGGGATAGGTAGGGGCTAGAAGCTGTGTTGCGTGGGGGAGATTCTGTCTTGAATGGGGGAACAATGACCTAAATGACTTGTGCCAGAGTGGGGGGAAAAGGATTCACCCATATTAGCGTGACAGTTATTTTGTCGACACCGATATGGAAGCAAGCAATATGCTGCCTGACATGTCTGTGCCAGGCACTGTGGCTCCTGGAACAGAGAGTGCCAAAGCCCCACCCCAGGAAATACTCATGTTTTGGGGGAACTTTGCCCCCCCATGCACCCCCTCAACCTAATATAACCTCCCCTGGGATGGCATGCTCCAGAGGGGGCAGAAATTGTGTTGGCACAAAGCGCAGCATGACCAAGGGGTGATCTAAAATTAAGATCGGCCCTGTCATTATCACCTTATTGCAGCACCCTAATTGCAGTGACAAAAAGTGGAAGAACAGGAAGAGGAAGGAAGTGCTGTTAGAACTTTTCTACTCTACTGGGACTTAAAAACGAGAACTCTACTACTGGGACCTTCAATTTAGGGAAAAACAAACAAACAAAAAACAAGAGTGAGTGTGTTTGTCTGAATTGGACAAAGAGAACTGTCATCTGTGCAGTTAGCTAGGTGAAGAAGGGAACTGTGAATTAGGGGAAGTGGCTTAGGCAGCAGGAAGCCAGGTGTTTGGATTTAAAATTGCCTTAAATAGCTTTTGTCAGAGAACAGCAAGGGGAAGGAGGTGCTATTAGAACTTTACTACTCTACTGGGACTATATAGCTCTCCCTCCTACCCTTAGACAGTTCTACTTTTATAGGTCCAGGATTTGACTAACAACAGGAACTTCCATTCGGGAGCAGGAAGGGAGTGATCACAGAGGCACAAAAGACTCATCATCCTAGAAGGAAAATAGTAGCTCTCCACCCCCCAGCTGCTGGAGGTCTGACTGTGAACAAGTAAGAAGGAGACTATGGAGGCATACAGGAACTTCCTTCCCAGAAGAGGAAAAATAGGAACTTCAAGGGCACGGAGGCAGCAGGAAAGTAGGGAGAAAAATAAAATAAAATAAAAAACAAAAAATAAATAAACAGAGAGAAAAGAGTAAGCATACAAAACAACACTTATGGGGCCACAAATAAGACATGATGGGGGTGGTGCAGTGCAGTGGCTGTGGAGTGGCAGTCTCCTGGGAGATGCTCTAGAGGATACGGTATTGTCCCATCTGCAGGTACCTCTCTGGGCCAAGGAAGGAGCTTGCTCGTCTCCAGGCTGAGTTGGCCAGGATTTGGGTGATCTCCTCCCCTACACAGGGACCACCAGGGCCACTGCCACTGCCTCAGAGGTTGCCAAGAAAGAGGAGTGGTTGGACCACAGTGGGCTTTGGGAGGGTGAGGGTGGTGGAACAGAGGCGCATCCCTCCAGTTGTACCTCTCCAGAATTTGTACGCCATTCTGGCAGCGTGTGGTTCCTCTATGGAGGCAACCACAGTGGAGACCAAGGAGGATATTGAGAACCTCCACAAAGGAGACCCATAGGAGGGTGGCATGGGATCCCACAGGGGAAGGAAAGAACAACTGAGTGGGGACTCCATTGTTAGGAGGGTAGAACTGGGGGAGTGGGGGGAGATAGAGGTAAGGTGCCTGCCTGTCGCCATGGCTTGGAGGGACAGGGAGCAAAACCTCAGGAAAACAGGAGTAGCTGCATGGGGGAGGGAGCTGGATGCCATTGTCCACCTAGGGACAAATGACCTGGCTGGGAAAGGGATCAGAGCAGTGCAGGAGGAGTTTGTGGAGTTGGGGGGGGACTTTAGACAAGTAGCACACATGGTAACCTTCTCAGGGGTGCTGCCTGTCTATGGCATGGGTGCAGCTAGGGTGCTCTGCGCTATGGTATTCAATCAATGGTTGAAAAACTGGTGCAGAGCTCAGGGTCTTGCCTTCACTGGGGACTGGGGGTCCACCTGGAGGGATGCAGGCCTATACTGTCGCAATGGTCTGCATCTGTCCAGGAGGGGAACCAGAATCCTAGGTGATAGGTTTAAATGCTTCATTGGCAAGCACTTAAACTAGCCAAGCAGGTAGGCACTGAAAAGGAGCAGGGAAATCCTAGCCTCCCAAAAAAATCAGGGTAGGTAGTGAGGTAAACACCAAGATAGAGAAATCGATAGGGAGAAGGGCGGGGGTAAATGGAGAAAAAGGCAAAGGCAGTAAGGACAGGGATGGGTCAAAAAGGGGCAAGGCCATCAAAAAATGGAGGGTAATGAGTACCAATGCCCATAGTCTAGGTAACAAGCTCCCTGAACTGGTGGCCTTGATGGAAGAGGGACACCTGGATATTGTGGGAGTCACAGAAACATGGTACATAGAGAACCATGACTGGAATGTCAGCATACCAGGGTACACAATCTACAGGAGGGACAGGGAGGGTAGAAGAGGAGGAGGAGTAGCTCTCTACGTAAAAGAAGGGATCAAAGCAATGGAACTAAAGGATAAACAGGGAGGAGAGTAGGCATTGTGGATTAGAATGGAGACTGGAAATGGTACCACAGTCCGCATGGGGGTTGTATACAGACCCCCATCTCAGGGGGAGGAAATAAACAATGAAATGGTAGAAGGCACTCTTAGGATTGCAGAAAAAGGGGAGATATTTTTGATGGGGTACCTGAAAATGCCAGATGTTAACTAGAGTACCTTTGCTGTAGCCACATCCAAGAGCAGGGTCATTCTCGATGCCATACAGGGGGCATGCCTCAGACAGCTAGTGTTGGAACCCACTTTGGAGGAACAATCTTAGACCTGGTACTCTCCAACGGGGACGGAGAGAGCGTCTCAGATCTGGAAGTGGGTAGCCATCTGGGAACAAGTGAACACCAAACATTGTTGTTCACGATAAACACAGCTGCAGAGTCAAACCATACAAAAGTGAGGATACTGGACTTTAGGAGGGCTGACTTTGTCAAAATGGGAGAGTGCCTCAGAAATGCACTAGCAAACAAACAAGGAGGAGGGGTGGAGCAACAATAAGGAACCAGCAAAACTGCCATCACAGAGGCAACAAGCCTTTGTGTGAAGCAAATAAGCAAATCAAAATGAGACAAAAAAACACTATGGTTCTCAGAAGAGGTGGTGGGAAGGGTTAGGGAGAAAAAGATAGCATTCAGGAAGTATAAGGAAACACAGAAGAAGCTGGACAGAGAACTGTACCAGTTAAAGCAGAAGGAAGCGGGGAAGGCAATCAGAATAGCAAAAGCACAAACCGAGGAAAAGATAGCCAACTCAGTTAAGAAAGGAGACAAAACCTTTTATAGATACATTAGGGAGCAAAGAAAGAGCAAGGGAGGGATAGGGAGGCTTAATAATGGGGAGGGTGGGTGGACAGAGGGTGACAGTGAAAAGCAGGGATACTGAATGAATACTGCTGCCCAGTATTCACAAAAGAAGAGGAGGGGGAGGTACCTAATCCAATCAATAGAAGCACTCATGATAGGGGGGTTGATATTAGTCCTTTCACAGAAGAAAGGGTTCTGAAAGAACTCCTAAAACTGAAGGTGGACAAAGCAACGGGGCCTGATGGGATTCACCCCAGAATTCTAAAGGAATTAAGGGGAGAACTAGTGACACCACTGACTACCCTTTTTAACAAATCACAGGAGGATGGTGTGGTACATAAGGACTGGAGGAGGCAGATGTGATTCCATTTCACAAAAGTGGGAGCAAAGCAGAGGCAGGAAACTACATACCTGTTAGCTTGACCTCAGTGGTAGGGAAAATTTATTTATTTACTTATTTTTTGTTGACCGGATAAGTGCACTAGATATTCCTGTCTATTTTCAGGCATGACCCAGGGAAGGGGATACAGATGAATGCCAACTGACCTTGAACCAGATGAAGTTGGTGGTGGTATTTATTTTTTGTGAATGGAGGAAATTTGGCCATTGCACTTGGGAAATTCCGTTACTCTCCTGTAGGTGATTGGGCTATCAGACTAGGTGATGGCCACTTTGGGAGAGACCCCAGAGAAGGAGGATGTTTGCTTGGTGGGGGAAAAGGCCTCTCCTCTCACCACTCTACAGGCTGAGGCTGTCCAGGTGGACAGTCTGGAAGCCGGCTTAGAGGAGGTATTTCATGAAGCTTTCAATTCTACGGATGAGTTGGATACAAATGGCGAGTACCACGATTTAAATGGAACAGGAGCCACTAATGGTATGGATACTTTAAAAGCTAAAACACAAGCGGAGTTTCATTCAGCTCAGACAAAAAAATCTCACCAGGAATCGATCCCCCAGCCCTGTGATTTAACAGCTGCTGCATCTGACAGGCCGGTGGAGAAGCCTGACAGCAAAGTTAGTGACGCAGTACAACAGGAACGCTATCCACGGGAGGGTGAGTTAACTCGTATTGTTGAAACGAAAGTGCCTGCTGCTAAAAGTACTGAGGCTGGCAGATCAATCACTAGCAAAAGCGAGTGCCCAAAGCCTATCGCTGCTTCTAAAGGAGCTCCTTTACAAGAAAATGGTTCCAAAATCCCTATTGTACATAGTGAAAGTGACACTGCTCTGCTGACAAACGTACAGCGTTCATCTTTCAGCCAAAAGAACTGCTTATCCAAAGAATCAGAATTCGTGTTCAAATTGCCAGTTCCTCGAGGAAAAGTCACAGAAACAGCAAATCCTGTAAGTTACCAAAAAGACAGAAAACCACAAGTGGGAGTCACCGAGTTCAGTTTTGTGCACTCCTCCAATAACACTAACACTCAATTGAAGGAGGAGGTATTAGGAGCAGATAAAGATGTGCTCCCTATAACAAGACATAACAAAAGGTCAGCACAGACTATCTAATTCAAGGGGGAAGGAGTCTGCAAATGCTGAAAGTCACGATGAAACTTGGACGCCACAAAAAGCGCTCCTAGAGGCAGGCTGGGAGAAGACAGCCACAGGTTCTTGTTGGCCTGACCCACTGTGGGACTCTACTTTCAATTTACAGGATGCTTCCCCTGATTGGAAGCCAAAAACTTCTATTTTCCAGACGTCTGAAAACAATCAGTTGCTAGATATACCTCTAGAAAATGTTCTTGCACCTAATATGAAGGTGCCTCCTAGCAGTACAAATGAGATGTTTCCTTTACAGATTAATGTAAACTCTCTTACACAGGATGGTGATAGAATTAGTAGCAAAGGTTCTTCCACTACACCTAAAAAACCTCTAATGTCTGATCTATTTTCCCAATCTAAAAGAGAAGCTGCTCCTAGGTGAAATGCTGTACGCATTCGCTATAAAAGGGGGATTAGCCGAACGTCCTGACAGCTATTATGTGGGAAAGTGTCTAATAAAAGATTCACTGCATTTCTCCCCCAGGGATGTGTTTGCTTTTATAAATATCTCGGGGGAGGATCATTTTGATATAAGTTTCAGGACATCCTATGTGTTGCATTTATTTGGGGAACGATATGGGCAAGTAAAGTTTTCCCCCACGTGGACCCTCTTTTTAGTGACTCGTTTGACAAAATCATTGATTAAAAACATTACTATAATGTTTAGGAATGAAGGAGTCCATGTGGAGGTCATAACATACTGGCTATCTCAGAAATGCGAAGTCCTCAGTGAACCTGAACCCATCCTAGATTCTGAACAATTCTGGACTGGGGGCTGGAAGTATAAAGTCAAACTGAGACAATCTGAGTCAGGGGTAGAACATATCCCGAATGCCTTCCTGCTGGGGAGGGACAGAGGGGTATGTTTTTACAGAGGGCAACCAAGAGCTTGTTATAAATGTGGATCAAAAACCCACCTATCTAGCTTCTGTGATCAACCTAGATGCGATAACTGTGGTGAAGTAAGACACGTGACAATGCAGTGTGCAAATCACACAAAATGTGACCTTTGCGAGGAGTATGGTCATGCATTTAGAGAATGCCCCTGGGCTGCAAAAAACAGGGCCTCCTGCGTTAGGCCAGATTTATTGATTCAGCAGGCCTAGGAAGCTGCTGCAAAACATGCAGAAAAACCCTCTGAGAAGTCCTCCAGTCCCCAGCAACAGGTAGTTAAGGGTATGTCACTGCCTGAGAAGACCCCCCCACCTAAGCTGGAGACGACTGGCACTGTTAGTATAGCAAGTGTACTTGGTCCAAAAGACAGGAAGGATCTAGATGAAAGTCAGGAAGAGGTTGAGCTTTTTGAGCAAGCCTGTTATAGGGATCCAGAGAGCTCTGGCAAGGCACCAGTAGAGGGGACTGTCCGTTCTCCCTTACCCCCTAGAAGATCAAACAGGAATATTAAGGTAAAATCTTCCCCTTCCTCTATGACTATTGAAACCCCGAACTCCTATGCTGCATTATTTACAAATTGGGGTGACTCAGAAATAGAGGTGGGTGACTCAGACTCCCAAAAATCTGTGCAAGAGTCTATAGGGTTGCTGGCTGAGGAATAAATAGAAAAGAAAAAGAAAAGAAGGAAAAAATAAAAGGGTTGATTGCGTTTTCAAATAAACAATGGTGGTACAGAAATGGCGCTCTTTAAACACTCACAGTATATTAAATAATATTAAAAGGCAGTCCGTGTTCCAGTATTTACATGATAATAACATTTGTGGGTTTTTTACAGGAAACATGGATGTTCTCGTTTGATCAGATAGCCTCTTTTAAAAGGGACTGGCCATGGGGACCCTCTTACTGGTCCTTTGGAAGGAATTGTGCAGATGGGGTGAGCATTTTATTCAATTCCTTCCACTTTTCACTCTACAAATTGATTGATCTGATCCCAGGCAGAGTTTTAATTTTAGATGGGAAATGGAATTCCGTAGATTGCAGATTTATAAATACATATAACCCCCAAACTAAGGCACATAGAATTGATTGCATGAAAGCTGTTCAACCATAATTGGTAACCTCATACAAGATTTTTTGGGGTGGAGACTTCAATTGTAGTTTGAGGTCTAAAGAGCAATCCAATAAGAAAATATATTGTGATTCACACTCTCTCGAATCTATTATAAAACTCATAAGTCTTACAAATTGCCTTCAATTTCTGAAATCTGGGCCTGGTTGCACCTTTATAAAAGGAAAATTGTGCTCTACAATTGACTATATGTTCATATCTAGTTCAGTTCCTATTGGTAATTTTCACATAGTTCCGATGGAGTTTTCTGACCACTTACTTTTGCTGTATTCAATTGGAGAACCTACCACTGTACTAAATAACAGAACTAGATGGAAGTTAAATACTTCCATCCTCTCTTATGGTAATGTAGTAAACTCTGTGTTAGCCATTCTAAAAGCTAGGTTGTCAGTTGCTTTTTTGTACGCTGAGTCCACATCAATGGATTTTTTAAATTTAAAAGGTAAATGGGTCAAGAATGAAATAGACATGGGATCAATTATAGTCACATTTCGAATCTCTTTACCCTGAAGCTTCCATTAAGAGAGCTGATATTAGTGATTATTTAGGCTCCCCCAACCCCCTCTTCACAAAAGGAAGCCATGACTTTACTAGAGCCATTTTCCCTTACTGAAATAAATTCAGTTATTCAAAACCTAAAGGACGGTGTCTCACCTGCGTTGGATGGACTACCTAATACATTTTATAAAATATTTAAAACTGAATTAGTGGCTTGTCTACATTTAGTTTATCATTTTTTGCTTGGTAAGGTAATACCTTTGTCCTTTATGGATGGATTAAAGATTCATATTTATAAATCGGGAGATAAAGGAGACAGGTAGCGAGAGGACCTGGGAGTAATTTAAAATTGTTTTGATTAATTTTTGGTTGACCCCCAGGCTGTGAGAGGACCTGTGGGTTAAATCAATAAATTAGGTTTTGTGTTAGGGAGTTGGTTTAGTTTCATTTTAAATTTAGCTGTTTCTTATAATTTGTAGTTGTATCATTTTAGTTGTAGGAAGTTCAAGGGTAGTTTAGGATCGGTGCTGTTTTTTGTAATTTTATTATATTTATTGTTTTATAAATTGAGCAGCTAGATGTGCCTGCTTGCCCCTCCCATCTTGTGCTATTCGGCCTCCGCTCTCCATGCCCTCCGCCCCTTCTCTTCACCCCCCGCCTGCTTATATTTATCATCGTTGTCGGGTGCTGGGGATTGCTCTAAGGGGGGGGAGTCAGGGGGGTGGGAGGTTGTGGACAGCGGAGTGAGTGGGGCCTTCCCATTGGGGTGGTCAGGCCCAGAAAATGCCCTGTGACGAAATGGTATCTAGAACATGGTGACTCTGTTCTGGTTCTCATACCCAAGGGCACCTCCAGTTTGGGAGGGCAAGTGGTTGGGACAACTCGCCAACCTCGTCCAACTCGGGAGTTGTTATGCAATGCCAGATCTGTCTGCAACAAGACTGATCTTATTGCAGATTTTGTTGCAAGGGCAGATCTGGCTTGCATTACTGAGACCTGGTCGGAATGGGAATGCAGCCCCTTTTTTAGAGGCCGCTGTTTCCACCGGGCACTCGGTTATACACCGCCCGAGATTGGATCGCGGGGAGGGGGTGTAGTCTGTTTCAAGACGACTGGGCCTAACTGGTGTACCAGTTGAGGAGGCCAGGTCATTTTAGTGTACTGTGGTAGCTGGTGTAGGGTGCAGGATTTCCCTCATCTATCGTCCACCAGGTGATGAGAAGCTTTTTCTGCAGGAAATAGCAGATTTTGCCACCAACATGGCCTTGAAGTCGCCCAGACTGAGGTTCTGGGCGACTTCAGTGCTTGGGTCGACAACGAATCTTCGCTTTTTGGTCAACATTTCCTCCAGGAGATGACATCTCTGGGCTTTACACAGGTTGTTTCCTCAGCTACACACAAGGGAGGTCACTCTCTTGACTTGGTCTTCCTCGTGGGGATCGAAGCTTCCGATTCAATGGTGGAACCAATCGGTTGGTCCGATCACTAGTCAGTTGGGTTCAATTTTGAGGCCCCCCTGGGTAGGTCGGCCCCTGTGGAGTTGGTCAGGTACCGCCCATTGTGGGACGTGGTCCCTAAAGACCTGATGGCGGTTATTGACCTCTCATCATTGGATGAGTCTTGACCTGTTCATGAGCAGCTGGTAGTGGCCTATAATAGGGCCATATCGGTAGCACTCGATCAGATTGCGCTAGTCCATGTTTGCCCCCTTCCGTGTCATCCTGCCGCCCCTTGGTTTGATGGGGCTCTGAGAGGGTTGCGGAGGACGGAGTGTAGGTTGGAGTGTCGTTGAAGGAAGACCACCACTGATGCTGACCATCTTATTTTGCTAGAGCATTATAAACGCTACCAAACAGCAATTTCCCATAAGAAGGCAGAATTCTTGTCCAGGGAAATCTCTGTCACATGGAATCGACTGGCTCAGCTCTTCAGAACAGTTGACAGACTGTGCAACCCAGCCTGTCAGCAGATCCATTGAGTTTCTACTCAAATTGATTGTGAGGAGATCGCTCGATTCTTTGCGAATAAGGTTGAAGACATCAGGAGGAAGTGCCTCCAACCTCATTCTAAGGATGTTGCAGTTGATCAGTGTCCTGTCGCAGAGCCCGGAGTTTCCTGGAGTGCCTTTGACCTGCCGGATCTCGGAGACACTATGAGGATTGTCCATGAGATGCATCCCACATGTTGTAGTTTAGACCCGGGCCCTACCTCCCTGATTTTGGGTTGTAGCGAGATCATCGGCCCGGTCTTAGCTCGGATTATCCAGTGTTCTTTAGATATGGGAGTGTTTCCCAGCTCTCTGAAGGAGGGGGTGGTGATCCCCCTTCTGAAGAAAGCTTCTTTAGACCTGAACAACCTAACAAACTACAGGCCAATCTCTAACCTCCCTTTCGTGGGGAAGGTTATTGAGAAAGTTGTGGTGGCTCAATTGGATAACCATTTGACCATCCATAGTTTATACGAACCTCTCCAGTCTGGTTTTCGCAAGAGGCATAGTACCGAGACTGCTCTGGTTCGGGTGCTCAATGATCTCCTGATGGCGCGAGATCGGAGAGGCCGTTCTATCTTGGTTCTCCTTGATCTATCATCAGCTTTTGATACTGTGGATCATGGGGCTTTGCTCGAATGCCTGATGTCCATTTGTGGGCTGTCAGGTACAGTCCTCAGATGGTTTTCATCTTTCCTCGAAGGGAGAACGCAGAGAGTGGCCTCGGGTTTGTTTTCATCCGGGGCCTTCTGTCTGCCATGCGGGGTGCCTCAGGGCTTGGTGCTTTCCCCATGTTATTCACAGTATATATGCTACCCCTCGGAGACATTGTAAGATGGTATGAGCTGAGGTTTCACTGCTATGCTGATGATACCCAGCTCTACCTGTCTTTCGCACCTGACCAGGTTAGTGCTATCTCGGTACTGAACAACTGCCTCGCAGACATCCAAAACTGGATGAATTCCAGTGGTTTAAAGTTGAACCCAGGAAAGACTGAGGTTATGGTTGTGGACCCAGGTCGCAGGGTAGAGGGACTGAGGACTGGTCTTCCCTCCGGATTAATCCTGGGGGTGGACCAGATCCTCATCTCTGAACGGGTGCATAACCTGGGAGTGGAGCTTGATGTTGGTCTGACCCTTCGTCATCAGGTGTCTGCAGTCATCAAGCTGGCCTTTTTCCATCTTAGGAACATTGCCAGGAATAGAGACCTTGTTCCACCTAGTGACCTGCAGGTCTTGGTCCATGCCTTTGTGACATCACGCCTTGACTACTGTAACTCCCTTTACCTAGGACTTCCTGGGGTTGACATCCGCCGGTTGCAGCTAGTGCAGAATGTGGCAGCACGTTTGTTGACTGGGGCTTCTAGAAGTTCACATATTACCCCCCGTGCTGCGCGCTCTGCACTGGCTGCTAATACAGTGGTGGATCACCTTTAAAGTGTGTCTTTTGACCTACAAAGCCCTACATGGTCTGGGTCCTGATTACTTGAAAGAGCTCCTGGTGCCTTCCACCCCTCTGCGACAGCTCTGCTCAGCTGACGAGGGGTTGCTGGAGATTCCGAGGGTAAATTTGAAGTCATCTGGTGCCCGTGCATTTGGATTTGCTGCACCTACCCTCTGGAATTCTCTGCTCCATCAGCTCCGGGAGTGCAGGACGGTGGGGAGTTTTAAGCAGGCACTAAAGACCTTCTTATGGGAAAAGGCGTTTCCTACTTTATTCTGATTTTATATTGTTGTATTTGAATATATGTTTGTATTTGATTTTATACTGAATGTAATTGAATATGTTTTTATGTTTGTATTTGCTGTTCAGCGCCTTGAGACTTTGAAAGGTGCTCAACTAAATAAATTGTATTACTATTATTATTATATTAAAAACTGGAGACCCATCACAATCTTAAATTCAGATTATAAGATTTTTACCATGCTATTAAATAATAGAATTAAAGCTTATGCCAAGAATGTGATTGCACCAGGTCAATATTGTGGATTACAAGATAGGCGAATACAGTCAGCTCTTATGATTATAATAGACTCTAGTGAGTATTTATCATTAGAAGGTAGGACTGGGTATTTGATCTCGGCTGATTTAGAAAAAGCATTCAACAGTGTGGATCACACTTATTTATTTATGGTTCTGCAATTCTTTGGGATACCCCTCTCGACAGTTAAAATCATCAAGTGTTCATATACCTCTGCCAGAGTGTACCCTTTTATAAAAGGGGTTTTAACTAAAGGCTTCAGCTTGAAAACTGGGGTTCATCAGGGATGCCCTTTAAGCCCTCTCATATACATATTTTTTCATTGGAACCTCTCATTCGCTCTCTAGCCCTTGTACCTAAGTGGGAAGGGATAAGAGTGCCTAATTTAAAGGTACAGGCAGTTACATGTACAAGTTTATGCAGATGATGTCTGCTTATTTTTTAGTAATTATGAACAAATTAGAGTTTTTTACAAAATTTGACTCATTTGCAAAAGTATCAAATGCCAAGCTGAATATAATTAAAACAAGAGGCCTGATTATAGGTGCAGGTAGTCAGACTGCCAATAACTACAAAAAGATTTCTATCACCTCTGAACCCTTAAATATATTAGGTATCCAATTTGACCCACAAAACCTTCCAGAAGACAATTGGCATCTAGTATTAAAAAAAGCTGAACTTAAAGTGTCCAGATGGAAACAGTACACATTTTCAAAGCAGAAACAAATTCACATTCTTAAACAATTCATACTCCCTTGTTTGCAATATGTAGCTATGCTCTTCCCCCTGCCACCACAATATGAGACCAGATTATATAGCTGTTTTTTCCAGATGCTGTGGGGAAACAGGCTAAATCCAGTTAAGAGATGTTTTACCTATTTGGAGAATAAAAAGGTGGATTAGGAATGATCAATTCAATAGTATTCTTTAATGCCCTTTTCTTTACCCAAACTATTAAAAGAAAGTTTACACAACCTGACAGCAGAGACTGTATTTGGATAGAGATAGTTCTAGGCTGCTATTTAAAGGTGTGGCAAAATTTGGCTCCGAAAATTAACCCACATATTCATATTCCAGCATATTTTCGACCAGCAGCTCAAAAATTGTATAAATAGCAGATTTCTAAACAACAAATTAGCTCCAGCACCTCTAAATCTTTGTATAAAATCATAATGGGCCAAATGCACCCAATTGACCCAAGCTTTAAGAATTGCCCTATGGCCCAGAATTCTTATGTTTTGGACCAATTAAATAACCCCAGAATACCGACCTTCATGTGGGAAACACAGTGGCTTATAATGTATGGTCATTTAAATGTGAGTGGCACAGCAAAATATAAAGCAAAGGAGGAAAGGAATTGTCCTTACCCAGACTGTATTAACCAAGGAGAAACAATGGAGCATTTCTTTTTATACTGCTCTTATGTTCAGCCATTGTGGGGGTACATAGCAGAAAAATGGAACATGCATTGGTTATTGAATTTGAATTGTGACATGCTAGTGTTAGGTAATTATCCATCCAGTTTACAGTCCTTTAATCATAGCACTTTAGCAGTTTTTTTTTATGTTTACATTTTTATTTATGGCGGGTGAGATGCCAATGGGTGATATATCAAAGAAGAGTGTCCTACTAAGTGTACTGTCAATTAGTAAAACATGAATTCAGAAAGTGTATTTAAAAGATATGCAAATGTTTAATGTTACTAAAGTCAAAAACTGGTGGAAAGGATTTTCACATATCATTAAGTATAAATGAAGCTAATGATTTGGTTGGAAATTAATAATCCTGAAATGTATGTTAACTGGTGTACCTTGCGATTTGTACTGTAAAGATTAATCTATTTTCTTGTGGTTGTACTTTGATTTATGTTTTATTGCCAACAAAATCTCCCCTGCTCTTTTCAAGAAGTGCCATGGGATCTTTAACATCCACCTGAACTACCACCAGAACAGGCAGATGGGACCTCTGTTTACTGTCTCATCCAAAAGACAGCACCTCAGGAGTGCAGCACCCCCCTCATGCTACACTACAGTGTCAGTATTGGGATATTAACCCAAGTGCCTGGTGTGGGGATAGAACCCACAGCCTACTGATCTCCTGGCCTCAGAGGCGAGTGTGCTACCTGCCAAGCCACTGACACAATATGATGAATATGATGAAAATGATGGAATCACTTCTGAAAGAAAGAATTGTTGAGTACCTAGAGACCAACGGGGCACAGGACCCAAGGCAGCATGGATTCACAGTGGGAAGGTCATGTCAGATGAATCTAATAGATTTCTTTGACTGGGTGACCAAAGTAGTAGACCAAGTAGGGGCTGTGGACATGACCTACCCAGACTTTAGCAAGGCATTTGACACAGTCCCACACAAAAGATTAATAAACAAATTAGTGAGCCTAGGAGTGGGTCCCAGGGTGGTAGCCTGGGTAAAAAATTGGCTGGATAACAGGACACAGAGGGTAATAGTAAATGGAGTCCACTATAAAGAAAGGGGGATTACTAGTGGGGTACCGTAGGGTTCAGTACTGGGTCTGGTCCTTTTTAATGTCTTTATAAGTGACATTGCAGAGAGACTGGAAGGAAAAGTATGCCTCTTTGCAGATGACACAAAGATCTGCAACAGGATTGATACACAAGGGGGGGTGGAAAGGATGAGAACAGACTTGGCAAGGTTGGAGGAATGGTCAAAAGTATGGCAGCTTAGATTGAATACAAAGAAGTGCAAAGTAATGCACCTGGGAAACAAAAACCCAGGGGAAGAGTATACAATGGGGGGGAGGTATTAACAACAACAAAAATTGAAAGGGACCTCATGATAGTCATATCAGATGACCTAAAGGTAAACAAGTGTTACACGATGTCTCTGCACCCTAATTGATACCCCAGAGGTACTCCGCAGACAGCTAGCATTTATGTATATGTTATACTAACATATAGGGCTAAGGACATCTACCGTACAAGAGTAGATGTCAGGTTATGTATGCACATGATTGCTATATGCTTGACTTTCTAATATACGCATGTATTTCTTGCTTACAAGATGTTAGGACACTTGTTTCCTTGTAGTGTTATGATACATGAGTCGACATTGCCATCTTCTGATGATTTGTATTATTACTTGGCTATGTAGAAACTGTACTTTCTTTGTTCCCACAAAGTGATGACTATAACAAAATTGTATAATGTTATCTAGGACTGTGGAGCCACCTCTAATTTAACCAATAGGGCTTATCTCTGTAACTAGAAATGTTTCTATCTTACAGTAACCATGGTGACTATCTTAGGTATATATTGTAAGACATTACATCTTTTACCTTGGAGACCCAGAAATTTCTACACTCCTTGATGTATAGGGAACGCATTGCATTGGCTCCCAGTTCCTAATGGTAAGAACTGCTTAGGACAACTGTGATTATCCTTTTGGTAGTAATAAACAAGATTTATTACTCTTATGCAACGTATTTGTGATTCCTTGCATTCCCTTTATTGCCAAGAACCTGAGAGTGAGGGTTAAGACCTCCTGACAATTAACGACCGCATGCAGGCAATATTTGGTGTTTGCCAAGTTTTCACTTGTTGCTACTACTTTCCCTTCCTAACGTGGACAAAAAGTGTGCACACCCGCATCACCTCTCCCTTTTTTCACCCACTTTGTAACTACTTGCAAAGTCTGGTTGCTTACTGGGTGTGGTTGATGCTGACTCACCTCACCCCACGGCAGTTCTGTATTGCAAGCTTATACTGTAAGTGCACAGTAGCCCACCTGTGAGTTAGAGCACCTGTTGTGGATTGATACACAGCACAGCGCCTTTTCACAGTTTGATTTTATGTTCCCTTCCACTAAATGGCCACTGTATCAAATATCTGTGCAGACTTGAGACTCGATGTCTCGAACTTCCTTGCCTCCCATGGAGGATGGGCTGACTTCAGGCTGCACGCAAGTCAGTCTGACAACCCCATGCTGGGGATTTCAATCCAGTACTCAGAGATGAGACAAACAGCCAGAAAGCGTAAAGCTAAAGGGCTGTTGGTCGCGGCTCTCTACGCTGCTTTGGAAGCCTCTGAAGCAAGGTTTCGAACCCTTGATCTGCAAGTCTCATCTCTCAAGCAGGAGATGGGACTGTGGGAAACTAAATGTTTGAAAAGAGAGCAGGATTTGGAGTCTGAGCTCCAGACTCTGCGGAATTAAAAGGATTCACTATTGCATCATTCTGTTCAGGAAAATTAGCAGGAACTTTGTATGTTACATAGATACATAGATACATAGACAGTGTCGGCAGATAAGGGCCTATGGCCCACCCAGTCTGCCCATTTAAGTTTGTAAGTTCAGTTTATGTTTTCCAGGAAGTCTGTTGCCCCTTACCCCTCACCTCCAGAATTCCTTTATGTCTATCCCATGCATTCTTAAATCCCGTGATTGTTTCAGCCCCCACCACTTCCTCTGGCAGGGTGTTCCACTTGTCCACCACCCGTTCTGTGAAGAAATTCTTCCTCACGTTTCCTCTGAATTGTCCTCCCTCCAACTTCATCCCATGCCCTCTAGTCCTGGAACATCTTTTTCGCTTAAAATAGTGCATTCTTGCACCCTGTTCCTCCCTGTAAGATACTTGTATGTCTCTATCATATCCCCTCTCTCCCTCCTCTCCTCCAGGGAGTACATGTTCAGTGCCTTCAACCTGTCCTCATAGGACTTGTGATGCAATCCATGCACCATCTTTGTTGCCCTCCTCTGAACTTCTCTACCCTGTCTATGTCCTTGCGTAGGTAAGGTCTCCAGAACTGCACAGTGTACTCCAGGTGCGGCCTCACTAGTGTCTTGTATAGTGGAATTATGACCTCCCTTTTCCTGCTGGTGATGCCCCTGCCTATGCATCCCAGCATCCTATTTGCTTTACCTGCTGCCTTGTCACACTGTTTCCCTGCCTTGAGGTCATCAGAGATGATAACTCCAAGATCCCTTTCCTGCTTGGTGCATGCTATATCCTCACCCCCCAACTGATATATTGTGCCAGGGTTTTTGTGCCCCATATGCATTATCTTGCACTTCCTTGCATTGAATTTCAACTGCCAAACCCCTGACCATTCTTCAAGTTTCTGCAGGTCCCTTCTCATTCTGTCTACACCCTCTGGTGTGTCTACTCTGTTACAGAGCTTTGTGTCATCAGTGAACAGTGAAATTCTGCCTTCTAGGTCCTGCACAATGTCACTGATGAAGATATTGAATAGTACCGGTCCCAGCACTGATCCCTGTGGTACCCCACTGCTCACTCTTCCCTCTGTGGAGTGACAGCCATTTACCACCACCCTCTGTGTCCTGCTACCCAGCCAGTTACCTACGCACCGCACTACTGTCCTGCCCACACCCATATTCCCCAGTTTGTGCAATAGTCTTCTATGTGGCACAGTGTCAAAGGCCTTGCTGAAGTCCAGATAGGCCATGTCCACTGCCCTCCCCTGATCCACCTCCCTAGTCACCCAGTCAAAAAATTCAATGAGGTTGGTCTGACATGACCTTCCCCTGGTGAAACCATGCTGCCTTGGGTCCTGTAGTCCATTGACAACCAGATGTTCCACCAATCTCTCCTTCAGTAGTGCTTCCATGATCTTCCCCACTACCGAGGTGAGGCTGACTGGTCTGTAGTTCCCCACTTCCTCTTTGTTCCTACTTTTGTATAAGGGGACTACATCTGCTATCCTCCAGTCTTTGGGTACCTCCCCTGTTTCTAGTGATCGGCTAAACAGGATAGCAAGAGGTTCAGCCACCACCTCTCTTAGTTCTTTAAGGACCCTGGGGTGCACCCCATCTGGCCCCATTGCTTTATCAACTCTTTTTACTTCCAGTTCCTTCAGGGCCCTTTCGTATAAAGGGACTTGTGTCCATTCTGCACCATTCTCACCCCTTGTACTCCATTCAGACCCATTACCCTCCTCTTCCTCAGTAAAGACTGAGCAGAAATACCTGTTCAATATGTCAGCTTTACTGTTGTCATCCTCCACGCGGTCCCCATCCTCCCTCTTCAGTCTCACTATCCCTCCCTTTGTCTTTCTTTTTTCACTTATGTACCTGTAAAGGTTTTGTCCCCTCTACCCACTGATTTTGCAATGTGTTCTTCTGTCTGAGCTTTGGCTTCCCTTACTGACCTCCCTGCCTCCCTTTGCTTCTCCTGGTACTTCTCCCTATCCCTTCTGCCTGTGTCTTTTGTATTGCCTGAATGCAATCTTTTTGCTTTCACTTTCTTTGCTACCTCTTTGAAAACCATAATGGTCTCCTCTTCCTTTTCCTCTTGATAACCTGCTTAATGCATAATTCTGTTGCTCTTATAATCCCCATTTTAAACACTTCCCACTGTTCCTCAACCCCTGATTCCTGCCCCATTCCCCTTAATGCCTCTTTCAAGTATCTCCCCATTTTCTCAAAGTTTGCCCACCTAAAATCCAGGATACATGTTTTTGTGTGGTTTGGTTCTGCTCTTTCTGTGATTTCAAACCCCAGTTGAAGCAGGAATGTGAAAGTTTGAGACAGGATAAGAGGCAGGCATTGCAAATGAATGGTATATTAAGTAGAACTAATGACCAGATCTGTGATGAGTTGGGAGAGCTCCAGGATGAGATAAATCAGGTACGTAATGATTTAGGTGCAGCTACTAGGGACAATCGCGAATTGAGCGCCACGTATAGAGTGTTACAGAAGCAGTTACAGGATGATGTGGATCAGAATGTTGCAAAGGTTAGTCATGATGAATATTAATGTAAAATGGTGAAACTGCACCATCTGCAAGAGATACTGGCTGGTCACAGCAAGGCAATGGGTGGCGTAGCCCCCATCCTGACGACATCATCTGAAGAAGAGTAGTCAGATGATGACATTTCTCAGTACAATGCCCAGTCATGCCCCTACTATGGCCCAGCAACCCCACCCCACCATCCACAACATGGCTGACCCCCGTCACAGGACCCCACGTCCCTATGTCATCAATGGAGTGATGATCATCATTGGCGAGGCCAACATGCGACCCCCATTATGGGGGGGAGAGCAGGCCCAGGTGTAGTCCCAACGGCACCACCGATCACCGTTATTTCTGTGGATGACAGGGAAGAGATAGAACAAATGATTGATAATGCCTTAGGCACTGTGACCCTTCCCAAGAGAAGCAAATGGACTCTCTGAATGCAGATTAAACAGCTGTTACAGGAGACTGCGACTCGGGAAGGAATGGTCCGGACTGTGTTTGAAGCCGCAGCTCAGGCAGCCCTGCAGGGTGCCTAAGACAATCTACCTCCAAACGATCGTCCCAACAATCCCCTGCAAATGGCCCACTCTGGTCAGCAAATAGCTGACAGCATTGGTTGGATGAGCCCGTCCGACAACCTCAGTTGCCACTTGAAAAAGGTGCATTCCAAATGTGAAATGCATAGTCTCGCTGCAGACTACCAGGTCCAGATCCTTTGCCAGACCATTGATCCTGGCCTGTGGGTGAAACTCCTCTATGCTATCCAACAGCATAGCCACACCACCTTTGATGAAGTCGCAGCTGAGCTCATTACTGCACATAACCCAGGTGTGGTAGGAGTGATGCTCGCATACCCTGTGAAACAGAATGCCAAGGAGAGTCCAGTGACCTACCACCAGAGACTCTGGATGGCCTACTAAGCAGGAAAGAATCTTGTAGGAGAAGCCGTGGATGCGGACCTTATTGAGTATAAGACATGATCCCTGCAGAGCAAGAAAAGGTAGAGTCAACCACTTATCCCACCACGGAGAAGTTTGCTGACATTCTTCGGAAAATGAAGAGAGTGTATCAACTCTACATCTGTGATTCAAGCTCCAGCCCCAAGAAGGTAGTGGCTGTGGAACCCACCCCGGAGGCCACAACGCACTACATGGTGGAGGGGCAGGCCCAAGAGAAACAGCCCCTTCCCACAGATAACCAACAACCCCAGCAGACCCAACAACAATCCTGGGGTGGGAACCGGAACTACCACAAAAACAAGAAACACCAGAAAAATAATAAGGATAAACAACAGAGACCAGGCCCTTTGTATAGGGAAATAGCTGATGAGAACCGAAGCCTCTGAGACCTTCTCGAGCAAGTGCGCTCCATAGCTGACACTGTTCCAGTTCGGCCCTTGCTACAATACAACCAGGAGGGCAGGCCTCAACAGGTTGTGGGGATACCGGAAATCCAGGCTCTCAGACCCCTACAGGTCTGAACCAGAAGTGGCTCCCTATATAGCATCAGTATAGCATGGTGAAACGGTTCACAGGAACCAGGCCCAAATGCTCTTTCAAGAGCTTCCCCATGCCTACACTAGTACAGATTGACAATTACAGGCCCCAGTCTGTATTGTAAACAAGCTAGTCTTGGATACAAACAGAAGGCCCTGCACAGAGGCCGAGGTCGGGGGCTGCCTACTTATAGTATTGCTGGATACAGGTGTGGCAATGTCTGTATTGCATGATGACAACCCAGCCACATCACCTTTGACCACTGGATGGAAGACCAATATGTCTGGCATAGATGGAACTAGGCTTCCTGCTTACCACTCCCTGGCACTACCCATGGCACTGGGACACCTGAAGGTGCATCATACCTTTCAGCTGATGGTACTGCATGATCACCCTAGTGTTATCGGATTTGACTTCTTGGCACCACACGGCTGTGTGGTAGACCTAGCCAACATGCAGTTGATACAGATTCAGGGACAGTACCACACTGTCATGATTTCTGACTCACATGTGGTTGCAACAATAGCCGCAAATGACAAAGAGTATGATGTCATAGATTTGTTTAAGAACCACAAGCTCTTCCCAAAGCTCCTTCCCATCTTGCAAAGGCATCTGGAGGCATTTGCCACCAACAAGCATGAGTGTGGCAAGATGCATATTGTCATCGAGGTGACAGGTCCAGCCCACGAGAGGCAAAGGCAATACCCCTTTCCATCTGAGGCCTTGCCTTCTCTTAGGGGAAACAACCAAATCACTCCTCAATCAAGGTGTAATCAGGGCATGTGTTTCCACTGCAAATTCCTCAGTGTGGCCTGTAAAAAAAGCCACGGGCACATGGAGACTTACAATTGACTACAGGAAACTAAACCAGGTCACCCCTAGTTGTGCTCCAATGGTGGCATCAGCACCAGACGTGCTACGACTACTGACCCCTGACCAACAATGGTTTAGTGCCCTGGATATTTCCAATGGTTTCTGGTCACTGGCATTGGCCCCCCCCAAAGTCAATAAAAGTTTGTCTTCACCTTTGAAGGTAGGCAGTACACGTGAACCTGCTTACCACAGTGGTTCGATAACAGCCCCTCCTTATTCCATCTGCAAATGATGGATGCTCCTGAGAGTTTCTCTACACCCCAGTGCCTCTTGCAGTATGTGGTCAACCTGTTGTTGGCCATAGCCACACAGGAGCAACATCTGGACCTCTTGGATGAATTGCTGACCCTCATTCAGAGGCAGGCCTCAATTGTAACCCAGCAAAAGCACAACTATGCCAGAAAGAGGTACTCTTTCTTGGTCTGAGGATAACGGACAAAGGCAGAAGCCCTACCTGGAAGAAGATACAGGGATTACAGGATTTGCCACTCCCCACCAGTGTGGCCACTCTTAGAAGATTTCTAGGTATGGTAAATTATTCCAGAGATTTTATTTGTGATTTTGCTCAGAAGGCTGCCCCTCTGTATGAACTACTGAAAAAGGATGTTCCCTGGACTTGGGGCCCCATACATACCCAAGCTGTGATGTCACTGAAGCAGGCCCTGGCCTCAGCTTCAGCTTTGGTCAACCCCAATCCAGCCTTGCCATTCCATCTGGAATCTACCACTTCTGACATTGCAATGTCTGCAGTGTTGGCCCAGAAGGTCCATGGCATCCTACGACCCATTGCATATGCATCACAGCTCTTAACCCCAGTGGAACAGAAGTACAGCCTTTGTGAAAGGAACCTTCTGGCTACCTACTGGGCTGTCAAGCACTTTTTGTATATCATGGGGTATTCCCCTCTGATCATCAGTACAAACCACACCCCTACAACCTTCCTACTCTCAGACAGAGTAAAGGATGGATCAGTCTCTTGTACCAGACTCACGCACTGGTCTCTCCTTTTCCAGGATAGGGACACCAAGGTTCACACAACCAAAATGCCATCCATGCTGGTGCATGGCCTCCTTTTCCAAGGAGAACCACATGACTGTACACTGCAGCCACCTGATCTACCAAATCCAGGCCCTTTTCTTCCTGCTACACCACAATTACTTGAGAACACCTCATTGTGTTGCATTTTTACAGACGGATCAGCCTCCTATTATCAGGGAGAACAGATAGCAGGAATGGGTATATTTGTGATTTACCCCTTTGGTAATACTGTTAAAATTTCCAAACGTTGCATTGTAGCATCATCACAGTGTGCAGAAATGGCAGTGGTGGCCTATGCCCTTGAGTTCATCCAGCATGGAACCGGGGACACCATCATTTTTACAGACTCTAACTGGGTTTGTTGTTCTCTTACAGAATTTCTCCCTTTCTGGCAGAAGAACTCCTTTACCTCTTCTGACAGCACCCCAGTGAAACACAAGGAACTGGTAATATATATTCATTCACTGGCACAGAAATTTGCACACAAACTCTATGTACACAAGGTTAAGGCCCACTCCATACATGACCCCTATCATGCCTTCAGTGACACAGCTGACACCCTTGCTAAGGAAGGGACCCGGAGGGGCATCTGGATGATGGACTATCCAGAAGCCAGAGCAGCTGTGCACATTGCAGCTGGCAGGAAGAAACCTGAACCCTTCTCCCCCTTGGATTTGTCAGAAGCCCATCATACTGACTCTGAACTCAAGGATGTGTTCGGACTCCTGGACAAAGGCACAGAGAAGAATATACCTTCCCATAACCCATATCAAAGGCATGAAGGTAAGGTACACATGTCCCAGGATGACAAGCTCATCTGGTACCAGCCAGATAATACCACCACAAAATTGTGGGTGGTCCCTCATCATCTTAGGCCAAAATATTTGCACCAGGTGCATGACACCCCCACTAGTGGACACCAGGGAGTGGAAAGCACACTCAAAAGGCTCAAGATGACTGCATGGTGGCCTGGTGTCACCAAGGATGTCAAACAGTACAAAAATAACTGTCTTGTTTGTGCATAAAACAACCCCATCCCTACCAACAGAAACACCAAATTACTACCACAAAGGCATTCAGGCCCTTGGCATGCTTTACAGATTGATTTCATTGGTCCCCTCACCAATATCAGTAGAAATAACAAATACGCCCTTGTGGTAACTGATCTCTTCTCTAAGTGGGTTAAGGCTTTCCCCACCAAGACATGTACTGCAAAATCCACTGCCAAAATCCAGGTGGAACAGATTTTCTCCAGGTGGGGCCTACATCTTAAGGTAGACTGTGACAAAGGAACCAGTTTAACAGGTGAGTTGATGAAAGAAGCCCTTGAACTCCTTGGAGTTCATCAAATGTTCCACAAAACGTACCACCTACAATCATCAGGTCAAGTAGATACATTAGTGAAAGGAGAAAGTCCAGAGGGGGTATTGCTAAGCTCAAAGGAGAAAAGGGGGCATGTGAGGAGGAGGACCCTGTAAAAGCATCTATCCTAAATAGATACTTTTGCTCAGTATTTACTGAGGAGAAGGTAGGGCAGGGCCCACAGCTCAGCACCATGGACACAGGGGGGAGGGAGGTGAGCACTACTCCCTTCACAAAAGAAAGGGTCCTACAAGAGCTCGCTAAGCTCAGGGTGGACAAGGCAATGGGACCTGATGGCATACATCCCAGGGTACTTAAGGAGCTATGGGTGGAACTAGCAGAGCCATTATCAGAACTGTTTAGTGAGTCTCTGAGCACAGGAGAGGTCCCAGAAGACTGGAGAAGGGCTCATGTGATCCCACTCCACAAGAGTGGTAGCAGGGAGGAGGCAGGGAACTACAGACCAGTCAGTCTTACCTCAGTAGTAGGCAAGATTATGGAGGCACTCCTTAAGGAAAGGATGGTGCAACACCTGGAATCCATAGGGGCACAGGATCCAAGACAGCATGGGTTTACAAAAGGAAGGTCCTGTCAAACTAATCTCATAGATTTCTTTGACTGGGTAAGCAGAGTGGTGGACCAAGGGGGAGCAGTTGATGTCACTTACCTTGACTTCAGCAAAGCTTTCAACACTGTTATACATAGAAGACACACCTTCACAAGGACAGTTACCAAACTGAGGCAGTCCAGAGAAGGGCAACCAAAATGGTGCAGGGACTGCATCAGAAGACATATGAGGACAGATTAATGGAGCTCAATATGTATACTCTTGAGCAAAGGAGGGAGAGAGGTGATATGGTCGAAACATTCAAACACCTTAAGGGCATTAACAAGGTGAAAGAGTTTAACATGTTTAAATATAAGAAAAATAGTAGGACAAGAGGACACAGCATGAGACTAGAGGGAGGCCAATTAAGGGGGAATGTGAGGAAATTATTTTTCACAGAAAGGGTGGTGGATGCATGGAATGGCCTACATAAGGAAGTGGTGGCTATGAATACAGTGCAGGGCTTCAAACAGGCATGGGATAGGCATAAGGAAGCAATACAGATGAGTGTGAATAGATGGACCACTGACAGAGCAAAGGCCCGATGGCACATTTATAAGGTAGAAAAAGAAATGGGCAGACTGGATGGGCCTTGTGGTCCTTATCTGCTGTCAAATTCTATGTTTCTATGTTTCTAGAGGGTCAACAGATGGATTAAGCAAATGCTTTCCAAATTTATTGAGGACAATCCCAAGGATTCAGATTCCCCTACTGCCATTACTCTTTATGGCAATTAGGAGCACACCGTCAGCTACCACTCAGTTGACACCCTTTGAGGTGATGACTGGCAGAAGTATGAGATTACCTGAACACCTGTTGTTTGTCCTGCACACTCCCACCTCTAATCGTGTCTCTGTGGATCAATATGTGGAAAAGTTGAGGAAAGACCTAATACGCACTCATTTGTATGTTGCAAACTGTATGGGCAAGGCCCAGCAATAATCCAAAATTCAGTTTGACAAACATGCACAAAAAGTGGATTGGCAAGCTGGAGATCAGGTAATGGTTCTCAGATTTGTGCATCCACCACACTCTTTCTCCAACAAGTGGGAAGGACCCTACCCAATTGTCACCAAGCTCAGTCCAGCAGTCTATCAAATTAGACTCATGCAAAACAACAAATTGACTGACAAATGGTTACATGCAAACCAGATGAAACTGTATAAAGGAGTATAATTACTTTTCCTCACCCCATTGGGTGGAATAGTACTAACCTTGCTAATATTTGATTTTCCTTTTCAGATACACTGACAAGATGGCTATCTTGTTCCATTTTCTCTTCATCTCAGGAGTTATCCCCTGCATCCAAGGCACGGTAAAGCACCTCCTTCCTCACCTTGATCCACCTGCAACTACCCCAGAGGGAGTCTCCATCAATGTCCCTGACAAATTTGATTACTGTCCAAGAAGGTTCAGATGCCTACGTCACTGCCTCAGTTGTTACTCCTGATAAATCTACCCTACAGATTGAGTGGCAAACCAAGTCTCAAGGACAAATACTCCTTGAGGCCAAACTCTTCAAGGGAACTTTCCATGGATGGCCCAATAAAAAATTATCCCCAAATGGTACCTTGTCCTTGCACCAAACCTCTTTCAGACATTCAGATTTATACAATATTACGGCCTTAATTGACCCTTCATATTGTGATATGCTTTCTAAGGATACTGCCATGAAATTTTGTGCCATACACAACATGGCCTCAGCTGCCATGTGTTTATCTGTGTTACCCCCCACTGAGAAACAACTTTTGGAATGTCTAGAACAAAACCCTGGTCCTCATAGTGGTCTCACAGCCACTGCTTTACCTGGCACACGTATTAATTACTTACAATATATGTATATACCTGTTTTGTTTAATTTGACTTACTGGAATATGAAGGAATTTGGTATGTGTCATACTACTAACACATCGTTATTTTATAGTACTTTGTTACTTGATAGTTTAGCAGCTTTTCAGATTCGTAACCAAGACCCTATTGCTGGAGTACATACCACCGAGCATAGAGGCAATTTTAGGAGAAAACCTAGTTCTCAGAATCCTGATATGCAAAGTCATAAACGGAACACACGTGACACATCAGACGTCACTGTTGCCACAGGCACCCTTACTGGTGCTACAATGTCTATCTGGAATAAAGCAGACATTGCTACTATCAAAGCACATTCACAGAGGTTTGAAACTGGTATGATAAATTACATCATACCCCTATTATTGCATGGTGTGGATGGCCTTAGTCAAGAAGAAAGATACACTATATATAATATGCACGACATTGCTAAGGCATTTACAGATTCTAAAGAAAAGATTAATGCCCTTATTGCACAGAACAATAAGGAGGCAGATAAGCAATACATTGCCTGTGAAATATTATGCTCTGCCTATGGGTCATACATTATTACTGCCATCAACAATCTCTTCTGCGATTTGGAATCTGGCAGAATCCCTGATATCATTCATGATAGACGTATCTCTAAATGGTACTGCCCTCACAGCAAATCCCCTAACTGTGTTGTCATGTGTATGTTACAATCATTTCTATTCCTATTTCTACTGCTAGGAATTTGGGATTTGTAACCAGGCATCCTAATACTGGTCCTTGCTTCACATCTAAGAAATGTTCCATTAAGGATACTATGTGTCTTTTATTGCTTCTTTACCATGTTTTGATCCCAATACAGCTATATTTGATAAACTAGCATCCGTACACTCCATTGGACACCTTGATGAAGATATCTACAGAGAATGCCTTGACTTGCCACCTCTTCTGGTTTTTCATCCTCTTCTGGATGCATGGGTCTCACCGCACACAGACGTTTGTGCTAAGAAAGAGTATATTTATTTGTGTGGCTGTGATGTATTTGATGTTATTAAACCTGTATGTGGATATTCCCCAGACAGTATCGACTGGTCCTTCACCATGGACGATGACATCACCACCAATGGCACAGAATACCAGGACTCAACATCTGCTCCAGATGCTTCTCGATTGTACCAGTCTTACCGGAGGGAGGTTCATCGCCTGTCAACACAGATTTCCAACCAGACCTACACTTGCCCAGTACAACTACAAAAATGGAGACTACCTACTGTGAAAATGCAATATAATTCAGATGGTGAATTTTGTGTGGTAACTAATTTTAAGCAGTTTATTTATGGAACTCAGTTATGTGTTATTACTCAACCCAATTTCTGTTTTGTACCTCACCAGTCAACTATTATTGGGCACACAGTTATCACCCCTGTTCCCCTTGTGGAACCAGATATCATTGATGGTGACCCTGATTATCTTCTTACTGTTTCAGAGTATTTACCTTACTTTAATGTACATATTGATCCTCTGACTTTAACACTGAAGTCACTTTTAGACAGGAAAGATACACACCTCATCCACATCAGCAATAATATGACCAAAGCAAATGAAGCACTATTTGACCTTATTAATGATGGTGATTTTAATAGTGCACTTACTAATACTTGGTTAGAAATTACCTTTAAAGGTTTTATCATTATACAAGCATTTTTTATACTTTTCCTTATCATTATGCTTTGCTGCCTCCATTGCACACTCAGCCAACACCGAGAGCAGCTTGAATTCCTTTACAAGGCTCATGCATTGGGTCTGTAAATGACATCTGCTCCCTCTCCACTTTCCTACTTTTGTTTGTGTTTCCCCTTCTGAGGCAACAAGGGGGGGGGAATGTTACATGAGGTCCCTGCACTCTAATTGATACCCCAGATGTATGCCACAGACAGCTAGCATTTATGTCTATGTTATACTAATATATAGGGCTAAGGACATCTACCGTACAAGAGTAGATGTCAGGACATGTATGCACGTGATTGCTATACACTTCACTTTCTAATATACAGATATATTTCTTGCTTACAAGATGTTAGGACACTTGTGTCCTTGTAGTGTTATGATATATGAGTCGGCATTGCCATCTTCTGATGATTTGTATTACTACACGGCTTTGTACAAACTGTACTTTTTTGTTCCCACAAAGTGATGACTATAACAAAATTGTATAATGTTATCTAGGACTGTGGAGCGACCTCTAATTTAGCCAATAGGGCTCATCTCTGTAACTAGAAATGTTTCTATCTTACAGTAACCATGGTAATTATTTTAGGTATATAATGTAAGACATTACATCTTTTACCTCGGGGACCTGGAGATGCGAAGATTCCTCGAGGTACAGGGAACGCAGAGCATTGGCTCCCAGTTCCTATGGTAAGAACTGCTTAGGGCAACTGTGATTTTCCTCTGGCAGTAATAAACAAGTTTATTACTCTTATGTAATGTGTTTGTGATTCCTTGCATTCCCATTATTGCCAAGAACCTGAGAGTGAGGGTTTAGACCTCCTGACACAAGCAATGTGAGAGGGAAGTAAGGAGGGCTGGGGGGATACTGGGATGTATAGGGAGAGGCATCACCAGTAGAAAACAAGAAATTATCTCTCTGTACAAACAGTTGGTGAGACCCCATCTGGAGTACTGTGTCCAGTTCTGGAGACCCCATCTCCACAAGGACATAGACAGGATGGAGGCAGTCCAGAGGAGGGCAACTAAAATGGTGCAGGGTCTGCAACAGAAGCCATACGAGAAGAGGCTAAAGGAGCTTAATACGTATACCCTTGAGGAAAGAAGGGAGGGGGAGATGATAGAAACTTTCAAGTACCTCAAAGGAATCAACAAAGTCCAAGAGGATAGCATCTTTCAGAAAAAGAGATGTGCAAGAATAAGGGGACACAATTTGAAGACAGGGGGGGACAGCTTAGGGGCAATGTGAGGAAGTATTTTTTCACAGAGAGGGTGGTGGATGCATGGATCAGGCTTTCTGAAGAGGTCATGGGATCAAAAACAGTGGGGGAATTCAAGAATGCATGGAACAGACATAAGGCAATTCTGGTGGGGGGTAAGAAGAAGTAGGCTGTTTTAACTAGGATCTGCAGCTTAACCAATAGGTAGAGAAATGGGCAGACTTTGTGGGCCAAGCTGTCCTGATCTGCCATCAAAGTCTATGTTTCTATGTTAAAATTCAGTCACCATTCTAATGGTATACCAGTTGAAAGCATGATTTTGCAAGGGGGCAGTTTAACTGACACTGCACTAGTATTACATTTATTAGAAGGACGACCACCAGGCGGGCTAGTAAAAATTTATTCTGTAGACCTGGGAGGAGGGAGGGGGAGGCTAGTGGGTGTGTTTGGTGGAGGGGTTCCTTTTGGAATGGGGAGACAATGGCCTGAATGACTTATACGAGGGTGGGGGACAGCATGATTTTGTGAGGGGAGGGGGACATTTAACCAGCATTGCAGTTCTCTTCTGTTTGTTATAAGGATGGCTCAACAGACTAGTAAAAGTTAAGTCACTGGACTCAGGGAGAAGACTGTGGGTTACAGGCTGGATGTGAGGTGGGTTTACTATATGACGAGGGTTATAGAGGGAAGGGGGTTTTTTTACTACTAAGAAATTTAAATTTTGGATTTTTGGCAGCTTTATCTGAAATCCCAAATCTTTGCTATTTTTAAAACAGATATCTGAGCAGCCCTAACAGGAATGGTACTGTAGCATAGAAGGGAAACGTCTAGGTGTGTGCATGGTGCTAACAGAGATGGCCACCTAGTGTTTCAGCTCCTGCTCCCTGCTGTTAACTTATACCTCGAAACACTGATAAAGTATAGAGCCTTAAGTACCATCGCTGGTATTCACTGTCTGAAAGTCCACCAAATCAGAATTTCTTACTGGCACTCATCTCCATAGCAGTTTCTGAACATTTTCTGTCAGAATAATAGACCGCCATTGTCCATCATTACAATCTAGTCACCGGGAGGTCGTCACTGACAATACCATGGCAATGACAACTAACACAGTCATAAAAGTGACATGGACATCGTAAAAGAAATGTTTGCTGAGATAAAAATAGAAGTTACAGACATGAAACAAAGCATTGAGGTTCTGAATTGTGAAAATAAGAGAAACACCAGCAAGTTAGATGAAACGGAAAACAGAAAACAGAACAGATATTCTAAATGATGCAATAGCTTTTCTAGAGGGCAAGATTAAAAAACAAGCAAAGCAAATTCAATACTGTACCTCTTACATAAAGTAGACAATTTAGAGAATGGGGGAGAAGGAATAATATCTGGATTGTGGGGGTGCCTGAAAGAGCAGAGGGGGGAGCAATGATTCCCTTCCTACAAAAGAGTCTATCTGAATTATTTAACTATGACTGGCCCTGGCCGTTAAGAGATAGAAAGGGACCACAGGTCTCTCTCAGCAAGGAATCAAAGCAATGACAGACCCAGATCAATAATAGCTTATCTTTTAAGATATTCTTGTAAACCATGCCGGCGACCCGGGTTCGGGAACGAGCCTGGGCCGCCGGGGGTCATCAGGGGGGAGAGAGGGTTGAGCATCCAGAGGACTGCTCTCCTCTCTTGGGGGGAGGGCACACACTGTCCCACTCACTGATTGTCCTCTGGTGGTGACAGGAGGGCAATACGGGTCAGGAGGCATGCTCCAACGTGATTGTGTCGGTGGGGAGGGGGAGGGGAGAAAAACAGGAGGAAAAAAAAAGAGCCTGGCAGGGCTCCATGACAGTCTGCTGCACCATGGGCCGGCCCTGGGGTTCTGGATTGGGTCTCTGGGAAGGAGGTGCCATCTACCTACCCTGCCGTGGGGGCAGTCTGTGGGGGGACATACTGGGGGGATGACTAATTGTGGCATGAGGGGACCTGAGAGAGAGTTCCTCACTCAGGAAGGATTGAAGCACCTGCCAGGGCTGAGGTGGAAAAAATCCATATGGAAAAAAGATATTCTTGTAAGGAGAAAGTTCTCAGGGTTGCCAGGGAGCACAAGCAACTATATAGGCAGGGGGAATGCATATTTTTGTTTCAGGACTTCTCATCTAATATTGTGGAAAAAAGAAAGTATTTTTCTGAGGTAAAGAAACAATTGTAGAAACTGGGGTGGAATTATTATTTCAAATATCCAGCTGGATTAATGGTCACTTCTCCAGGGAACAATGTAAAACTATATGATTCCCCAGATCAGGTTTGGGACCTGATTAACAATTTCTCCGCCAGGCCTTTATCTCAAACTGCCAACAAAGCTTCAAATAGTGTAGCGCAAGCACAGCTAGCTCATGAACAGAGAACACATCAAGCTGTACCTCCCCTCGCTCTCTCCACCTCAAGATGCAACACTTCACTCAACCAAATGTGAGCCCCCCACCCCTGCCTTTTGCAAATGACAGGCGGTATGCTGTTTGAATCTGACAGCATTACCAGGTAGGGACTGGGTTTGGGGAGGAATAGGTTACTCTGCACAAGGGCTAGGTTTGGCTACTCTGCACAGGGGCATCCAAGTAACTCTAAACACAGGAAGCAATAACTGTAATGTCCAATACCAGAAATGGGATTCTAAAGTGTGGCTTTTATTCACATCCAAACAAAACAAACAAAGCATAGATGGACCCCTATGGGGCAACACTTCTGGTAATGCAGATTAAAAAGATCAAGAACACTTCCTCAACACTTCAGCCCTCAGGCTCTGAACCCGCCAGGCACACAGCCCAGACTTGCACGCTGCTTTGGGTACATAGCCTGAACTTGTACACTATTCTGGGTTTTCCCTGGCTCGGCTCCCCTGCCGGCCACTCGGACTTCTTGCATATGTCATGGAAACCTTTTCTGGTGGCTCCCTAAACCAACTAAGAGCACCTCAGCTCTATCAGGGAATTTTCCCTTTAATCCCACATCTGGGTACTTGCCTCAGGCACTGGCCAAGTACATGAGAGAAAGTAAAAGGTGCCACAGAGCAAATCCGTAGAGGTGAATTTGGTTACTACTGATGGGGGGTCTCCCACCTCTCGCCCCCACAATTCATACCCAGCCATTTCTATGGACAGTAAACACCTCATTCTGTAAAGCTTGGCAATGTAGATTAAGGCTAAATGTATGTCACATTTCCTCTACTTGTCTTGCTTTCCCATTGTGCTGGACTTGAACATACTTTTACTTGGCTTAGCTCATTGCTCTAGGCCACCCACTGATTAAGCAGTCCAGTTCCCACTTTACGTCACTCTTTGGTGCTGGACTTGAACCTACTTGAATTAACCAGCAATGTCTATTACACTAGACCTCCTGCAGATTAAGTAGTCCAATCCCCACGTTCCAACAGTTCAGGTGAAAAACATTGGCCCTCTGTCAGATCCAACTCACCCTTTGGTTGCAGGTGCCCCACAGGCAATTCCTCACAGGAATTTCTCTCCCACAGCTTCTGGTGCCGCAGCACAATTTGAAAAAGGCAGCTTCTTCCCTTAGCTGGAACCAAGAGGGTTGTCCCTTGAAGACAGGCAAACCTCCCCCCCCACAGGGAAGGGGCACTTGGACCAGTGAAAGTGGTCTCCATCACTTCAGCAATCAGCTTCTGTGTTCCTCTTACAGTGGAAACACACACCTCCCTTACAGTAGCTCTAAAACAGAGCTTAAGGCTCTAAGAGCCTGCACACAGACTGCTGTGCTACTTCCTCTCTCCAAGACTGCACACAGACTCTTTTCAAATTCCCCCAACATTCTATCCTAACTTCCAACTGCAGAATCCAGTGTAGCTCATGCAGCTGCGAGAGTTCTATGGTGATGTCATCTCTCAGTCTCAGCTGAGACTGAGAACAGAGTGAGACAGTGTGAAACCCATTTAACTGGAGTTTCAGAAGCTGCCTTCCCTGCCTACCACTAGGTCTTACTGGGATTCTAGTAACCCCGGGTAACAGGGGGGTTACACAAAGGTTTGAACAGCTCTCAAGAAAACAAATGATTGCACTCCTTACCCGTAAGCAGCGATTGTCAAAACTAATAAAAACAGTCAGAAGCATGTTACTTACAATGGCATCACACGTAGGAGTAAAACTCCCAGCAAATCTTTCCTCTCTTATAGACAAACCCACTCTAGCTTCTTCAGCACAGTAACAGCAAAAAAAGGTTTCCGGGCCCGTTCTAAAGAACAAATGGATTTACTTCAATTTGCCTTTCACTCTGGTGGATCGGCTAGGGATGCAAAAGACCCGGTTTCTTCCCCTCGATAAGAGCATTTAGAAGAAATGTCCTCAGGTTGAGACACTTGTGGCAGCTTCTATTATCAGGTCAAAGGGTAGGTCCCATTGCTTCCTGTTCTAGGCAGGGCTCACCTGACAGGAAGTTCTTAACCGGTTGGGCTGGGAACTGAATCGGGCCAAATGTTCAGGCCAATCGGGTTCTGCAGTGATTGGAAAGAAATTTCTGAATCGGGTTTCACTGCCAAAACCTGAAAAGCCTGGCCTGAATTATTCTTAAGTGAGATGCGTTCTGCGGAAGCAGCGCTACGCTATGCTGTAGTGCTGCAAAAACTCAGACAAGCATGCACAGTAATGGGGGGGAGTGAGAAGAGGGAGTGGCAGGGAAGTACAGAGGCTGGACATACCTGAAAGGTCTGATCCCCTCCTCCATTGTTAGTGCTGTGAACGAAGCTACATGCTGCCGCCTGCTCTTCTGACATTGCTGGTGCCATCCCACCTCCAAGACAGTCCTCCAAGGAAGTCACTGTCAGCCTGAAGAACAGACAGTCAGGGAATCATGTGACTGCCCTTAAGGCAGTCCAATCAAACAGTTTGTCTCTTTGCTTGGGCTGACACTGCTTTCTGCTAGCTATACTCTGTTGGAGCAGACAATATGAGGAAGAGTGGGTTTATAAACGTCCTCACTTCAGCTCAGCAGGGTCAGAGGTGAGCAGCATGGCAGGCAGCAGGAGCTTTAGTGTAGCGTGTCTGAGAGACTGAGCTCATCGGTGTAGGGTGGCACAATGTAATTCCACAACTAGTGTGTTGAGTGTTCTTGTAAAGGAGGAAAGACAGAGTCTGATGAGCAGGAATAGGCTTAAAAAAAGAAGAACTGAGCTGAGTGCATTTTTGTGACTGTCCCACACAAGCGGCTTCTCCTGTTATTGGGTAGGATGGAACAGAAGAGGAAGAAGGTGTTGCACCTCCGTAGCTAGCCACACTATGCATTGCATTTGCCTCACATTCTGTTAGTCTCTTCAGCACCACTACAGCACAGCTCACTCGCATGTTTTCTGATTGCCGACAATTTTCATTTTCTCAAACTGTCTTGCCATCATTGTCGTCATCACCTCCTCCTCATCATCATCACTGCCATGTGGGAGTACTACTAACTAGGGGAGAAGGTTTGGGTGGGCTGGAACAGTGGAGGAGGAAGGTGTTTTAGGTTTCCCGCCCCACTCTTAGCCTCTTGGTATGATACCCTACCCCACTTATCATGAAGGTTCTACTTACACATACAGTTCATTGTTTATCATGCACTTCGACAGCATATTGTAATAATACATGAGAAGCCATTAAAAATCCAGTGTGTTTTAAAACTCAAAATCCTTTATTTAATTTCAGGTCAAATTGGGCCAATTCAAGTTTTGCACGGCCCAGCTCGAAATTGGCCTGTCGGGCAAAATTTGTCGACTCCCACGGCCCTATTAACCGGTTACTGTTTACTTTCCTGTTATTCCTCTTTTTAATCTATACGGCATGATTTGTTTAGGATTAATAATATAGTTGCATGCAAAAATGACACATATATTAAATGTTTAGCTTCTTCTTCAGTTAGTATAAATTTCTACTGCTGATGTATATTGCTGGTTTTGGTTGACAGGCGATTTATGTGATGATGCATCTGCAGCATGAGGGACACAAGCAGTGTGGATAAGTATACCTAACAACCTGCTGTTATAAATTTCAAAGGTTACTGCTTGCAAGGAAAATAAATTACATCATAAATGTTCATTTAAACTGGAAAAGGAGAGGGGGCCAATTCATAACTGAAATGTTAATGATTTGAATTTAGGATGGAATGCAGTATTAATAAATGCAAGAAGCCTGGTAAATAAGTTTGATGAACTTCAGCATTTATTAATCTCTAAGAATATACAAATTGCACTTATAACTGAAACCTGGTGGACCAAAGAGGATAAATGGGGAAAAAAGTATAGACGGTTATTATCTTTTTTACCTATCAAGAGAACATAAAAAAGGGGGAGGTATTGACATTTATATTGATGAAACAATAAAATGTGAGGAAATTATTAGTGATAACCAGGACTTAGAGTTACTGTGGTTAAAATTAATACCAAAAGGACTACCAAAAATTGAACTAGGATTACTGTATAGGCCACCATTGATTACAACTGAGAATGATACAGCATTAGTAAAGGTTATTAGTAATTTAGATCCTGCAGACAGGATAATACTTGTGGATGACTTTAATTTGCCAGGTATTGATTGGCAAAAACAACAAGGGAGTGATAAAATAGGTTGCCAGTACTTAGATGTGGTTAATCAGGTAGGCCTTAAACAATTAGTGATGGGAAAGACTTGGGCACAGAGCACTCTTGACCTAATTTTAGCTAATATGGGATCTGCAGTAAATGGTATCAAAATTTATAGTCCCTTAGGAAATAATGACCATTGTACAATCTTTTTTCATATTAAAGAAGTAGATAAGATTACTAGAACAGGCAAGACTATTGTATTCAACTTTAACAGAGCTGATTTTCCTGCTATGAGGAACAGTATGAAACAGTGGAACTGGAAAAAAAGCATTCAAAACAAGATCTGTAAATGATATGTGGGAGGTACTAGTGGAGAAATGAAAAATAATCATGCAAAATGGTATACCTAAAATTGAGAAATATGCAGACAAAAAAGGCATTCCTAAATGGCTAAGCCCTAAAATAAAAAAGTTAACTAATAAAACAAACAGCTTTTACCACAAAACAAAGAAAAGCCAAAACATCCAAGCTATAACTAAATACAGACATTTGGTTAAAAAGGTTAAGCAGGAAATTAAAAAAGCTAAGAGGGATTATGAATTTAAATTGGCATCACAAGTGAAAGATAACAACAAGACTTTTTACTCATATATAAATGATAAAAAGAAAAATGATAACATCATAAGACCTTTCAGAAATTAACAAGGGGAATTGTTGAGTAAAAAAGAGTGCACAATTACAAAATACTTTTTTTGTTCAGTATTCAATGCATCCACTCATTTAATAAAGGGGACAAAAATAGTTCTACACCTGGACTTATACAAATTTCAGTAGTGGCTGTACTTAATAAACTAAAAAAAATTCAGATTAATAAATCACAGAGTCCTGATGAAATTTATCCAAGAGTAATATATGAACTGGTGGATCAATTAGCTGATCTCCTAACTTATATTTTTCAATCATCGCTAGATAAGGGGGAAGTCCCACAGGGTTGGAGGGAGGCACTAGTGATCCCAATATATAAAAAGGGTGCAAAAACGGACCCACAAAACTACAGACCTGTAAGCCTGACATCCGCTATGGGAAAAATATTAGAATCCATAATATAAGATATTTTAATAGAACATTTAGGTCAGGAAAACCTACATGACCCCGTTCAGCATGGATTTAGGAAGGGAAGATCATGCCAGACAAATGTTTTGGGCTTTTATGAGAAGGTGGGCAAAGCACTGGATGAGGGCAACAATGTTGACGTGGTTTTTTTGGATTTTTCGAAAGCTTTTGATAAACTTCCATATCAAGAGCTAGTAAATACACTCCAAGATACTAGAATTAATATTGATATAACAAACTGGATAGAGGCTTGGTTGAAGGACAGAAGACAGAGAGTGGCGATACATGGTGAAATGTCTGATTGGGTAAAAGTGTCCAGTGGGGTGCCCCAGGGCTCGGTACTTGGACCTTGCCTTTTTAATATTTATATAACATCACTAAAAATACCAAATAAAAGGATTTGGCTGACCAAATTTGCGGATGATTGCAGGTTAGGTACTACTACAAGTACACAACATATCTCTGAGCTTCAAGATGCACTGGACACAATACAAAATTGGACAAAACAAAAAAACTAGAACTAAATAAAAAAAATGTACAGTTATGCATATGGGAAAAAGAAATAGCAAACCACAGTACAAAATAGAAAATATAGTACTTTGTGCAACTTCTGATGAAAGAGATTTGGGTGACCATCAGCAATGACCTGAAGTTTAGTACTCACTGTAACATTCTAGTAAAAAGAAATAACCATATATTAAATTGTATATTAGGACATATACCTAGCAGAGATAGGAAGGTGATTATGCCCCTATACAGTGCCTTGGTCAGACCTAACTTGGAATATTGTGCCCAGGTGTGGGCACCTTATAAAAAGGATGATATTCGAAAACTGAAGGGAGTTCAATGAAGGGCAACCAGGGCTGTAAAGGGTACTGAGGGCATGTCCTATGATGAGAGACTGAGTGAGTTGGATCTATTGACCTTGGAATATAGATGCACCAGGGGGGACTACTGCATGCTTTATAGGGTTTACAAGATGACAGTCTTAGAGATGATTTGGGTTTGTTACTGATGAAATCTAAATATGAATCTAGGAAAAATCCCTATCAGTTAGAGACTCAAAGATGGCATACAGTACCGCGGAAACACTGGTTCAGTGTGAGAGTGATCGCAGGGTGGAGTTCATTGCCAATTGATGTAGTAAAGAGTACAAGTATAGATTCATTTAAACATAGGCTGGATAACTTTTTTTAGTTATAGCAAGGTATAGTAACTATTAGGGACATGAGTACTTACCATTAGATTTAAAATCAAATTTTAAGGCAAGCATTTAAGGACATTAGTCCATTAGCTTGAACATACCTATGAAAGAAAAAAACTTAGGCTGGTTCTGGTTACAAACATTATGTTGCCCCCCGATCCAGGGTAACTGTAACAGGATAGGTCTGTTAACGGACACGAGGACACTGTTTAGAGCCTGTTTTGGAATGCTTTATTTTAGGTTCCTTTATGAGCTAAGTATGGGGTGCAGTTGTGTCAAAATGGTATCTATTAGAAACTCTGGTGAGTACAAAACAGGACAGATTTTTGTTTGGGACGGGGGCAGCATAATATGTTTCCTCAATTTTCAATATTTATACTACAGCATGGTATGGGGGGTTGCTGTTGCATAGCAGAGGAAAAAAGAGCTCACCTCAGCAAAAGTAACAGAATGCAAAAAGGGTAAACAAGGGTCGTGAGTCCCCTAGAAAGTGGAACTCCGAGGCATTCTTGCACACTAAAATATGTCTCTCATAGGGTGGCTTCTATTTACATGGCTTTGATGTGAGCATGCATCTAAACTCTGCAAAATAATTAAATAACCATGAGATGATTGGCTGAAATCACTATTAAGTTTGACAGCAATAACATTTTAATTAGATGCTCTTGCAGGGCTGGTTGATAATATAAGCATGGACTTAGGCAACACTTGTAAATATATAGATGCCACAGTTTCCTTCATGCTGTGTTTGTATGGGCACTAATTCTCCTTAGAAGGATCATACTAGGCTGTTTTTTTTATTTCGTTTTTATTGTGAGACAATATAAATACAGCTTCAGAGTATTAGTTAGGTCACAAATACAACAATATCATTTGGCACTACATTGTGCTATTAACATTTGATGGAAAAAATTAAGAAGATTCTCTATCACAGTTTCTTCAGCTAAAAGTAAGACATTTTCACAATGTTTCCTTAGGGGGATTTAGCTTAAACAGGTAAATACCCCTACCATGTACCACTTGACTTCTCGTCCTTTACAAAATTGACTGAAGTAACCTTCCTGCCTCCCCAGCGTATCTATGGGACAAAGATAACCTCGACTTGGGCCATATACCACACCCACTTCTGCAATCTAGTGGTAAAGGCTAGCATTTTGTCAGAGAAACCTGCCGATAGGCATTTTAATTGGTAAATGGATTGTTCTATTGTTCTCCAATGTGACACTGGGTATTACAGGTTTTATCCAGCGCTTTGTCACCACCTACTTTGTGGCCAGCAAAAGACAGGCAATAATGTTTTATGCCATGGGGGGAATGCGGTGGCATAATTGCTAATAGAACCATTTCATCTGTGATTTCTACATTAGCTCCCAGGCAGTCTTTTACTTCAGTCTGAAGAAAGCATCCAAATGGAGTTAGAAGGGGGCAGGACCAAAAAATATGTGACAAATCAGCCAGCTGACAATGGCAACTGCTCCAGCATTGCTCATACGGGGCTGGTAAATATTTGGTTAAAATCGCCAGGGCCCTAAAATATCTATTTCTGCATTTCCATGCGGATTCATGCCAGGGGATTAGGTTTATGATTTTTACTGCTGAAAGTGCCAAATCATACCACACCTCTGGTATGATCTGAGATTCAAAATCATCAGTCCAACTATCCAGAATTGAAGATGTGGAGTCCCCAAGGATATCCCTCAATATTTTGTATAACTGGCCTATTAAATAGGTTCCCAGGTGTCCATCACTATGTTAAAGTATCAGTTCAAAGAGAGGGGGCTTCTGAATTGGGAGCTTAGTATTATGTTCTGGTTGTTTTTGGATATACCCTTTAACTTGTGTATATTGATAATAATCTCTCAAGGATAACCCATAGGTCTGTTGTAAGGTTTCAAACCAGACAACCCCTTCCCTATTTACAAATTGATAAATAAATTGTAAACCCAGCCTATGCCATTGTTTAAATGTAGTGTCGATTCAGTTTGGTACAAAATTCTTATCAGCACTAAATAATTGCATATAATAGAAGATGTCTTCAAATTTTGGATGCCTTCAAAGTTTAAGCCACATTTTTAGGACTCTGGAGGTTATGTCCGTAAAATTTTTAAGAGGGGGAGTGTTCCCATCCATAGAAAACAATATGTAGGCTATGTCATACAGATGATTGATTGCAAATTCAGTTTCCTTCCAGGGTGACCTAAAAGATTCGGACAACCACTGCAAGACTATCTTAATTAATGCCGAAATGGCATACCATTCTAGATTCGGTAAATTTGTCCATTCTCTTGCTAAGGGTAACTGGAGGATGGACATACAAATTCTCGGATGCTGTCCCCCCAATACAAAGTTGGATAACATTGTAGTCCAAGATTTAAAATAGAAGCATGCCAGGAAGTATGGAATGGAATGAAATACATGAAGTAATCAAGGAAGGATGTTCATTCGTAAAGTTTCTATTTTTTGAAATAATGTTAACCTCAAATTGCCCCATCTCTTTAGATCTAGCTGTATAGCTTGTGTAATGGGCTCATAATTACATAACTCTAAATTATTTAAATATCTTGAGATATGAATCCCCAGATACTTAATAGATAACCTATTCCATTGTGATGGAAGGGACCTTTTAGTGTATCCGATGGGGCAAAGTTATAAGCTAGTATTTCTGTTTTATCCTATTTAGTCTAAATCCCACCACTCTCTCATATTGATCAAGGATGGACAATGTAGCTGGGATAGACTCCTCTGGGGAACATATTGTAAGCAGAACATCATCCGCAAATAACCCCAGTTTATATTCTATTTGTCCCAGAGGTATCCTCTCCACTGTTGGTTCTCTACGAATTGCTGTTGTCAGAGGTTCAATATAGAGGGTGAAAAGCAAGGGGGAAAGGGAACAGCCCTATTTCACCCCCCACTGGAGATCTTTCAGTGAGGTTACAGCACCACTGACTCTCACATAAGCCCGAGGCTTGGAGTAAATATTCCTTAGCCATTTCATAAATACATCTGGGAAATGGAGAGCTGACAGGGTGCCCCACAAAAAACTCCAGGACACCCTGTTGAAAGCCTTCTCAGTGTCCAAGCTAAGCAAGACAGCAAGTAATTGTCTGGATTGAACACATTTTGCCAACAGTAATGTTCACCGGATGTTATACATAGTATTTCAGTTTTTAATAAAATCAGACTGGTCAGGATGGATAAGAGACTGTACAATTTTTTCAAGTCTAGTGGCCCAAATTGCCATATCAATTTTATAGTCATAGAAACATAGAAACATAGAAGTTGACTGCAGATAAGGACCGCAAGACCCATCCAGTCTGCCCATTTCTTTTTCTACCTTATAAATGTGCCATTGGCCTTTGCTCTGTCAGCGGCCTATCTAGTCATACTCATTTGTATTGCTCCCTTATGCCTATCCCATGCCTGTTTGAAGCCCTGCACTGTATTCATAGCCACCATTTCTTGAGGTAGACTATTCCATGCATCCACCACCCTTTCTGTGAAAAAGAATTTCCTCACATTCCCCCTTAATCGGCCCCCCTCTAATCTCATGCTGTGTCCTCTTGTCCTGCTATTTTTCTTATATTTAAACATGTTAGACTCTTTCACCTTCTTAATGTCCTTAAGGTGTTTGAATGCCTCGATCATATCACCTCTCTCCCTCCTTTGCTCAAGGGTATACATATTGAGCTCTGTTAATCTGTCCTCATATGTCTTCTGATGCAGTCCCTGCACCATTTTGGTTGCCCTTCTCTGGACTGCCTCAATTTGGTGAATATCCTTGTGAAGGTGTGGCCTCCAATACTGCACTCAGTACTCCAGATGGGGCCTAACCAGTGTCTTGTAAAGAGGGATTATTACCTCCCTCTTATGACTTGTGATACCCCTACTAATACACCCTAACACCCCCCTAGCTTTACCTACTGCTTTAGTGGCCTGCTTGGATGATTTCAGGTCATCAGTGATGAGGATGCCCAAGTCTCTTTCTTCCGTTGTGACTGCTAGCAACTCCTCTCCCAGCCTATAGGTGGCTTCAGGGTTTCTCTTCCCTATGTGCATGATCTTGCACTTCTTTGCATTAAATCCCAGTTGCCACTCTTCTGACCATTTTGCTAGTTTATCCAGATCTCTTCTCATTCTGCTCACCCCATCTGGATCATCTACTCTGTTGCAGATCTTGGTGTCATCTGCAAACAGACAAGCCTTACCCTCTAGTCCATCTGCAAGGTCACTAATGAAGATGTTGAAGAGGACTGGCCCCAGGACTGATCCCCGAGGTACCCTACTTGTGACTTGCATCTCTTCTGACTGTATACCATTTACCACCACTCTCTGTTTTCTGCCCGTCAACCAATTTGCCACCCAGTTGACCAACTTCTGACCCACCCGAGCCTACCCAGCTTATTTATCAATCTTCTATGTGGAACAGTGTCAAAAGCTTTGCTGAAGTCAAGGTAGGCAACATCAACTGCTCCCCCTTGGTCCACCACTCTGGTTACCCAGTCAAAGAAATCTATGAGATTAGTTTGACAGGACCTTCCTTTTGTAAACCCATGCTGTCTTGGATCCTGTGCCCCTATGGATTCCAGGTGTTGCACTATCCTTTCCTTAAGGAGTGCCTCCATAATCTTGCCCACTACTGAGGTAAGACTGACTGGTCTGTAGTTCCCTGCCTCCTCCCTGCTACCACTCTTGTGGAGCGGGATCACATGAGTCTGTGTTGAGGATTAAAACTGGGTGATATTAAGCCGGATTAGTGCCATCCCTCTCTGGTTTTGGAACTGGAGCGATGACAGCATATATCCATGATGGCGGGGAATCCCTACCTTCCACCACCTCTCTAAAAGCAGAAAGCAGCATGAGCAGTAATAAATGTGAGAATTTTTTGTACTATTCTGAACCAAATCTGTCTGATCCTGGGCATTTATTAATTTTTGTCACCTGTATATGGAAAATAATTTCATCTGTTCCTATTGACCTCTCTAATTCCTTTTGTTGTGTAGAAGTCAACCATGGGAGATTTAATTTGGGTAAAAATTCCCTCCCTGCATCCAGGGATGACCCTGAGTCAGATTAATAAAGAGTTTGGTAATAAGACATGAAAATGTTTCTGATTTCTTCTTCCCTATGCATTAACACATTAGAGTCAGGTTGTTTTATTTTCAATATTGTGGAGGGTTTTTTCGTATCCGAAGCCTACGTGCCAAGGCACGTGAACCCCCTCCCGAATGCCCCCTTTATAACTGGTAAAGTTTAGATATTGTAGTGTTTGTTGGACCTTCCACTCCATCAGTTTCTGGAGCGCACTTTGAGTTTCTCAAATTTGTTGACGCAATTCCTTATCTCCCTCCCAACAAAGCAATTAGAATTGTTGAAGAGTGTCACAAACCCACTCAGCAGGTCAGGCTCTCTGCTCCTACAGTGCCAACCTCTGAACACAGTCTTGTGAACAGGAAACAGAAACAGGGTAACTCTCTTGTCTGTTTTGTGGGTTCGAATCAAGTTGGTCTCAAGTCTTGGAGGGATTCAAACTGTGAACCTCTTATTAGCATACCCAATATACAAGCTCAGATAATTCTGCTCTTCAGGGGGCCAGATATCTTTTGCCTATGGGCACCTAACCAGGCATACAAAATGAACCCTTAAAACTCTATTAAAGACCTCAGAATAAATTCTTACCTTTTCCCAGTTCGGTAAAACCAGTAAGCTTTGTACAGTATCAGCTTTAACCTTGTATGCTTCCCTTATCAAGAAAAAGAATGTCAAAGGCACACCAAGTAGTCTCTAAAGTAGAGGTTTACTTCAAAATAGATAAAAAAAATTTAAAATGTAAATACAGAACCATATATCACAAAACATACAAATCACTTAAAAAAAAACAAGTTTAAAAAAGTGCAGATTCCTACAACTGATACGCTTAAACATGTCTGTTCTAAGGTATTCTTATCTCACAGTGCTGTAGATGTTTCTTTTTCAGAGTCCAAACATTTGTGTTTAAATGGAAAACAGAATACTGTTTAAAAACTGGCTTTGCCAACCTCTTCGCGTGAGGTCAACTAGCTCCTCTCTTTCAGAATATAAAAAAATATATCTGTGCAAAACAGGATGTCTTATCAAAGTATTAAATTATGTGACCTCAGCACAGCTCATTTTCTCATATGACTCTCTTTGATCTATGAGCAGATTCCCCTTTTCAGGACATCAAAGGACTTGTTATGTCTCTCTGCCAGGTCTCACGAAGGTGCAACATGCTTTGTATTACCATGTGTGAATTTTAACTGTGTTTCCTCCGAACGTCATAAAAGTTTATGATCTATCTTGGCAGTTGGCAAGCTGCAAATAAGCTAGATAAACAGGAGATGCTTAATTTAAGCCTCTTCTAGCCTGTAATTATCTCCTGGCCTTCCAGGTAACACCTTGAAGCTAAAACCTGGGAGGAGTGTGTATGTGTGCGTGTGTGTGTGTGTGTGTGCGTGCGTCATTCCACAGTCTGTCAGCATCTGTCATGAGAGACATTCAATAACACATTTTTATATTACAAAAATCATAGATTAATCAGAACTAGCTGTCTGAGTGTCACAATTCCTCCCCACCTAGACTGAATTTTAGGGCTCTATCCCCCTGCATGGGATGAGTTTCCCAAATCAGTTCACTCCTCATACACACGAGACAGCCCATCAGAGTTCTGATTTTTGGCTCCAGCCCTTTGTAGAATTGTCATATCACACCCTTACAAAGCAAGACTCCATCTTAGCAATCTACCATTCTTTTCACCCCATCTGCACCAGCCAAACCAGGGGGTTGTGGTCAGTCTGTACCACAAAATGCTGCCCATACAAGTATGGCTCTAATTTCTTTAGGGCCCACACTATGCTAAGACAATCTTTTTCCACAGTAGAGTATGTCTGCTCCCTGGGAAGTAACTTCCTACTCAGGGACATTACTGGGTGATCTCTTCCTTGGCTGGATGTCTGACTCAGTACTGCTTCAATACCCACGTCTGAGGTGTCAGTCTGAACTATAAAAGGGTTTGCTATTGTCAGAACTTGTCAAAACAGGAGCACTGCACAGTGCCTCCTTCAATCTGGTAAAGGCTTCTTCACAGGCTTGGCCCCAGGTAATTTTCTTGGGCATCTTTTCTTTGTCAGGTCAGATAGGGGAGCAGCCAGGGCACTGTAACTGAGTACAAATTTCCTGTAGTACCCTGCTGTCCCTAGAAAACTCTTGACCTGCTTCTGTGTTTCTGGTCTGGGCCATGCCTGGATTGCCTTTATTTTTATTTGGTTAGGATGGAGCTGTCCTCGGCCTGCCACATGCCCGAGGTATGCCACCTCTCCCATGGCCACCTGGCACTTCTCAGCTTTGACAGTGAGCCCGGCCCTCTGTATCCTGCCCAGAACTTCCCTAAGGTGGGATAGGAGTTCCTCCTAGCTGGCACTAAAGATGGCAATGTCATCCAGGTACAGCATGGCATACTCTTCAGCACCAATTAACACCTGGTTCGCCAACCATTGGAAAGTGGCCGGGGCGTTCTTCATTCCGGAAGGCATTACTTTAAATTCAAATAAGCCTATCAGAGTGATGAAGGCTGACCTCTCCCTAGCTCTGTCTGTCAACTCTACCTGCCAATACCCCTTTGTCAGTTCAATGGTTGTAAGGTAAGTCGCCCCTCCCAACTTGTCCAGGAGTTCATCCGTCCAGGGCATCGGGTAGGCATCTGACTTCGTGACTGTATTCAGTCCATGATAGTCCACACAGAAATGAGTAGAGCCATCTGGCTTAGGCACAAGGACTATGGGTGAGGCTCAGAGGCTGTGGGATCTCTGGATTACCCCTAAATCCAACATCTAGTCCACTTGCCTCCTAATGTCCTTTTGGACAGCCTCTGACACCCAATATGCTGTCTGCCTAATGGGCGTCTGTGTCCCTGTCTCCGCACTGTGAGTCACTAAGGGGGTTAGTCCAGGCTTGGCGCTAAACAATGGGGCAAAGTCTGCTAAAACCTCCCTTACTTTCTGGATCTGGTCCGGGGTCAGATGAAGAGACAATTTAACTGCCTCCACAGAGGATTCCCACTTACTTTCTTCCAGCAAGTCCAGAAGGGGGTCTCCTTCATCCCTCTCCTCCCCAGGACTACACACTGCAAACACCATGTCAGCCCTATTTGCATATGGCTTCATCATGTTGACATGGTACATCCTTTCTGTCTGTCTTTGGTCAGGTAACTGTATAATATAGTTCACGTCATTTACCTTCCTAACCACTTTGTATGGTCCTGCCCACTCAGCCTACAGCTTGTCTTTCCTAACCAGAATAAGGACCATGGCTTCCTGACCCACCATGTATGAGCGAACTCTGGCTCTGCGGTCATACCACAGCTTTTAGTTTTGTTTGGCAGCTGTCAGGTTGCTCTGGGCTGTCCCCATAAGCTCCTTCAGCCTTTCCCTAAACCTAAGGACATAATCCACTATGGGAGTTCCCTGGGTTGCGTGCTTGCCCTCCCAGTCCTCCCAGATCAAGTCTAGGGGCCCACCTACCCGGCATCCATATAAGAGTTTGAAGGGGGAAAATCCTGTTGACTCTTGGGGCACCTCCCTGTATGCAAACAACAGGTGGGGAAGGTATTTCTCCTAGTCCCTCCCATACTGTTCAGCAAACACTGGGAGCATTGACTTCAGGGTACCATTGAATCTTTCCACAAGCTCATTGGTTTGTGGGTGATATGGTGTTGTGCATCTCTACACCACCCCACACTTCTCCCATAAACATTTCATCAGGTCCGACATGAAGGAACCCCCTCAATCAGTGATGACCTCTTGTGGAAATCCAACATGGGAGAAAATCCCAAGTAAGGCATCTGCCACTTTATCTGTCCTCAGAGAGGATAGGGTGACTGCCTCTGGGTACCGGGTGGCATAATCCACCACAATCAGGATGACTCTCTTCCCTGAGGAGCTGGGGGTATTTAAAGGCCCCACAATATCCATTCTCACCCTCTGGAATGGCTCCTCCCCTATGGGCAAGGGAATCAGGGTGGCTTGGGTTTTCTTGCCCGCCTTCCCTATTTCTTGGCACCGGTGACAAGACCTGCAATACTCCTTCACCTGCTGAGTGAAGTTTGGCCAATAGAAATTCTGGGCCAACTGCTGCATCATGCGCACAATTCCCAGATGACCAGACAAGGGAATATCATGTGTAATCTTGAGCAACTGTTCACGATACCCCTGGGGAACGACAAGCTGCCTGCCTAGCACCCCTCCCTCTGTCTGTACTGCCTGAGTATACATAAGTCCATTTTTCCAATAAACCTTATGTCTGCCATCACTTCCCTGTGTGCTGTCTGAGTCTGCCCAAGCCCTCAGCTTTTTGAGACTAGGGTCACTTCTCTGAGCAGCTGCAAACCCCTCACATATTCCCAAGGCATGGGACAGGTCCCCTTCAGTTGCTAAACTAGGGTCCCTAGCACTAGCATCAGGGCACTAAGGATCACTGTCAATCCTAACCCTCTGACAATGGGTCACCCCTCCCTCTTCAGAGTAACCCTCCGTAGCTGTGTGGTTAACTGCTACTGCAGAAATTTCTACCCCCTTTTCATTAGTCTCCCCATCTGGAGACACACGCTGGGGAACAAACCTCTCAGTGGTTTACACAATGGCTTCTGTGGGGTTCAGGGAACTACAGTTTTCCCTTGCCACTTGGCTATGGGTAACTGCACATACCATCCCCTGTTTGAGATTGTTGCCCAGGATCACATCCACTGCTAACATTTTGGCTACAGCCACCTGTTGCACAGTTCCCCTGGTTTCACCCCAGTCCAGGAGAAGACTGGCCAGTGGCAATGTTTTCTCTTCACCAGTGAAATCCTGTACAGTGACATATTTATTGAGTATAAGCTGACTAGGCTCTACTAGATCCCCTTTTACCAATGTCAGGGATGCCCCTGCATCCCTTAACCCTTGCATCTGTACACCATTCACCATGACTGGGTGCACGTGTTCCCTCATGTTCACAGGCGTGCTTCCAGGTACACACAAACAACCCACTTCTTTTCTAGTACCACTCTGCATATGATTGCTCATTCTTTTGGGACACTGTCTGGCAATATACTAAGTTTCTTTACATAACCAACATTCACTTTTCTTTTCAGATAAATATTTTCTCTGAAACCTGGGGCTAACTGGTTTCAGTGGAGGCAGTGAGGGTTTTAGCTGCCCTAAAGGCACGCTTTTCCCTTTCTGCACTGCCACACCCATCCCATTTGCTCTCAGAGCAGGTCTGACAGAGGGCAGGACAGGGGTAAATGGAAAAATGGACAAGGGCAATAAGAGCAGGGATGGGGTAAAAAAGGATAAAGCTAACATTAAATGGAGGACAATGAGTACCAATGCCTGTAGTCTGGAAACAAGCTCCCAGAGCTAGTAGCCCTGATGGAAGAGGAACACTTGGATATTGTGGCAGTCACAGAAACATGGTACACAGAGAACCATGACTGGTATGTCAACATGCCAGGGTACAAAATCTACAGAAGGGAAGGGGAGGGTTAAAGAGGAGGTGGAGTAGCGCTCTACATAAGGGAAGGGATCAAAGCTACAGAACTAAAAAGTAAAAGGGGAGGACAAGAGGAACTCTGGGTCACCTTAGAGACAGGGAATGGCATCACAATCCGCACAGGGGTTGTATATAGACCCCCATCTCAAGGGGAGGAAATAGACAAGAAAATGAAAGAGGGCATTCTCAAAATGGCTGAAAAAGGGGAGACACTGTTGATGGAGGACCTGAATATGCCAGATGTTAACTGGGTGACATGGACTGCAGCCACATCCAAGAGCAGGGTCATTCTCAATGCCCTACAGAGGGCATGCCTTAGACAGCTAGTGGTGGAACCCACTCTGGAGGGAGCAATATTAGACCTGGTACTCTCAAATGGAGAGAGGATCACAAATTTAGAAGTCAGTAGACATCTGGGAACAAGTGACCACTGCACAGTGTGCTTCACAATAAACACAACCATGGAGACAAGCCATACAAGGACAAGGATACTGGACTTCAGAAGGGCTGACTTTGGCATAATGGGTGAATACCTGAGGAATGCATTAGCAAATGGCCAGAAAGGAGGGGTGGAAGAACAATGGAGAAAAATCAAAACTGCCACCATGGAGGCAACAAGCCTTTGTGTGAAAGAAATAAAGAAAACAAAGCAGAATAAAAAAACACTATGGTTCTCAAAAGAGGTGTCAGGGAAGGTTAAGGAGAAAAAGGCTGCATTCAAAAAGTACAAGGAATCTCAACCAGAGCACGACAGGGAACAGTATCAATTAAAGCAGAAAGAAGTGGGGAAGGCAGTCAGAAAAAGCAAAGGCCCAAACTGAGGAAAAGATAGCCAACTCAGTTAAGAAGGGGGATAAAACCTTTTATAGGTACATTAGGGAGCATAGAAAGGTTAAGGGAGGGATAGTGAAGATTAATAAAGGAGAGGGGAGGTGGGCAGAGAGAGACAGTGAAAAGGCAGAGATACTGAATGAATACTGTTGCTCAGTATTCACAAAAGAAGAAGAGGAGGAGTTACCTAAACCAAACAGTAGAAGCACTCTGGATACTGGGGTTGACGCCAGTCATTTACAGAAGAAAGAGTACAGAAAGAACTCCTAAAACTCAAGGTGGACAAAGCAATGAGGCCTGACGGGATTCACCCTAGAATCCTAAAAGAGCTAAGGGAGGACCTAGTGACACCACTAACCACACTTTTTAACAAATCATGGGAAGATGGGGTGGTACCTGAGGACTGAAGGAGGGCACATGTGATTCCCCTTCACAAAAGTGGGAGCAAGGCAGAAGCAGGAAACTACAGACCTGTTAGTTTGACCTCAGTGGTGGGGAAAATGATGGAATCACTTCTGAAAGAAAGAACTGTTGAGTACCTAGAGGCCAGCAGGGCACAGAACTCAAAGCAGCATGGATTCCCAGCAGGAAGGTCATGTCAGATGAATCTAATCGATTTCTTTGACTGGATGACCAAAGTAATAGACCAGGGAGGGGCTGTGGATATGGTCTACCTAGACTTTAGCAAGGTATTTGACACAGTCCCGCACAAAAGATTAATAATCAAATTAGCCAGCCTGGGAGTGGGTCCCACGGTGGTAGTCTGGGTAGTAAACTGGCTGCACAACAGGACACAGAAGGTAATAGTGAATGGAACACATTCTGAAGAAAGGAGGGGTTACTAGTGGAGTACCTCAGGGCTCAGTACTGGGTCCAGTCCTTTTTAACGTCTTTATAGGTGACATTGCAGAGGGTCTAGCAGGAAAGGTATGCCTCTTTGCAGATGACACAAAGATCTGTAGCAGAGTTGATACACAAGGAGGGGTAGAAAGGATGAGAAGGGACTTGGCAAGGTTGGAGGAAAGGTCAGACATATGGCAACTTAGATTCAATACAAAGAAGTGCAAAGTAATGCACCTGGGAAATAAAAATCCAGGAGAAGAGTACACAATAGCAGGGGAGGTACTAATGACAACAATAATGGAAAGGGATCTGGGTGTAGTCATATCAGATGACCTAAAGGTGGGTAAGCAATGTGAGAAGTCAGTAAGAAGAGCCAGGGGGATACTGAGATGCCTAGGGAGGGGCATCACAAGTAGAAAAAGGGAAGTGGTTATCCCTCTATTCAGACAGTTGGTGAGACCCCATCTGGAGTACTGCGTGCAGTTTTGGAGACATTATCTACGCAAAGACATAGACAGGATGGAAGCAGACCAGAGGAGGACAACTAAAATGGTGAAGGGTCTACATCAGAAACCACATGAAGAGAGACTGATAGAGCTTAATATGTATACCCTTCATGAAAGGAGGGACAGAGGGGACATGATAGAAACTTTTAAGTACCTCAAGGGAATCAACAAAGTCCAGGAGGGTAGCATCTTTCAGAAAAGAGATGTGTAAGAACAAGGGAGCACAATTTAAAGTTGGAGGGGGGACGGCTCAGGGGTAATGTGAGGAAATTATTTTTCACAGAGAGAGTGGTGGATGCATGGAACCACCTTCCTAGAGAGGTTGTGGGGTCTAAAACAGTGGGGGGATTCAAACATGCATGGGACAGACATAAGGTAATTATAGTGGGGAGTTGCAGGAAGTAGGCTGTTGGTTAACTAGAATCTGCAGCTTATCCAATAGGTAGGGAAATGGGCAGACTGGGTGGGCCAAGTGGTCCTTATCTGCCATCAAAGTCTATGTTTCTATGTCTGCTCTTGGCATAGCGGTCCGAGAGTTCAGCAGCCTCTTGCACTGTTTTGGGATCTCGGTCCTCCAGTCAGGTTTTCACCTCGGATGGGCATGCCGAGAAAAACTCTTCTAACAAAATCACATTTTCAATTTTATCAGCAGAGTTTGCTCCAATTCTATCCCACCAACATTTTAAAAACTTACATTGTTTCATGGCTAGGTCCTCGTAGCTCATGTCAGGGGTTCTCCTGAGCTTACAGAATTTAGCTCTGTATGATTCAGCAGTTAATTCCAATTTCTTTAACAGTGCAGCTTTAAGTTTGCTGTAATCATCACTGTCCTCATTGTCCATTTGACTCAATTCACCCCGAGCTTTTCCGGTAAAAAAAGGGGATAGCTGGAAGCTCCAGGACTCTCTAGGAATTTTAGCCTGAATACAAACTTTTTCAAAATAATTTAAAAAGGCATCCATGTCTTCCCCCTCTTTAAATTCGGCTATCAATTTTTAATTCAATTTGTAACCCAGTCCTGTAGTCCCAGTTAAAGCCAAGCCACTTACCTGCTCTGGTGCTGATGGTTGAAGTAGTAGCCTCTCCAGTTCATGTTGCCTCTGGCGCTCACTGTCCTCACTGTCCGCCTTCCGCTGTTCCCGCTCTGCCTCTCAGCATTCTCACTTCTCTTCTCTTCTCTTCTCTTCTCTCTGGAACTCCAGCTCCATTCTGCGCAACTCAATTTGCAGCCTGAGTGCTTCTGGATCCAGGATACTAGTGACCTTTTCCTGCTGCTGTGACCCTTCACTGACAGTGGCCCTGTTGCCCTCCTCATCGGATATGGACACTGCACTGGCTGCTAGCTCTGCCACATTCAAGTTTGGTTCCTTACAGTCACTGTCTGTGACTTGGTGCTCTGGATATCTGCTACCAGCAGAGCATGCACGAGGTTCTGTTTGCTGGCTTTCACCTCGAACGGGACTCCTCTGTCCCACACAACTGCTTTAAGTAGTCTACAGTGTGCCTGCTGTAGTTGGAAGCCATCTTCTTCCCTAACTATGGCTACTCTGACTTGCACTTTAGAAAAAAAACAGTGTAGGAACTTGACTGTACGCCAAGTGATATAGTTCTATCTCCTTTTTAAAAATAAATCACTGCCTTTTTCTTTCTTTGCAAGTGAGCTGACAGTCTCAAGCTGACACACCGAGCAATAAAAGCTTATAATACCAAAATTATGCACACCACTGCCAACCAATCTGTCACAAATCCACTCTGCAGGTCAGTCCCTTTGCTCCCACGTTGTCAACCTCTGAGTGCAGTCTTGTGAACAGGAAACAGAAACAGGGTAGCCCTCCTGTCTGTTTTGTGGGTTCGAATCAACCTTTGGTCTCAAGTCTTGGAAGGATTCAAGCCATGAACCTCTTGTTAGTGTACCCGATGTACAGGCTCAGATAATTCTGCTCTTTGGGGGGGCTGGATATCTTTTGCCTACGGGCACCGAACCAGGCATACAAAATAAACCCTTAAAACTCTATTAAAGACCTCAGAATAGCTGGCCTGGTGGCACAGAGGGCTGAGGCACTGGCACCTTACCTCGGCCCATGCCAGTGACCCAGATTCGGGAAAGGACTCTGGCACTGTGGGCTGGCAGAGGGAAGGAAAGGATTGATCATCCAGAGGACTGCTCTTCTCTCCTGGGGAGGGGTGGGGGGATAGTTCCACTCTGTAGTGGCCCCTGGTGGAGACCAGGGGGCAACACAAGTAGCGGAAGCAGGAGGGACTAAAAATAGAGAAAGCCGGAAATCCGCTTTGGGCGCCGCCGGATGACTGCCCCCACTCTTCTTGTTCCCCAGAGCCTCCTGGAGCATTCTCTGCCACAGCAGCATCCTGGACCATAAGTAAAAATAGTGTGGTGGGGTTCCTTGCCACCCGATGCCTTCCCCCTCGGAAGAGGACCCACCCGGCAATGGGATACGCCGGGACAACTCGGGATTGACTGTTACCTGTGGGGAGGTACTCCAGAAGAGGACTGCCGGGGGGAATGGAGTGCTAGGAGGCCTGAAGGGGTGGTGGGGGTCAGAGTGTAGGAGGAGATAAAAAGAATAAACAAAAAAACAAACAAAAAAAAGACCTCAAAATAAATTCTTACCTTTTCCCAGTTTGGTAAAACCAGTAAGCTTTGTACAGTGTCAGCTTTAACCATGTATGCTTCCCTTATCAAGACAAAGAATTTCAAAGGCACACTAAGTAGTCTCTAAAGTAGAGGTTTACTTCAAAATAGATAAAAAAATGTAAAACGTAAATACAGAACCATATATCACAAAACATACAAATCACTTAAAAAACTGGTTTAAAAAATGCAGATTCCAACCACTAATATACTTAGACTTGTCTGTTCTAAGGTATTCTTATCTCACAGTGCTGTAGATGTTTCTTTTTCAGAGTCCAAACATTTTTGTTTAAATGGAAAACAGAATACTGTTTAAAAACTGGCTTTGCCAACCTCTTTGCATGAGGTCACCTAGCTCCTTCCTATCAGAATATAAAAAAAATATATCTATGCAAAACAGGATATCTCATCAAAGTATTAAATTTTGTGACTTCAGCACAACTCATTTTCTCATATGACTTTCTTTGATCTATGAGCAACTTCCTCTTTCCAGTACATCAAACGACTTGTTATGTCTCTCTGCCAGATCTCATGGAGATGCAACATGCTTTGTATCACCATGTGAATTTTAACTGTGTTTCCTCTGAATGTCATAAAAGTTTATGATCTATCTTGGCAGTTGGCAAGCTGCAAATAAGCCAGATAAACAGGAGATGCTTAATTTAGGCCTCTTCTAGCCTGCAATTATCTCCTGGCCTTCCAGGTAACACCTTGGAGCTAAAACGTGGGAGGAGTGTATGTGTGTGTGTTTCATCCCACAGGCTGTCAGCATCTCTCATGAGAGACATTCAAGAACACATTTTTATATTACAAAAGTCGTAGATTAATCAGAACCAGCTGTCTGCGTGTCACAAAGAGTATACTCCAGCTCTTGATATTTCCATTCCACCTGGCAATGTTTTTTTCGCTGCATAAACTATCATTTCTCCTCTAAGTACTACTTCAATAGTGTCCCATATGATACTCATTGCTATTTCTTCTCCGATATTCTCCTCACTATTTTGGGGATGCGTTGTTGTATCATAGTTACAAATTATTGGTCTTTTAAAAGCAGGGGGTTCAAATGCCACAACAATCATTTTTGTTGTTTGCCCTAATCTAGTTTGAGAATCAGAGGGTGGTGGTCTGAAAGAAAATGTGGACCCACTGTTATATTTGTAACTTTAGAGTAGTGTTTGCACATTGTAAAGACATAATCTAGCCTAGAATAACTGTGATATCTCGGCAAAAAATGTGCTTACCCCTGCTGAGGCGGGCACATTGACCACCAAACATCCATAGGTCCCATTCGCTCAAAGGAGGTTCTCCAAAACCAGAGGGCATTAGATGTTCTATAGGTACCGGAGTTACTGGTGTCTGTATCCCGGGACCATGTCATATTATAGTCACCCATCATAATCAGCAGTCCTTCCAGCATCTCTAGGACCTTGGCCAAAAAGGGGCAGACAATCCGGATTGTAGGTTGGGTGGAAGAAAGATGCTGACCAAGGTTACTACTGCAGAATATGATGTTCCCTGAAGTATCACATACCTTCCCTGAGGGTCAATGTAACTCTTCTGGACATCAAGTGGAGCAGTTTGGGGGACTAGAATAGCCACACCTTATCTACGCCCGCTCGGATGGGAAGAGGCATAGACTCTGTACAGCTGCCCCCAGTGTAATTTCATACGTTCAGATTCAGAGGTGCATCTCTTGTAGAAAGTAAATATCAGATTCTTGTTTTTTTAGATATTGCATAACCCTTGACCTTTTGATTGGGCTATGAAGCCCATTGACATTTTGTGAAAATATCTTTACAGGTTTCTCTGATGTCAGCATAGTAACTTGAAGAAAGGACCGCTTCAGCCAGTGCACCAAATCACCAAACATCCTCCTGTTCTATCTTCTACCACGACGGATCCCAAGGAGAACCCACCATCTCCCGCCATCCCATAGGATCCAGTGCATTAGGACAGGAAACCGAAGGTGGGTATCCCCCGACAAGTCCATCAGCAGTAGTATTCCCTTTCTTTCTTTTAGTGCCTTTAATAAAGTTATCTTTGTGACCTTTATTGTGTGTCTCTTTTTTCAACATTTTAGACCTAATACAAGAAATAGAATGTGTAACTTGGAACAATAGACTAACTCTTACCCCTACCCCTCCTCACCCTTGAAACAAATCTAGAGGGTTATTACCCAGAAAAAATCTAAAGTAAAAACTATATACAGTGCGACTTCCATGAGTAAGGCAGGAAAAGGCATCCTCTTTAATTGTCCCAAGAAAGAAACTCCAAAGGAGATCTCAATGGGGTAGTGGGTGTATGCCACTCTGTAAGTGGATTCAACCCTCTGCAAGGCAAAAATAGCCTCTAGTGTGGTCATTACCAAACAAATACAGCAATAACCCTACAGTGACGATGTTATGATCATGCAAAAGCAGACTGTGGGCCCCTCCAACCACCCTACTAGTCTCAGAGTTTTACATCACTGCCCCATCTTTAAATTAAGGGTAGGACCTTTCTCCTCCTCATCCCCCAGTATCTCCAGTGACCTTCATTCTCCTCTCCACATTTCAAAATTGAGAATGTGTAGCTACCCCTTGTAAAATAATCAGAATACTCCCCTTAAGTTCCCAAAATGTGTGGGGGGGGCATGAAAGAAAGTTTCCCTCTCCCATACACCCAACTAGGTCTGAATGACATCTACCTGTGTAGTAAGAGGGAAACATAACCCCCCTGCTTCTGTCGTTAATGTTGGGGGAGTCACCCCAGCCCATCAATCAAGACGGTTAGCCTGTGAGCTAGACTGTTTGCCAGGAGACCCCCAGATGCCCATTAACAGTTCACTAAGGCTCCATTCGTTCAATAAGGACTGGACTTACTGGGGTTTAGGAAACCTCCAGCTAAGAGCCAAGAGCAAGAACCATCCATGGGTCAACTCTGGGGGCACACTCACACCACCACTCAGGTTAAAATGGCTATTTTGTAAGATTTACTTTGCTTGTGGCACCAACAGTAGCCCCTCCCCTGAATCCTTCAGCATCAAAAAGGGATTATTGAATAGGGAGAGATATCTCCCAGTTTTAACAGCTATTACAGCATAAGACCAATATTTGACGGGAGAACTAGGCATCAATTTGTTTCTTCAAGCATATCAATTCTATTCAAACAGCCCCCATCTCACATCATCCACTGCCCATCATGAGAGGAATTAAATAAATTTCAGCTTCAACAGAGCCTGTAATAATCTGAATAGTCACTGTCCTTCCCTAGAAAGGATTTGATTACCAACTATGTATTTAAGCAGGATGACCAAAAATGCAAACCCCAGTAAGCTCCATTTTCTGCAAGGTAATGCATTCGGACCCTCCTCATAACCTTTTAAGCTATACAAGAAGAATTAAAGCACAAAGGACTTAGCCCCTAAAGGTCCAATTAGTGGGCAGTGCCAGGCTATAAGTTGCTTCAAGCAACAGTAACGGGGTGGGAGTCAGCACTTGACCACACCCGGCAGAACTCATGGCCGACCCTTCCATTCCCTAGCCAGCTGGCCTGAATTAAAAAATCCCACCATCGGCTGACCTTTTAGAATAACAATAAAGATTAATATATGTTTAATTACTGTTTGGCAGACCGAGACTATCCCACCAGGGGACCCAACAACCCCACCCGGCCCACCAGACAGCCACCCCACATCCCACTGCAAACCTGTTAGGTTTTGATGTATAGTTCAGAGTGCAGATCAGTCAAGTCCAGTAGCTTGCTTCATCTTTGTTGTCTGGGAGACAAGTCCTGACCCAGGATATGACTTTGAAATTGCTGGAGCCTCTGGAGGATCTGTGCAAGCGGGAGGGAATAGTCAGAGTGCTGATGGGTGTTCATGGTCTGATTTCGGCTATTTGGACAACCTCCTCATTCTACATAAAATCTTCTTCCTTGTAGGTATGCTTTAGCCTCTGTGACTCTATTGTACTTGACTGGGCCATTCGGGAATTGAACTGTCAATTTGTCAGGGTAAGGAGTAAGAAACTTCAGACTCCTTGCCCGCAATAGTGGAAAAACTGGGATGTACTCTCTTCATAGACACTGGGTTGCCAGAGAATAGTCATTATCAAAGAATAAGCGACTTGTAGAATACATGATTTTCTGCTGTTGCCAGGCCTTTTGGAGTAAGCTGTCCTTAGTAGCATAGCTGAGAAAATGGATCACCACAGAACGGGGGCAGGCATCGGGCCGAGTTCGCTTGGGGCCCAACGCTCTATGTGCCCTTTCTATGTCATGGGGGAAGTCTGGGTCAAGTGCCAGTGTCATCTGAAGAAGTTGTTCAATTAATAGCTGTAATGTCTAAACCCTCCTCCCCCTCTGGGATGCCATAAATTCTTATGTTTTTCTGACGTCCCCTATTTTCAGCGTCCTCCTGGCGCATTACTGTCATTAATTGCTCATAGTCCAGCGAGGAGATTGATGTCTCAATGGTATTGAGATGTTCTGCATTGCTGGTAATTTGTCGATCAGCCTTGTCCATATGGTCTTGAAGTGTACCCAGATCTGCATGTTGTTTGGAGCCCTTTGCCTTTTTTTTCCCATCCTGAGTTGGAACAGCCTGTTTCTTTGAAGCAAGCTCAGTGTCAGAAAGGCTGCTCTCCTCATGGTCTCCAATCTCTGGTAGGCAGGAAAATCTGTTTCTAGACAAACATGCCATCCACTGATAGCAATGTCTTTTTCTTGCAGCATTACCTCATATTGTTTGGTAGGGAGGAGATTCTACCCAATCTTACAAGAAATTATTATATTTTAATGCTGTAATTAATTAATATTGTGGTAGAGGAGCTCCTATGAACCCACTGTTTACCTCCTTATGACGTCGCTGGAAGTCCTCCATACTAGGCTGTTTTGATTGCTTCACAGTTCAGTCTGATGGTGCTGTATTGCCTGCTTGAAACATTTGGTGCACCATAGTTATGTGTATAACATGCTGTTTTACAGATTGATCTTCTATAAGGTTTATCAGGTAGTCTCTCAGTGCTGTCTTTCCCGTGAGGCAGGTTTTATTATAAACTCCGATAGTGTTCATTTATGTTATATTATATTGTATTGTAGCAACTAATTCAAGGGTAGCAGAGGGTTCTTATTGCTCTTCTTTGGTCAGCTAAAGCACTCTAATAGTAGAAACAGTTCTGTCTCTTGTCTATCAGAAAATAACTTGCTTCATACAATTTTGTAATGTACGGACAGTGTCTATTAACCCCTGTTTTCAATCAGTTTATAACCTGATAATCCCATCGTTATGATATCAGTATGCTGTAAACCTTGCTTAACTAGGTCAGAATGATGGGATTACAGGATAGAATGTCACCGCCTGTCAAAATTCTTGGAAAGGAAAGGTGATCTGCTGCGTGGACATTCGTTCAAAACACACACATTCCATTCAGAGAGTTACAGACCCACTGCAGTATAGATCACAATGGCCAATTTCAGCACTTCGGTTGCTCAACATTCAAACCAGCAGGCATTCATAGCTGAGCTGGAGAACAAACGCACATTGAAAATAACTGTATTTTTTCCCCACATTGGCTAGTTTTTCCATACACTATAAAATACAATGCCTGAGTAACGGTGGTCAACCACAGACATAATCACCTCTGACGGTTGCCATGACAACTGTAAACCTCCCGTGCCGTACTCTCAAGATTTACTTGATTGTCCAGACAACTGCAGGCATTATCCTCTATGTAACAGATCATGTAATTGTTTAAAGTAACTCTGTCAAGCATAGCTATTGTTAAGTTTAATGTGGTGTTTACTTTGTTCAAAATATTTACAATTAAATTTTTTTATGTTTTCTTTTAACTGTTCCATTTAAGTAGATTGCATTTGCCAGAGTTTCTGGTTCCTCTTCAGGAAGTGTTTTGATTAGTCAGTAACTATTATTTATTAGTTTTTACCATAAATTTCACTGTCTTAAAATGTGCCCAGGTAACATCCCTGTCAAAGTGGTCTCTTTGAATATTCAAGGCTGCAAAAACCCAATCGAAAGGACAAAGGTTTTTGGCTCATCTTAAGTCTTTAAAAAATGATATTGCTTTTTTACATGAAACTTACCTCACCTCTGAAGAAATTGCCAAACTTAAAAAGGAAGGGATGGGGGTGGTTCATGGCAGTTCCTTTAATTCCAAGAGCAAAGGGTATGTATATTATTTTACAAACAGCTGAACATTGTGGTGAACTCTAGCATTGCAGATCCTGAGGGTAGATTTCTAGTTCTCAACACTAGGATAGAGGACAGAATTATTTCATTAGTTAATGTATACACACCTAGCAATAATCACTCTGCATTTTTTGCAAATTTGGCTGATGAAATTAGTAATGGCGTCCATGGGGAGATCATTTTTGGCAGGTGACATGAATACGGTCGCAGATGTTTTCTTGGATAGCACTTATGCAAATCCTGTGGAGCACTATAGTGCTTTCAAAGCTCTAAAGGCATTCTGTGGAGAATTTGGCCTTACATACATATGGAGAATCATACACCCGAAAGGGCGGGACTATACCTTCCATTCAGATAGACATGGCTCGCATAGCAGATTGGACTATATCTTTCTTGTTAAATCACTTCTAGCAGGCCTCACTACTAGTCAGATAGGCAGCATAGTTATATCAGCTCATGTTACTGTAGCTATGGGCATCATTCTTAGTCTTACTTTGACCTCAGAAAAAAAGTTGGAAATTTAATAACAGTTTACTAAAATATGGGGACTTCCCAGCTTGGTTGTCAGGAGAGATACAAGTGTTTTTTGACATAAATGATAATAATGTGGTCTCAGTACCAACTCTGTGGGGGGCTTTTAAAGCTTATATAAGGTTTCACATCATCTCATATTCCTCTCATAAAAAAAAGCTTAGGGAAGCCGAGGTTAAAAACCTAGAACAAGAATTGTGTAAAAATGAGGCTCTGTTCAAGGCTGCAACAGACAAGAATGCTTCCTTATATATGGGATACATGACGGGCAGAACTGTGATATGTGAAATATCTTCATGAGTGAACAGTGACCTCTGGATTTTGAAAGTTAGTGCATTTTCAAGTACAGTGTTGTCCGGTGAGACTACTGAGAGGGTGGACCCAGCCTTGGTGACCTTAGACAGGAAGGGTTTAGATCCAAATAGCATGGATTTAGTTTTTTTAGCATTAACAATTAGGCGGTGTGAGTGGAACCAGGTGTGTGCCACAGAGTAGTTATTGGATAAAGACTTGGATATATTCTCAAGAGCCTTGTCACTAGTGAAGAGGACAAGGTCATCTGCATAAAATAGGGCATCACAAATGAGACAGAGGGTAGAGAGTTTATAAACAGAGAGAATAAGAGTGGGCCCAGGATGGAGCCCTGGGGTATGCTGGTAGTGACTAGGAGGGTGGGGGAGGTGGAAGGTCCTACACATACCAACTGAGATCTATCTGAAAGGTAACTTTGGAACCACCATGTAGTTTCAGTAGAGCAGCGGAGGGAGGAGAGCAACAGGGTGTGGTCGACCAAGTCGAAAGCTTTAGACAGGTTGACAAAGACAGACTGAGACTGAGATTAAATTATGATTGAGAATGAATGCCTAAATTAGCCTTTATGGGAATCAAGGGCGTAGTATTCCTGGATGATATTATAGACACTTCCATGGCTAGCCTTATGGCCTTTACCCAGATAACTGCTAAATACAAACTTCCTAGGACCGAATTTCACAGCTATCTACAACTACGCGATACCCTCAGAAAACAAATTAATACTGATTCATAGATTCATAGACATGTGACGGCAGGGAAGGGCCTTCCTGGCCCATCGAGTTCTGCCCATTCCCTCCCTCTACCTGTCCCCCTCCCAAGATTTCCCTCGTCTTCCCCTTGACAACACTCTGTGTTTGTCCCCAGGCCCTCATGAACCCCTCAACTGTACTGGCACTCACCACCTCCTCCTTCAGTCTGTTTCAGGACCCAGCCACTCTCTCTGTGAAGTAATACTTCCTAACATTTCCCCTAAACCTTCCCCCCTCCACCTTCACACCGGTTCATGCTCTGGACAAGATATGCACAACAATCAACAGACATAAGAAACTTCATACACTAATGTTAGACACCAAACTAGCTCCATTGTCATCCCTAGTGACACTTGGTAAAAGGAATTACAAACACCTATCTCCGTAGGTGAATGGGAGGAGATTTGGAGTATGACTTTAAGGGCCTGTAGGAAAGGTAAAGGAAGACTTATTTAGTATAAGATTGTGCACAGATGGCATTATACACCATGTAAAATGGTCAGACCAGGACTTTCGTTGGATGAGACCTGCTAGAGATGTAAGGCACATTGACACATATATTATGGTTATGTCCCATTATTCCTTCTTTTGGGGGAAAATATTTGACTAATTTGTAGTGAGGTAACAACATGCAGAATTGTTTTGTTTGTTCCACCAGATTTGCAGTCCTAGGAACAGGCTCAGAACTAACTCAACTTTTGAGTCACCAGAAATGATGGTTACATGCCACTTTTATCACAGCTAAAAAATGTAAATTTAAGAAACTGGATGAGTACGGAGGTCCAGACAGTGAAGGAATGGCAACAAGACTTATACACCAGGGCATACCTCTTAACTGTCACACATTATGTGGTACGTCACTCATTTTACCTCTCAGAAACCCTTTGTCCATCATGGGGAAGGTGATATTCCACATGCCCCACTGAGACTTTAAAGCAGAAATTCATAATAATCTATTATGCTCAGTTATCAAAAAACATTATGAACATTAGTGCACTGATAGCTGTAATGTTCTGAGCTTGCAGTGCCATGTTAGACGATGTGTCACACATTTTGCTCATTTGTCACACATTGTGTCACACATTTTGGTGAAGAAAGGTTGAGAGGTATGCACCAGGGCTAGTTACAAAAGAATAGCATATGTGAATCTTCATAGAGTAGACAAATTTATGGTCCATTAGGAACCCTTCTTAAATAATAATAATTTCAAATGAGTGGTCACATTCATAATTTTTATTGTTTAAAGTATACGTCTGTTATGCTGCTCTCAGCCTGTTCTGCTTTCTTTAATTTTTCAACAGGCTTACCTGTGTTCAACTATAATATACATGTTTCAAGCTTATATTTGTTATGCAGTAATTAGGCTGTTAGTCTTTTAATGTGTTTCAGTTGTGTTTATATTTATGTGATCCTGCAAGAGTTTGTATTGTAAGTAATTTGTATTTATGTATTTTCAAGTTTGTTGTTTTAAGCTGAAAATTTAATAAACTTTGAATTATAAAAAAAAAAAAAGAAAAGAAGGGAAACCTCTGTTGAGAAAGAAGGAGAAAGGCAGAGATAATTGAGGTTAGGATAGTAGGGAAACTACTGTGCAAAAACAGGAAAGAGGGGTAATGACAAATTTAAGGGAGGCTTGGACAGAAAAACAAACACGATGGCAGAAAGACTAATGCACCACCCAGTCTGCCCATGGTTTCCTGTCAATCCCTGGTTCCCTATAAATCCCCAGAACCTAACTGTTATTCAGGGTACTGTCCCTCACTAACAACCTCCCTATTACCCTCCCTGCTACTGTTGCCCTGAGTAGCCACTATATCCTTCAGCCTGTCCCACCAATGCTCAAAAACATTGATGGTTTTGGTGCCTAACCACCTCGCCTGGCAGACTGTTCCAAGGTTCCACCACCTTCTCCATAAAATAATGCTTCCTCATATCACTCCTAAACCTTTCTGCTTTCAATTTCCATACATGCCCCCATGACATTGAGTTTGTACTTATGCTAAATAGCTCCTCACAGCTCACCTTATTTATTCCTTTCAGGAATTTGAAGGTCTCTATCATATCACCCCTCTCTCATCTAGTCTCCCGCAAGTACATGTTTAGTGCCTTGAGATGATCCTTGTAAGACGTCCTTCTGGCCCTGTATCGTCCTGGTCACCATTTGTTGCACTGCCTCTAGCCCGTCCTTATCATTCCTGAGGTAAAGGCTCCAGCTCTGGGTTCAGTACTCCAGGTGTGGCCTTACCATTGATCTATAAAGAGGTAATAACATAGAAATATAGAAACATAGAAGTTGTCAGCAGATAAGGACCTCCTGGCCCACCTAGTCTGCCCTAATTTACCTTTTTACTGCCACCTCAGACCCTACTTGGTACTTAGTTCCCTCCCTCACTTGCTTAACTTCAAAGGTCCCCCTTGTGTCTATCCCATGTGTTCTTGAAATTCGTGACCGTTTTAGCCTCTACTGCTTCCGCTGGTAGACTGTTCCAAGCACCTACCAACCTTTCAGCGAAGAATGACTTCCTCACATTTCAACTAAACCTCCCCCTCCAGCTTCATACAGTGACCCTTTGTGCTCAAGCATGGCTTTCTATGAACAATACTCCCTTCCTTTACCTTGTTTATACCTGCGAGATATTTGAATGTGTCTGTCATATCTCCCCTTTCCCTTCTTTCTTCCAGGGAGTACATATTCAGTTCCTTGAGTCTTTCTTCATAGGGCTTCTGATGCAGGCCCTGCACTATTTTGGTTGCCCTCCTTTGTACCACTTCCACCCTGTCTATGTCCTTGAGGAGGTGGGGTCTCCAGAACTGGACACAGTACTCAAGGTGGGGTCTCACTAATGATCTGAACAGGGGTATCATTACCTCCCTCTTTCTGCTGGTGATACCTCTGCCTATGCATCTCAGCATTCTGCTAGCTTTACTCATTGCCTTGTCACACTGTTTAGCCATCTTCAGGTAATCAGAAATGATTACCACTAGGTACCTTTTCTGGTTCGTGACTGCTAGCCCCTCTCCTCCTAGTTGGTACTGAACCACTGGGATTCTGTGCCACAAGTGATGATTTTGCACTTTTTCGCGTTGAAGTCCAGCTGCTAAACTCGTGACCATTCTTCCAGCTTATTTAAATCTTCCTTCATTCTTTCCACCACCTCCAGAGTGTCTACTCTGTTGCAGATTTTTGTTTCATCTGTAAACAGGCATACCTTCCCTCCCAATCCCTCCGCAATGTCGCTAATAAAGACATTGAAGAGGACTGGGCCTAGTACTAACCTTTGTGTCACCCCACTGATCACTTTGCCTTCCCCAGAGTGGACACCATTTACCACTAACCTCTGACTGCTATTCTCCAGCCAGCTGTCTACCCATCTTACTGCTTTAGGACCCACCCCATGGCTACCCAGCTTGCTCAACAACCTCCTGTGTGGAATGGTGTTGAAGGCCTTACTGAAATCCAGGTAGGCCATGTCAACTACTCCTCCCTGATCCACTACCTTGGTTACCCAATCAAAGAACTCAATCAGGTTTGTCTGGCAAGACCTTGCCCCTGTGAAACCATGTTGCTTCGGATCCTGTAGTTCATTGGCCACAAGGTATTCTACAATTCTTTCCTTCAGCAGTGATTCCGTAACTTTGCCCACTACTGAGGTTAGGCTGACTTGTCTGTAATGATCTGCCTCCTCCCTGCTTCCAATTTTGTGGAGTGGGGCTACATCAGCTTCAACCATTTTAGTTCCATTAGGATCCTTTCTACTGTAAAAGGGCCTGTGCCCATCCCCCTACCCTTACTGCCCTTGACCTTCCTCTCTGATTCGCTGCCTGGCCCCACTACCATAAAAAGCAAGCAGAAGTATTTGTTCAGCATGTCTGCTTTTTGGTGATCCTCTTCCACACAAACCCCTCATTCCCCTTTCAGCCTAACTATCCCTTCCTTGATCCTTCTCTTGTCACTTATATATCTGAAAAAATGTCGAATCCGTTTTTAGTGATGTGGCAATATTTTCTTCTGTTTGGGCCTTAGTTCTTCTAACTGCCCTCCCTGCCTCTTTTTGTATCTCCTGATAACCCCCCCACCCCATCCTCCTCCTTCTGTGTTGTTTTGTATCTCCTAAAAGCCCATTTTTTGCTCCTACATATTCCTCTACCTTTCTAGAGAACCATAGTAGTCTCTTTTTTCTTTTGCCCTTGTTAACTAGCCTGACAGAGAGATTTATTGACTTTTCAATACCTTCCTTAATTTTTGCCCACTGATCCTTGACTCCCTCTAATTTTCCTACCCTACCAGCCAGGACTTCTCTGAGGCATTCTCCCATTTCCTTGAAGTTGGCCCCCCTGAAGTCCAGGACACTCGTCCTTGTGTGGTTTGATTCTAGCCCAGTCTTTATATTAAACCACACCACGCGATTGTCGCTGGTTCCCAGGTGGTCTCCCACCCTGATGTCAGCAACACAGTCTCCATTTATCAGTATTAGGTCCAGTAGTGCCTCCTCACGGGTGGGCTCCTGTACAGGTTGCCTGAGGAATAAACCCTATATGTAGACCATTATGTCCCTGCTCCTGGTAGTTGACATGGCCGGGAGGCTTCCATCCATGACTGGTAGAATGAAAGCTCCCACTAGTAACACCTACCCCTTTTGAACCATCCTTTGGATTTCCTCCATCATTTCCCCATCCACAGCTACGTCCTGAGTTAGATGTCTGTAGATCACTTCTACATTAATAAAGGCCCCTTTCCTTTTCTCCAGAGTGACCCACAGTACCTCTGCTTCCCCCAGCTTCCCCTGCATTTGTATAGCTTTTATGTTGTCCCTTACATAAAGACCCGCTATTCCCCCTTTTCTGCCTACCATGCCCCTCCCAAATAGAGTATATCCTGCAATGGCCATTTCCCAGTCCTGGTTTTCATTCACCACGACTCCATGATGTTGATGATGATGGTGACTATGTCTAGGTCTACCTCCGCCATGGTAGCCTCTAGGCCAGCCTGTTGCCCAGACTTCAAACATTTTCACACATGGCTCTTCAGGTTGTGGTTACATCCCCCCTCCCTTTTCCCTACTCCTAGTTTGCCCTTTATATTTTTCAATCCCAATGGCTTCTTCTACCTTCTGGTTGCCAGTTTTATTTGCTTCTTTTATTGGCTTCGTTCCCTCAGAATTCCTGTTGTTGGCCTCTCAAACTAGTTTGGGGGGGGCATGTTTGTCTCCCTGCCTCCTACCATCTCCCCCCTTGGCTAGTTTAAAGTATTACCTCTTTTCTTTACTTTCTTTACCTCTTTTCTTTGCTGTCAGTACCCCTCCTAATACATCCCAACATCCCATTTGCATTATTAAGATGAAGGTACAGCTAAGCCAGGTGGTGCATTAGGTCTGCTCGGTTGAGCTGACCATTCTTTTAAATGTTGTTTTTACTTACCAGCTGCCCTGTTACATTTTTTTTGCCCAATATTAGGTTAGATTAGATTCAGGTTGTGTTTAGTAAGTTAGTGTGTTCAGTAAGCTAGCTGAGACACTGTTAGCTTTCTTTTCTTAGCACCAATCCTGCACCACGTTGTTTCAGTGCTGCTTTTCACTAAGAACTGTGTCACTGTTGCAGACATCTCCCCTGTCATTTTTACAGAGGTAGGGAGTGTTTGTTGAAAATCATTTTTTCAGTTCTTATCCTTTGGGTGAGAAAATTATTGCCCTGTCATATTTGCTGAGGCTTGTACTTGCTGAGGACACTTCTGGCTTTTCCCCTTCTTCTCCAACTGGTGTTATTGTTGATTGATGTCCTTGATCTGTGTGTCAAGGAAATGAGGGGTGGCTGCTGACTTGTTACCCTTGCCCATCCATGAGATGGGTGTTTTGGACACAGGCAGGACCATTGCACACAATTGGGACCAGTGGACACAGTTGGGACCAGTGGAGGTCATCTTGTGAGATCACTGAGTGAGAGACCTTGTTGGAGGAGCTATGGAGTGCAGCAACGGGAGTGGAGAAACATAGAATTTGATGGCAGATAAGGACTGCTTGGCCCACCTAGTCTTCCTGTTTCTCTACCTGATGGATAAGCTGCAGATTCCAGTTAAACAGCTTACTTCCTCCTACCCCCCCTAGAATTGTCTTATGTCTGTCCCATGCATACTTCAATTCTCCCACTGTTCTTGACTCCACAACCTCCTCAGGAAGGCTGTTCCATGCATCCACAACCCTCTCTGTGAAAAAATACTTTCCAACATTACCTCTGAGCCGTCCCCGCTCTATCTTCAAATTGTGCCCCCTTGTTCTTGCACATCTCTTTTTCTGAAAGATGCTACCCTCTTGGACTTTGTTAATTCCCTTGAGGTACTTGAAAGTTTCTGTCATGTTCCCCCCCTTCCTCAAGGGTATACATATTAAGCTACTTTAGTCTCTTCATATGTCTTCTGGTGCAGACCTTGCACCATTTTGGTTGCCCTCCTCTGAACAGCCTCCACTCTGTCTATGTCTTTGCGGATATGTGGTCTCCAGAACTGCACGCAGTACTCCAGATGGGGTCTCACCAACTGTCTGTACAGAGGGATAACAACTTCCTGTTTTCTACTGTTGATGCCTCTCCCTATGCATCCCAGTATCCCCCCGGCCCTCCTTAAGGCCTTCTCACATTGCTTGCCCACCTTTAGGTCATCTGATATAATTACTCCCAGGTCCCTTTCAATTTTTGTTGTTGTTAGTATCACACCCCCCCATTGTGTACTCTTCCCCTGGGTTTTTTGTTTCCCAGGTGCATTACCTTGCTCTCCCTTTGTGTTGAATCTGAGCTACCATATATTTGACCATTCTCCCAACCTTGCCAATTCCTTTTTCATCCTTTCCACCACCACCACTTGTGTATCAACCCTGTTGCAGATTTTTGTGTTGTCTGCAAAGAGACATACATTTCCTTCCAGGTGCTCTCCAATGTCACTTATAAAGACATTAAAGAGGACCGGTCCCAGTACTGAACCCTGCTGTACCCTGTTAGTTACCCTCCTTTCTTCACTGTGGACTCTGTTTACTATTACCCTTTGCATCCTGTTGTTCAGCCAATTTTTTATCCAGGCTACCGCCTTGGGACCCACTCCAAGGCTGGCTAACTTGTATATTAATCTTTTGTGTGGGACTGTGTCAAATGCCATGCTAAAATCTAGGTAGGCCATATCCACAGCCCCTCCCTGGTCTACTACTTTGATCACCCAGTCAAAGAAATCTATTAGATTTGTCTGACATGACCTTACCGCTGTGAATCCATGCTGCCTTGGCGTCCTGTGCCCCACTGGCCTCTAGGTACTCAACAATTCTTTCCTTCAGAACTGATTCCATCATTTTCCCGATCACTGAGGTCAAACTAACTGGTCTGTGGTTTTCTGCCTCTGCCCTGCTCCCACTTTTGTGAAGTGGAATCACATCCACCCTCCTCCAGTCCTCAGGTACCACCCCATCCTTCCATGATTTGTTAAAGAGAGTAATCAGTGGTGTCACTAGTTCTCCCCTTAGTTCTTTTAGAATTCTGGGGTGAATCCTGTCAGGCTCCATTGCTTTGTCCACCTTCAGTTTCAAGAGTTCTTTCAAAATGCTTCTTCTGTGAATGACTGGTATTGATCCCCCTATCCAGAGAGTTTCTCTTGTTTGGTTTAGGTACATTCCCCTCCTCTTTCATTGTGAATACTGAGGAGAAATATTCATTCAGTATCCCTGCTTTTTCGCTGTCACCCTCTGCCCACATTCCGTTCCCTTTATTAAGCCTCAGTATCCCTTCTTTGGGCTTTCTTTGCTCCCTTATGTACCTATAAAAGGTTTTATCCCCCTTCTTAACAGAGGTGGCTATCTTTTCCTCGGTTTGGCCTTTGCTCTTCTGACTGCCCTCCCTGCCTCCTTCTGCTTTAACTGATAAAGTTTTCTGTCCTGCTCCTTCTATGTTTCCTTACATTTTCTGAATGCTATCCTTTTTTCCTTAACCTTCCCTGCCACCTCTTTTGAGAACCATAGTGTTTTTTTTCCTTTGCTGTGCTTTGTTGATTTGCTTCACTCAAAGGCGTGTTACCTCTGTGATGGTTGTTTTGATTATTCCCCATTGTTCCTCCACCCCTCCTTCTTGCCCGTTTGCTAGTGCTTTTCTGAGGCACTCTCTTATTTTCCCAAAGTCAGCCCTTCTAAAGTTCAATACTCTTGTTTTTGTATGGCTTGACTCTATGGATGTGTTTATTGTGAACCACACTGTTTGGTGGTCGCTTGTTCCCAGTTGGCTACCCACTTCTAAATCTGAGATCCTTTCTCCATCCCCGTTTGTGAGTACCAGGTCTAATATTGCTCCCTCCCGAGTGGGTTCCAACACTAGCTGTCCAAGGCATGACCCTTGTAGGGCATCAAGAATGACCCTGCTCTTGGATGTGCCTGCAGCAAAGGTGCTCCAGTTAACATCTGGCATATTCAGGTCCCCCATCAATAATATAGCCCCTTTTTCTGCCATTCTAAGGATGCCTTCTATCATTTCCTTGTCCATTCCCTCCCCCTGAGATGGGGGTTTGTACACAACCTCCTTGTGGATTGTGGTGCCATTTCCTGTCTCCAGGGTGACCCATAGTGACTCATCTACTTCCTGTTTACTCTTTAGTTCTGTTGATTTAATCCCTTTCCTTACATAGAGAGCTACTCCTCCTCCTCTTTTACCCTTCCTGTCCCTCCTGTAGATTGTGTGTCCTGGTATGCTGACATCCTAGTCATGGTTCTCTTTGTACTATGTTTCAGTGACTGCCACAATATCCAGGCATCCCTCTTCCATCAAGGCCACTAGTTCAGGGAGCTTGTTACACAGACTATGGGAATTGGTATTCATCACCTTCCATTTTTTGATGGCCTTACCCCTTTTAGCCTCATCCCTGTCCTTACTGCCTTTGCATTTTTGTTGCGTTTATCCCTGTCCTGCTCCCAAATAACTTCTCTACCTTGGTGTTTACCTTGTTAATTACTGTGTTTTGTGGGGGGAGGCCAAGATTTCCCTGCTCCTTTTCAGTGCTTCCCCCCTTGGCTAGTTTAAATGCTTGCCAATGAAGCATTTAAACCTATCACCTAGGATTCTGGTTTCCCCAGACAGATGCAGACCATCATGCCAGTATAGGCCTGTATCCCTCCAGGTGGCTTCCCAGTCCCCAATGAAGCCAAAACCCTGAGCTCCACACCAGTTTTTCAACCATTCATTGAATCCCATGGTGCGCAGTACCCTAGCATCATCCTTGCCATAGACAGGCAGCACCTCCAAGAAGGTTACCGTATGTGCTTGTTTGTGTTTGTGGAATTGGGGAGGGGCCTTAGTCAAGTAGCACGCACGGTAACCTTCTCAGAGGTGCTACCTATCTATGGCATAGGAGAGGCTAGGGTGTTCTGTACCATGGGATTCAATCAGTGGTTGAAAAACTGGTGTGAGCTCAGGGATTTGGCTTCATTGGGGACTGGGGGTCCACCTGGAGTGATGCAAGCCTATACTGGCATGATGGGCTGCATCTGTCCAGGAGGGGAACCAGGATCCTAGGTGATAGGTTTAAATGCTTCATTGGCAAGCTTTTAAACTAGCCAAGGGGGGAGGCACTGGAAAGGAGCAGGAAAATCCTAGCCCTTCCAAATAATCACGATAGTAAGTGCGGCAAACACCAACATAGAGGTGTCAATAGGGAGAAGGCAGGGGTAAATGGAGAAAGTGACAAAGGCAAGAAGGACAGGGATGGGGCAAAAGGGAGTAAGGCCATCAGGAAATGGAGGGTAATGAGTACCAATGCCCGTAGTCTGGGCAACAAGCTCCCTGAGCTGATGGCCTTAATGGAAGAGGGATGCCTAGATATCGTAGCAGTCACAGAAACATGGTACACAGAGAACCATGACTGGGATGTTAACATACCAGGGTACATAACCTACAGGAAAGACAGGCAGGGGAGAAGAGGGGGAGGAGTAGCTCTCTATGTAAAGGAAGGGATAAAAGCAATTGAACAAAAGAGTAAACAGGGAGCAGAGGAGGCACTGTGGGTCACCTTGGAGACTGGAAAGGGCACCACAATCCGCACAGGGGTTGTGTACAGACCCCCATGTCAGGGGGAGGTAATGGACAAGAATATGATAGAAGGCATTTTTAGAATGGCAGAGAAAGGGAGATACTGTTGATGGAGACCTGAACATGCCAGATGTTAACTGAGCACATTTGCTGCAGCCACATCCAAGAGCAGGGCTATTCTTGATGCCCTACAGGTGGCAGGCATTAGACAGCTAGTTTCAGAACCCACTGTGAGGGAGCAATCTTAGACCTCATACTCTCAAACGGAGGCAGTGAGAGGATCTCAAGATCTAGAAGTGGGTTGCCATCTGGGGACAAGTGACCATCAAACAGTGTGGTTCATGTTAAACTCAGCTACAGAGTCAAGCCATACAAAAGTGAGGGTACTGGACTTTAGGAGGGCTGACTTTGGCAAGATGGGAGAGTGCCTCAGAAAAGCGCTAGCAAACAGGCTAGAAGGAGGTGTGGAGCAACAATGGGGAATCATCAAACTGCCATCACAGAGGCAACAAGCCTTTGTGTGAAGCAAATAAACAAATCAAAATGAAAGAAAAAGCCACTATGGTTCTCAAAAGAGGTGGCTGTGAAAGTCAGGAAGAAAAAGATAGCATTCCGGAAGTATAAGGAAACACACAAGGAGCAGGACAGAGAGCTGTACCAGTTAAGGCAGAAGGAAGCAGGGAGGGAAGTCAGAATAGCAAAGGCCCAAACTGAGGAAAAGACAGCCAACTCAGTTAAGAAGGGGGATAAAACCTTATAGGTACATCAGCGAGCGTAGAAAGACAAAGGGAGGGATAGTGAGGCTGAATAGAATGAACGGTGGGTGGGCAGAGGGGGACAGTGAAAAAGCAGGAATACTGAACGAATATTTCTGCTCAGTATTCACAAAAGAGGTGGGGGAAGTGCCTAATCCAATTAACAGAAGCACTCTTGATAGGGGGGTCGATCCCAGTCCTTTCACAGAAGAAAGGGTTCTGCAAGAACTCCTAAAACTGAAGGTGGACAAAGCAATGGGTCCTGATGGAATTCACCCCAGAATTCTAAAAGAATTAAGGGCGGAACTAGTGAAACCACTGGCTACTCTTTTTAATAAATCATGGGAGGATGGTGTGGTACCCGAGGACTGGAGGAAGGCGGATGTGATTCCCATTCACAAAAGTGGGACCAAGACAGAGGTAGGAAACTACAGACCTGTCAGTCTGACCTCTGTGGTAGGGAAAGTGATGGAGTCACTTCTGAAGGAAAGAATAGTTGAGTACCTAGAGGCCAGTGGAGCACAGAACCCAAGGCAGCATGGGTTCACAGCGGAAGGTCATGTCAGATGAATCTAATAGATTTCTTTGACTGGGTGACCAAAGTAGTAGACCAGGAGGGCTGTGGACATGGCCTACCTAGACTTTAGCAAGGCATTTGACACAGTCCCACACAAAAGATTAATAGTCAAATTAACCAGCCTGGGAGTGGGTCCCAGGGTGGTAGCCTGCAAAACATTGGCTGGACAACAGGACACAGAAGGTAATTGTAAATGGAGTCCACTCTGAAGAAAGGGCGGTTACTAGTGGGGTACCGGAGGGTTCAGTGATTGGTCCAGTCCTTTTAATGTCTTCATCAGTGACATTGCAGAGGGACTGGAAGGAAAAGTATGCCTTTTGCAGATGACACAAGATCTGCAACAGGGTTGATACACAAGGAGGAGTGGAAAGGATGAAAAGGATTTGGCAAGGTTGGAGGAATGGTCAGAAGTATGGCAGCTAGGATTCAATGCAAAAAGTGCAAAATAATGCACCTGGAAGCAAGAACCCAGTGGAAGAATACACAATGGGTGGGGAGGTAGTAACAACAACAAAAAGGAAAGGGACCTGGGGTAATCATATCAGATGACCTTAAGGTTAGCAAGCAATGCGAGAAGGCAGTAGGGAGGGCTGGGGGTATACTGGGATGTATAGGGAGAGGCATCATCAGCAGAAAACAGGAAGTTGTTATCCCTCTGTACAGACAGTTGGTGAGACCCCATCTTGAGTACTGTGTCTAGTTCTGGAGACCCCATCTCCGCAAGGACATAGACAGGATAGAGGCAGTCCAGAGGAGGGCAACTAAAATGGTGCAGGGTCTGCAAGAGAAGCCATATGAGGAGACACTAAAGGAGCTTAATATGTATACCCTTGAGGAAAGAAGGGAGAGGGGGGACATGATAGAAACTTTTAAGTACCTCAGTGGAATCAACAAAGTCCAAGAGAGTAGCATCTTTCAGAAAAAGAGATGTGCAAGAACAAGGGGACACAATTTAAAGATAGAAGGAGGCAGTTCAGGGGCAATGTGAGGAAGTATTATTTCACAGAGAGGTAGTGGATGCATGGAACAGCCTTCCTGAGGAGGTTGTGGGTATAAAACTGTGGGAGAATTCAAGAATGCATGGGACAGACATAAGGCAATTCTTGTGGGGGGTAGGAAGAAATAGGCTGTTGGTTAACTAGGATCTGTGGCCTATCCTGTAGGTAGGGAAATGGGCAGACTAGATGGGCCTAGCGGTCCTTATCTGCCGTCAAAGTCTATGTTTCTATGTTTCTATGTGCTACTCTCTCAAAAAAAAAAAAATAGCAAGCAGCCTAGTAATTTAGCCTAGATTATTGGCTGAGACCTGGAGTTTTTAGAAGTCGAGTGCTAAGAACATCAAGACTGGTCTACACATTAATTGAGACTTTAACAGAAAAATAAGCAGGCTGTCTAACAATTTAACAAAAATTTTCTTCCGCACTGAACAACCGAATCAAATACCAAACCTGCATCACTGCTAAGAAAATCATGATGGGAAAGGCACCACCAAGAGTCAGCACCCTTCTCAAACCCAAAATCACCAACCGCAACACCAGGAGCTCTAAGCCCCAAATCCTTTAAATCCCCCGCTGCCACACGTCCCAAGGCCAAAGGTCATTTGCATACAGGGCTCCGAGTTGGCTGAATGAGCTCTCTAGTGACATCTCATCCACAGCAACATTTGGAGCATTCAAAAAGAAGCTCCGCCACTCCATAACTGTCACCTCTATCTGTGCTTGCACTCCATAACATCTTCATTCCCTATGCTGCTTCTGACCTTATAGGTGTCAGTTTCTGCCCTCTCTTCCTGCACTTACCTGTCCAATGCAACTTCTAATGCACTTGACCTGTGTTTGTCGTGACAAGGCCCCTTGGCTGCCTCACCCTGACCCACTACACCTATGTCTTCCCCTACCCTCAGCCCTCTCCCCTTCTTGCCCTCTTCCTCCTATTGTTTCTTGAGTTACTCATCACTCAGTCTGATTTTGTCAAGCAAAGTTACTGTCTAAAACCATGTGCCTGTAACTGTTTTATGTTTTAGTGCCTGTTACCCTGTAACCAACATGATGTGGAACCTTTGTAAAAGAGCCTTGGCTCAAAGGTACTTTGTAATCCTAGACACAAATAAATAAAAAATAAAAAAGGACCCTCCCCAACTCTACAAACTCCTCTTGCACTGCTCTGATCCCATTCCCAGCCAGGTCATTTCTCCCTAGGTAGACAATGACATCCAGCTCCCTCATGCAGCTGCTTCCGTGATCCTGAGGATACGCTTCCTGTCCCTCCAAGCCGTGGCGGGCACCTTAACTCCCTTTCCCCTTCCTCCCCCACTTCTACCCCCCCTAATGATTGAGTCCCCCACCAGGAGTTGTTTCCTTCCCCTGTGGGGTCTCATGCCACCCTCCTGTGGGTCTCCTTTGTGGAGGCTCCCAGCATCCTCCTTGGTCTCCACTGCAGGAGCTTCCATAGAGGAACCACTCTCTGCCAGAACAGCATTTGAACTGTGGAGAGGTACAGCTGGAGGGATGCACCTCTGTTCCACCACCCTCTCCCTCCCTCCCTGAGCCCACCTTGGTACTGGAGGAGCAACCTTCTCATGACAGATAAACTGTCACCAGTATAAGAAGAATCTGTACTCCTCTAGGGGCCATGGTGAGAGAGTAGGCCTGGAAGAGACTGACTGGAGGAGCCTTCAAGTTAGTTTTGGGTATTATCTTTTCTTGTCACTTCAGCTAGTAGAGCACAGTGAGAGAGAGCCCCCTCCTTGTTCTCCTAAACGTGTTCGAACAACCGAGAGGCCTGGTGAGAACTGGCTAATATCAGCTTTCAGGAGTTTGTGTCTTGCTCCCCTCTCTCAGCGTTTCCTGTCTCAGCATTTTTTTCTGCATTATACAGTACCTGGTCATTATCCCTTTCAGTAGCACTGAGAGGAGTCTGATGGATTTCTTGGCATTTTAGAATTGAATCTGAGTTATAGTATATGGACTTTCTGGAGGAGTCATTTGGACAAATTCCTAAACAGTTTAAGTTTGTTTTGGATGAGTGGGTTGTGACTTATTAGGAATATTTGTATTTATAGACTGATTGTGGTGTGAGTGGGGTTAGGGAGCAGGGGTTTTGGTTGTTCAGGTTTATTAATTATTATAACTATTGTTTGAGGGAATAACAGGCATGGAATGACTGTTCCACAAAAATAAATTAAACTGGGTACCTTAGTTGTAGGAGGGTCATCTAGGAGTAGGTTTGAGACTGGGATACACCAGTAGAGAGAGAGGGTGGATCCTGCAAAATGAATAAGAAAGAACAGTGGTGAGCATATCAGTAGTAGTCTGGGGGCTACGTTAAGTAAGATGGGACACAGTGAAAAGAGAGTAGATTGCCTACACATATTTTGCAAATAGTTCACATGTAAGCTGTACTTAAAGAGTAAATTGACTGTCACCCTACAGTAAAATGGACAATGGGTTCAGTTTGGTAGCCAAAGGGATAGTAACTGATTGCCCTGGCTAGTGGGTAACAGACCTGGTGGTCCAGTGGTAATGTATTGCCAGCCTGAGTTAAATCAGTAGAACCTGTTTTCAAATTGAATAAACAAGTTTGCGCCTGTATTTTATGTTTCATTTTTTTCATTTCATTTATTTTATACTGAAAAAAAAATTTGTGAGCAAAAAATGCCCGTTTTCACAGATGTCCAGTGATGATATGTATTTATCAGTCTGCTGCAGAGTTTAAGTATCACAGAGTGGCAGCGGGCCCGGTTCCAAGGTGCCAGGAGTAAATAGTGAGAGTGACAGAGTCGATCACCCCCAGAGTGTACTGCTAGTGCGCTGAACGGAATCCTCTCTGAAAAGCTGAGGAGATATGTGTGTATCTATTTTATTTATTTATTATTTTTTTCTCCCTTTTGGTATTCTTAAATCTGACTCTGTTTATTTATGTTTCATTCTGATGATGTTTATACAATTATTTAAACTATTCCTATGTTTATGTTTACTGGAAATGTAATAAACTTTTAATTACAAAAAAAAAAACAGCTGACGAACAGCTGTGTGAAATATGACAGCAGTCATGGAGCAGGCTAAGGCCTGCCAAAGCATGTTCAGCACAGAAGAGAGAGAGAGAGAGAGAGAGATGTGGCAAGAGTGCTTCTCTCACTGGCAAGAGGACAGATATTGTTTCTTCATAAACCAAAGTAGTTGGTAGTCGGCATGCGGCAGGCTTTTTACGGTCTGGCTCCCATTAATCTTTAATAAAAAAAAAATAAATGGGGGCTCAGTGACAAAATGGAAGCTCACACACACATAATTGGAGCGCAAGAATTGGCTGGAAAATAGGACACAGAGAGTAATAGTAAATGGAGTCCACTCTGATGAAAGGGGGGTTACTAGTGGGGTACCGCAGGGTTCAGTATTAGGACCAGTCCTCTTCAATGTCTTTATAAGCGACATTGCAGAGGGACTGAAGGAAAGTATGTCTCTTTGCAGATGGCACAAAGATCTGCAACAGAGTTGATGCACAAGGTGGGGTGGAAAGGATGAAAAGGGATTTGCAAGGTTAGAGGAATGGTCAAATGTATGGCAGCTTAGATTCAATGCTAAGAAGTGCAGTAATGCACCTGAAACAAAACCCAGGGAAGAGTACACAATGGGGGTGAGATACTAACAACAACAAAAATGGAAAGGGACCTGGGGGTAGTCATATCAGATGACCTAAAGGTGGGCAAGCAATGTGAGAAGGCAGCAATGAGGGCTGGGGGGATATTGGGATGCATAGGGAGAGGCATCACCAGTAGAAAACAGGAAGTTATTATCCCTCTGTACAGACAGCTGGTCAGACCCCATCTGGAGTACTGTGTGCAGTTCTGGAGACCCAGTCTTCGCAAAGACGTAGACAGGATGGAAGCTGTCCAGAGGAGGGCAACTAAAATGGTGCAGGGTCTGCACCGGAAGACATATGAAGAGAGACTAAAGGAGCTTAATATGTATAGCCTCGAGGAAAGGAGGAGAGGGGGACATGATAGAAACTTTCAAGTACCTCAAGGAATCAACAAAGTCCAAAAGGGTAGCATCTTTCAAAAAAGAGGTGTGCAAGAACAAGGGGCACAATTTGAAGATAGAGGCGGCTCAGAGGTAATTTAAGGAAGTATTTTTCACAGAGGGTTGTGGATGCATGGAGCGGCCTTCCGGAGGGAGAGTCGTGGAGTCAAAACAGTGGTGGAATTCAAGCATGCATGGGACAGTCATAAGGCAATTCTAGGAGGTGGGGGTAGGAAGAAGTAGGCTGCTGGTTAACTAGGATCTGCAGCTCATCCAGTAGGCAGGGAAATGGGCAGACTGGGTGGGCCAAGCGGTCCTTATCTGCCATCAAATTCTATGTTTCTATGTTTCTATGTAAGACAGGCACCATTTTAGAGTAGCAGGGGTGCTGCTCAGCAAACAAATCCATGTAACCCCCACGCCACTTCTCTTAGCTGGCACCCCGAAAAGAACTAATGCCCTATACATGGCATGCAATTTGCTCTCAGCAGAATTACTAAAATGGTACCACCCCTAGCTTTGGAGTGTATACCAGGCTCATTATCTAAAGGATGAGGGAAGGGGTACAATACCAAAAATGAACCTTTGCATTTACAGCCAGGTCCAGGGGAGAGGATGCTATGCATATGCTAGACCTATCTGCTGAGGGGTCCCAATAATGTTCACACAGAAGCAATAAGCTGAATGTCCAAAGCAGTAGCTGGCATCGTGCAGTATGGCTTTTATGACTGCTAAACAACCTTCCCCCTGAAATTGCAGCTGAAAACAAGCTTGGTCCATTCAATCATAAACTCCGCCAGCACCTCACTGACCTCAGCAGTTGTGACTGTTCTGCCTAGGCTTGCGGCTTCGTTTCACCTCTCCCTCCTCTTCTCTCCTCCCTTGCTACCCTCCCCACTCTTTCCACCCTCCATCCCCTGCTACTCCCCATCTCTCCCACCCCCACCTACCATTCCACCCTCTCCTCTCCTCTCCTCCTGTCTACCCTCCTATCACCCTATCTCTTGTTGCTCCACCCCAGACTTCCTAGCACTTATCTTTCTGTTCTTGCACATATGACAATGTCAAATCCTGACTGCCTACCCCTTATCCTCCCCTCCTTCTTATCCCCCACCCTTGCTCCACTTACGTCACCCCAGGATGGTTTTCATTTGTATCTGTGTCTTGCTATATATACATCCGTATTGTTAATTGTGCATTGATATTTGCCACTGACTGTTTGCCACTGTGCTATTCTATACACATGTACTGTCTTTTGCTACTAAGTTAACCTCCTGACCTGTATTGCATTTTACCTCTGTTTTGCTTGCACCCATTGCTGATGTAGAACCTTTGTAAAAGAACCCTTGGTTCAAAGGTATTTGTAATTCTAGTAATAAACAAATACATAAATAATACAAAAAAAATATTCACAGATGTTACTAAAGCACAGATGGACCCCCAATGGTTGATCATGGTAAAACAGATGTACTCTTCCCATTTGCTAGGCAGTACAGTTTTTCACAGAAACATCTCTATCCATTTTTCCCCAAATTGCTCATGGACAAACCACATACTTGAGCTGCTTTTAAAACACATTTCCACTTTCCAAAGTAGAGGCTCATGGCTTGAACCACATTCTTGAATCATTTCCAAAATACGTTTCCATTTCCCAAACGTAACCAGTGACCTGATCCACATATTTAAAATATACCCTAGGCATTGACCTTTGCCCAGGGGTCCTTGGCGCCCATAACGACCCAGTTAGCCCTGCATTGAAACTCCAGATGGCGTTCCTCCCACCCTTTGCCCCAAATGCAGTCTCTGCCATTCCTTCAAGGTTATACCAAAAGGAGCTTTTAATCCCCACTGAATTGCTAAAGACTCCAAAACTTTACTTCAGATTAACACTCTGAGGTGAAAAGGGGTCCTGGCTGGTGTGATCTAGCCTTATCTTGGGCACTCACACCCCAGACAACCTCCCAATAAGAACTTGTCTCCAATTCTGTACTCACAGACCAGTTGCTACTTCCTCCCAGCCCTGGAAAGGAACAACAGAAAGGCACCTATTCCTCCATGGTAGCTTGTCAGTTTCCATTATAGTCCTTCTTCAAGGCTGCTGAAAACTTCAGGACCTTCAGGCGATTGCCCTTTGGATCCACTAGACATTGCAGTCCCTCTCATCCCCCCCGGAGTGAAACTAAGAGCCCTGCTGGTGAACGGTTTCTACCACTTTGTGGGCAAACTGAGGATTTTTCCAAAACTAGGGGGAGAAAAGAGCAGGGCTCCCTTTTCAGAGCCCCACTGGCAGACCTCCTGCCACTCTACCACTCTACCTCAGACGAACTGAAACATTCTAAACTTCAGCTGAGCAGCTGACTTAAAAAATGGTTATGCTGCTGCGAGAGTTCTAAGTGACATTATCATCCCTCTCTCAGTCTAGCTGAGTAAGCAATGATGTCATTATGTAGAAAGCCCCTAATGAGCTCCCTACCTTTTCTACCTAAGACTAGTACTAATGGGATTCTAGTAACCCCAGGGGACTGGGTGGTTACATACACAAGAAGTTAAACACTTAACAAAATACACATAAATACTGATTAAAGTGATGTAAAAAAGCCACAGAGTGCCAGTGGTCAATCTAAGGAACACATACATATATATTTTACGTTACAGAGGGGCATAGTTTTAAAAACAGAGCTGTCCAAAGCTCTTGGTGCAGAGGGAAACGAATCAGCCAGATTTAAACAGCAAGGAATTGCAACTTTTTTACTAGAATTCACTGCCAAGCCGTTTTAAGTCTGATTTGCACCAAACGTGGCAGGAATGTAGCTGAGGATATACTTTAATAGAGCAAAATAGTTTTTTTATGAATACAATTGCAGGAAAGGGCTAAACTGGGAAGGTGGAGTGATTGGAATTCAGGGTCCATGCTGAAGGGAGGCAGGGTGGAGGAGGAGCCAGGAGAGAGTGTTTGCTTTAGGGCAGGATATGTTTCAGATGCCCATAGAACAGCCCCAGGGAGGAGTCTGGTTACAAAAAAGGAATTTTTGAATAGACTGGGCTCCAGACTGATGCAAGGAAGCCATTTAAAGGAGAAATAGATCACTTTTGTAGTTATTTAGTTATTTTGTAGTTATATTCAACCGTTGCACTTATTACTAATTTTACCTGAATTTTTGACTAATTGCTTGTTTTGTAACCCTGCTATTATCTGTATGCCTAATTGTACCTGAATCTTTGAAATATTGTTTATATTGTAACCCAGCTATAAACTGTATTCTCTCTGTAACCTGCTGTAACTGACTGTCTGATACTGTACTGTATCCCGGGTCACCCCTGAAAAATGGACCTTCGGGGCTCAGTGTGCCTGCCCGGTCATAAAAATAAATAAATAAATAAATAAATAAATTTGGTTCTTGACAGTGGGGAGAATGACTGAAAGATCCCTAATTATCTTAGAGTGGGGGAACTTTAAGCCTTAGTGACTCTAGGATCCTATAATCTTATGTCTGTGAAAGACATACTGGAGAAACCAAGAAAGTGAACTTTCTTGTGGGGAACCTTTGAAAATGCTTAGACTTTGTGCTATGACAATTTATTTATGTAAAAAGTTATGTATGGGATACATTTAGTCCATGCTGACAGGGCAAAGTAACATAGAAACATAGAAACATAGAAGGATCGCAAGGCCCATCCAGTCTGCCCATTTCTCTTTCTACCTTATGAATGTGCCATAGGCCTTTACTCTGTCAATGGCCTAACTAGTCATACTAGCCTTGGAATTTTCAAAGTAAGGCAGTTGGAATTCAAAAGTCAGAATTCCACTGTGGTTTATGCTGCTGCAGAATTCCAAACTGGAGTCTAATTTGATTGGTGCTGAGGGTTTGAACAGGGATTTGTTCACTCGGGGACCAGTATTTTGGAATTGTAATGCTCAAAATGTATAAAAGGAGCTGCACATCTCAGTTTCAGGGAGTATGAACAGGGGGAGCCACCTGAAATTACTAGACCAGACCGGAAAGAGTCCAGCCTGCAGAGCCCTATAGTGCCTGGGGGATGAGCCTTCAGTTAAAATTAACATAGATTTAGGGGATCACCTATATCGCAGTGCTAGGGACAGTAGGGCAGTAAATTAGAGCAGGGCCAGACTAGATTAGCCTGCTGCTTGAAGTACCTGTTTTCCACAAGTGTTTCCAGCTTCTTCGGACCAGAGTGAAACTGTTTCAATTGACAAGGTTGTCTCCAAGATCAGTGCCATCTGATTGCTGCTGTCTCCACCAGGTCCTGGACCTCAGTTTCTTCAGTCATAAAGGGAAGTGGTACAGTACATTTATTTTTTTCATCTTTGGATTAATTCAAGAGGGACACATGTCTGAATTTTGTTGAATTTGGGATCCTTCTAGCATCAAGGACTACTGTCCATCTACTGGATAACTGTCATTTCGAAAGATCATGAGGGGAAAATGTACACTGAATGTTAAATGTGTAATGCTTTTTGATATAAAGTAATAGTGAATGTGAATGTATAGAGTTTTAAATGAATAGAGTAAGTATTTTGCAGTAAAGTTACCCTTATTAACCAGATACCAGGGAAGGGTATCTGGTTAATAAGGGGTGAGTGGGCTGACTGAAGTGGGTATAGACCTAGCAGCCACTGCAGACCTTTAATGCAAATGAAGGTGTAGCGGCTGAGGTCTGAGGTGTGACCTAGTGCTGGGTACTCTTTTGGTTAACTGGAGGGCTAGTGGGTGGTGAAATTGCTTACAGTCTCCCGGAGTTAGCAGGTGTAGATCTGTGGGAGAATAAGAAAAAGTGTAAATGTATAACAGTTTATGCGAAGTTCGGTTATTATAAAAGTTTATGTGCTTATTGTTAAATGCTAATGCTTTTTATGAAAAAGAACTGTATCTGTACATTGGAGAGCAGTTTAGTAAAACTTACCTTCATTTTTGCATTTGCTTGCATGCATGCGCAAGGAACGTCTTGAAACAGTACGACTTTTTGGAGGTGTGTGACCCTCCTAGCAAATGCAGTGCTCAGTATAGCAGGCACGACCCTACGGGACCAATACATGTCGAGCTGTGTATGACAGCAGTTCGGCTGTGTTGGTCTTCACTTCAAACAAAAGGTCCACTGCAATCAGCGGTTGTAGTGTGTATGAAATTAGCATATTGACTTTTACTGCCATGAAATCCCTCCAGTTTTCTCCCTCTGTTGATGTCCTCCCCACTCCCTCGTTGTTGTCCTCCCGAGCCCCCACGTTGTGTGCAGAAGGGGGGGTGCCCAATCCCTGTTGGCTGCAGCCCCCCAACAAACAACCAGGTGGCCTGCTAGGAGCCCACCCCAGTGTGCTCATGCATCCCCCCCATGCACACTGTATGGCTGATGGGGGTGCCCAATCTCCATTGGCTCCAGTCCCCCCCCCACAAACACGTAGGTGGCACGCTGGGAGCCCATCCCAGTGTACTCATACCTCCCCCGCCACACACACTGTATAGCCGACGGGGGTGTCCGGTCCCCCCCAAACATGTAGGTGGCATGCTGGGAGCCCTCCCCAGCATAACAAAAGCATCCCACAGCGTCTTTGTGTTTTTACAGTGCTGTGAGTTTTTTACAGGGCTGTGAAAGAAGAAAATGGTCCCTTGGTGAGTCGCTTGCCCCCTCCCCCAACCTGCAGCTATCCTCTGCTCACTCCACCTCCCCACACACCCCCCTCATCCCATACTTATCTTCAGAGCCCGGTGCGACGATCTTCAGTGGACCGGGAACATGTCTGCACTCTTCAAAGCCAACCGCGAACTGAAGAAATGCCGGTAAGCTGTATAATGGTATAAATGTTTTTTTTTCAACTTATGTTGCTATCTCGGGCATTTTTGGGACTTTTGGCACCAAATTTTCAACATGGGGTTATTGGGACCCCTCCTCATGAGTGCAGTCACTGTCATGGCATTATTCGGTCCTGAAAGGTGATTTTGTGGTCACTGCATGGAATCACCTTTCGGGACTGATTAATGAAATGACAGTGTTAGTGTTTATGAAGTGGGCTCTCCAAAAGCCTATGTTGCAAATTTGGTGAAAAAATTCCAAAAAATTACTCTTTTAAGAGTGTGTGTTGTGAAGTTTCCACGCACGCTCATAAGTTTGCAAATTTGTAATTTTTTCACTCCAGATTTTATAACATTGGCATTTTTCCACACCTCCTTATGAACAGTACAGTTGTCATTTTTCACATCCTGGCTGAAATGTGTTTTCACACTTTAGGCGCAGAATGGCGTGGTCGCTGTGGGAAATCAGTGTTCAGTACAGAGTAAGAAAATCACAGTGACACTGTTCATGAGCAGAGGCTATGAGCGTACGTTGCGCAGTTTCCACGCACCCTCGTAATTTCACAAATTTGTAATATTTGCACTCCAGATTTTCAACACTGACATCTTTTCACTCCTCCTTATGAACAGTACAGCTGTCTTTTTTCACATCCTGCCCGAATTCTGTGTTTGCACATCTGGCGCACAGTGGTGCAGTCGCTGTGGGAAATCAATGTTCGGGACAGATTACGAACATCATACTGACAGTGTTCATGAGCAGAGGTGACAAAATGCCTATGTTGAAAATTTAGTGAAATAATTCCGCTAAATGACTGTGTTACAAGCGTACATTGTGCAGTTTTCACACAAGCTCGTAACCTTGAGAACGACCAGGGCATTAGGGTTCCTAACACAGACACTTAAGAAGTATGAGGCTGAAATATAAATGCACGAGGAGTTGCAGAGAGGTACTCTGTTGGGACATGGATGCTGAAGGGACATGGATACAACTAAGGGAGGGGCCCTGCATAAATGCCAAACACCACTGCAAATGCCTGCAGGCGAACATTCGGCATTCACAAATGCTTGTTCACTTTGAAACTGCATCAGAGTCGTGCTTTAGGTTGTCCAAGTCTCACATTTCCCACAGTCTCCTGGGTCAGTCCAGTGCAGCCTTTTCTCTCTCTCTCTCTCATACAGGTTCTGCAGCTACTTGATTGGGGAGGTAATTCAAAAGGTTCCTGTGTGTATTCAGTTCAATGGTTTAGGTGGAAAGAGAGGCAAAGAACTTACTGGTGATGCAACCCTGATAATCACTGTATAAGTGCTGCATCTACTGTGTATAATGTTGGTTGCTGAGTGGACATCAGTTACCAGTGGGGTGTCTCAAGGCTCGGTGTTGGGCCCATTATTGTTCATTATACCATGGACCTTACACAACAACGAATCAGAACGGCTGACTGGCACCTTACCACCATTGTAAATCCTTTGATAATCACCGCAAAAGGTGCCAGTCTGCCGCATGTTTAAAAAAAAAAAACATCCGACCCCAAAATCACTGATGGCCAACCGCCATCTTGTCTGCCCGCTAAGCAAGCATCACAGAACTACACCTCCACACATGGAAGTCAAGCAACTTTCAACTCACAGAGAACACACGGACTGTAGCAGTGACACACCAAGTAGCAGTTTTTTCCAGTCACAGCAATAAATAATAACACAAAAACTGTTACCTGACTCATGCCAGAAACCATGCTCCATTCCCAATATTAGCTACCCACCGTAACACCACGTCCACACCACCTTCACAATGTTACAGACAAAACTCCCCGTTCCCACATAAAAAAAATAAATTCCACGTGTCTCAGGGGTTTGTTTCTTTTTTTCTTGCCATAAGCTTGTACCCCAAGGTGGCAGCTCTTAGCGTAGCGCTCCCGCACGCACCACACAAACTGCCTGCTCCTACATAGTAGCGCTCCCACGCGCACCACACAAACTGCCTGCTCCTACATAATATCATGCCTTCTCCATCACAAACTGTAGGCAAAAACCCAAACAGCACACTACATGGCTTTGTGTGTACACAGGAGGGAGAGCCTGTGTTAGAAACTCTGCAGCGGCTGAAAGGGTGGGGGACGGGGGGGTGAAGCAGCACAGCACATCTTCTGCCTAGCAACAGGGCACTATTTACTATAGAGGATGAATACCTCACATTAAAATCAATAAAAAAACTTCTTTTTTTAACTTTTGTAATATTTTTCTAATCTTTACTTCCTTCCAATGGTATAATCGCAATAAGCCACTCGGGGGTGTGGGTTATAATTTACCATGGCTGGCGAGGATTTACCCACTCGGCTGCACCTCATGGGCAAACCACACCAGCCGTGGTAAATCCCCCGATAACCCACACCCCTCGTGGCTTATTGCTTAAATATACTCATTTCAGTATGCAGACAAATAGTGGTGTCTGGATTAGCAAATATGCAGATGACTGCAAAATTGGATGCATTGTAAACAATAATGAATCAATTAACAAACTTACAAAATACTTTAAATAAATTATGTAACTGGGCAAATCATAACAAAATGAGTTTTAATGAGCAGAAGTGCAAAGTGATGCACATGGGCAAAAATAATGTTAAAGCACACTACACAGTGAATAATATACAATTATCAACAACAACCGAAGAAAAGGATCTGGGTGTCATAATCTCAGATGACCTTAAATTTGATACACATGTAAAGGTAACAGTTAAAAAATTTTATGGTATCCTTGGGTGTATTCTGAGGCACATAAGAAGTAGATCAGCAGAAGTTTTACTCCCATTATACACTTGTCTTATTCGCCCTCATCTGGAGTACTGTGCTCCGTTCTGTACCCCCAAGACTATGGGAAATAAAAAACTATATAAGAGAGTCCAGAGGAGGGTGCCAAAAAAATAAGCAGTGTGAAAAATAAGGATTATAGTTGTAGACTAAGAACTTTGAATCTGTATTCCCTTGAATACAGATCACTAAGAGGAGACCTCATATACCTGTTTAAAGCATTTTTAAATACCTCATTGATACAATTTGTCTCGAAAAACAATTGACTCAAAACAATACTAGTTCCCATAGGCATCAATTAAAAACTGCAGTAAGTAAAACCACTAGAAGAAAAAAATTTTTCACACAAAGAGCTCCTGCTATATGGAACACATTACCAAAACAAGTGGTTATGAGTGAAACAGTAGACCAGTTTAAAAAAAACTTGGACCACTATATAGAAAAACAAAAGTACAACTACCTCCACTGATTAGTGGTGGTGGTGGGTTCGTTATGGGCCTCGGCCTTAGGAACCTGTAAACAATTATGAAACTGTGAAACTACATGGTAACACACCTGCTGTGCTGTGTAGTAGTTACTTATAAGGGGTTTGTATAAATTTGAGTTGCGCTGGGTGGGACAAGTTGGAGTTTTATTTATAATGTGCACATATAGTGGTAGTGCCATGATTTCCTTCTCCCCCGAGCAGTTGCACCTACTGTGCCCTTTTGGGGGAGTCTGTGTACCATATCAGCAGCAGTCACTGACCACTGCAGTGGGTTGAGCATCCTTCAGGGATGTGGACACTGACATTGACTGGCTCAGTGGGGAGTAGGGAGAGGGCATGATTGGGAGTGTTAGGCCAAGAAGGCGCCCTGGTCGTAGACTGGCCCAGATATATGACCATCCTATCTGATGCCAGTCCCGAGGGCTGTCCTGATTATAATGAAACAGGTAGCAAGAGGGCCAGCCTTATCTGCTCTCCTCCATCATGCAGTTCTTTGTAATGCCTGGTCCCTGAGGAATAAAATTGGGTGGTGGAGGCATCCAACGCAGACTCTTCAGCGGACCTGGCATACATCACAAGGACTTGGTGTACATCACGGGGACCTGGTTGGGTGATAACTCTGGCCATGTGCTGGAGTCATCTATCCCTCTGTTTGACTTGGTGGTGCATTGCAATAGGCAGGGAGCAGAGTGGCGGTGGGGGATATCTGTTTTAGATCATGGAAACCATTTTATTTGAATGCAGCGCCATTCAAGGTTATCTGGGTACAGGTTGCAAAATCTTAGAAACTGAAACATAGAAAGTGATGGCAAATGGGGACCAAAGGTCCATCTAGTCTGCCCAGATCCTACCCCCATACTCAGATACTTTTTGTCACTATCCTCTTGTGCCTATCCCAAGCTGATGTAAATCCCCAAACTGTTTTCGATTCAATGATTTCAGCAGGTAGGCCATTCCACAGATCAACCACCCTTTCTGTGAAGAAAAACTTGTGCATGTTGCCTCTGAATCTAACCCCCCCCCTTAGTTTCATGTTGTGGCTTCTTGTTCTCGTGGAGCTGTTAATGAGAAAGAGCTCCTGGGTGGGGACTCTGTTTATACCCTTTAGGTACTTGAATATCTCAGTCATGTCCCCCCATCTCTGCACTGCTCCAGGCGGTACATGTTAAGCTCTCTTAATCTGTGTTTGTAAGACAACTCATGGAGACCATGACTCATTTTAGTTGCCCTCCTCTGCACTCTTTCCAGTCTGTCTATGTCCTTTCTGAGGTAAGGCCTCCAGAACTAGAGACAGTACTCAAGGTGGGTCCTCACCAGGGACCTGTACAATGGCAGTATCACCTCCCTTCTTCTGCTTGAGATGCCCCTACCTATGCATCCTAGCATTTTGCTGGCTCTTATTGCTGCTTTTTTCGCATTTGTTGCCCACTTTTAAATAATCTGAAATGATAACTCCCAGATCTCGCTCCTGCTGGGTAATTGCTAGTCTCTCCACCCCCCTGATGGTAGTCAGTACCCAGGTTGTTCTTACCCAAATGCATGACCTTGCATTTTTTGCGTTGAATTTTAGCTGTCACATACTTGGCCATTTTTCGAGCTTGAGAAGGTCACTTCTCATTTGCTCCACCCCATGTTGTATCCACTCTGTTGCAGAGATTCGTATCATCTGCAAACAGACATACCTTCCCGCCTAACTCATTTGTGATGTCACTGATGAACATATTGAAGAGCAAAGGTCCCAGGATGGACCCTTGTGGCACATCGCTGGTCACTTCCCTGGCTTCTGATGCTGCCCCATTTACCATCACTGTTTGCGTTCACTGTTGAAGCCAGCTCCCTACCCATGATACCACTTCTTTCCCTACTCCTGCATTCTCGAGTTTATTTAGCAGCCTTCTGTGTGGGACAGAATGAAGGCTTTACTAAAGTCTAGGTAGATGACATCCACAGCGCCTGCCTGGTCCACTACCCTAGTAACCAAGTCAAAGAACTTGATCAGGTTTGTCTGGCAAGACCTTCCCACTGTGAACCCTGATGGGTTACACCCCAGGGTGATCAGCGAATTGAAGAAGGAGCTGGTCACACCCTTGACAAGGCTCTTCAACTTGTCCCTGGATACGGAGAGAGTGCTGGAGGACTGGAAGAAGGCAGATGTAGTGCCTTTACACAAGGGCGGTAGTAAGGAGGTGAAGGGGGAACTACCGACCTGTCAGCCTCACCTCAGTGGTGGGGAAGGTAATGGAGGCATCAATCAAGGAGAGGGTGGTGGATTGCCTGGAGGAGAGTGGCTTGCAGGACAGCAGACAGCATGGCTTCACAAAGGGGAAGTCTTGCCAGATAAACCTAATTCAGTTCTTTGATTGGCATTGCCAGATTGATTCAGTAGAACTACTGATCCTACTGATATCCTCTTTGTTCTTTACAATGACAAACTCTCTTAAAATGTGTCACCTACTTCCTTTCCTATCGACCTACCCTTTTGGAATAGCCAGAATTGTTTCTTCCTGCTGCCCAAGGCATTGTCTTCCCCTACTACATGTTTTTGAGTACCTCTAAGTCTTAGACTTGCATGTACACCAGGCTCCCCGAATCATAAATATACTGTATGTAAACCTTAAATATCCTGCATTCAGGTTGGAATTGTTGATACTCTGTGCTTTCTTGCTCCAACCGGGGTGTCTACCACTGTTGTGCTACCCAGCTCAGCTGTCCATTTCTTGGTGAAACTGTGCATCTAACTCCAGAACCTGGTGACCACCTGCACTACCTGCCTCTTATACCCCTGTCCTTTAATTAGAATCCCCCAGATAAGGCTGAGTGAAATTAGAAAATTCCAGTTTTATGGAATTTTTCATGAAATTCTACAGTTTTCACAAAGACTCATGGTATTTGACTTTAAGTACAGATGTTATTTTGCAATTTCTCGCAGCAAGCAATTAATAAAATTGGCACACACAGTATCCTTGTAAGGTCTAAGAACCTGCCAAATTTAATGGTATTGCACGCTCTAGTTTAAAAGTTTCAGGGGTTTATGAAATTTTTTTTTTTTTTAACCAGGAGAAACACGCTAAGCTGAAGCTTGTTTACAGGTGCAACCTGGGAGCACAAGGAAGTTAAATGACTTGCTCAGGGTCACACAGTATCCAAATGGGAGCTGCTGAATTCAAACCCAGGTCTCCAGGTTTGCAGCTCTGAGCCTTAAACCACTGCACTATAATGCCTTTGTAGTTTACATTCTTGCAAAATTACATTTTTAAATGTTGTGAACATTTGACTACTTTCCATTTAATTCCATTTAAAGCTGAAAATATGAACTTTTTCAGAAATGACCACGTGGTATAGTAGTTTAAATGTTTCAACTCTGGTTAAATTTGGATACGTAGTTTTAAAATTAGAGGGAACTAACTGAAATTAAAATTTTGGCAACATGTTTGGCAGGCTATAACTCAGTCCTGTTTAAGGCTAGAAATCTGAAACTACACACATATACAAATGTAGTGACAACTTGTATACTTGTCAATTTTTGTAACATTTCAATGAATACTATCAAAATTATACTAAAATCACAGAAATCCAAATTTTGGCAAAATATTTGGCTACCTATAACTCAGGTTCCATTGAAGCATGAGACTTAAAACATGGTTTATATATGCTTTCTATGTGCTTCTCTAAACCTTAATATTGTGGAGAAATTTGGATAAGAAATTTTAAAATGATCTCAAAATAACTGAAAATTAAATTTTGACTGAATAGTCGGCCATTCATAACTCTGCCCCCTTTTAAGCTACAAATCTGTAGTTCAGTACTTTTATGTATGCTACTTGGTGCTATTTATGTCCCAAATTTGGTGTTAGTTGGATGTATACCTTTCAAATTATAGTGAAATAACTGAAATTTTTAATTTTGCAAAATTCTGCAAAATGTTCATGAAAATTCTGCAGAATTCCATGGAATCGGAATGGTCATTCCATGGGCATTATGTGGGTGGAATTTTATGTTCCACACAGCTCTACTTACATTCTAGTCACAGTTGTCATATTTGCAGGACAGGGTGTTGTCTTCATTACAGGGCCAAAGATCATAGACTGGGGGAGTGGGACCACTTGATGCCAGAGAATATGTTTTATGTGACAGGGCTGGGGATCGAGGACTGGGAAGGACCACTGGATGCCAGAGAATATGTTTTATGTGACAGGGCTGGGGATCGAGGACTGGGAAGGACCACTGGATTCCAGAGAATATGTTTTATGTGACAGGGCTGGGGATCGAGGACTGGGAAGGACCACTGGATGCCAGAGAATATGTTTTATGTGACAGGGCTGGGGATCGAGGACTGGAAGGACCACTGGATTCCAGAGAATATGTTTTATGTGACAGGGCTGGGGATCGAGGACTGGGAAGGACCACTGGATGCCAGAGAATATGTTTTATGTGACAGGGCTGGGGATCGAGGACTGGGAAGGACCACTGGATTCCAGAGAATATGTTTTATGTGACAGGGCTGGGGATCGAGGACTGGGAAGGACCACTGGATGCCAGAGAATATGTTTTATGTGACAGGGCTGGGGATCGAGGACTGGGAAGGATCACTGGATTCCAGAGAATATGTTTTATGTGACAGGGCTGGGGATCGAGGACTGGGAAGGATCACTGGATTCCAGAGAATATGTTTTATGTGACAGGGCTGGGGATCGAGGACTGGGAAGGACCACTGGATGCCAGGAACATCTCTTACCCTAAACAGGATGGTGATCAGAGGGTGAAAGGGGCCACTAGGCATCAGGGGTGTATCTCCTTGCAATGGAAATGGGCACGGAGGACGGAAGGAAACACTGGTCATCGTGCAATATCTTATTTTTAAGAGGATCAGGGATCAAAGACTGAGGGGACCACTGTCCTCTAGGGATACACTATTGCAAGGATGGACAGGTGATCAGAGGGAGGGGGAACCACTGGGCACCAGGAATATGATTTTCTTAAAGCAGGCCAGTGATCGGGGGCTGGAGGGATCACGGGCCACCAGGGGACAGGTGTGCTTCCCCATTGGTCAGTTTGGTTGTCTGGAGTAACTCTGGAAGTCGCTAGGGTTGCTCAGAGAAAAACAGAGTTTTGTTCACCAGTATTTGTGCTGTGCAACATGACCATACTAGCCCTTTTTGTGCAGCATACATATGCTGAACATGGGGTTGTGTGGGTATTCCTGTCCCCGCCCCTCCCTTTGCCCACCCGCATACATTATTTTTTGCACAGTTGCTAACCCTGTTTGCCTAAGCAACTGCCTCTCTTGAATATCACAATCTTGCATAAAACCTGGTTTGCACAGACAAACATCTGTCTGTGACCATGCAAACTTTTGAATATAAGGCTTCAGGTATCATCTGTTGTCTACAGCGATTTTTACCATCTACGGAATATCACCCAAATTTGTATCTGTCTTGCTCCATGTGACCTGGAGATCCCAGATCACACTTTAGTCACCTCCCATGTGGATCACTGTAATACTTCACCTAGGGCTATCTGTATGGGGATGTGTCACTGGCAGCTGCTGTGGAGCTCAATAGCCTGGCTGACAGCTGGGACCTTCCAGTGGGAATGTATTCCTCTGGTTCTCTGGGAACTGCACTGACTGCCAGTGAGATGGTGCATCAGCTTCTAGATAAGTTTGATTCTACCCACTCTTTCCACGAGCACATCAACCTACTCTCCTCTGCCATAAATGCCTGCATTGGCCTCTTATACAGACACAAGGACTGCCTGCTACCAGAGGCCCTCCGCCTTGCAATTATCTCATCAGTCCTGTTGCTTGTGGACTGTGGGCTCACAACTTATGGAGCAGCTGATCCCTCTGTATTGAAAAAAATCCAACTTGCCATTAATAAGGTGTGCTGGCTCCTGTTCAGATCAGACAAGCAAACTCACACCTGTACCCTCTATTCCCTTACCAGTGTGCTTACTCTTGAGGAGAGACTTCAATACCAGTCATGCCTCCATGCTAAAAAAATCCTTCTGGGTTTGTCCTCCCAGGGGTCTCTGCATCTCTACACAAGACCACCCCAGCTGCTGCCACATGCATCGCCACCAAGACTACATGTCAGGTCCCCAGGGTCAGGACCTCTCTAGCCCAGAGATCCTTCCCCTTCAGAGCCTCTTCCTGGTACCATGCCCTCCCTCCTGCCATCATCTCTACTACCAAAATTGGCCCTTTTAAGGTTATGCTCAAAAATCACATCCTATCCTCTCACAGCTGCCAGTGCACCCTGTAGGCATAGTCCTAGGAATTGCTGCCTCCTAGAGTTTAGGGTCTTGCCTGCCTTGTTTTATGTCTCTCCTGAGACAGCTCATTTTGTACCACCTCTGATTACTATTGTGCATATATGCTTGCTGCTACTGTTCTTAGCTACTATTTGTATAGGACTGTTTTCTGACAATGTCTCCCCTGAGGGTGCACCCCAGTATATTATTCAATGTGTTGTTACTACTGTTCTCTAGCTATTGCTTGTATAGGACTGAACTAACAATGTCCCCCTGGGACAGCTCCTCTCTACAATGTATTTAGAATCCTCTGTGCCTTGATTGCTTACCAACCTCCATATGTTACTTTACCTTCTTATACTTAATGTACACCTGTAATTGCTGACCAAACTGCACTCGATTGTAACACTTCAGTATCCTACTAATGTATGTTTTACTCGGAACATGACATGGAACCTTTGGAAATGAGTCTATGACTCAAAGGCTTGTAATTCCTATATGATCTTAAATAAATAAATAAATAAATAAATAAAGTTTGTTTGTTTACAAAGCCCTGTGTGATCTGGGCCCTAGGTATCTGAAAGCCCTTCTGACCGAATGCACTCTCGTCCACTCTCTTCATTCCTCTGAGGTGGGTCTCCTCATGGTTCCACACTTCCAACTAAAATCTTTGGGAGACAGATTTTTTGTGTGGCAGGTCCAGCTGCTTGGAACGCACTTCTGGCTTTCATTAAAGGATCACCTTGCACTTTCTGACATTGAATTTCAACTGCCAAACCTTAGACCACCTTTCCAGTTTATACAGATCACTCTGCTTCTCCTTAATTCCCTCGTCACTGTCCAGCTTCTCACAGAGCTTTGTGTCATCTGCAGAGACACCACCTGCCCTGGATTCCTTTTGTATTGTCACTGATGAACATATTGAAGAGGACTGGCCCCAGGACACATCCCTGTGGCGCCCCACTCATGAACTCCCTGTCTTCCAAGCTGACTCCATTTACTATGACCCTCTGTTGCCTCCGCAGACAGTTTCCAACCCATCTTATTTTGTCCATTGCCACCCCAGATCCTCCTTGTCGAAATCAAAACAAAGTAAATCCATGGCATGGCACCTATCCAATGTCCATGTCACTCAGTCAAAGAAAACTATTAGGTTAGTCTGATAAGATCTCCCTGCCACAAACCCATGCTGTTTACTATTCGGGAGGCCATTGCTGTTTAGGTTGTCTACTAGGTCCTCCTTGACTAGAGACTTCATCAGCTTTCCCACAACTGAGGCAAGACTGACAGGTCTGTAGATCCCCACTGTCTCCTTGCTCCCCCCAACCTTGTGAACTGCAACTAGTCCTTCAGAACCACCAGTGCCATAAGAAGCTAAGGAACAGCCCTACCAGGGGTTCAACTAGTTCTGCTGTCATTTTCTTGAGCACCCTCCAGTGCATCCTCTCTGGCCCTAGGGCCTTATCCATCTTAAGGACTGCTGACCTTTTCCAGACCCTTTTGTTAGTGAATATTGGCTGCCTTATCTGCAGGACCCTTTGTAGCCACCTTGATGCCACACTGTGGCAAAGGCCTGCTGTCTTCCTTGGTTAAAACAGAACAAATGTAGTCATTGAGGACAGTTTTCTAGTGCCCAGCCTCCTCTATTATCCTATCTCCCTCAGATAGCCTAACAATTCCCCCTCCTTTCCTCCATTTTTCCTTAATATACCTGAAGAATTGCTTTTCCCAGCTCTTGAACACCTCAACAATCTGCAGCTCTGTGTCCACTTTAGCTTCACTAACCACCCTCTTTGCTTCCCCTAGTTCTCTTTCTTTATTCTTTATTAGAAATTCGGAAAGTGCCTTTGAGCACAGGCTCTTTTACAAAGGTTCCACGTCAGGTTAACAGACATTAGACACAATAAACATCATATGGTCAGGCTAGGTACAAAGCTTACATAAAGTTACAGTGATACAGTTACATGGCTTACAAGAGGTTACAGTGTTAAAGAGTCATAACTAGTACTATGGCTAAGTACAGCATCAGCAAGGAGGGGGATACAAAGATGTGGAAGCACTTAAGGGGGAAGGATGAGGGGATGGGAAGGGTATGAGGGGCAAAAGAGGGCTGAGCAGTCACCTGAGCAGTTTTGTCAAGAGGGGGAGAGGGAGTGGGTGGAGTAGGAGGTGGGACGGGGGAATAGGGAGGGCAAACGCAGGAGGGGGAGGCCACAGTGAGGCTAGAGGAGTGGGGAGAGGTGACACCCCTAAGGGGAGAGTTCTCTAGCTATGCAAGGGAAGGGGTGTAACAGTCAACCAAAATGGGAGGCTGGGTAGGCAAAGGGGGGAGTGGTCAAGAGCAGTTCCATTTTGAGCTTGAGCTAAGGTGTAGCCTCAGACCAGTTTTGAAGTGGGAGAGGCTCGTGGACATACATGGGGCCCAGGGATTTCATTCAGCCATTGGGGGGGCCTATAGGTGAAGGCATATTGTCCAAGAGCTGTTCTGCGAAATGGTGTGGATAGAGCTCTTTGCATACCACCTCGGGTTTCATATACGGAGACAGCTGGGGATAAGATGCTAGATACACAGGGGGGTGTTTTCCCCATAAGTGCCTTCTTCTCGAGGAGGCAGGTTTGGAACTTGAACTTGATTCATTTGGTATTTTCCCCATTCTTCCTCCCCTCTTGTCATTGTACATGATGAAGGCCTTTTCCTTGGTCCTCAGTGGACCTCACTCAGCTGATCTCACCTGACGTTTTCTGAGAACCACATTGATCTCTTGTTCCTATTACTTTTGGTGACTGTCCTCAGGCATACCTTTAATGCCTCAAGAATGGCCCCCTTTATTGTCCTCACCTCTCCTCAACCCCTTTTATGCAGTCTACCCTGATTAACTTGTCCCAGAAAAACTCTCTCATCCTGTTGAAGTCTCCCCCTTCTGAAATTGTAGATCTCAGCTCTTAATTGGGGTCTACTGATCTCCAGAGCCATCACAAACCAGGCAGAGCTATGGTGACTATTCTTTAGCGGCTTCCCTACTGGCACCGCTCCTCCCATCTCTGAGATGGTGAGCACTACATCAAGGAAACCAGTCTGCCTGGTGGATTCTCTAACTATCTGTACCAGCAGACAGTCCTTTGGAATATATCCAGCAATGCCTGACTTCTGATGCTCCTAGTAGCCAGAATATTCCAATGGATGTCCGGAAGGTCTGGGTCACCTGCCACCACAACCTCCCCCTTTATCAGTCTCTTGACTAGTTCTTCCCCAACTTCCTATCTCTCTCCTTTGTCTGTCCTGGCAGTCTATAGATCACCCCATCAATATTTTCTTGTCTGAGGCTGCTGTGAACTGCACCCACAGTGACTCTGACTCCATATTACTTCCCCTGATGCATCCATCTTCCACAGCCTCAGTGCCAGCCCTGACATAAGGGGCTGCACCTCCCAATTTACCTTTTCTTCTGCCCCTCCTAAACATGGTGTAGCCATGGACTGTCCAGTCCCAGGCATTATTTTCTAAGACCCAAGTCTCTGTGATGGCTATAAGGTCCACCTCAGTGTCTGCCACTGTCACCTACAGCTTACTGGTTTAATGACCTAGACTCCTGGCATTGAAGCAGACCTGCTTACTTCTAACTCTTGAGCCCCTTTTGCTATTTACTAGTCCTTTATTTTTATGCCTCCCTGGCCTCCTTCCTTTCATGTCAATTGCAGGCTCTGTGATCCCTCCCCCCTTGGTGCCTTCCCACAGCCCAGTTCAGACCTCAACCCTATTTCTGCCCACTTTGCCTCATGAAGCTCCTAAATTGGGGGAGTACTAGTTAGGTTCCCTTCCTGGTTCCCTTTCCTGTCTCCTACCACTGTGGCTGCCCTAGACTCGGTCTCCACCACGGTCAATTTAACTGTCTGATAAAGATGTTAAACTTCTGTCCCAGTGCACTGTCCCCCTCTTTCATCAGGTGAAGACCATCACCATTAAGCAGGCTCCTGTCCCAGAAGTCCTCCCAGTCTCCTACAAAGTGGTATCCCATCTCCTGACACCACCCCTTTAGCCACCCATTAAACTCCTTTATCTCCTCTCTCCTTATTTGAACTTTCCCTCCCCCTCTCCCCACATAGGGAGGACCTTGGAAAAGGCCAGGAAGGCTGAGTGTGCCTTCTGTCTATCCCCCAGACAGTCAACATTCTGCTTCACCATCTCCATGGTCTGGTTTGCCAGACCTTATGTGCTCAGGTGTACCAGCACCCCCAACTTACCCCCTCCATTTGCACAATCCTCCCTGTTGCATCTCTATCCCAGATGACTGTGTACCAGGAAAGCATCTGACCATCTCCCTCCTGTCCAACCCTCCTTCCACCAACCTGTGTCTACCCCCAGATCATTGAATCCCTGTCCACCAAGACTCCCCTAATTGCTTTCTTCTTGTTTGTTCCCTGGGGTGCCATCAAGTTGTCCTGCCCCTTTCCCCCCAAATAACTCAGAGTCCCCCTCAGAGAGTCGGGTACCTGAGGCTCTTCCAGTGGTGAAAAGTGAATTTCTATCTGGATGGGGTGGGGCTGTCAACCTCCAACCCCTGACTTCATTCCCCCTTCCTATCCCCACCACTCGCCACCCCATGTAACAGTGGGCCTCTGGGGGAGTGGGGAGTTGGCTCCAGCTGAGCTGGCGATGCAGCAGAAATAGCTCATCTCTCACTGCTGCCAGCTGAGCATGGAGCACCGCAGGGCTCATGCAGATGGGGCACTGCTGTGTTCTTCAGAATGTACCCTTGGAGAAGAGCACCCCACAGTCATCACAGCTATCTCCCCATTGTGCCCCATCCTTATTCTAAACCTAGGAATAGGGCTACACCCATACAGGGTGTTGCTAGAATATTAGTTATCTTAGTAATATGTAAAGACATGCATGAACTCTCATACAGTTTTGAAAAGGTGGGGTAACTGAGTTCCTGTGACTTCCAGCTGAATTTAATAGAGTGAGAGAGAGAGAGAGTGGGAGAAAAAGAAACAGAGAGAGAGAGAGAGAGAGAGATTCTGGTCAAAGGGAGGGTAATGAAGAAATGATCACAGTCTAGGGAGAGTGGGTGGAAAAAAGGCCATGGTAGGAAACAAATGAATATGGCTGGAGAAACAGAATTGTTGTGCAGAAGAAAGGCAGCTGTGGTCCCAGCTGAAAAGCTGAGGATTTAATCATCATGTGTCATAAATGTGTATTATCAGTTATGATGAACGATCACTTTCAAGCATTGAAAACCATCACTATGATTATGACTAACAACGGTAAAACATATTCTTCAACTGACCGCCAGTTCCAAACGATGACGTTAAAGAAATGAGGAGTGTGATAAATGATGATCTTGTATCATCATGATTTTTCAAGATTGTTATGGTCAAAATCATTGCAATAAATTAATTAAAAATATATATTCTTACCTCCTGTCACGCTGGCGATTTGTGTTCATGGTGTGAACGGGTTGCTGGGGGCCGGCCGGGGAGGAAGAGGATTGAGTGTTCAGAGGACTGCTCTCCTCTCCTGGGAATGGAGGGGAACAGCTGTCAGTGTTAGTGTGGGCTTAGTAGAAGCAGGGGGTTGGCACGCTGACATTGCCAACATGGGGGTGGAGGCAGGGCAGACACCTGGTGTGCCATGCACGGGAGCATGCACAATACCGCCATTGGCATCATTGCATGCCTTACCTCCACACCAGGGAAGAAAAACAAGAGAGAAAGCATTGTTGACTGGTAGGATGACACTGGTCCTTAGCAGGCTTAGCACTTGGATAGCTAGGCACCTCTGAGCTACACAAGATAAGTTCCAGTGGATGCCGGGGTGATGGAGCTGGGGGGATCAGTTGACAGCAGTAGTGGCTCTAGCTACAAATGGTTACCAGGGCACAGCTGGGGCACAACCAATGGCAGCCAGGGCACTGATATATTGTTACTATGGAGGAAGCTTTACACCATATGGGGCACCAACTGGGGCGCAGCATTTTTTTAACGGGGCACGTGCCCTGGCGGGCCCTGATGTAGAGCCGCCACTGGTTGACAGGGTGCATAAACAGATACACACACACACACACACACACACACAAAGTGCAATATATCATATTTTTGCACATTTGGAATTTATCTTGTCTCTCTTTAGACCTTTATATTGGAATTCTCACTCAGAGTGCATCTTCTACCCAAACACATAGCTTGCATTTATTCTTAGGACTTGGCAGCAGCATTGGTTTGTTCCTGCAGTAGGAATTTGCATTGTTGTGGCAAAATGGAGTCCTGCCATTGGGTAAAAGATGATGCAATGTAATTAATGACATCACATGCGTAGCACAGAGGAAAGGCTTCAGATTAATCAAGGAGCGGAAGGTAGTTGGGCCCTATGGTAAAATTGTATATTTGAATGAAAAATCACCAAGAATAATGAATTCTACAGCAGTACATGTGTTCTGTGGTGAGATGCAAGTTCTGTGAAAAATTCTGCGGCCACGGAATCACAAACTTCCAAGGGCCTTGTCCCTAACTTATTCCCTCCAGTATAGAACTGGAAGGGCCGAGGCACTGCTCCCTTCTACTATATATGAACCTCTCCTACCCCCTTATCATTTTCACCAATCCTATCTGTCTATATCACCCTTGTTTGAAGCCTGTAATCATCTCCAGGGTAACTATGTCTCTTGGTAAGCAGTGCAACCAATCCACCCACTCCGTGAAAAAGTACATCCCCGAGTCTCATCTCCTGAATTTCTCCACCACTAATTTATAGTGTCCTATCCCAGAACCATCACATTCTCTGAACAGTTGTTGGCAAGCCACACTGCTGATTCATTTCAGCTATTTGAATATTTCTGTCTTGTCTCCCCTTCCCTTCTGCCATCTAGGGAGTACATATTCAGATCAGTCAGTCTCCCCACATAGGTCTTCCCCTGTTGCCTGTTTATCATTTTGGTTGCCCTCATCTGAACTGATACTAAGCAGTTTTTATCTTTTTATATTTTCTTGTGCGTGCAGCGTGAAACAAACATCTTGTTGCAATATGGCCATTTTAGAGGTGTGTCACTGTCAGATTCAATGCGGCTCAGGCTGAAATGAGCACGGCAGTGACAGCCCAATGGTCGGCATGGCTGATCCTGACTTGTTTTTCCTGTTTTGGGGTGTAAACTTCTCATAGTCAAAGAGAGCCAACTGCTCCATTTGCAGAGCGGCTGTCTCCTTCATTTACATAAAGCAGCCCAGATGTCCTACGGCTCGACCCTGAATCCTTCTCTTCCTAAGTGTAGCAGGAGTATGTAGAGTCATGCTGAAACTGCTCACCCATTCATTAACCTGTTGTGCGATTATAAACTCCTGAACACTACTACAGGTCCAGCACAATGTATGTCGGGATACAGTTACTTAGACTGGTTGTGATGTCGGCGTATACAGCTCTGGTGCAGTGTATGTGATAATACAGCTGCTTAGATCCAGATATGAACTCTTCATACACAGGCCTGGTGCAGTGTGTATAATGGTGCAGCTGCTTTGGCCCAGATGTGGAGTCTGCGTATACTGCTCCGGTGCAGTGTGTATAATGGTGCAGCTGCTTTGGCCCAGATGTGGAGTCTGCGTATATAGCTCCGGTGCAGCGTGTATGATGGTGTAGCTGCTATATGAATGACCTGCAAGGCACTAACAAATCCTGGTACAGGTTTAGTGCAACATGTAGCAGGATGCAGCTTCTCCCTGAAGGCCACTAGCACAATCTGGTGCAGGTCTGTGGCAACGGCATGATAACTTAGGTGCTCTGCGTCAAGTACAGTGCACTTCACAGGGCTTAAGAAAGGCAGACAAAACCCAAATATGCATCTTTATGGGTTACGCACAAATTGCACAGATTAGGAAATGAAAAATCTGGATAACAAGTCAATGGAACCTCATCAGATCTGTGCTATATTGTGTCTCAGGGTTTGCACAACGGTGTGATGCAGTGCTGGCATTGCCCTAATATTAAAGGAAAACACCACACACTGCATCTGTCTCCCCTGTGCATAGATAAACTCCTGAGTAAGCTTTAAAGAGCAACACCGCACTTCGGCATGTGCTTTGATCAATAAGATGTTTCAGCTGTTATAATTTACTAAAGAATGTTTTTTTCATTTTCTGTGCTCCTTTCCAAGATTGACAGCACAACATGGCAGTCCATCTAAAAAGTCTGTGTAGATAACAATTGAAAGCATTCGCCTCTCCTGATAGCCTCATAGTGCAGTTGTTTATGACATCATAGTGCTCACCATGACAACAGACTGTGATGTCACAAACACAGAAGCATAGAATTTGACGGCAGATAAGGACCGCTTGACCCATCTAGTCTGCTCACGGCAATTGTATGGCTAGCAGTGGAGAGTCAGATACATTTCGAAAGACTCTGTGAAATAATTGCTGCATTATCTACAATTTTTAGTATATCAACTGCAGAGGGACGTAAAAACAAATAACACATAACTAGACGGCAATAAAGTTAAAACAAAATTAGTGTAAATCTACCAGTTTACAAAAGAGAGTTTCTTTTTAAGGCAAAATGCAATAGTTATCTTACCCTGAAATGTTTTTTTTAAGTCTTTTTATACTCTCACTGTGGCTTTCATTTTAATGATGATCCTGTGACTGTCTTGCGACTGCAAGTTATGCTAATGAGTTGTGTTTGTGACATCACAGTCTGTTGTCATGGTGAGCACTATGATGTCATATACCTCGAGGCTAACAAGCTAAGCTTTCAATTGTTACCAACACAGACTTTTTAGATGGACTGCCACGTTGTGCTGTCAATCTTGGAAAGGAGCACAGAAAATGAAAAAAAACATTCTTTAGTAAATTGTAACAGCCGAAACATCTTATTTATCAAAGCACGTGCCAAAGTGCTCTTTAAAGCTTACTCAAGAGTTTATCTATGCACAGGGGAGACAGATGCAGTGTGTGGTGTTTTCCTTTAATATTAGGGCAATGCCAGCACTGCATCACACCGTTGTGCAAATCCTGAGACACAGTATAGCACAGATTTGATGAGGTTCCATTGACTTCTTATTCAGATTTTTCACTTGCTAATTTGTGCAATTTGAGCGTAACCCATAAAGATGCACATTTGGGTTTTGTCTGCCTTTCTTAAGCTCTGTGAAGTGCACTGTACTTGACGCAGAGCACCTAAGTTATCATGCCATTGCCACAGACCTGCACCAGGATATGATAGTGCCTTGCAGGTCATTCATATAGCAGCTACACCATCACACACGCTGCACTGGAGCTGTATACGCAGACTCCACATCTGGGCCAAAGCAGCTACACCATCACACACACTGCACCGGAGCTGTATACGCAGACGCCACATCTGGGCCAAAGCAGCTACACCATCACACACACTGCACTGGAGCTGTATACGCAAATGCCACATCTGGGCCAAAGCAGCTACACCATCACACACGCTGCACCAGAGCTGTATACGCAGACTCCACATCTTGGCCAAAGCAGCTGCACCATTATACACACTGCACCAGGCCTATGTATGCAGAGTTCACATCTGGATCTAAGCAGCTGCCACATCACACACACTGCACCAGAGCTGTAAACGCAGACTCCACATCTGGGCCAAAGCAGCTGCACCATCACACACACTGCACCAGACCCACTGCCTGGTTCCACAGCTATCTATCGGACAGGTCTGAGACGGTTATCATTGGAATAGCATTCTCTGCTCCCCTCCTGGTACTCACCGGAGTCCCCCAGGGCTCCATACTTGGGCCTCTGCTCTTCTCCATGTTCATAAATACACTCCCCAGGGACAGCTTTAGCTGTAACGCTAGTCTCTATGCCGATGATCTAGTCTTATATCACAGCAACAAATCAATTGACTCCATCTCCTCTGCCCTCACACATAACTATGGATAAACCCACCAATAGTTCCTCTCTAACAAACTCCTAGTTAATGAAAAGACTAAGTCCATTATCTTTGGCTCTAAACTCTTCGTAAACAAGGCCACCAAAAAAAATTCCTCCTTTCTGGTACTCACCCTGGCTAGCCCTCCCCTTGAATATGTCACATCTTTTAAATACTTAGGTGTCACCCTCAACCCCTTCCTCTCCTTCTCTGAACATGTCACTCATACCATGTAAAGAATCATGTAAAGAATCAACCAAAAGTTGGGCTTTGCATATCGACACAAACATTATCTGTCTGCTGAAGCACGCCGTGCTATCACACAGGGAAACCAATTACCCCTCCTAGACTACTGCTCTCTGGTCTACTCATGCCTATCCCCTACCCTGCTCTCATGGCTAAACATGACCTACAACTCTATATGTCATTTTGTCCTCCTAGCCCCTTTCCACTCCCATCACTGCTCTCTCTACCAGTCCTTAGGGTGGCTCATGTTACAAGGTCACTTTGACTATGCTATAGGCTGTCTAGTGGACAATACACTCCAAAACCAGCACCTGTCCCTGTATACACCCCTGATGACAGATAGGGTGGTCTGTAGGAATTTCGGGGCTTCCTCAGTCCTCCCGCTAGAAGTACTCCACGTCACCACCTCTATGGGAAATCGAGCTTTCTCTATCGCAGCTCCCTCCCTATGGAACAAACTACCCCGGTCCATTTGCTCATCTGCCGGCCACCAAGCTTTTAAACAAAACCTGAAAGCCTGGCCCCTTATGGCTGCAAACTGTCACTACAACGTGCAAAGACGCTAGAGCCTAGAAACATGTGATCTTTCATAAACAAGTAGCACTTACTTCCACCCCTTGTCTAATCAATCCTCCTTTCCTCACCCTATCCTTTCTTTCACTGCCCTCATGACCATAAATGTGTAGACCTACCTAAATCTGCACTGAGCAGCACTTCCCCTTCCTCTTTTTTTTATCTCCAAGTTTCTATATCCATTGTTTCTATGGATAGTGCTTACTGTCTGTTACTACAAAGAGTAATGCAAGTTATCCTGAACCTTGTAATTGTATATTGATAATGTATGTAACCTGTATTGCTACTGTCCCGTAAAACTGGATGGAGACTGAAATGCAGAATTTATATACTGTTATTGTACAGTATGTTATTGTATGTAACCTGTACCATCTGTCTTATCGCTTGGCATTGCTTATTACACATTGTCCCGTGCGACCGAGTTAATTATTGTATACTTTTCCTCACCACCACCACAAGCTTTCTGTGCATTGTACCGTGTCCTGTATGTATTTTATGTATTGGTGCCACTGCATGGGCTGGGTCGTTACTGAAAACAGTCCTCTGGATCAGTGCACCTACCTGGTTACCAAAGGCATAAATAAATACATAAAAAAATAAATAAATATAAATTTAATAAAAGCAAAACTTAATTTAACTCTACTGTGACCTTTCTGGCCTTGAAACATTGTTGTAAGGTGATTTAAACTTTAGGTACACTAAGTAAACTCAAATCATTTGTTTCCCCGTCTGTTTTCTCTTGTCCTACACCTTCCCTCCCTCTCCCCCCTTCCTTTTGCCTTCTCCTTGACCTTTTGACCTCCACATATTCATGATCCTTTTTTCTATTTATTCTTTTTTGACTTGAGTTCCCAAGTACTAATTACGCCAGATTTTGTCATACATTTTTTTTTTTTTAAACTTTCTTTATTTATGCCTTTTTTGTAACCGAAATACATTCAGGACACATTTATACATCACATGTATCTCATAACAGAGGCAATTTCATATGCAGGATCCTATATTTCCTTGCCTGTTAGTACATATCATTACAGGTAATGGTATTCTAAGCTAATATCAGACTTAAAATTTGGTGTAGTCTAGATTAATTATCTGTATATGGGTTTAGGTTTTTATTAACTCACTCTCTTTACTTCACCCTTTTCTAGCTCCTCAGACAAGCGGAGATATCAGAGGCTATGGTATAAAATCAGGCCTTTCCCTGCCATGTAAAGGACCCAGCTGCCTACACAACAATTCAAATTGGGGCACCCTTTTATTCAGAGAAGCTGTCAAGGCCTCCATTCTGTATATGCTTATCATAATCTCCTGCCATTGGCTTATGGTGATGGGAAATGTGACTTCAACTTCTGTTTATTGCTTTCTGGCTGCTAGAAAAACGATTTTTAAAAATCTGGTTGTGGATAGGTCCACACACCCTTCTGGCATTTCTATAAACAAGAAGCATATAGGTGAAATTGTAATGTCTGTTAAAAGAATTAATCCCAGGGCCTGTTGCAACTCCTGTATGAAAGTGGACACCAGTGGACAGCTCCAGAGCATATGGAGGTAAGTTGCCCTCCCTTGCCCACACCCCCTCCAGCATTCTACCTCTCCCTCAGTTGAGGGCCTACCCGAATATTTCGGAGAGCGAAAGTACCTGATGAAAATTTTCCAGGCAAAATCTTGCCAACCAATTGCTGCTAATTCCCAGTGTATTGTAGAACGGGCCCTATTCCAGACTTCTTCCTGGATTTGCCTTCCCAAATCCCTTTCCCATGCTCTTTTTATATAGTCCGTGGTGTCCCCTTTCCAAGCCATCAATTCCCTATACAGAACAGTTATCATATGGGCCTTGATAGGTGTTCCCTCTATAGCCTGTTTCAGAGAAAAGGCAATTTGGGGAGGTCCATCCATCTCTGATTGGACTCCAGTAACAGCTTCTTTACCAAGTTCCTGACTTGAAAGAATCTAAATCTATCCTGCCAGGAAATGTCAAACTTGTGGACAAGCCCTTCAAAGGAGACAACCCCCTCTTCTTCCACAAAATGCCATATTAGGTGTAGGCCTCTCATCTCCCACTTCCTAAATCCACTGTCCCAACTCCCGGGTGAAAAGGAGTCCAGATATGGAATAGAAAAAAATAAGAATTTCCGATTCTTGGCCTTTTTATCACTCAGTATATTATGCCAGATCTCTATTGTAAGTGCTGTAAAGGGGTTTTCCTGTCGATCCAGGAGAGATCTCCCCCTTGTTCCAAGCAGAAGGTTATTTAGGTTACATGGGGTGTCTCCTTGGAGCTCCGCCTCTTTCCACTTGGCCATATAGAGCTCATCCAACCACAATAAGGCTGTTCTCAAATGTGATGCATAATAATAAAGTTTAAAGTCAGATAGCGAAAGCCCTCCCTCTCTCTTCGGTATCTGGAGTACTGAAAGTCGGACCCTTGGTCTAAGTGGGCCCCAAAGGAATCGAGAGACTACTCTGTTTAAGAGGTTGAAATATGAATCTGGGACCCTAATCGGGATGGTTTGCACCAGATATAGAAATTTAGGGAGAATTATCATTTTTATGGCCTCCACCCTCTGGGTTAAGGAAATAGGAACTGATAACCGTAAGTCTAAATCAATCTTGATATTCATTAGGACAGGGGAGAAATTAAGCGAGAACAAGTTGTCAAACTGGAATCCCAATCTTACTCCTAAGTATTTAATACTGGTCAAATTCCACTTGAATGGGAACCTCTGTTTAATATGATCGGATGGGACATACTGATTAGTTAAAACTTCAGTCTTAGATAGGTTCAGCTTGTACCCAGCTAGGTTGCTAAATTCTGATAAAGCATTCCATAGCCTTCCTAGGGACTGTTCTGGGTCTGTGAGGTAAATTAGGAGGTCATCAGCGTATAAGGCTAATTTATGTAACCTCCCCCCTAACTCCCACCCCCGAATTTCCTCCTTCTGTCTCAGCGATTGTGCTAACGGTTCGAGATATAGTGCAAAAAGAAGAGGAGAGAGGGGGCATCCCTGTCTTGTTCCTCTTTGTAATGTTATTGGTTGGGAGACAGTACCATTAATTTTTATATATGCCTTTGGTTTTGTATATATTTTGGATATGATCTTCACAAATGCCTCCGAGAACCCAAATCTGCTCAATGTCAATTTCAGAAAGTCCCATGCCACCCAGTCGAAGGCCTTCTCAGCATCCAGACTTAAAATCATGCAGGGGGACTCCGACCGAGCAGCATGACTCATTACATGTAGGGTTCTTTTAATGTTGTCTTGTGTCTGCCTACCCAGTATGAACCCTGTCTGATCATTATTGATCAGTACAGGAAAGATCTCCTCTAGTCGCTTTGCTAAAATTGAAGAATATAATTTATAATCTATATTCAGCACTGATATCGGACGATAAGACCCACAGTTTGTTGCGTCTTTCCCGGACTTATGAATACTTGAAATTACTGCGTAATTCCAGGTATCTGGTATGTCTCCTCCCGGATGTGCCCATTTACAGGCTTTCAGTAAGGGACTACCTATCTCCTTTTTAAAGAATTTAAAGAATTCGGGGGTGTACCCATCCGGGCCAGGTGTTTTTCTTGTTTTCAATCTTTTGATGGCAGCCTCTAATTCCAATGAAGAAATGGGTCTGTCCAGAATAGCTTTGTGTTCTTGTGTTAGCTCTGGAAGTTTCAATTTCTTTAAATAGATATTAATCGGATCATCCCCTACCGACTGTTCCGAGCTGTGTAAGTTCCTATAAAAATCTCTAAAGCCTAGGAGGATTTCCTCCCCTGACTTCACAGTTTTACCCGATTTGGGGTCTCTAATTTGCATGACTGCGCTCTCTGCATTCTGCCTTCTGAGTCTATAGGCTAATAGGCGTGAGACTCTGGGTCCTGATTCGTAGTATCTCTGCCTCAGTCGCTGTAGTGCCTGTTCCGTTTTAATGTCAATAATTCCTTGCATTTGTTGTCTGACCTTTAGTATTTCAGATTGTACTGCGGTCCCCCCAGCCACCGTCTGCTCCAACAGATTGTGGAGCTGTGTTTGAAGATGTTCCATTTTTTTATTTTGCTGTTTTTTAAAATATGCAGCATATTTAATGCATTCTCCCCTGAACACTGTCTTAATAGTGTCCCATATTATAGAATAAGGAATTTCTGTGGATTCATTGTCTTTCAGAATTTGCATTAGTCTGGGCTTGGCCATGTCCGTAAAGTCTTTCAGATTTAGCAGATAGTTATTAAACTTCCAAAGTGATCCCCCCCTCTTAGCATCCCATTTCATCACCATAGATACCTGTGCATGATCAGATATCACCGATGGAGTGTGTCTGCATTCTATGATCCGGTCTCGGTGTTCACCCGAAATCAGAACATAGTCAATCCTGGCAAAAGAACCGTGTGGGAATGAGTAGTGGGTATACTCCCTTTTGCTGGCATTTTGGTGTCTCCAAGCATCTATCCAAAATGCACCCTTCAGATATCTCTTGACCAGCTTACCTGCTGGTGTCAGGCTACACTTCTGTTTTTGAGGTATCCTAGGGTCCCATATCTGGTTCAGGTCTCTCACCCACTACCAGTGTTCCCACCTGGTAGTCAGAAATTTCTATGAGTAGGAAACTAAAGATCTCCTTTGTGGAGTTCGTGGGGCATACAGAGACCAAGGTGATAGGGTACCATCCAAGTTACCCACTAAGATTACTAATCGCCCCTCTGGGTCCATATAACTATTCGTTTTCTGAAATGCAGTTCTCTTAGTCACCAGTATCGCTACTTCTTCTTTACCTCCTTTATAGGAGGCTGCAGCTACTGTGTCAAAGCCAAATTTTGCCAATTTCAGATGTTCTGTTTTATTGAGATGCGATTCTTGCAGTAGAATAAAGGTGGGGTGTTCTCTTTTCAGGACCGACATGACTTTATATCGCTTTACCGGATTATTTAGCCTGTTTACATTATGTGAGATGATTTTTAATCTTTTTGCTATCTGCCATTTATATACATTAAGAGATTAAGTCCTAAGTATGGGGAGGACAGTCTTCTCCGTGCACCCTTTTCAATTATTTTCCACTGAATTACTCCCCCATCCTTCACCTCCACCTTTCCTCTCTGGTATAATACTGAATGCAACAGGCCCTGGGATTTTACATGATGAGTACAGCCATTTTGTCTCTGCAACCATCCAATATATGTTAAATCAGACATCCAAACAACCACAGTAACATAACATACACACATATAACCTAATTTAGAAGGTACCTTTAACCGAACAACTAGTACCTTCTGTAGAACATTATTTACATTATGACTCCCAAGGTAGGGGAGTAGAGTACTCTGCTCTCTGTACAGTCGAGTAGGATTCACTTGATTAGGAAGGGAAGGAGCCACAAAAGTAGCTTGTTCCTCCTGGACTCCGCAGTAGTTGAGTCCTTGCCAGTTGTCATGGCAAATCGTCATCAGCACGTAGGCTGACAAGTAGGCTGACATTAACCACAGTATGGGTGTGTATACCACTCCCCGACTACTATGTTTAGTGTTAGACTTACCCATCCATCTATCTGTCTCCCTGCCTATGATCCAGACTTTCTAACTACTGAATTTGCAGTAGAGATCCTCAGTATCCAAAGTAATTTTAGAATTGACCATATAGCTTGAGGGGCCCATTTCTCATCTCCTGACAGTACCATATTGAGAGAAAGCTCATGTCTTCCTTTATTTGAGGCAGGTCAGCCATTCACCTCACTCTAACACCAACATAGTCTGGCAGTGGAGTCCCCCTCCCCCGCCTCCCCAGACCAAAGGGTGAGCTTACTGAACGAAATATGTCATTTTTCCCTTTAGGTGTTCCCAGCTCAGTATTGACAGCATTCTCCATGTTAAATTAAGGAGGCGCCCCCCCCTCTCCCACATCCCACCTCATGACTTATGATTTATGCACCGGGTTCCTGCCTTCTATCGCAGTGGGAAAACCCCATCCATTGATCTACATTGTAATTTCCTTTTCATGAGACCATCGAGCTGCAGTTCCTTAGCTAGACCCAGCTGCTCCTGCCCCTCCCTGCCCGGCTTCACCTCCAAATCCAATACCCCCATAAACCCTCTAAATCCTGCACCATATAAAAGGAGACCCGATCCCTGCCTGTCTTTTTCAAACTCCCCCAAACACCCCCCTGTCTTTATTAAGCCCCTACCTTGCCCCTCTCTAGATATCGAGTTTCATGCCACTAAATAACAGCTCGTCTATTTTACCCATGGGCCCATGGGAAAGTGATCCATACGAGAAGCTTTCAATGAACTCGTTCACAAAGCCCATCTTAGTACCCCACCCATGAGCAATCTGAACTCCCATTCTCTGGTCTTATCCTCCATCTGCCACCCCACTGCCTCCCTTCCTCAGGCGCCCCTCACCATCCCTCAATCCCTCTCTCGTATCCAGCCCACCTCCTTCCCCTCCTCCCTTATCCCAGAGGAGGAGCAACAATCTCCTACCTCCACCCACTCATTTATCCTTTTGCCCATCAAATACCCCATCAGCTTCCCTTCCTCCCATCTTCCCCTTCTAGTTGCAAAACCTCTCTTCCTCCCCCCCCGCTACCGCCTCCTATCCGTGAAATTCTCGGTGCACATTGATTACTGTACCAGACAATATAGAAAATAAGTCAACACATTGTACATGCAGCAGTCCATTCCAACACCCCTGAGTCAGGAAAAGGGGGGATGTTAGTGCAGCATACTATGAGTCCCATAAAAAAGTTCTCACAACTCCCGCTTTCACTTTCATGTATTTAAGTCTGTATGATGCATCAGGGTCACGGGGACTCTGTCTTTCGTTAGGTGGCCCAGCATCCTCTTAATGTCCTTAAGGGTATTATCCGGCTGCCCTTCTTCCATCCCGATTATCCTTGTAGGGCTACTCATGCATGCATGGATTCTGTAGTAGCTAGTTGCGGCTCGCTACGTTTAGTGGGCATTATGATTTCATGTCCACGATCCTTAAAGGCCTCTAAGGCCTCCTCCGCTGAGTGATATATTTCAGTACCTGAATCCCAGCATACTCGAAGTCTAGCTGGATAAGGGGTCTGGAATTTCACCTTTATCTCTCTTAATTTTTTTAAAAACGGAGCATAGGCCTGGTGTTGCTGTTGGATTATTTGGGGGTAGTCTTGATCGAAAATTAGCCTGGCCCCATTATATTCTACTCGGCCCTGTCTCCACGCTGTTTTTACTATTTGTTCCTTGTCTCAATAGCTTGAGAATTTCACAATTATCGAATGAGGTCTAGCTGTAGGCGAGGTTGGCTTCGGCACTAATGCCCTGTGAGCGTGTTCAATTTTAAAGCTTAACGCTTGTGGCAAGTCCAGGACGTGATGGAGCAAGTCCTCTACAAATTTGCACGTCACCGACCTCTGCTGCTTCTGGTAAGCCATGTATCCTCATGTTGTCTCTCCGGGAACGGGCTTCTCAGTCAAGGCATTTGGCTGAGATAGATTCCGATTGGTGTGTAATATATTCCAGCGCTTTAGAAATCTGACGTAGGTCATCTTCTGCCATCGATACTCTTTCCTCTGCTTCGGTTACTCTGGAGTCAAGTTTGCTTAAATCTGAGTGTAATTTGTTGAATTCTAGTTTTGTTTCAGACCTGAATTGTTTAATTTCAGATAACAAAGTTTCAAAACGTGATCTCGAAAGACTGTCCATTTCGGTCTCGGTGTCACTTCCCGCCATACTTTGAGGGGAATCCCTCCCGCTCGCCGCCGAACTAGTAGGGCTCAATCCTGGACAATCCTGCTTCCCCTTCTTATTTCTAGAGCGGGATCTCCTTCTCGTTGTATTTCCACTACTTGATTTCTGCATATTCTAAAATTATTTATCAGATCTACTCTTGTGGAAGTGTCTTTCTGGATCGTAGGTTGGAGAGCTCCTTGCCTAAGCTGCCATGTCCTCGATGAAGTCACCAGAAGTCCGTCATACATTTTTCTATAAGCAAAGAGGCTTTTGTTATTTTTTAGTTTAATAAATGTTTGTTTTCTAATACATGTAAATGTGTGTACCACTTTAAGCACTTTGACATAAATGGTGGCCATGATGTAACCAGGCCACACCCCCAGATGAAGGCCCTGAATTTGGGCTGAAGCGCTGGGCAAACTGATTGTGCTTCTGCAATACACTTTTCAGTTAAATGTTTTATTGTTTTTCATTGTAATACAGGTACATTGTAATACAGATACAAACAGCCACAATGAGTATTTGCAAAACCACATTACTAAACCTGTACAGGATCCAATCAATGTGCCCCTCCAAGCTAATGTCTAACTTGTATATAAACTAGATCTCAAAACACTTTCCTAGAATATACCAGCCTGTTGCTAGCTTGCAAGTAATATACAAGTAGAAAGGAGAAAGAAAAAAAAAACATTGGGCTCTATATCACATTGTACACACAGACGGCATGATATAAAAGAAGATGACTAAATGCAGCTACCTTAACAATCCCAGCCACTCACAACCATAGGGAGGTATCGCCACGTATGAGACAAGGCTTCATGGAGTACAGTAGTTACACCCTCTCATGGTCGTTCCCCAGAACTGCATTTGGAGGAATGGCACCACAGAGTAAACAGAGTAATATAGATACAATAGACTACTACAACTGTGTAGCCTTGCTACTATACTAATAAAACACTGAAGCACAGTCTGTATACATGAGAGAGGAAAGTCCCATGTAAAATCATATGGATTATATAACATAACAGGCGCATAATAAACTACCACAGACCCTTCTTAATAACTACTAATACCCACAGAGCAGAACAATACAGAGCGGGTAAACTATATACAACTAATATCATTTCAAACAGAACCTAAGGAGATCCAGTCACTAATATCATTGTCATTATAGCAGAAAGGTCATGTAAGCACTATACACAAACAATCAATTAAGAGCTTAAGAGGCAGCACATAGAAAAATAAACACGGGTCAGCCAATACCAGCCCTGGCAGACAGATAGGCCATGAAAGGGGCCCAACAGAGAAAAAAGGAACCCATCTTTTCAGTAAGTATGTGTGAACGTCTATCGAGTTCATATATGGGAAGAAGTGCTGGTATAATGTCATTAATACCTGGTGTAATAGAACTTTGCCAATTTTGCAGGATTGCCCATTTCACTTGCATACTAAACAGCATTAGCCACCTAAATTCCTGATGATTAAGGTGCGGAGCTTCAGATCTTAGGCCCAGCAGCAGGAGAGCTGCATTGACTGGGATATGGCTACACAAGATCCGGCTAGCTTCATGTACCACCTTTTCCCATAGACCATAGATCCGAGGGCATTGCCAGAGAATATGATACATATCCCCCCAGGCTGGAGACATCTCCAGCATGTGTCATGTACAAGGACTTTCATTTTCATTAGCATTACAGGTGTCCTTTACCAAGAGTGCAGTATTTTATTATGTATGAGTCTACTACCGGTATCTTTGTGAATCTTATATCCAATTTGCCAGCACTGTTTCCATTGCAACTTGGAGATTTGTATATGAAGGGCCTTTTCCCATTTACATTTGGATGCTATGTTAGAAGAGGGTAACTTATCCCTCACTGCAGCATACATAGTGGCAACGACCTTGTTGGATAAGTGGAGCCATCCGTTTAAATGAGGATTAAGGTCTGAAAGAGCATTACCCTGCCGTAGAAGGGTTTAAGAGTGTCACGGATTTGCAGATATTTCCAAAAATCTGATTTGACCAGATTCCATCTAGCTTGCAGGTTCTGGTATGTATCTACCACCAGGGAATTAGGCTCAAAGATGTCCTGAATAAATATTATCCCTTTCTCCTACCACAGAGGCCAGGCCACCATTTTGCCCCCAATGGTGAGGTTGGGGTTACCCCATAAAGGTGTATACAAAATGGGAAGGGCCAGGACTTTTAGTTTTTTGTGTAGAAGCCTCCAATATCTGATTGAGAAGCCAATAGTGGGATGATAAAGACTCGTGGTGAGGAGAGAAGCAGAGGAAAGAGGCTGCTACAGGGCTATTACAGAGAGTCTGCTCAAGCAATAGCCACTGAGGGGATTCAATATTATACGGCTAGAACCAATTTAATGTTTGTGCACATTGAAAAGCCAGTTTATACCCTTCGATCCAGGGGAGGCCCCAACCCCCCCCCTCTGCTAATGGGCCCAGAGCTGGTTTCTACTAAACTGGGGTCTATCTGAGCCCAATAGAAAGGAACCGATCATCACATCTATTTTTCGAAGCCAATGAGATGGGAGAAACATGGGGATATGCACTAGCAAATAAAAGAATTTAGGGGCAAGGGTCATCTTAAAGGCCGCTATCTTGCCTGCCATAGTCAGATGAAGCCTATTTATATGATCAAGCTAAAGCTTACATTTAGTCAGCAAGTGGCCTAGGTTATTATCCCACCACTTTGCTAGATTGACCCCAACTTTGATACCCAGGTATTTGATAGCATGTTGTGACCATTTTAAACCATATTGAGCCAAGAGTTGGGGATGACACTGTGAATTAAGAGGAAGTACTTCTGTTTTGGATTGATTAACCTTTAATCCCGAAATGGTAGCGAAGTGGTCCAAAATAGCTAATAGTTGGGGTATGGAATCTTTAGCAACTCCCAGCGTTACTAGTAAATTGTCAGCATATAGCATGGTAGAAATTTGTGCCCGCCCCAAACCAATGCCTTTTATACGGGGGTTCTGTTTAATTGCAGCTGCCAAGGGCTCAATTGCCAGGACAAACAGGAGAGGGGAGAGAGGGCACCCCTGTCTTGTGCCTCTGTGTAGTTGAAAGGGTTCAGATAGTATCGAATTGGTGAGGACTTTAGCTAGGGGAGATCTATAAATGGAAGAAACAACTGCTCTGAAGTGGGGCCCAAAGCCCAGGTGTTGTAAAACTTTCTGCAGACAATCCTAATCCCATTCTACGGAGTCAAATGCCTTTTCAAAGTCAATGGCCACAGCGGCTTCCGGCGCTGATAAATCTTGACTAGCCACGTGAATGAGATTAATAAGTGTTCTAATGTAGTCAGCACTATATCTGCCTTTTACAAAACCCACCTGTGATGGATGTACCAAGGAGGATAAAATGGGGGCCAATCTATTAACTAACACTCTAGCATAGATCTTGCTATCTGAGTTTATCAGGGATATAGGGCGATAGCTAGCAGCCTCCTCGGGAGGTTTATCTTTTTTTGGAAGGACTGTGATAATTGCCTCCCTGAGGGTGAGGGGCAATATACCTCTTTCTTCGGTCTCCTTAAATACCTGGCATAACAAGGGGGATATCAAAGGAGACATCATTTTCAGAAAATCTACAGGAAACCCATCACTTCCAGCGGCCTTCCCTTTCTTTAAAGCCATCAGGGCTGTCTCTACCTCTGCGTGTGCCAGAGGCTCTTCTAGAGTGGCACATTGCGCTGGGGATAACTTCCGAAGCCTCACATTTTATAAGAATGCTGTCGTGACCGGACAGAGCTCTGCTCTGGTTGACATGTATAATAATAAATAATAATAATAATAAAACTTTATTTATTTAGTGCCTTTCGAATACCAAGACGCTGTACAAATGAATCATAAAATCAGGATATACATATAAAAACAACAGTTGATAACAGCATCAGTCCACAAAAGCCTTGTTCCACAAAAGAGTCTTAAAATCCCACTTAAAGGCTTCCACGGTCGTGCATTCTCTAAGCAGGTGAGGCAGAGAGTTCCAGAGGGTTGGGGCTGTGAACCCAAAGGCCCTAGCCCCAGAAGACATCAATATAACCCTTGGAACCTCTAGCAACCTCTCGTTGACTGAACGGAGCTGTCGCACGGGGTGGTAAGGGATCAGAAGCTCTTTCAAGTAGTCAGGACCGAGTTCATGCAGGGCTTTGAAGGTCAGAAGACCTACTTTAAAGGTGATCCGCCACTGTATAGGCAGCCAGTGCAGATCGTGCAGCACAGGGGTAATATGTGTCCTTCTAGTCACCCCTGTCATTAACCTTGCTGCAGCTTTCTGCACTAGCTGCAAGTGGCGGATATCAACCCCAGGAAGCCCCAAGTAAAGGGATATAATTGAGAATAAAATGCAGTCATTGTATCATTCACTTCCTGAGGGTTGGTTTTCACTATCCCGGAGACTGGGTCTTTCAGCCCCCCTATATATCTATTCCCTTGTTGTCTCCACAGTTGGTATGCCAAAATTTTCCCGCTTTTTTCCCCACCCTCCCGATAAGAAGGCTTTATCCTAATGAGCACCAAATCAGCCTTTCTTGATATAAGTTCGTTTAATCTGGTTCTTATAGTAAGGACCCGTCGCCCCCACAGTGACTGAGAAGACAGGTGAGACTGAGCCTTAAAAGTCTTTTCGGCATCGAGCAGATCTCCTTCCAATTATGTCAGCTCCCCTTCTCTAGTTTTCCTCCTGTGTGAGGCGTACCCTATGATCCTACCCCGCATAGTCGCTTTGTAGGCTTCCCAGGTGTTTTGGGCAGAGGTGTCTTCTATAGGGTTTTCCTGAAGAAAATTTATGGTTTCTGATTTAGCCCATTTTACAAAATCAGGGTCCCAGAGAAGAAGCGGGTCCAGTCTCCAAGAAGATGACCTTAGAGCCGGATGGCCCCAAGATATAATCAGTTGCACTGGCGCATGGTCCGAAATTACCGTGGGGAGAATTGCAGATTCCAAGACCTAATGTGTAAGGGTTTGGGAAATAAGCCAAAAGTCCAGCCTACTATATGTGCCATGTACCCCGGAGTAATAGGAATAATCCCGAACTGCAGGGTGTACTAAGCGCCATATATCTACTAGCTAGTACTCAGAGCTAAGGTGTGAAGGGCCACCTGCACCCCTCGAGTATGCGTTTCCCTGCCTTGCTCACTCCTGTCTAATGCAGGGACTAAGGTGAGATTAAAATCCCCCCTCAAAATAATAGGTGTGTCAGTCTCTACCAATGACCCTAGTTTGGTGTTCAAATCCCCAAAAAAGGAGGGGTCGTCCAAATTTGGGACATAGATATTTACCATCAGGAGGTGGCCGTTGGGGGTATCCATCAAGGCTATTACCCAACATCCCTGGGGATCCACCTTTCTCCTTAACACAGACCATAGAAGTGACTTGTGAAGCAGGATTGCCAGGCCTCTTTTTTTCATAGCAGTACAAGAGTGCAATTCTAAGCCCACCCAATCTCTGATTAAATGTTTGTAGTCTTGCTCGGTAAGTTTTGTTTCTTGCAAAAAGGCAACTTGGGTTTTAAGTCATTTTAAGTGCGTAAACACCTGTTTCCTTTTGTAAGGGGAATTTAACCCTCGTACATTCCAAGTTATAAAGGAGATATCACCCATTGGGTAGTCTATAATAAAATATTTTGGGGGTAGAAGTAGGGGTAAAGTCCACTGACCGGAGAGAGGCACAGACACAACAGCAAGTTTTTACTGACCCAGACTGCAACCAATTAAGCAATAGCCAGAAGTTACTAGTGATGTGCATTCCTGAACTATTCAGGAGAATTAAATGCATAGTCCGAATATTAACAAACAATAATAGCATAATCATAAAGAAAAAAAAGCACAAACTATGTACAAACATTGCGCTACCTTGCACAGTGGTGTATAGTAGTATCCTAGGCCGAGGGGTCATACTTCTCACAGGCCATACCACTTCACCTGAATTGAGGGTGGTAAGCCTGTAAACTGATAGGGACTGCACCGCCCCATGTAAGCGATCTCGCCCCGGGGCATCCTTAAAAGTGGTTATAAGTAGAATACTATTGATAACCACCACACGCAGCTACCATAGCAGTATTCTAGTCTATTTAACAAAACAGGTAACAATTGTTATCTTATATTCATCAGCAATCTCCAATGGGAGTGGGTATTGCTCATCACAGCATGCTGTATACATGTTTTCCCACTGTATCTATAAGCAGTACTGAGAATATGTATTATACCAGAATGCATTCATTCAAAGTACCAACTTTACAGGACAAGAAACCTGGATAAGACTAACCTGTGTTCATATACTACTATACCCCCAACGCTCATCTTTTTACCTCCCTAAAAAAAGATCTTCCAAGGCTGCAGTGTTCTCCTTTGTTTTTGGTTTGGTCCAACTGAACTTCGAGTCTGCTAATAGCTGCCGTAGTGTTGTTCGAGGCAAGTGTAACCTCAGTCATTTGCTTCAGTAATGTGGTAAACATGTCCTGGGTTTGCTGCATACTAGGACCTGAGGCCTTCCCAGAGCCGCTACGTTTTGACATGTTGTTGTGGCTTAGGAGCTGATCGCTCCGCATAAGCGAGTGGAAAGAGGAAATCCATACTAGATCCAACTTCCTGAACGTTTCCCGTTGCTGACCTTACTGCTTTATAATATAACTCAAAATGGAAAGCGGTGTTATCGCACAAAAAATATCCCTGAGTTAGAGAGCACTCACATTAGGCAGCCATCACGGTAGGAGTCAAGCCACTCCACCCTGCAATACACTTTTCAATCAATCAATCAATCAATCAATCAATCAAACTTTATTTATCCAGGCAAAATCATCCTTGAGCAAGCTTATTGGCAAGATGGTCCTGGACAAGTAGGACATATACAACTACAGCAAAATTACCAGATAAGCAGTGTACCCACAATGAGCAAATAAAAGGCAGTTACAGAGAAACAGATAAGATCAGGGCTGGGGAGTACATATGGTGAATACTATCTGGGTTGATAATTGACTGTATATATAAAGGATTCCATCAAGATGTGAGATTATTCAGAAAAAGGTCACAATAAGACAAAGGATACCAGGTAGGGTAAGTGAGAGAGCAACAACCAAAGGTTTATGGGTGGGGGAAAAACAAAGGAAAGGGTCGGTGAGGTGTGAAAATAGATATAGATAAACAAACAGGCGGGAATTGGCAGAATAATCCCAAGGTGGAAAGAAGAAGAGAAGTGCTTTCACTCATACCTTCTCGCATCAGTTTGTTTTTGGATCTGGAGTAACATAGAACCATAGAAGTTGACGGCAGATAAGGACCGCAAGGCCCATCCAGTCTGCCCATTTCTTTTTCTACCTTATAAATGTGCCATCGGCCTTTGCTCTGTCAGTGACCTATCTATTCATAGTCATTTGTATTGCTCCCTTATGCCTATCCCATGCCTGTTTGAAGCCCTGCACTGTATTCATAGCCACCACTTCTTGTGGTAAGCTATTCCATGCATCTACCACCCTTTCTGTGAAAAAGAATTTCTCACATTCCCCTTAATCGCCTCCTCTACTCTCATGCTGTGTCCTCTTGTCCTGCTATTTTTCCTATATTTAAACATGTTAGACTCTTTTCACCTTGTTTATGCCCCTTAAGGTGTTTAAATGTCTCGATCATATCACCTCTCTCCTCCTTTGCTCAAGGGTATACATATTGAGCTCTGCTAATCTGTCCTCATATGTCTTCTGATGCAGTCCCTGCACCATTTTGCTGCCCTTTCTCTGACTGCCTCAATTTGGTTAATGTCCTTGGAAGGTGTGGCCTCCAATACTGCATGCAGTACTCCAGATGGGGCCTAACCAATGTCTTGTACAGAGGGATTATTACCTCCCTCTTCAGACTTGTGATACCGCTAATACACCTCTAACACCCCTAGCCTTACCTACTGCTTTAGAGGTCTGCTTGATGATTTTAGGTCATCAGTGATGATGATGCCTGTCTTTCTTTTCCTTTGTGACTGCTAGCAACTCCCTCCCAGCCTATAAGTGGCTTCAGGGTTTCTCTTCCCTATGTGCATGATTTTGCACTTCTTGCATTAAATCCCAGTTGCCACTCTTCTGACCATTTTGCTAGTTTATCCAGATCTCTTCTCATTCTGCTCACCCCATCTGGATCATCTACTCTGTTGCAGATCTTGGTGTCATCTGCAAACAGACAAGCCTTACCCTCTAGTCCATCTGAGGTCACTATAATAAAGATGTTGAATAGGACTGGCCCAGGACTGATCCCTGAGGTAATCCACTTGTGACTTGCATCTCTTCTGACTGTATACCATTTACCACCACTCTCTGTTTTCTGCCTGTCAACCAGTTTGCCACCCAGTTGACCAACTTCTGACCCACCCTGAGCCTACCCAGCTTATTTATCAATCTTCTATGTGGAACAGTGTCAAAGCTTTGCTGAAGTCAAGGTAGGCGACATAAACTGCTCCCCCTTGGTCCACCACTCTGGTTACCCAGTCAAAGAAATCTATGAGATTAGTTTGACAGGACCTTCCTTTTGTAAACCCATGCTGTCTTGGATCCTGTGCCCCTATGGATTCCAGGTGTTGCACTGTCCTTTCCTTAAGGAGTGCCTCCATAATCTTGCCCACTACTGAGGTAAGACTGACTGGTCTGTAGTTCCCCGCCTCCTCCCTGCTACCACTCTTGTGGAGCGGGATCACATGAGCCCTTCTCCAGTCTTCTGGGACCTCTCCTGTGCTCAGAGACTCACTAAACAATTCTGCTAATGGCTCTGCTAGTTCCTCCTTTAGCTCCTTAAGTACCCTGGGATGTATGCCATCAGGTCCCATTGCCTTATCCACCCTGAGCTTAGCAAGCTCTTGTAGGACCCTTTCTTTTGTGAAGGGAGTAGTGCTCACCTCCCTCCCCCCTGTGTCCATGATGCTGAGCTGTGAGCCCTGCCCTACCTTCTCTTCAGTAAATACTGAGCAAAAGTATCTATTTAGGATAGATGCCTTTACAGGGTCCTCCTCCTCACATGCTCCCTTTTCTCCATTAAGCTTAGCAATACCCCCTCTGGACTTTCTCCTTTCACTAATCTATCTATAGAAAGTCTTGTCACCTTCTTTTACTGTTCGTGCTAGTGTTTCCTCAGTTTGGGACTTTGCCTGCCTTACTGCCTTACCTGCTTCCCTTAGGGCAGTTTGGTATGCCTCCCTATCTTCATCCCGCTGTGTTCCCTTATATTTCCTGAAGGCCAGCCTTTTGGCTCTGACCTTTTCTGCTAATGTATTTGAGCACCAGAGTGGTTTCCTTCTTCTTTTGCACTTCCTTTTCTGTCTAACACAATGGGATGTTGCTTCAAGTATTGTATCCTTAATGCTTGCCCACTTTGCCTGTACCTCCTCACCTGTGTTTCTTTTTGCCAGGGCTAGCTTAACTCTGTTGGCCATCTTATCAAAGTCAGCTCCTCTGAAGTCCCATATTTTTGCCTCGGAATGGGATGATTTAGATGTAGTAGCCAAATTGAACCATACCATGTGATGGTCACTGGCCCCCAGGTGACCTTCTACCTGGAGATCTGGAGTGCTGGTAACTTTCATTTCTTTGCTATATGGAACTTGCCTTCCTGTTTTCGAGCATCCTAGAACCAGTCAGTGTCACACCTGCTAAACTTTTTTATGAATACTCACAAAGTACACTAGTTGTACTGTACATGGAACAGTTTAATACTGTGACGTAAGTTTAAGAAATAAAAAGACAGACTGTTTTCACTTGCTCACTCTACAATCACAGTGCCTCCCACCTCAGCCTTCCACATTACACTTAGCTTCCGAAATGGAAGTACAATTGTTTATTTGCTCACGCTACCTGCCACAGTGCCACCTTCCTCTAACCTGTTTGTGGAGGCTTTTCCAAACATCAGTGTCTCTTAGTTCATCCATAACAATCCGACCTTCCATGTCCATGCTGATCAGACATCCCCCATCCATGCTGATCAGACCTCCCTGCCCGTGTCCATGCCCATGAATCACACAATCAACCTCCCTGTCTGTGCTAATCAGACTTCCCTATCTGTCCATTCCAATCAGTCACTCAGTCCACAGAGGTGTAAGTGAATGAGTGAGAGAGAGTTAAGTGCAGACGACACAGATCGGACTACCGACGCACTACTGAACTGAATACAACACTGTACTGTACTGCACTGTATATTATTCATACAAACATGAAATTTGCCAGCAGATAAAGGCCTAGAGGTCTATCAAGCCTGCTCGAATGTACAGCTAGCACCCCTTATTCTGCAACTGCCCCTCCCTCCTACCCTCCCCCTCCCTTGACCCTCCCCATTGTCCTGTCCCAGCCCCTTTTGAAGCAGCCCACTGTTCTACTGGATACCACTTCTGCCGGTAATGCATTCCACCCAGCTACCACCCTCTCCGTAAAAAAGAGTCTCCTCATCTCCCTCCTGAACCTTCCTCCCTCCAGTCATATCATGGCCCCGGGTGTCCCTCCCCTCCCTTACTTTGGACAGCCACTCCGTACCTGTCTTGTTTATTCCTTTCATGTACTTGAATGTTTCTACATTACAATATGAACTCTACAATACTCGCCAGCCAGTAAACACTGTACTTAACATAACTACATATTGACTGGGCAAATGAATGGTATGGGAGTACAGCCAAATGTTCAATGCTGAAAACGGCAAGAAACATCTGGAGCCACAATAGTCATTCAGCATAGCCGGGAATTCGCTATAGTGAGGGGTTACTGTACCTCTGTGTGATCTTGGAGGATACCTTATCTTTGGCTCCTCACTCCGACCACCTAGTGTCCATGGTAAACAGAAGGTTGGGGGCATTGTACTGTAACCGGAACATCCTCACTGCTGAAGCTAGATGCCTCAGAGTGGAGAGTACTGTAAATAGTTTACTATGGACTTCCTGTCTATGCAACTGCCTGGGACTCAATTCTTAATGGAATAGATTGGATCTGTAATAAGGCTTGTCGCGTTGTGCTCGGTGCAGACAAGTGCACCCATAGCTGCACCCTTTGCACCTAAACTAACTGGCTACCCACCTAGCAGAATTAAATTCTTGACATGTCTGCTAGGTCAAAAAGTCACTTCTGGGCCTAACCCTGTACCCTAACTCACTGCGTCCGTCTGTCACCTCTCTTTACAACACCAGGAGCATGGCTCGGAATGCCCTGAACTGCCCTTTCATTGTACTGAGCTGGGCAAGTGCTCCTTTGCTGTTAGGGCCTCTGGCTGGTTAAATAAGCTGCCTGAGACCAGTTCAGGAGATCACTAGGGGCAACCCAAACAGTGTAATGCAACTATAACCGCTAATCAACCTAACTACGTCCCTCCTGCTGTACAACTCAAACAATGTAATGCAACTATAACTGCTAATCAACCTAACTACGTCCCTCCTGCCGTATACTTTGAACTGTGTCAGACTCTGGCTCTGTGGCCAAGTACTATTACTATTCATGTTTTATGTTTCTGTCTACCTGGCTTATTATAAAACGATATGCATTTGATCTGGCCTGTTTGTTATGTACCTGTTTGGCTACATTCCACTGGAATAAGCTTTTTGTAAATGTTATGTTACACTGCAGTCTCCGACACTGACATGGAACCTTTGTCAATGAGCACTTGCTCAAAGATATTCTCTGAAATTTTAAATAAATAAAATAAATAAATAAATGTTATTCCTTTTGTTTTTGGTTTTATGAAATTTACAAATGTTAATGTATATTCGTCTGACTTTTCTGGATCATACCTGTAAAAGGAGTCTTCAGTGAATCTTACCTGCTTATCATTAATACTGTACATTTACCTGTTTTTTTCTCCTAGTTCCCCATCCCCCACTCCGATGATCAGGGGTTACCAAGACTGCACCCTTACTGTGGCCAGACTGGCACACAAATTGCCTCTTTTAAAGCCATCACTAACACCCGTCATTGGTTGAGCATCAAGGAGTTTGTGAATACCAGGCTGCATGCTCTGTTCCTCCCTTTCTGGGAGCAAAGCGTCTCCCCTATGTGACATACTCAGTTCCCCCAGTAGACTCCTCCATGTGGGAGTTAAGTACTCACACACGTAGACTCTCCAAGGTTGCAGGGAATGCACTGCTGCTGCCATGCCTCTTGCCCAGCACTGTTAGAAATCATTTAAGCAATCATATGGCATCGGATCATGATTAGCCAATCAGCACGGAGAATGGTTGTGCCTCTTATTCTGCACACAGCCATCTCCTCACGCTGTGCATCTGATGAGCTCATCCTTGATTTCATGGTCTGCAAGCTAAAATGGAAAGCCACTTACATTCATTGTTTTCCACTCAGCAGACTGTGGGGTCACAGTGCCGTCCATCTAACCTTTTAAAAATCATTTAAAATTATGCTATGGCCTTAATACCCATGCAGTGCACAGACACTGCTATGGTTTTCACACTGCCATGCCAAACCTCAGCAGTCGCCACCTGATCATGCACTTCCACAACACATCCACCAAACCACTGTGAGCCAAAGGGGAGCCCAAAAATTAAAATATCACAAACTTGACCAAAAATTAATCAAAATTACACTCCAGAAACATAGTCTGGTGATCCACTGCCATATTGCCTATGACCAGGGGGGAGCAGTGGATGTGGCCTATCTGGATTTCAGGAAGGCATTTGACTCCATCCCCCATAGAAGGTTGGTAAGCAAGATAAGCAGTTTAGGGGTGGGTGCTAAGCTCACAAACTGGGTAGAAGATTGGTTGGGAAGGAGGACTCAGAGAGTGGTTGTCAATGGGAAGCAGTCCAGGGAGCTAGGTGTGACAAGTGGGGTACCACAAGGATGAGTGTTGGGTCCCATGTTGTTCGATGTGTACGTGGGGGATTAAGCAGAGGTTCTAAATGTAAAAGTGTGTCTGTTCATGGACAACATGGACATCTATAACAGAGTGGACACTCCAGGTGGGATGGAGAAAATGAGGCAGGATCTAGCCAGGCTGAAGGAGTGGGCGGAAAAGTGGCAACTGCAGATCAATGCAAAAAAGTGCAAAATAATGCACACAGGACAAAATAATCCTAGGGCTAATTACTGCCTTTGGGGGGGAGGGGGCAGTGCAGGTCATGGAGCAAAAAAAGGACCTGAGTATTTCGGTCACTGACACTGACTCTAAAGGTTAGGAACCAGTGCGAATGAGTGACTGGTAAAACAACAAGAATGTTGACGTGCATTGGGAGGGGCTTCACAAGTAGGAGGCGGGAGGTGATCATGCCACTATACAAAACACTGGTCAGACCACAGCTGGAGTATGGAGTTCAGTTCTGGAGGCTCCACTTGCAGGGTGACAAGGATAGGCTAGAAAGGGTCCAGAGATGGGCGACCAAGATGATTCCGGGGATGCAAGGGAGGCAATATGGAGAGATGCTGGAGGAACTTGGTCTGCAAACGCTGGAGATGAGAAGAGAAAGGGGAGACATGGTGGAAACCTTCATATACATGAAGGGAATAAATAAAGTAAAGGAGTATAGCATCTTAAGACTGAGCAAAAACAAAACCACCAGAGGTCATGCATTCAGGCTGGAAGGGGGCAGATTTCGGGAGGGGACATAAGGGGGTGTTACTTCTCAGAAAAGGTTGTACATGGTATACTGTCACTGCAGCGACACCTGCACACCAAACCTCCTGCAGTGAAACCCCTAGCACACCGATATTGGCAGCAACAGGGGTTTTGAATTGAGATATTGTAGGGCGATGGTGGGGGGGAAATATCTAACTCCACTGTCTGTGCGACATGAAGTTAGATATCTTTAGTAGGGGGCTGTAGGGGGGCACAGTCCCCTCCGCATTGTGCATCACAATCGTTATAGTCAGTTTGGGGTCATGTTGCAGTTGTGGATGTTGGCGGGTTTCTGTCGCAGTCGAGGACACAGGTGTTTTTGGTGTCGCGCCAGCATCGTAGATCCATTGCATGTCCATGGAACAGGTTGAATGGGTAGCAGAGGTGGATATGGTGGAGAAATTCAAAACAGCATATGATAACTACATTGGGCTAGGCAGAGGAGGAGAGAGAGAGAGAGAGAGAGCAGAGGGATGGGAGGTAAAAAGGCAAGAGGGGGCAGGCTATCTCTTTCGGGCAGACTGGATGGGCTGAATGGTCCTTTTCTGCTGGCAGGATTCTATGATTCTATGATAATATGAATATGGGTGTAGTAAGGTGCTCCATTACTGTTTCACAAGGGTCTCTCATATTGGTTGGGCAGAAAGAACCACCCAGTTTCATTTCATGGTTCTCTCACCTAATCAACATGAGAGACCCTTGTGAAACAGAGATAACTCTTATTACACCTATATTCATACATAGTATAGGGTTAGGACTTATTGTGTATGGAATTCAGCCAGGCTTTGTTTTATAAATATTTTTTTCTGGCTCGGCCATCCTTACCCTCATTCCAGGCTGAAGCTAAGCCCCTGCCCAGCATGCCGCCCCTTTGTTATGCACAGTTGAAAAGTTGTGCACATTCTAAAGCTGTTGTGCACATTTTATAATAATTGCATCTGACTTTCCTTCTCACACTGACTGCTGCTGCCTCCCTGCTTCCACTTCCACTTTCATTTTCATTCACTTACTCGGTTCAAATCGCGTAGACATCTAATGTGCTTAGTTTGTGAAGCTGTGTGAAACTGCTTGAAAGTGGTGCAATCTCGTGAAAAATATGCAAAACGATTTTTGCAGTTTGGCCCAGCACTATGATGCCATAAACATGCTTTTTATACAGACATTTTGTAACAGTAACTAATCTATGTGAGGAACCCTGGAAAGGGGTACTGAAAACCACAAAAAAGTATTCCCTTGCGAACTGTAACAGGTGAAACATCATGGGTAGGTAAATGGTGTCCCTTGGCTAATCAAAATTGTCATGTCAAAACATCTTGCATTCAAGAACTGCAATGTGAAGCAAAAATGTCACATGGTGACTCTCTTGATTAACCAAGGTACATCTCAGAGATGCCATTTATCCTTTATTAAAGCAGCAGTGCAATGTAAAAAAATCGGTGCTTTTTCGACAGTTTATTCCCTGTGCTCTGCTGAGCATTTCCCTGATAATCTTTCTTGCCAGCATGGTACTATCACCCTGTAATGTGCTCAGTTTTCCTTTGTCTTTGTTTACATCCTCAGACACAGTCAGGAAGCAGCTGCAGCACCTCCACGGTGCAAGGAACACCCTCCGGCCCAAAGACTCATCCATCAGACATTCCCCCTAGCCCTCCTGGGCTGTGACCACAGACGCGGTCAGGAAGCAGCTACAGTGCCTCCATGGTACGAGGAACACCCTCTGGCCCAAAGACTCACCCATCAGACATTCCCCCTAGCCCTCCTGGGCTGTGACCACAGACGCGATCAGGAAGCAGCTGCAGCGCCTCCATGGCGCAAGGAACACCCTCCGGCCCAAAGACTCACCCATCAGGTACTGATCTCTGCTCTTAGCCACGGCTTCCTGCACACTCAGGACTGCTCGCAGTGACTCCAGGGCTTCAAATTCAGGCACCATTCAGGGCTAGGCTCTAATTGGCTGCCTGTCTGCCTAGAGCCTCCTGATTGGTCAAGTCGTACACCTCGGCTATCTTTCAAGAACTCAGTTGCAATTTTTTATGAACTCACTTGCTGCATCAGTCGGGATGAGCTCATAGCCTGCAGCTCTCAGTTGTTTTTGCAAGTGCTGTTAAATAGTCATTGATCCTTCTGTTGTATTCTGTTGAAACCTAGTTCCTCAGTTGACTTTCCATGTAATTTGCTTGTAAGCTTTCCCTTCTACTGATAGTTATCATTTCTGTAAGTACTGTTAGTGGGGAATCCCGTATAGTTATATATATTTTTCCCCTTCTTTCTGTCTCCTTGTCTCAGGATTTGCTGTCCTGATATTAGTGGATATTGGCTAAATCTGTAGTGTGATATAATATTTACTACCCCATTCCCCCCCCTTCAGGGCTACCTCAATCTGGCTAACAGCTCTCCATGCTGATTGTGTGCGTGTGTGTGTGTGGGGGGGTCCCGTCTGGTCTCTGTACGGTGCCCTCATGGCATTTTCCTTGAGCCAGCCCCTAATTTGGCAAAAGCCCCTAGATTTAATTCTCCTCAGGAACTTCTCCTGCTGGCACATCCCCCCACCTCGCTTATGTTTATTCAACCTCGGACCCTTTCTCAGTCGACGCCTCACTAGTCTGAGCCCCCCCTCCCATTAAGATTTATTTCCTGTGATACAGCTCTTTTGTGTGCAGTGTGTTTCTGAATCCTCCCACCGATTAAGAGCTTACTAATCTTTGTGTGTCCTTCTTCCTGCAGACATTCCCCCTAGCTCTCCTGGGCTGTGACTGCAGACGTGGTCAGGAAGCAGCTGCAGTGCCTCCGTGGATCAAGGAACACCCTCTGGCCCAAAGACTCACCCATCAGGTATGGTATGGGCAGACTAGGTGGGCCAAGCGGTCCTTATCTGCTATCAAAGTCTATGTTTCTATGGATCTCTGCTCTTAGCCATGGCTTTCCGCATGCTCAGGACTGCTGCAGTGACTCCAGGGCTTTAAATTCAGGTGCCGTTCAGGGCTAGGCTCTAATTGGCTGCTTGTCTGCCTAGAGCCTCCTGATTAGCCAAGTCGTCCGCCTCGGCTATCTTTCAAGAACTCTGTTGCGATTTTTAATGAACTCGCTTGCTGCATCAGCCAGGATGAGCTTGTAGCCTTCAGCTCTCAGTTGTTTTTCTCCCCCTTCCCCAGGCCACCTTTAAATACTCTCTGTCTCCGCCTAGTACCCCTAGATCTCTATTACTGGCTAACATTCGGTAAATGTCAGTTCATTTCCTCCTATTGCTGCTAGTGCTCAGGCTGATTCTGCTAATTTGTATCTTCTGTTCAAGAGGTACATCCTGCTCTAGGCTCATATTACCTCACCATATGCACCAATACATGTTGGGTGAGCTTCCCATAATGAGGGCTTTTTATAGTCGCTTGTGCCTGTCCCTGTTCATCTTATGTGTCCTGGGTTTTAGCTTTGTCGGCCAGAATTCTACTAGGACAGACTGTGGCTCCTATAGTTCATTGTCCTCCCTAAATATATACCACCTCGTTGATCAGTTTGTACGTGATGTACAACCTCCATCCTTGCAGCCGGCATATCATACATTATGGCATGAAGGAACTATTACAGAACTGTCCCTTAGGGGCACATCCCTCTCTGCCTTTATTCACCAACCTCCCTGGCTGGTCCCTGCCAAGATACTTATATATGCTGCCCTAGGCCAGCATGGAGTGAGCCCTAGGGCTCCACAAGTCTCTTCCTATGAATCTCACTCACGCAGACGAACTAAACAGTCTATACTTATAGCACATTTATGCAGAAAGCTTCTGCTATTACTTCTGCTGTGGTCAGGCAATGTTGAGCTTAATCCAGGCCCTCCTGCAGTTTTAGCAGCTCCTGTTGACCTTCACAGCATGAAAGGGTTAAGTTTCTTGCACGTCGATGTGAGTAGTTTATTAAAAAAAATATCGTCAGTGCAGACCTGGGCTTGTCATACAGCTCCTGACGTGCTGGTCATCACAGAAACTTGGCTTAGACCAGTAACCAAACACTCGAAAGTATACATTCCCTACTACTCTTTATTCAGAGCTGATAGACAGACTAGAGGTGGTGGTGTAGCCATATACATTAAGGATAAACTTACTGTTTCCACTGTTGACTCCACCTCGGTCAAAAACAAATTTGAAAGTCTGTCCTTAAAAATTGACACTGGAAACGGTGCCTCAATCTGTGTAACAGGTTGCTATAGGCCTCTGTCGGCTGGTCTGCTTCTGATGAAACATCTTGGGAATATCTTGGGTTTAGTTGCCTCAGAGCACATTATATTAAGTGACTTCAACTTAGATTGGTTTACTAGCGCCTCTACTCCCCTAAAAACGTTCTGTGACTCCTTCGGGTTGTCCCAGCTGATTAACAAGGCTACTCAGCCTAATAAAAATAACCCTATCAAAAGCACATTGTTAGATGTTATTTTAGTTAGCAAACCTCACCTATTTTCTCATGCCGGTGTCTTCTTCACGGATATCAGTGACCACTGCTTTACTGCATGTGTAAGGTCCACCCGCAAAATTACAGTGATTTCCAATTTTACTATTAAAAGACGTACTTGTAACTTTGATTCTTGGGGGTATATTTCAGAGCTAAGGGATTCTCTGCAATGGCAGGAATTTTATTTAGCTAAGTCATTGACCACAGCGTATGACGTCTTCTCCGAAATTGTGTTAGGGGCCATAAACAAATTTGCTCCATTGGTGAAAGTCCGTACCAGGAGAAAAAATTGCCGATGGTTCACGGAGGATTTGAAGGGTGCCCTGAGGAGCAGGGATATGCTTTGGAAAATTGCCAGGAAATCCAATCTCCCTAATGATTGGGTTCTATTCAGAAGGGCAAGGAATTATTGCACCAAGCTGATTAGAGATGCAAAAGCACATTTTTACCATACACAGCTAGAGCTAGCTTCCAGCTGTTCCTCTAAATTCTGGAACACAATCAAAGTGATTGAAGGACATTCTTCCAGAAACCGTCTTCCTGCCAATATTATAGTTGCCAACTCTGTAGTCTCCGATAGGCTTTCCATCCTTGATGCTTTTGATAATCATTTTGCTACTGCTGGTCTGGCCTCTGACTCTTCTCCTGCCTGCTCTGTCTCCAGCTGGCAGAGGACACTCTAGATACACCTATCTGCAGCCCATCATTCTCATGCCAGCCAACATCCCTGAAAGAAGTTGAAGACCTCCTCCTACAGCTAAACCTCCAAAAAAAGCGTTGGGGCTGACCTTATTGACCCCTACTTCTTAAAGGTCGGTTACCGGGTCCTTGCAGTTCCAGTTACGCACCTTTTTAATCTATCTCTGTCTCAGGGTGAACTCCCGACCATTTGGAAAACTGCGCTTGTGGTCCTGTTGTTTAAATCCAGTGATCCTAGGGATCTTAATTACAGGCCAATCTCGTTACTCCCAATTCTGTCCAAGATGCTGGAGAAAATAGTGAGTGTCCAGCTACGAAACTATCTGGAATCTGAAAACCTGCTTAATCCCTTACAGTCTGGCTTCAGGGCTCAGCATAGTATAATATCTGCCCTTGCTAAAGTGACCAACAACTGGCTAACAGAGCTGGATGATAAGAATTTTATCTGTGCAGTGTTTTTGGATTTAAGCAAGGCATTTGATACCGTAGACCATAGCCTGCTTCTTTCTTCCCTTCGGAATATGGGTCTAGATGTTCTCTCTTTAAGATGCTTCTCAAACTATCTCTCTGATCGATTTCATCAAGTAAAGGCTGAGGGAGAAGTCTCTCCTTTAAAACCCCTGCTGAGGGGTGTACCCCAAGGCTCCATTCTGGGACCCTTGCTGTTTGCTATCTACATCAACAATATCGACGTGACCGTAAATGAAGCAAAAATACATCTATTTGCAGATGACACAGTAATTTATGTCAGCAGCCCTTCCCCTGTAACTGCACAGAAAACCCTTCAAAGCAAATTAAATTTGTTGCAGCTTCAACTACTAAACCAGAAGTTACTGCTTAACGCTAAACAAACTAAAGCATTGCTCCTATCACCCCTTTCACATGCATCAAATCCTTCTGTCGATGGAATACTGCTACCTATCACCACCATCCTTGGTGAGCAGCTGGACTATGTATCTAAATTCAAGTACTTGGGAGTCTGGATAGACAATAAACTCACTTTCACCAATCACATTGAACAGCTGATAAAGAAACTTAGGCAGAGACTTGGTCTTTTCTTTAGGATAAATAACTTAACTCTCTCGAAATGCCAAGCTGAAATTGGTTCAAACCACCTTTCTCTCTCTATTGGACTATGCTGACTTCCTATATGGCCAGGGAACTGCTGGTACTCTAGCAAAGCTAGACACACTCTATCACCATGCCTTAAGATTTGTTACAGGTTTACCGTATTCTACCCATCACTGCTCTCTGTACTCGGCAGTAGGATGGACATCCCTCAGCTGCAGACGCAAGAGGAATGCTGCTTTTTGGACATACAAAGTGATCATAGGAATGCTACCTCAGTACATCTCTGTCTGCCTCCCGATATGTTCTCTTGGCAAGCATGCCTTGAGAAGCGCTTCCTTCATTACTCTGTACGTATATAAGGCAAAATCACATTTTGGCAGAGCAGCATTATGCTATGTACTACCCCAGATGTGGAATAAGCTGCAAAAAAACTTGAAACTAACCCATTCTATCTCCCTTTCTAACTTCAAATCCCTTTACCTAAGTCATAATAAAGAGCCATGCACCTGTTTCACTTGATGCCATTAATCCCATAACTCTAGCCTAGCTTGAGCCTTGCCTCTACAGTTTCACTGTGTTTGATATTTATAATTTTGTGCCCCCTCTTCTGCCTTCCCCTTCCCATGCCCTTGCTTTTGCCTCCTCTGCCATCTCTGGCTTGTTTCTCAGTACCCCCTTGTCTCTCTTCTCCTCCTGAACCCTCTTGTCAGCCGGATGTAGTTTCCCTGCTATTGCTGTGGTCCATTATCATCTTCGTGTTTTTGTTCCTTTTCTTCTCTCCATTCAGTTCCACTGTGTCCCTATTCCTGACCCTTTTCTTTACTCTGCTGTTGCTACCTCCTCTGAAATACCTCCAGAATAGCCTATTAACCCTCATCCTTACCCCGGACCTTTACTTTAGTGTATACTGAGCACTTACTATTCTGCTGTACTCATTGACTGCTATATTATTTTAAATTGTTGATATGTGTATATCCTTTGCTTGATGTGTAATCAGTTTACCCAAATTACAACTGTCTTTCTGTACATGCTTATGGTTGTTAATACCTGTTCATATTTTTCTAGTGTCGCATTTATTTTCTGCATTGTATATTATTCAGTGTATCTTCTGACCTGTTTGTATCCTGTATACCCCAGGTCCACCTCGAAAATGAGTTATGCTCAATGGAGATTGCCTGGTTAAATAAAGATTTTGATTGATTGATTGATTGACATTTCTGCCACTGGCCATGTTGAACTGGAACCCCCACTGCTGTCAACTGCACATGTGTATGACTGGCAGTACTACACAGAGACATTGGGAATGTTCAGCACAGGGACCCACTGTGGTAACCAAAAGATGTGATGCAACATGAAGGGGGAGCGCAGCTGAAAATTAGGCAGCTGCCATATTTATTGTGGCACCACAACAATTGAAATAAATTGTAAATATCTAAAAAACTAAAGATCGCTAGAAAAAAATATTTACAGATATGGAAACCTCATCTATGGCTGCAAGCTTACAGCCAAAAAAAGAATTTTGATAATCACTTCCTAATTATCTTGCACTGCTGCTTTAAGCTTTCCTTTTTCGTCCGTACTGTATTCAGTATTCTGTAGTCAATATTTTTTAAATTGCTCACCCATCTCAGGAGAGTTAGTCAGCAACACCCACAGTACAGTGGTGTTTTCCTCACATGTGACTCGGCAGTGTTTAATTAGTTTCATGGCAGCATGTTAAGTAAATCCAAAATCATTTGTCTTACTGTAAAACCAGAATTACTGGCTTAATTTGACTTTTCTAGCAGCATATTTTCAGTTCCTGGATGTAATCATATTTATTTTACATTCCTTATACATGTATGCCACAATTTAGAAAATACACACATGCAATCTTTCTATTCTTATATAGAACATCTTTGCTCTCTTTTCTTTTTTTCCTAGTTGTCATGGATGTGGCTGGACGCTGCCAAAGACTGTGTAGTACAGTATACCTGTCATCCTGCTTCACAGGAAGATGGTGAGTGTTTGCAGAATTTGTGTTTATGGGGTATTAATTGGATTTTATTTGGCTTTTCTGGCACCAGTTTGATTATTAAGATTGAGTGACTGCCGCACATGGCATTGCTCGAGCTCAGTTTTCAGAGGGTGGTTACTGAACGGCATTTCTTTGTGTTGTGAGCCAGGTCTGCCTGAGCAAATGATTTGAACAGCAAATAAATAAATAAATAAATAAAAGTTTGGAATGTGGCTGCCAGCCGAGGTTACGTCGCATGAAGACTTTTATGGTGCATAAGAGGTTTTCATGTGCTGCTTCCTCCTACATTGTATCCTACAGGAATAAGAAGGAGAAAATGGTTTAAAATTGATAAAAGAACATGCTGAAATGCAGTTGCTCTTTAAATTGTGAGTTTTCTATATTTACAGTTATGACTTTATTCTTGGTATAGTTTGCAAAGTATTTTATGGTAGTTTTCTATGCAGAAGCCCAAGATTATTTTCATATCTTGGGGAGGGTGAGGGAGGCAACATTTTCCCCACAGCTAAGAGAGGCTCACTAGGTTTGAAAACTAACAGAGGAAACCTTAGGAGGTATATCAGGTAGTTAAGCTAACTGCGGGGGTGACTGGGACTAGAGGAGGCACAGTAATAGGCAGGAGGAAGGGGAACCTAACTGGTACTCCCCCATATCTGGTGGCTTGTAGCAACACAGTGGGTAGAAATGGTGACACAACTTGGTGGGGGAAAGGAAAATAGAGGTGGGGGACAGAAAAGTATGGAACAACCACAAAAAACAAGAAGCTAAGAGGACCAGGAAAGATAATAGGGAGAAAGCCAGGCAGATAGAAAAAAGAGTTCAGGTGTTAGATACTGTAGAAGGGGGGGCTTGCCTTTACGCCCTGAATCTGGGTAACACAATTAGCAAGCTCCAGGCAAAAATGACAAATACTGATATGAACCTTGTGACCATCACAGAAACTTGTACAGAAACTCAGAAAATAATGATTGGGATCTGACTGTCCTTGGGTATACAGCATTCAGGAGGGATAGAGGATACGGTGGTGGGGGGGGGTATAGCCCTTTATGTCAAGATGGCATTGAGGTTGTGCAAGATGGATGCATGAGGGGTAATAAGGGGCGAACAGGGTCGCTGTGGGTGCAGCTCACAGTAGACTCGGGCATGAAACCTTGCATGGAGGTGATCTATAGATCACCATGGCAAAGGAAAGAGAGGGACAGAGAGCTCAGGGAAGAACGAGAAAAGGGAGTGGTGGTGGTGGAGGAAGTAGTGGGAGTGGGGGATCCTAACCTGCCAGACATTGACTGGGATGTTCCAGTAGCCTGTCATACCAGAAGTCTTAAGCCTTGCTGGACACATTCTAGGACTATCTACTGGTACAGCTAGTTAAAGACAGGAGGCCATTCTCGAGATGGTATTTGTGACGCTCTGCCATCTACTTATCATTATGTTGTATAATATTTGTGATGTGAATATGATGTTATGTGAATGTCTGCTTAGGGAATAGCAGCTCGCAGTTGTAGGGGCTTGACCTAGGGGCCTGACCTTCTGACCCCTAACACAGTAACTGCAGAAAACCAGATGGCTAGTTTCCTTCTCTGTTTAGACATAGTGCTTCCTTCCAAAATGCCAGGTTTTAATAAGTCGTAAAATATTCCTACTTTGATCTGCTGGGGACAAGGTATGCATTTTATAACCCTTGAAGGAAGGGAGACATTTGGCTGATTCCTGTTGGCTATCACACCTAGAAAGGAACTGTTGGCAGGATGTGTGTTCTGAAAACATCAAAGGAAATGCTCTGATCAAAAGGACTGTCATATTTTGGATATTTCTAACTTTGCAGGTTTCCAGCCAACAGTAAAATGACGCCCTCTTGAATATACTTGGTCAAGTCACAGATTTATCACAGGGCTAACAGTGACCTCATGTGTGCTGTGACATCACAAGGAGGTGGAGAGATGGACTTTCCACTTGCCAAGCGTCTGAGGGGTTTTGCACACTTCATCTCTGGACTCTTAGGAGAACACACACACTGTGTTCTGAAAGAAAAAGGCACTTTTGTGACAATTAGGTAATACCAACTAGTAAACTAGGTTAAGACTAGAAATTCAGTTACAGGCGTATTTGTTTCTGAAATTCCCTTTTATTTTGACTGTAAGTATTTATGTTATACATTCAGGCCCAGATATTCAAAAGAGTTGCACCATGCACAATAGGGTTGCGTCAGCGCAAGTCTGAAAATGAGCCATTCTGCGATATTCAGCAGGAGGCAGTTGCACCCCCCAAATCACGCTGAGCAACAGCTCAATGATAATGAATGTATGCGCAACTGAAGGGGGAGGAACCGTGCATAAAAGGCACAGTGCAATATTCAACAACATGCGCCATGTGCAATAGGGGAGCAAGTGGAAGTTGTGCCATAGCGGAAATGAGCCAAAATAAAAAGGAGCAAGGGAGAGGCACAAGAACACTACAGGGAAGGCACATGAGGCTGAACCCTAGCCAGAGAAACTGGGCAGGAGGGACACACAGGGCAGGCCAGGGAAAGGGCACCTGGAACCCACAGGCTATAGGAAAGGTGTGGGGAGCCACAGTGCAGAAGGGGGAAGTACTTGCCACACAGCAGTGAGGCCAGCACAGTCAGGTATTCCCGGTGCAGGGGAAGTGGCAGCCAGGACAGCAGGGGGAACACAGAAACCGCTGCCAGGGGGGTGAACACAAGCCAGGGACATGGCCAGTGCCACCATCCAGATGGAGGCAGTAATGAGGGGGGTGAGAAGGTGGGCAGCAGGGGGGTGCGGCCATGGAAGGGTCCATCAGCGGTATGCCCCCAACAGGCAGTACCGAGCCCACACCAGCTTTGAGCTGTATAGTGATATGGAGATCGTGGGCCGGTACCGCCTGAATCGGGCAATTCTGAGGCGGCTCTGTGAGCTGTGCAGTGATGTGATGCAGGCACCCACACGACGGAGCCATGCTCTGTCAGTGAAGATGAAAGTGACAGCTTGCTCACCACGGGTACCTTCCAGAGACAAACTGGGGACACCACAGGCATAACCCAGTCGGCCGCGTCACACCATCTCACCCAATTCCTCAGCGCACTGCTGCCACATGCTAAAGAATACATCCATTTCCCCAGCACAGCGGCAGAGCATGCAGCAAACATACAGAAGTTCCACAGGGTAGTACGTATGCCTGATGTGCTAAGGTCAATAGACTGCACCCATGTGGCCATCTGCACACCACCTGGCCCCGAGGAGGCCGCATATATAAATCGCAAGGGCTATGCTAGCATCAACTGCCAGGTGGTGTGCGATGCCAGGGGACACATAATCAATGTCTGTGCCACGCATCCTGGGGGAGCACATGATGCCTTCATCTGGCACCAGTCGGCACTGTGCCACAGATTCAAGAGTGGGGATATCCCCACTGGCCACCTAGTGGGTGAGTATGCAAACGCCACATGGACAATCATAGGGCCTGGGGGGGCATGGTCAGAGGTGACATGGGTAGTGGCCTACATGGCCGGCAGGGCAGGCGTGCGATCACCAAACTAACCTCCACCCTCTACACACAGGTGACAGTGGATACCCCTCCACCTAACTGCTCCACACACCAGCGACGCGACCCCATCGCCAAAACGCTACAATGAAGCACACGCCACCACACGTAATGTCATCGAGCAGGTGTTCGGGATGCTGAAGGCACATTTCCGTTGCCTGGACACCTCCGGCGGTGCCCTATAGTACAGCCCCTCAAAGGCCTGTGGGCTATTCCTAGCCTGTTGCATCCTGCACAACATGGTCAACGAATGTGGGATAGTTGTACAGGTTGAAGAGGGGGACAGCGATGAGGACGATTAGGACGCCGGTGACAATGGTGATGGGCAGCCCCCCTTGGGCGACGGGACCCCCGACTGCTCCGGCTGGCACAGCTGCACCGGGACACCATCACGGAGGAGCACTTCAGCCAACCCAGGTAAGTCATGAGGCCATGTGCAACCACCAGTGGCTAAGGCACAACCCACAAACATGCATGGACACGCACCAGGGGTGTATGCCGTCAAGGGAACTGTCCAGGCATGGAACCACACACATCACCAGGGATGGGTGAGATCTAACATGGCACACGGGCACACACACACACACACACACACAATGCACCAGACATGCACAAAGGGTAGGAGGCACACCGACCCAGAATGCCACCCCTAGCCACACACATGTCCACAGACCACCATGCCCACTGCCTGTCATTGTGCGTGTGTCAGATGATGAGCACCATTGCACATTGGTGTACAGCGCAATGCAGGCATGATCATGCACATGCAACTGCGGACAGCAGCCAGGAGGATGTGCAGATAGACTGTGTATCCGTGTGCAGGGCCGGGTACCCACCCGTGCATTGCCTGCTGAATGACACAATGCACACAGGGCAGCATCACACAGTAGCCACGTTGGGAGACAGGTCTGTCACGTGCCACAGTGCCCCAGCCACCACAGATGTGTGGGTGACCCCGCCGAGACCCGCCAGCACTGACAGGCTGACCACTGACCTCATGGGGTGGCACCGATGGTCCCCCAGGGGTTCCACTGCGTGAACGTGACCGTGCTCACGCAGGGGTCTGCAGCACACCAAACATGCCTGTGCCAGGCGTGCTCGGGATGCCCACAACTGAACCCGCTGTCGACAAGGATGGTGTCACACAATGCCGGGAATGGGGGGGTGGACAGTGCACTGCGTGGTGTCTGCGACACATGGGCAAATAATTGTGTGCCCATTGTGGCCATGACAGCAGTGAATGCCTGTGTCTGCCTGTCAATGGCAGTGGTCACATCCTCCCGCAACTGGTCCATCCCTGCCAGGATCAGTGCAGTGTCTCTGCTGCGATGCTCCTCTGCCCACTCCAAAGCCACATGCAGTGCATCCACTGACGTTGCAAGCCGCATCTGCTGGTTGATTGATGCTTGCAGTATGTGGGTGTGCTCATCCAAGAGGTCATCAGCCTGCTCGGCATCCTGTCCCTCAGGGTGTGCACGGCCCTGATGCTCAGCACCCCTTGAGGGTGGGTGCTGCACACCAGGACCAGGTCTGGGCATGTCCACAGGCAGTGCACTGACGCCGCCCGCTGACACTGTATCCCCAAGCCCATTGGCTGACTGCTGATGCTGCCCCTCCGGCTGCCGCTCCCCAAGGCTCACTGGTGCTGCCGAAGTGGCCGCAACAGTCCCACTGTCCTATACACACACCAATGCTGCCCCACTGGTGCTGACAGGCACAGGTTAGGACTGTGATGACACACACAGGCCTCCATGGTGGCACCACCCACAGCCATGGCCGCAATGTTACCTGCTGTCTGGCCATCCTCTGGCACACACGTGTCACTGCCCATGACGTTAGCGACATCATCATCGGTGACGGACACGGCACCAGCCGAGTCACAGCATGCTGGCATCCATAGATGCTGGCACACTGGGACATGGGCAGGGCCTGCTCCGCACCTGTTCCAACAACATCAGTGTGGACAGCCAGGCTGGCCCCCTGTTGCACTGAGCCACATACACCTGTGGAGGTGGATGGGCCCGCCTCCATCTCCAGGTGACTGTCCTCAGTGGACAGGCCCACCACCGCTGACCCATGCAGATGCTCAGGATCTGTAAGGGAAAACAAAGTCGTGCTACTGCATGTGACCTACCCTGCCCCCCCCAATAGACAGACTATGACCTACCATGCAGTGACGGGCTACCACCCATCTGGAAGCCACCACCCGGAACACCCTCAATGGCACAACGCTGCATGCTGCCTGCAACCCTCTCCTCCTGTGGGGTCAGATGTAGCACCTCCGGCTGTCCCCCACCTGTCGCAGATCGTGCTGCCCTGATGGCAGCCACCTTCTCCTTTATCCTCCTGTCTGTGCCCATCTTCTTCTTGCACTCCTGCATGGAGTGCTGGTGGCTGCCATGCAGGTTCACTGCATGCGCCACTTCCTCCTATGCAGCAGCACGGGCCTGTGGTGTTCCCTGCCATCCACTGAGAAGCGGCTCCCGGTCCAGGTAGGCCTCAAACAGGGCATCCGTCTCGGCCTTGGTGAAATTAGGCCTCGTCCTCCTCCCACAACTCGCTCGGTCATGATTCAGCCTGTGAGAATGAAAGTTGTTACCTGTGACTGTGCAGTCCCATGCATGTCCCTAAATCCACAGTCCACACTCCCAAACAGCATGCAACTCACCAATAGACTGCAGTAACTGACTATGGCCAGTGCAGCCCAATGTCGCACCTTTATAGTGCAACACATGCAAATGAGGTGAGGCGCAACTTTAAGTGGATGCAAATTGTAGTGCTTCGCCATTGAATGGCTGATTAGCTGATTTGCATATGACGGCTGAATATCGCGTTTTTGCGCTTTAAGCAATTGTGTTGAATGTGCTGAGCCAAGGGCGCAGTTCTGTGACATGTGCAGTACACGCCTCACTGCACATGCCCAGGTTGATGACGCAGGCTCCTGCCATGCTGCTGATGTGCTGTGCACAGGAGGCAATGGAGGGCACGGCCACCATTGTGCCAGTGGCTCTACAGCAATGTTCACCTATATGGCGCTGTGGCACTGGGGCATTGTAGGCGCACTGGGGCAACAGCGCGGTAGGCCACTACTGGAGGTAGCACACAGGCTCCCAATCGCGCTACACGCATTGGGTTCCAATCGCGCTGTGCCTGTCCATGTGCCAGAGACCCTTGACCCTGTGCCCGACCTTTGCCCCTAGGCACTATGCATCAGGCATGGGTGCACCACTATCGCGCTGTTCGGTGACAGCGCAATAGGGAATGGCAGCGCTCTGCCACGCAGCATCTGCACTTGGTGGAACCGCGCTGCAGAGCGCCATTTCGAACCTACTGAGCAAGAGAAATGGTGCAGAGGAGAGCTGCCCAGTAGAGCCATATTGAAATGGCAAACCTGGTTGCCATTGTTGAGCCACTTTTTGGCCCACTGTTTGGGGAGGCACCCCTGGACAGGTCCAGGAGCCAGGTGTGGCAGGAGGTGGATGAAGCCCTACAGGAGGCCACAGGAATGGGGCAAATGGCAGAGCAGTGCTGCCACAGGTATGGCGATCTGAGGCGGAGGGACCTGGACCTGCTTGCCCACCTGTGGGCACGTGCCAGGAGGGGCACGGTGCCACGGCCAGGTAGGTGTAACGTCCATACACTTTTATCATCCATATGGGTATCACGGTTGCATGTGTCTGGAACATGGGAGGGGGGACCATCCGGTGTTGGCTGTGGTGGTGTTATCAGGGTGTGGGGTGGGTAGGTCTGGCTGGGTGGGATTGCACACACATGGGGGTAGGGGGACTTTGCTAGAGGATTTTACTGATGTTCCTCTCTCCATGTTTGCACCTTAGGGCCAGAAGAGAGACAGCTGGCGAGGGAGCGGAGACGCCAGCTGGAGGACCGGAACAACAGGATGGGCGAAAGTCCACAGCAGCAGAGGGACCAGCCTGATGATGGTGAGTGCCTTACATCCATGATTACTATTGCGTGCTGTATAACTGGGTGGACAGTGGGGCATGGACCCCCCTGATGATGGTGAGTGCCTTACATCCATGATTACTACTGCATGCTGTATAACTGGGCAGGCAGCAGAGCATGGACCCCCCTGATGATGGTGAGTGCCTTACATCCATGATTACTATTGAATGCTGTGTAACAGGGCGGGCAGTAGGGCATGGCCACCATCCATTGACACCACTGCCATGCACGCAACTTGTTACAGTCAGCACTGTCCAGTGGCACTGCATGTCTGCGAGTGCGTCAGTGGTGGTCCATGCGTGCACCGGGTACATGGATGTGCCACTGCCTTCGCACCACATAGCCATGTCACTAAACAGCCATGGTGGTGCTGTGCAGGACTTGGCCGGTGGGTGTGTGCAGCAGTCCGCATGGCTGTGTGCACCTGGCTGGGCAGGTCTTGTGGACACGATCACTGTGGGTGGTCACACACCATCACAGAGGCATGTCCCATGGCCATATGCTATCCACACTGGGTGGGCTGTATGGGGCTGTGCATTCACACCTATTGACTGTGCTCCCTTGTCCTAGGTGTCAACCAGCTGTGCATGATCAGGGAGGCACTGCAGGAAATTCTCACCGTGGCCAGGATGTCACTGGACATCCTGCAGAGGATTGAGCGGCTGGGGGTCAGGCGGAGGCATGGAAGGAGGAGCAGCCGGAGCGGGGAGCGGGGCTTCCACTGATCATCGAACTGCCCCTGACTTTTCCTACCCCCTGGACCCACCTCACACCCCTCCTTTCCTGTACCATTTGTTCACCCCTGCCCCTTACCCACCCCACCTTGTTTGTGGCCCTCCCCCCACACATTTGTAAATAATTGTATATAGTCTTGTTGGATGTTTTTTAATACAATTCTTTTGATATGACTACTGTGGTGGTCTCTGATTTGCAGCGGGCTATAGGTGCTCAGCTATCAGTCACTATCTGTGGTATGTGTGTTGTTCCCTGTGCACTGGATGACTGTGTGCAGTGGTCCAAGGTGCATGCTCTGTGTCCATGGTGCACCTGTCAGCCCGTCCATGGCCTGTGCAGCTGACACCCTTGCATGTCTGTGACCTGCACGGTCTGCTGGCATGTCAGTGGTGGCTGTCCATGCAGGGCAGCCACTGTACCCGTCAGAATGCTGGGTTGCCTCCTGTCACTGGTGTGGTGCATGTCTGCCTCGGGTGACACTGTGGCCTCTGCTGTTGTTGTCCCACCTCCATGCTGTGGCTTGTGTGTGTTTCAGGGAATGTGCACCACTGTCTGTGACTTGTGCTCCGGGCAAATGATGGTGGCGTACAGGTCCACAGTGCCTGCGCAGGGTGGCTGGCACTCCTGTGCCATGGAGGACTGCTGGCCATGTGTACACGGTTTCCATTGCCCCACGCTGAGGGCTTGGTTGCCCCACTACTGCGTGCCTGTGTTGGTGTGCCCTTGGGTATGGGTGGGTGTTTGTCCATGCACTGTGTTGCATCCGGTGTGGTGCATGCTTCCATGCACCACTGTGGGTGTCTGCGCTGGCTGTTGTGGCCAGTGCTGGGTCGGGGTGTGTCCTTGGGAGGGTGTGCAGGGTGCTGTACCACTGGTGGTGGGGTCCGGGGCATGCCCTGTCACGTGTGGGGTACCTCGTGTGCCGATGCATGGTCAGTATCTCAGCTGTACCTCGGGGGGGGCTGTGCATGGTGGCACAGTGTATGCCGTCATTGCATCGCTGTGTGCTGCCACCCTCTGATGGGTGCTCGTCGTGGGGCTGCCTTGCATGGTTCTGTGGTGCACAGGGTTGCATTGTCACAGTGGGGATGGTGGCATGCATGGGGTATCCTGCACTGGTGGATGCTGCTCCTGGGCAGGGTGTCTGGGGGTCACGGTGCAGAGTGTGCTATGCATTGGGGGGATGGTGTGGCACGGGGTGGTCGGCCCTCCTTGTGTGCTGGTCACAGCTTGCCAGGGGTGTGATGGGGCACCATGGCCAGCTGTGGGTTGGTTGCTTGTCTCCAGGGCCAGTGGTATTTCAGCCCTCCCCCAGTTGTGCAGTGCATGGGGTGTGGGGGGACGATGTCTGTTCTGCTGTGTGTTCCTTTGCCCATCTGTGGCATGGGTGGTGGGCCCCTGCATCCCTGGTTGTGCTGTTGCATTGCTGCCCTGCTGCTGGGGGGCATCCCTGGTTGCACTATGGCGCATCTGGACTGCTCAGCTGAACATCCCTTGTTGCGCTATGGCACATCAGATATGCTCAGCTTTCCCTCCCTAGTTGCGCTATGGTGCAGGTGGTGCGATATTCAGTCGTCGGCTGTAGGCGCATCTTGGCCAGCTCAGTTTTTGAATATTGCGCCTCTTGTGCATGGGCGCAATGGACTTGTGCTTGCTCCTGCTGTTGCACACTTTTTGGGCGCAGTTTGAATATCTGGGCCTCTGTGTTTTGTACTTTATCTATTTTCAATTTTTGGTAAACACTATTTTCCTTGAAATTCTGCATATGCCTTCTCAGTTTCTTTTGTATGTGAATGCTGGAAAAGGAGAGAAAAAAGACAGAGGCCAAAGAGGTAGGGAGGGGGGAGAAGGGGTCTACAAGCAGTCACAGCTTGAGGTGGCAAGAATATGGTCCCACAGGTAGGTTTTAAAATGGCCAAGTCTTGGCTCAGTGAGTAGAGGACGGGGAAGGCATTCAGCCAGAGTGGTACGTGGTACTTGAAGGATTGGGAGGCAGAGGACTTATAGAAGGGGACTAGGAAGGCTACTTTTGAGGAGAGCCTAGTAGCCCAAATGAGGAAATGCCAGGGAAGGAAGATGTAGGGACTCCACTGGTGTGAGTCCCAGGGAGATTTTCTTTGCAAGCAGATATGTCTGGTAGGTTAGCCTGCCTTCAAAGTTCAACCAGGTGGAGCGTTGATACAGATCACATGTGCAGGTAAATCTATCACAACCACCAACCAGTTGGCAGGCCTTATTCAGAGATAACTTGACCCTGTTCAGAGCAGTATTAGAGGCAGACCCATAAATGACGATATCATAGTCCACCAATGAGAGGACAGAACTGGTGACAGCAGTCTGAGCGCAGAAGGGCAAGGCAGGACTTGATTCTGTGGAGCAGTCCAATCATACAGTGACTGCGGTGCAGACTGCAGATATGTGGGCATGGAAAGAGAGGAAGGGATGCAGGGTGACACCCAGACACTTAAACTTGAGAATGGATCAAGAGGAGCTAGCTGGAAGTTGAGGATGGTAAGCGGCGTAGACTTAAACTTATTCTGCAGGTGGGCGAATAGCATTACTTTGTTTTATTCATAATTCAGGATGAATTTATGGTTGGCAAACCAAGATTTGACCTCAGTGAAAGATAGCTGAAGGTCCTGTTTTACAGGGGTAGGGTCGGTGTGACAATTGTAATGGACCGAGTCGTCGGCATATAGGAGGAGCTTCCCTGAACAGGCATGTGGGAGGGTATTTAAGAACAAGCTAAAGAGAAGCAGACCAAGAATGTAGACCTTCGGGACTCCACAGAGGACAGGAAGGCTAGAGTACAGTGTGTTAATTTTCATCTTCTGCAAATGACCAGAAAGGTAGTATGCAAACCAAGAGGTGGCATCATGGGAAAGCCCCTGGGAGAGGAGGGAGTCAATTAGAAGTGGGTGACTGACCGTGTCGAAAGCCTTAGTAAGGTCTATGTACACAGACACAACTAAGTGCCCACAGTCAAGGGCATCATGGATGAAAGAGGTGTACTCCAGTAGGGCAGTGGTAGTACTGTGACCCTTCCTGAAGCCATGCTGCTTTCAGCAGAGGTAGTTATGGATGTCCAGGAACTCCATTGACTGGTGAGCCACAATTTTCTCGAGGGCTGTTGAAATAGGGGCAAGATAGAAATAGGCTGATAGTTGCAGAGAGAGGTGCAGTCCACACTTTTAAGAATAGGGGTTACAACAGCAAGTTTCCACAGGGAGGGGAACTGACCGAGGTAAAGTGACAGATTAAAAATCGTTGTTAATGGAGTCAGTATGGCATTGAGGGACAGATTAAGGAGTTTCAGGTCAACGGTGTCATTACTGTGTCTGGATTTACCCAGGACCTTAGCGAGGTAAGACCTAGCGATGTTTGGGGTGACAGCCTTGAAACGGAAAGGCAGGATACCATGGAAAGGGGGGGAAATGCAAGACTTGGTGCAGTAGAGAAGAAGTTCAGAGGGAGAAAATGACTGAGGTCAGAGAAGGCGGCGTTAAAGGAGTTGGCGATAAGTTCAGGATCCTGAGTGGGGACACCATTTAGGTTTAGCAAAGTAGGTGGGGGGAGGTGGCTGTCTTGTTCAGTTCCTTAATATAATATAAAATCAATTATATAATATATTAATCTTAGTGGTCTAGTGCCCCTGCCCATCCAAGCCCTGGTCTCCCATCATATTTATTAAAATAATCCTGGTGGTCTAGTGGCTCACCCCCCATCCCAGGCCCGATCGCCCGTCATATTTATTAAAATAATCCTGTACTTGTGTTTTAACAAGAGCCCCATCATCCTAGTACACACTTCCGTTGTTTGTTCATTAAAATAATCCTGGTAGTCTAATGGACCCCACCTCCCCAGTGCCATACCATCCCGCTTCCCCCCACCCCATAACCCAGCCGGTGACCGGCACAGCCCACTGCTCACCACGACCACAGCCAGCCACTTACTGAGATCTGAATTAATGCGTACTGTATATAGTATGCATTCAGTGATTGACAGCTGCTGTCAATCACTGAGCGTGTACTGTATACAGTACACGCTCATTCAGAGCTCAGTTGGTGGCTGGTCGTGGTGGTGAGTGGTGGGCTGTGCAGTCGCTGGCTCGGTTACGGGGTGGAGGGAGCAGGGTGGCTGGGCACTGGGGGGTCCATTAGACCACCAAGATTATTTAAAAAATATGACGGGTTGTCGGGGCTGGGACAGGAGGGCATTAGACCACCAGGATTATTTTAATAAATCTGACAGGCGATTGGGTCTGGGATGGGAGTGGGCCACTAGACCACCAGGATTATTTTAATAAATATGATGGGTGATCAGGACTGGGGTAGGGGAGTCAGCCACTAGACCACAGGAGTGTTTGAATAACAGGTGATCAGAGTTGGGGGGGTGGTCCGCTAAACCACCAGGGAATATCCGGGGACATTGATACAAGGATACCCACAGCTTGCGGTGACCTATCCAGGTGTGCTCTCTATTTGGTGCACCACTATGGGTGCTGCAAGCCACAGGACTTTTCCGCTGGGACCCTACCTGATTGAGAATCGGATGCCCGGTCCCTGGTGCACCTGCAATCAGTGCAGGCTGCCTTTGGTGTGGTTTGCACCAGGTTTTGAGAATCGAGTTCAAGGGCTTTACAATGCACCCTGTACTCTAGGTGCAGTCTCACTAGAGACCTTCGCAGGGGCAAAATGACCACTACCTGAAGGGATTGAAGGTCAATAATGGGGTTTGGGTTTCCAAGTTTGCTGATGACACCAGGGTTGGATTTCCAATTAATAACCAAAACGACACTATAGCACTACAAGAGACATTGGATACACTGGAACTTTGGGCAGTAGAGAAAAAACTAACGTTTAATGTAGACAAGTGTTGTGTTATGCATTTTGGAAAGGCAGACAAGCAGTTACCCTATATACTTGGTGGTAAAATACTTAGTATTGTTGATCAACAGAGTGACTTGGGAATTATGATTACGAAAGACCTATCATTTAAGACGCACTGTAATGCAGTTATTAAAAAATTGAGCAGTATTCTACACTGTATCAACAAGCACATCACATCAAGAAGTAGGGATGTTCTCCTGCCCCTGTATACATCCTTGGTGATGCCTCACCTGGATTACTGTGCGCAGTTCTGGTCACCCATGGGTAAGACTGAAATAGTGGCACTCGAGAGAGTCCAAAGGAGAGCCACCAGATATATACAAGAGGTCAAAGGCTTAGATTACACAACAAGGTTAAACACTTTAGGTCTGTACTCCTTGGAATATAGACGCTTAAGGGAAGATATGTGTTTAATATATAAAGCAACTATCAATCCAGATCTATGGGAACTACTTGGCTTGAAATACAGGGAACCTATATATAATACCAGATCTCACCCACTACAATTTTTTGTTGAATGTCCAAAAACGAATAAAAGGAAATCCTGGCTCACGCTGAGGGCCACTAATATTTGGAATAAATTACCCTTGGCAGTAGTAGCTAGCGATACTGTGAATACATTTAAAAACAGATTAGATAGCTTTCTATTTAAACATAATATCCGGGGTTACTAACTAAATGGCGAGCAAAAGGACTAACATCTATATGGCTCTGTATTTACCTATGAGACCTACCTTTCTGCTGGTGATTCTGCTGGCTATGCAGCCAAGCATCCAATTTGCTTTCAATTTCAATTTTATTTTTTATACTTGTAACCCCCCGGTTTCCTGGGCTTACTAGAATCTCATCAGGGTCAGTGTGTTAGGTAGGGATGCCAGCTGGTGAATATCTAGTTAAATGAATTTTCACCTTGCCCCTCTCTGCTGTTTGGTCACTGCTGAGAGCAGAGAGGTGATGTCATTTGGAACTCTCGCAGCAATATAAGCCACAGCTGGCTGTGAGTGGGGGGAGTTTAGAATTCTAAAGTCAGTTCGGTGTAGGAGCTCAGAGTGAGCAGCAGTTCAATCCAGCAGCTCAGAGAGCGAGCAGCTCAGGGAGTGAAGTGTCTGTATTTCCCACCCTAGTGGAGGACATCCTTTCCTGACTTGTGAAGTGGTAGAAACCGTCTCCTGGGGTTCCTGTGCCTTTATCCCATGTGGGATGACGGGGGCTGCAGAGAATTTTGAGGGGCAATCTCCTGATCCAACCTTGAACTTGTGTGAAGCTTCCTTCGGTGTACAAACTGTGAGTAGATTCTGTTTGAGTTAACCAGAATACGTACCTGCATTTTTTCTGTGGGTTGACTCTCTGATAAAGGGACTCTTTCACCCAACTTCTGTGAGGATTTTCTCAAGAAGATTTGTGTTTTTAAAGTTTGCTGACAACAGTGGATGTCCCATATGTGACTTGCCCTTTGTTCAGGACTTTAACCTTACACCCTAGTGGCATTCCTGATGTTAAATGTGCTAAACATTTCAAGATAGCATCAGTTTCTGCAGTTTCAGTATTTGTGAGGTGTAACTCTGAAAAAATGGCTGGGTATGGACGTGGAAGCAAAAGGTGGGAGACCCCTCCATCTGGAATAACCAGTTCAGCACTCCAGGTTCTGTATGGGTACCTGTTTTCTGTCAGTGCCTGTGGCCAATGCCTGAAGAAGTTCACCCCTTGTATGTGGGATCTTGCTAGTTTTGAGCCTTGTGTGCTCCGTCGTGGCCTGTCTGCCACATTTTAATCCAATGCCATATGGGAACTGTACTAAGTCTGGCCTAGTGCCTTTTCCAGAAGATTTTATGTGTTTTACTGTGGCTAGTTCCACATTTCCAGATGTCTAACCCTATGCAATATGGGAACTGTTCTAACTACTGGCCTACTGCCACTTCGAGGAGAGATTTTGTGTGTTCACCATGGATAGTTCCATACTCCAGATGTTTAATCCTATGCTATATGGGAGGTTTTGAATTTCTGTTTCTACAAATGTGTTCTGCATTGCCTTGTGCCATGAAATGTAAACCCTTGGGGGTCCATCTTTGCTTTTGTGTTCCAACTTTGTTTTGGAATAAAGCCACACTCTAGAATTCCAGACTGGTGTGGACAATCTAGTTACTGCTTCCTGAGTGGATTTACTGGGTACCCCTGTCCAGAAGTGCAAACCTAACATAGCCCTTAGCAAGCGTTCTCTCCTCAGGACCTGGGTTTTGGTATAGGTCTGTTTGTGTCTAGTACACACACTTTGTGTTTTCTTCTCTTTATTGCAATTGCTTTGTACCCCCAACCCTCTGTTTTCACCTAGACATGGGAGGTGTGCCTACTAGTTAAATAAGGGTCTGGTGGTGGTTACATATTGGAAAGTTTGTCAGCAAAAACGCCCGTTTTCACAAACGTCCAGTGGTACAGTACATAAATTTGATACAGAGAAAAAGTTTGCAATATTTTATGATATTTACAGTAAGAACAGTGTATATGACAGGATCATCTAGATAAAAAAAATACAGAGCACACAACAACAGAGCCAATATAGAGATACATATAAACTCTAAGGAAACTCAAGGGGTTGGCAGACATTTAGGGTGGTTGACTACCAGGGCAGGCCCAAATGGTGGATTGGAGGAGGTGGTCCTTGATGGAGGAGGTGAAAGAGCCAATTGAACTACAGGCTTAAAGGTCAGGGGGGCAGTTTATTGAAAAACTTAGGGCCCTTGTATGTGATGACCGCAGCCTTCCTACATTGTGCCGAGTGTTTCAGGTCACTCTTGATAACTACACTCAAGATCTTTCCTTTCTCTGACCTGGTTACCTGCACACCACTCAACCAGTATTCAGTCCCTGGGTTTTTCACCTCCAAGTGCATAACTTTACACTTTTTTATCATTCAACCCCAGTTTACAAATGCCAGACCACTTCTCTAGCCCAGCCAGGTCTTCCCTGAGTTTCTGACTCTCCTCCTGTGTGTTCACACTGCCACAGAGCTTTGTGTCATCTGTGACTGTGAACAGGCATATCTTACCCATGATCTCAACTGTGATGTCACTTATGAATATGTTAAATAACACTTGACTGAGAACAGAGCACTCTGGGACCCCACTAGTCACAGGCCTAGCTTCTGAGAATCCTCCCCCAACTACCAACTTTTGACTTCTGTGCTGTATCCAACTTTTGACTCACCCAACAAGCTTAGCTGCCACCCCAGTTCCTCTAACTTCTTGACCAGTCTCCTGTGAGGTACAGAGGTGAAGGTCTTACTGAAGTCTAAATACAGGATATTGACTGGTTGGCCCTTCTCTGCTGTCCTGGTGACCTAGTCGAAGAAGTCAATCAGGTTCATCTGGCAGGATCTCCATGACAGAAACATGTGCTGTCTCATGACCTGGAGGCCATTGTACTTCAGAAAGATCACTAGTCTCTCCTTCAGAATAGTCTCCATCAACTTGCCCACTATTGAGGTCAGGCTGACTGGCCTGTAATTCCCTGGTTCATCCCATGGCCCACTTTTGTGGAGAGGCACCACGTGTGCAGTTTTCCAGTCTCGGGGCATGATCCCCCACTCCTGAATCAGAACATTTTCTAGTTCCACCAAACCTGAGTATTTTATGAATGTTTTAATTTCATTTTTTCACCATCCACATTTCTTCTCCCTAGGGTTTTAGGCAGCATACCTGATGCTTCCCTTACCCAGTGCCAGAGGTCCAACCCACCCCCACAGACTTGTACACATAGGGTTTTAGTCAGCATACCTGCTGCTTCCCTGACCCAGTGCCGGAGCTCCAACCCGTCCCCACAGACTTGAACACTCAGGTATGGACCTCCTGTAAGGTCCCTTTTTGCAGCTGCTGCTCATCTCTTCCAAACCTGGTGCCTTTTTGTTTGCTGCCAGACAAAGGAGAAAAGCTGAAGCTCTGAATGAACTGCTCCTCAGCTAATTACTGCTGCTAATTTTTCCAGAGAGGACTGTTAGGGGAGACCAGGGTTAACTTTACTGGGACCTGATGAGAACTTAGGGTACTTTCTGCTGTTTGAAATCAGTTTAATAGCAATTAGCTTGTACTAGTCTGTGGGACCTGAACTGAATTAGAATTATACTGTGTTCTCCTGTACTGCCTCACTTTCTGCGCAGCTCACTCAGGACATTTTATTTGACTCTCATTTTACTTTTTTCTTTTATTAGTCTGGAGTTCTTATTTTAGGCTGATTGTTTACTCCTGCAGCTCTAAAACTGGAGGATCCTCTTCTAATTAATTCTGTCCGTTTGTCGGTGTAACAAAGTTCCCTCCCTGCAGCCTGAAACCCGAGCCCTCAGCTAACATTTAATTAATCCCTCCCTTTTTCACCCTTTTTCTGTCTCTCCCCAGGGTTTTAGTCAGTATACCTGCTGCCTCCCTGATCCAGCACTGGAGCTCTGACCCGCCCCCTACAGACTTTAACACTTGGGTGCAGACCTCCCGTGGAGTCCCTTTCTTCAGTTATTGCTCATCCCTTTCAGACTTGGTGCCTTTTTGTTTGCTGCTAGACAAAGAAGACAAGTTGAAGCTCTAAACAAACTGCTCCTCAGCTACCTACTGCTGCTAATTGTTTTCCTGCCCGCCCACCCCGGCCCGACCTCTATTAAATCTACGCTAGCTCCGCCCTGCCACACTCTGACTGGTGCCTGGGAGGGTTCTACAGGCAGATACCCACATAACAATAAGCAGAACATTTCTCCTGCCCATTTCTCCAGTCCCTTCTTAGACAAAGACCCCAGCAAACTCTTCTGCCTATTCAGCCTAACAATTGTAGCTGATTGTTATTCCAGCCCTACTACGCTAGTCCTCTCGGGAACTGTCACTTCAATCTCTCCATTACTGCTCACCCAGGAGCCTCTGTACTGCAGTGCTGATTCTGGCTAGGATTCTTCCTGCCCTAGCACTTCATCTGCCTTCAGATTTTCTGTAACAAAAAACTCAAACCTGTCACTGGGGTTGCCAAGCCAAATAAAAAATAAATTAATTAATTAAATGCCCATACAGGTAGACAAGCTAGTCCACATCCCCACTGTTGGTGACACCAGCTTCTCCCCCCCTCCCCCCACTCATCTGGCCCTGATATGCTCTCTGTGGGGCTGTTACACTAAACTTTTATTCACTGAACAGTAGGTTTATTGTATTCCCCATAACCCAGGTGAACTACAGTTAGCTCTGCTGTCTTCCACAGAATAAATCTAAAATGGCGCAGGGAATTACCATCACTACCTTGTACACCATAGTGGCTTTGGACTCTGACCTCCTTCTACACCATATACTCCAGGATCCAGAGCATGCAGTGGAAGTCCCTCATAAAAAATACCTTGATGTATACCCCCTAACTGGGATTAACACCTCCCAAATCTACATGCAGAGTCTTAAACAAAAAAGGCAACCTGTATAATATAATATCCTGTTTCTGTGATTCAAGGAATAGGGCCCCACTCCTGATACCATGGTCCCTGACCAGTTTCTTGATCAAGCTAAAACTTTTACTTGGAGGTGATCTAGAAATGAACCCTGGCCCCCTGGCACAAATGTATGCATTACCTCCTCTACCCAGTCCACCTGGGTTAATTCAAAAGGGTTAAGAATAACCCATATAAATATCAACAGCATCAGGCCAAAGATGCACAAACTAGAAGCCTGGGTAAGCCTTTACTCTCCAGACGTTGTTGCAGTCTTGGAAACCTGGCTCAAACCACATGTACTGGACCATGAGGTTGAGCTAAAAGGTTTCAAGACATTCAGACAAGACAACTGGACAAAAAGGAGGAGGTGTCCTGATCTACGTAAGATCCTCCTTAACTGCTTCCATAGTGTTAACCCCTGCCCTAAAAAACACCTGTTGTGAAACAGTATTCACAACACTGCTGTTGGGAGGTACCAAACCCCTGACAAGTAGTTGCATATATAACCCCTCCAAAGCAGCTGATGCTGCCCTAAACTCGCTTCTCGTGTTGCTCCCTGACCTCCCCAAGGGTGAGAAGGTGATACTGGGGGATTTCAATATTCATTGGAGGCCCCAAACAAATGGAGAACTGAAGAACTTACTACTAGAGGCTGACCTAACTCAGTTAATTCACGAGCACACCAGGCTGAACATGAAAACAGGAAACCACTCCACACTAGACTAGATCCTGGCCTCAAAGCCAGATAGCTTCAGACTGGCAGGCACATCTGCTGATGCCCTAAGCGACCACTCCCCAGTGTTCGCAGTATGGAAAAATAATTTTCAAGTCCCCCCACCCAGGATACTCTGGGCCCGAAACCTCTCCAGTTTTGTTACAGGATTCTTCCTAGACACACTATCAGAGGTAAATTGGACCTATATCAAACATACCCCAAGCCTAGATGCCACCTAGAATTCTTCATAAATAACTTCCTATCTGCAGCTAATAAGCGTGCCCCACTGGAAATAAATCAGGGTAAAGGGTCAGGATGCTAGGTGGCTGTCCTGGGATCTTAAAAAACTCATGAAGGAGAGAGACAGAGCCTAGGGGAACTTTAAAATCACCCATCAACCCAAGGCCTGGCAGGACTACAGGAAATTACTAAATAAATGAACTAAAAACAGCAAAAAAACATTACATCAGAGATCTCCAGAATAAAAATCCTCTCTGACCCAATAAAATTCTGGTCACAGATCAACACCTTAATCAAGGGTAGTCTCACTGAGGGTGATTGTTCTACAATAGCTAACGGCACCCGCCTAAAGAACCAGTTGGACGCCACCAGTGCAATCAACTCCTTCTTCACTGACCTAAACAAGTTCAAGACACCCCACACAAAGGCTCCCCTGCCCATCCTACCTGACCCAGAATAACACCCCACCCCCCCTAACTTTTACTGACTACCCTCGGGGGAGATCCCAATTTGTCAGATGGCAAGGTGCATAATCAGGGAATTTCCAAATTCTAGATGGTGTTCCCCAGGGATCCATCCTGGGGCCCTTACTATTTTCTGTTTTCATAAATGACATGCCAAATCACTGTGGTGAGGTGAACATACTCCTATATGCAGACGATGCAGTGCTCTATAGATCCTCCATGGACCTGAGCTCTTTGAACAATTCATTGACAGATGACCTGCAATTCCTTGAGGGTTGGCTGGTTAGCAACAGATGTGTTAAATAGTTAAAAAACGAAGGCTAATCTATTCGGCCCTACAAGCCTGGGGCCAGACAGAGCCTCAATTCTAACTCCAAGCCTGTCAAATGGCACAAGGATCAAGTTAGTTAACAAGATAAAGTACTTAGGCATAACATTAGATCAGAACTGTACCTTCAAGTCACATATCGAACTACTGACAAAGACACTGAATCAGAAACTTGGGCTACTGTACCACCTTAGCCCTTTCCTCACACAGGATTCTTGGCTATGGATTTCTACTGGAACCCTACTACCCACACTGCTGTACGGGTCACCAGTATTACTCACAGTAAAAGGTGGTGAAATGCATAAACTTACTAACCTCTGTCACAAGGTGAGTGGTTTTGCCAATGGGGCTCAGCCAAGGGAGCAACATTGTCAAGTGCTCCAAGCCCTGTCCTGGCCACCTTTGAAAGGGCATCTCAAGAACCCATCCTTATGCTTAGCCTACAAGCTATGGTCAGACAATGCTCCTCCAAGCCTAGCTAAAACATTATCTGCCAAAAAAAACAGCAAGCCCCTTAGATCCTTGAGCTGTCAGCTCCTCACTGTGCCTAAAGTCCGGTCTTCCCAGGGACAGAGGTCATTCTCAGCCTACATCACACCCCTCTGGAACTCTCTTCCTGCAATTATACAGATATATAATTCCCTCAGAGGGTTCAAAAAGGGACTTAAGGCTCATCTGTTAGAGCTTAACCAATGCACTTGCAGCCGTTGAAAATAGAATTCTCCTCTGTGACATGTATTTCCCTACCGCAATTTTGCCCGTAACCATGTATGTCACCTATTTATTGACCTGTGCTGAGTGTTGCTGATTGAAACTTGCCAAATTGTTAACTAGAATTTGTATTATAAACATTGCCACGTCTGATCTACTCCAATCTATGTTCACTGTACAACTTACAAAATGCCAACTTGTTATTGCAATATAATAATCGGTTTACCTTTTTTTCAGTGGAGAAACTGTAGAGTAATTTGCCATAATGAAGGAGTGTTCATTACAGCAAACACGTGCATAGTTTCTCTCACTCTGCGCATGCGCCTGCTGCAGTTTCTCACTTTCTCGCCGCTGCTCGCCACTCTCTGCTCACCGAATGGGACAACCCACCACCCGGAATAGGCGGTAAGTAACAAAAAAATTTGAAAATGTGCCCAAAAGAGGTAAATTAACTTTCAGCTGCTGCCCATAAGATAAAAAAATTAAATAACTAAAGGAAAGCGGAGTCGCACTCTAAGTTAACCAGACCGCGACACAGAGCAACTTTTTATTTTAAGTAATTGCTGAGGTGAAAAAAGGGAAACCCAGCAATTATATAAAATAAAATATGGGGTGGTGTGTGTAAACATGAAGTTTACACACACCTTTGGGGTTAGATGCTTTTCATAAACCCCTCGAGCCGCTCTCAGGGTTTATGCAGCATCTAACCCCTCGGGTGTGTAAACTCCTCATTTTACATACCACCCCATACTTTATTCTCTATATAATTATTCTTGACCCCCTTTATCAACCTGTTTTTAAGAGTCTCCAAAATGCCGTAATAACCAGAAAATGAGTTATTACAGCGTTCACTAAACTTTCTTTCACCTCCAGGGCCCTTTCGCTGTCACGTCAGTGTACCACACCACTTCATTGGCTTGTGCTCTGCTTGTGGGCAGGCGGAACAGAATTCAAAACATGGCACCTCGGTTTTCCCCTTCCGACGAGCCGCCTGACAAGCTACCTCCATTACTACAATCCCCATGTTTATTTGATTTTTTTTAATTTTTTTATCTGGTTGATTCTGCCTTTGAAATATAAAAGAAATATGTGGTTGATCCTGCTGTATTAAGAAATGCTGAGTCACTGACTTTGAATTTAATCCATGATGGACCCTGGTAAGAACCATGGCTGAGACATTTAAAAAAAAAAAAAGAAAGAAAAAAATCTGAGAGAGCAAGGCAGAAAGGGAAAGTGTGTGTGTGTGTGTGTGTGCGTGTGTGTGTGTTGACAGCAAGTGAGAGAGCGAGAAAGAGTGAGTGTCTGTAGGTGGGGGAGACACTGTCTTGAAGTAATTATAAAAACTAAAAAATATGCAAGTGTGTTTTTATGGAGTTTTTTACATACCCTCGGTGTGTGATGACTTAATAAACCTCTCGAGCTTTGCTCTCGAGGTTTATGGGTCATCACACACCTCGAGTGTGTAAAAGAAAATCCATAACACACATTTGCATAGCCATTATTCTCTATGTAATGTCTTGTAATGTTTCTACCTGTGATTAATCCTGGGTCACCCCTGAAAAAGGGACAGTCATGGTCTCAGTGGGTTTACCTGGTTACAAAAAAATAAATAAATAGACTTGGACTGGGTTAGGATTGAGAAAATAATAAAAACTCATGGTGTTCAGCATTGGCAGTACCTAGAAAAGTAGATTCGACAGGTATTCTAATATGTTTTTTAATTGTAACTAAAATTAGGTTTTCTGACAAACATTTTTTGTTGAACTGCTGCTTTAATTTGCTGCATAGAGAGTACATTTCATGAACAAGAAACCCATAAATTTCCCAGAACTGTATGTGGGGATTGTGTCTTCATGACATGACAATGAGACTCAGAGTTTGCCTGCTTCACCCCTCAGTTTAAAGGACCCTTGCCCTGCATTCCGGGGGATCACGTGATTTTATAGTCAGAAATGTCAACATGCAATTTACAATAATTGAATTGCTAGTTTGTTAATTCAGTCATTCTCTTGCTCTGTCTATTTTAGGTATGCTATCTTCTTGGGGAAAAGTTCCAGTCCTGACTGGATCTGAACTTAGAGGCTTTTGTGTGGATATGTACAAGAGGTGCAAATTAGCTCGCTCCTCTTAACACAATAGCTGTGCATTTTTGTCCTCTGTTTCCTGTTGCCATGGTCATGCTCCATTAGTAGCCTTGTCAATTTCACCCCCTTGCCCCTTTCCTTATTAGGGCATCAGCTTCACTCTCCCTCCCCACATACTACTCTGGGATACACCTGGGGCAAAAAACAATAAAGGTCACAGCAGTTCTTTTAAATTAGAGGCATGCTTCTCCAAACATGGGAGACATGGAAAAACTATATGTTTGCTGCTGTGAGTGACAACCAAAGTACACTGAAAGAAATGGAAAATGCAGGGTCTCACGATGTGCCTTTAGACATATGTGGGCTGTATGACGTGCTTTACGGAGAAACCTGTTTGTTGCACAGATTTTGCACCCTTTCTAGTTTAAATAACAAAAATAAGTGTACATATTCTAGCAATTGCTTGGGCTGAGAAGACTGCTCATTCTTGTTCACTGACTGTCCATCAGAGTGATGGTTACGGCTGTTCTTAGGGAGAAATCAGGAATTAAACTGGGCAGGAGCCCACAGGAACTCAGGTACACCACCTCTTAAACAACTATATGACAGTTCTACCACCTCTGTTGTCGTTCTCCACTTACTGCTATAGGAGAGTTCCTCCACCTAGAAATGACAATTACCGCCACCTAAAAATCCAGATAAACATTTCCAATGTAGCCACCAGGAGGAATGTAGGTTATTAAATCGGAACCTGTCCTCACTGGCAGACTCCTATTTACTGTGCATTAATATGTTTAAAGGCACATCGCGAGATTCTGCATTTTCCATTTCTTTCAGTGTACTTTGGATGTCATTCACAGCAGTAAACATAGAGTTTTTCCTGCTTTTACCTCTATGCCTTTTCCTGGCCCCTCTATATACCCCGTCCATACTTCCACCATAATTACCTGCTACCCTTACTCGCCTGCCATCTCTGCTCCCTCCACGATTACTCCCCTCCTCCTACAGCCCCCACTTCCCTTAAACCCTCCCTTTCTCCCAGCAGCAGTCCCCTCTCCACCCCCAGCCTTCTCCCTTGTTCCACGGCTCACCCTGCTCCCCTGGCCTTGTTCTAGCCCCCTTCCAACACATTCCTCCCACGCCATAGCTGACAAAACCTGTCTCTGGCTGCTCCTCTCTGCTTAGCTAGTCCTCTGCTTGTTACTACTTTAGAACTCTGCTCTTTCCCCTCTTTTGGCTATACATTCCTTCTCCCTGATTTCACATTGCGCACTGTCCCTGAACTAACAGTACACCCTTCCTAATGCACTGATCCACTTACAAGTCATGTGGTTTCCTGAATGCCCAGGTTCACTGACTGACCATTGCTACCTTTTGTACCAATAGTGACGTATTTGTAACTGCTTTGAATACTCTTCTTACTCTGTGTAACGCTTTGTAACTTTGTGTTGTCTGTCTGTCCTTGTACCTGAATTGACCTGGAACCTTTGTAAACGAGACTCTGACTCAAAGGTATTAATCCCAATCTGAAATAAATAAATAAATGTTAGGTCTATAAATATTTTTTTTGTATTTTGTACATTGTGCTGACATTTCCATTGATCAAATAAAGTGTGCATGTTGTTCGTTTTAACATCTTGTTTTTTTTTTTTTTTCATCTTTTCTTTCTGCACTGGCAGCCTGGGTTACCCACAGCTTTTCTGTCTCCAGCTGCTTCAACACTGCCAAATGGCCCAAGTTCTCCTTTGACTGCTCCCCACCCCAAATATCCTTACATCTCCCCCCTCCCCATAGTTGGCCTAACACTGACCATCATCCACAGTGTGTTGCTTTGGAGTCACCAAAGTCATCTTTAGGGCACTAAAGCATGGGGGCAGATGAGTTCTGTGTCAGTTCCTCACCAGCACCTCTTAGTTGCTACCCTATAAGCCCCTCCACCATGACAGTGGTGAAGCTAGGAAAATAACATTTGTCAGTCAGAACCCTTTGGTACCACTTTACTGCCCCCACTGCCCCACTGTAGACATGTCCATATTTGTTACCCAGACCCACTGTACACCCCATACGGTACTTCAGGAACTCCATTATAAGAGGAATGAATACAGCAATACTTAGTTTTATGCATTTAACATTACATTTAATTCAGAGTACAACAGCCATACTATAATACTATTAGAGGTGGCTATCAGACAGCAGAAGTAACCTAAATAAATGGTCAGGGCCTGGAATACCACACCTCTCTCCGTATCCACTTGTAAGCCATGGCGTACTTGGCTTATGCATTCTACTCCCATGCACCACCCTGCTGGAGTTTTGCATTTGCTGCTCCAGGTATCGGGGGGGGGGAGCAGGACCCACATTACTTAGTCACCCATAATGTCAAAGTCTCCCCTAGTTTCTTACAAGTTGAAATGCTTGTGCAGACGTGCAGGTAATTGCACCCCCCAATATTGAGTGTGCTGGTTCGGATGCACACCCCAATATTGAGTGTGCTGGCTCAGATGCACACATCCCCAATACTGAGTGTGCTGGCTTGGATGCACCCCCCCCACTATTGAGTGTGCTGGCTCGGTTGCACATCCCCAACACTGAGTGTGCTGGGTCAGATGCACAAACACCAATATTAAGTGTGCTGGCTTAGATGCACAGTCCCTAATACTGAGTGTGCTGGCTAGAATGCAAACCCTCAAATATAGAATGTGCTGGCTTGGATGCACACCTCCCCAATACTGAGTGTGCAGGCTGGGGTGCACACTCTCCAATATTGAGTGTGCTGGCTCAGATGCACACCACCCAATACTGAATGTGGTGGCTGGAATGCACACCCCCAATACTGTGTGTGCCGGCTCGATGCATACAACCCAATAGTGAGTGTGCTGGCTCGGATGCACATACCCCAATATTGAATGTTCTGACTTGGATGCATGCACCCCAATATAAAGTGTTCTGACTCAGATGCACACCTCAATACTGAGTGTCTTGGTTCGGAATGACACCCTCCAATGTTGAGTGTGCTGGCTTGGATGCACCCTCCAGTACTGAGTGTGCTGGCTTGGATGCACACACTCCAGTATTGAGAGTGCTGGCTTGGATGCACACCCCCCAGTACTAAGTTTGCTGGCTCCGATGCACATCCACCAATACTGAATGTGCTGGCTTGGGTGCACACCCCCCTGTATTGAGTGTGGTGGCTCAGATACTCACAATCCAATATTGAATGTGCTGGTTCGGATGCACACCCTGCAGTACTGAATGTGCTAGCTCAGATGCACCCCACCCAATATTGAGTGTGCTGGCTCAGATGCACCCCACCCAATATTGAGTGTGCTGGCTCGGATGCACCCCCCAGTACTGAGTGTTCTGGCTCAGATGCACCACCCAATACTGAGTGTGCTAGCTTGGATGCACACTCTCCAATACTGAGTGTGCTGGCCCAGATGCACCCCCTCCCCCCAATATTGAATGTGCTGGTTCGGATGCACACCCCGCAATACTGAGTGTGCTAGCTTGGATGCACCCCCACCCATTACTGAGTCTGCTGTATTGGATGCACCCACCCTCCCCCAATATTGAATGTGCTGGCTTGGATGCACTCCCCCAATATTGAGTGTGCTGAGTCAAATGCACACACCCCAATATTGAGTGTGCTGGCTGGGATGCACAGCGCCCAGTACTAAGTGTGCTGGCTGGGATGCACACCCTCAAATATAGAATGTACTGGCTAGGATGTACACCTCCCCAATACAGACTGTGCTGGCTAGGATGCACACCCTCCAATATTGAGTGTGCTGACTTGAATGCACACACCTTAGCGCTGAGAGTGCTGGCTCAAATGCACCCCCCAATACTGAGTGTGCTGGGTGGTATGCACACACCCCAATATCGAGTGTGCTGACTGAGATGCATACCCCCCAATACTGAGTGTGGTGGCTGGAATGCACACCTCCAATACTGAGTGTGCTGGCTCGATGTACACCCCCACATAGTGAGTGTGCTGGCTCGGATGCACACCTTCCAGTATTGACTGTGCGGGCTTGGATGCACGCACCCCAATATTGAGTGTGCTGGCTTGGATGCACACATCCCAATACTGAGTGTGTTGGTTCAGAAAGACACCCCCGAATGTTGAGTTTGCTGGATTGGATGCACACACCCCAGTATTGAGAGTGTTGGCTCGGATGCACCCCCAAGTACTAAGTGTGCTGGCTCACATACACATCCACCAATACTGAATGTGCTGGCTTGGATGCACCCCACTCCCCGTATTGAGTGTGGGGGCTTGGATGCACACCTCCCAGTATTGAGTGTGATGGCTCGGATGCACACCCCCAATACTAAGTGTGCTGACTGGGATGTACACCCTCAAATATAGAATGTGCTGGCTTGGATGCACCCTCCCCGATATTGAGTGTGCTGGCTCAGATGCGCAACCCCCAATATTGAGTGTGCTGGCTCAGATGCGCACGTCCTAATATTGAGTGTGCTGGCTCAGATGCGCACCCCCCAATATTGAGTGTGCTGACTCGGATGCACCCCCCCCAATATTGAATGTGCTGGTTCAGATGCACACCCCGCAGTACTGAGTGTGCTAGCTCAGATGCACCCCCACCCAATACTGAGTCTGCTGTCTTGGATGTACCCAACCCCCCAATATTGAATGTGCTGGCTTGGATGCACTCCCCCAATATTGAATGTGCTGAGTCAGATGCACACACCCCAATATTAAGTGTGATGGCTCAGATGCACAGCCCCCAGTACTAAGTGTGCTGGCTGGGATGTACACCTCAAATATAGAATGTACTGGCTTGGATGTACACCTCCCCAATATCGAGTGTGCTGGGTCAAATGCACACACCTCAATACTGAGTGTGCTGGCTAGGATGCACACTCTCCAATATTGAGTGTGCTGGCTGGTATGCACCCCCCCAATACTAAGTGTGCTTGGTGGTATGCACACACTCCAATATTGAGTGTGCTGACTCAGATGCCCACCCCCCAATACTGAGTGTGGTGGCTGGAATGCACACCTCCAATACTGAGTCTGCTGGCTCGATGCATACCCCTACATAGTGAGTGTGTTGGCTCGGATGCACACCATCCAGTATTGAGTGTGCTGGCTCAGATACACACCCCCAGTATTGAGTGTGCTGGCTTTGATGCACGCATCCCAATATTGAGTGTGCTTGCTCGGATGCACACACCCTAATACTGAGTGTGTTGGTTCGGAATGACACCCCAAATGTTGAGTTAGCTGGATTGGATGCACACACCCCAGTATTGAGAGTGCTGGCTCAGATGTACCCCTCCAGTACTAAGTGTGCTGGCTCAGATACACATCCACCAATACTAAGTGTGCTGGCTTGGATGCCCCCCGTATTGAGTGTGGTGGCTCGGATGCACACACCCCAGTATTGAGTGTGATGGCTCAGATGCACACCCCCCAGTATTGAGTGTGCTGGCTCGGATGCACACCCCCAATACTAGGTGTGCTGACTCGGATGTACACCCTCAAATATAGAATGTGCTGGCTTGGATGCCCACCTTCCCGATATTGAGTGTGCTGGCTCAAATGCACACACCCCAATACAGAGTGTGCTGGCTGGGATGCACACACCCCAATATTGACTGTGCAGGCTGGTATGCACCCCCCTAATATTGAGTGCGCTGACTCAGATACACACCGCCAATACTGAGTGCGGTGGCTGGAATAAACCCCCCCCCCGATTCTGAGTGTGCTGACTCGATGTACACCCCCCAATAGTGAGCGTGCTGATTCGATGTACACCCCCCAATAGTGAGTGTGCTGGCTCAGATGCACACCACCCAATATTGACTGTGCTGGCTCAGATGCACGAACCCCAATATTGAGTGTGCTGGCTCAGATGTACACACTCCAATACTGAGTGTGTTGGTTCGGAATGACACCCCTGAATGTTGAGTGTGCTGGATTGGATGCACACACCCCAGTATTGAGTGTGCTGGCTCAGATGCACCCCTGCCCCAGTAATAAGTGTGCTGGCTCAGATACACATCCACCAATACTGAGTGTGCTGGCTTGGATGCACCCCCCTGTATTGAGTGTGCTAGCTCAGATGCACCCCACCCAATATTGAATGTACTGGCTCAGATGCACCCCCCCCTCCAATATTGAGTGTGCTGCTTGGATGCACCCCCTCCCCAGTACTGAGTGTTTTGGCTCGGATGCGCCACCCAATACTGAGTGTGCTAGCTCGGATGCACACCCCCCAATGTTGAATGTGCTGGTTCGGATGCACACCCCGCAATACTGAGTGTGCTAGCTAGGATGCACCCCCCCAATACTTAGTCTGTGTCTTAGATGCACCCCCAATATTGAATGTGTTGGTTTGGATGCACTTCCCCAATATTGAGTGTGCTAAGTCAGATGCACTCACCCCAATATTGAGTGTGCTGGCTCAGATGCACAGCCCCCAGTACTAAGTGTTCTGGCTGGGATGCACACCCTCAAATATAGAATGTACTGGCTTGGATGTACATCTCCCCGATATTGGGTCTGCTGGCTCAAATGCACACACCCCAATACAGAGTGTGCTGGCTAGGATGCACAATCTCCAATATTGAGTGTGCTGACTTGAATGCACACACCCTAGTGCTGAGTGTGCTGGCTCGAATGTACCCCCCAATACTGAGTGTGCTGGGTGGTATGCACACACTCCAATATTCAGTGTGCTGACTCAGATGCACACCCCCAATACTGAGTGTGGCGACTGGAATGCACACCTCCAATACTGAGTGTGCTGGCTCGATGCATACCCCTACATAGTGAGTGTGCTGGCTCGGATGCACACCATCCAGTATTGAGTGTGCTTGCTGGCTCAGATGCACCCCTCCAATATTGACTGTGCTGGCTTGGATGCACGCACCCCAATATAGAGTGTGCTGGCTCGGATGCACACACCCCAATACTGAGTGTGTTGGTTTGGAATGACACCCCGAATGTTGAGTTTGCTGGACTGAATGCACCCCCCAGTACTAAGTGTGCTGGCTCAGATACACATCCACCAATACTGAGTGTGCTGGCTTGGATGCACACCCCCCAGTATTGAGTGTGATGGCTCAGATGCACCCCCCAGTATTGAGTGTGTGATGGCTCGGATGCACCCCCCCCCAGTATTGTTTGTGCTGGCTTGGATGCACAGCCCCAATACTAAGTGTGCTGACTCGGATGTACACCCTCCAATATTGAGTGTGCTGGCTCGAATGCACAACCCCCCAGTATTGAGTGTGCTGGCTCAGATGCACAACCCCCAGTACTGAGTGTGCTGGCTCTGATTCACATACCCCCAGTATTGAGTGTGCTGGCTCGAATGCACACACCCCCAGTATTGAGGTGATGGCTCAGATGCACCCCCAGTATTGAGTGTGATGGTTGATGCACCCCCAGTATTGTTTGTGCTGGCTTGATGCACAGCCCCAATACTAAGTGTGCTGACTCGGATGTACCCTCCAATATTGAGTGTGCTGGCTCGAATGCACACCCCCCCAGTATTGAGTGTGCTGGCTCGAATGCACACACCCCCAGTATTGAGTGTGCTGGCACGGATGCACAACCCCCAGTACTGAGTGTGCTGGCTCTGATTCACATCAGCTCCTAATATTAAGTGTTCTGTCTCGGATGCACACCCGTCAATATTGAGTGTGCTGGCTCAGATGCACAGCCCCCAATATTAAGTGTGCTGGCTAAGATGCAAACCTCCCCCCCATGCTGGCTCGGATGTACCCACTCCCCAGTATTAAGTGTGCTGGCTTGGATGCACACCCCCCAATATTGAGTGTACTGGCTCGGATGCACACACCCCAATACTGAGTGTGTTGGTTCGGAATGACACCCCGAATGTTGAGTTAGCTGGATTGGATGCACACACCCCAGTATTGAGAGTGCTGGCTCGGATGTACCCCTCCAGTACTAAGTGTGCTGGCTTAGATACACATCCACCAATACTAAGTGTGCTGGCTTGGATGCACCCCCCCCCCCATATTGAGTGTGGTGGCTCGGATGCACACCCCCCAGTATTGAGTGTGCTGGCTCAGATGCACAACCCCAATACTAGGTGTGCTGACTTGGATGTACATCCTCAAATATAGAATGTGCTGGCTTGGATGCCCACCTTTCTGATATTGAGTGTGCTGGCTCAAATGCACACACCCCAATACAGAGTGTGCTGGCTGGGATGCACACACCCCAATATTGACTGTGCAGGCTGGTATGCACCCCCCCTAATATTGAGTGCGCTGACTCAGATACACACCCCCAATACTGAGTGCGGTGGCTGGAATACACCCCCCCGATTCTGAGCGTGCTGACTCGATGTACACCCCCCAATAGTGAGTGTGCTGGCTCAGATGCACACCACCCAATATTTACTGTGCTAGCTCAGATGCACGAACCCCAATATTGAGTGTGCTGGCTCAGATGTACACACTCCAATACTGAGTGTGTTGGTTCGGAATGACACCCCTGAATGTTGAGTGTGCTGGATTGGATGCACACACCCCAGTATTGAGTGTGCTGGCTCGGATGCACACCCCCCAGTATTGAGAGTGCTGGCTCAGATGCACCCCCCCCCCAGTAATAAGTGTGCTGGCTCAGGTACACATCCACCAATACTGAGTGTGCTGGCTGGATGCACTCCTTGTATTGGAGTGTGCTAGCTCAGATGCACCCTACCTAATATTGAATGTACTGGCTCAGATGCACTTCAATATTGAGTGTGTTGGCTCGGATGCACACCACACCAATATTGAATGTGTTGGTTCGGATGCACACCCCCGCAATACTGAGTGTGCTAGCTAGGATGCACCCCCCCAATACTTAGTCTGTGTCTTAGATGCACCCAACCCCCCAATATTGAATGTGTTGGCTTGGATGCACAGCCCCCAGTACTAAGTGTGCTGGCTCTGATTCACATCAGCTCCTAATATTAAGTGTGCTGTCTCGGATGCACACCCGCCAATATTGAGTGTGTTGGCTCAGATGCACAGCCCCCAATATTAAGTGTGCTGGCTAAGATGCAAACCTCCCCCCCTGCTGGCTCGGATGTACCCACTCCCCAGTATTAAGTGTGCTGGCTTGGATGCACACACCCCAATACTGAGTGTGTTGGTTCAGAATGACACCCCAAATGTTGAGTTAGCTGGATTGGATGCACACACCCCAGTATTGAGAGTGCTGGCTCGGATGTACCCCTCCAGTACTAAGTGTGCTGGCTCAGATACACATCCACCAATACTGAGTGTGCTGGCTTGGATGCACCCCCCCCCCCCGTATTGAGTGTGGTGGCTCGGATGCACACACCCCAGTATTGAGTGTGATGGCTCTGAATGCACACCCCCCAGTACTGAGTGTGCTGGCGCGGATGCACACCCCCAATACTAGGTGTGCTGACTCTGATGTACACCCTCAAATATAGAATGTGCTGGCTTGGATGCCCACCTTCCCGATATTGAGTGTGCTGGCTCAAATGCACACACCCCAATACAGAGTGTGCTGGGTGGGTTGCACACACCCCAATATTGACTGTGCAGGCTGGTATGCACCCCCCTAATATTGAGTGCGCTGACTCAGATACACACCCCCAATACTGAGTGCAGTGGCTGGAATACATCCCCCCAATTCTGAGTGTGCTGACTCGATGTACACCCCCCAATAGTGAGTGTGCTGGCTCAGATGCACGAACCCCAATATTGAGTGTGCTGGCTCAGATGTACACACTCCAATACTGAGTGTGTTGGTTCGGAATGACACCCCTGAATGTTGAGTGTGCTGGATTGGATGCGCACACCCCAGTATTGAGAGTGCTGGCTCAGATGCACATCCACCAATACTGAGTGTGCTGGCTTGGATGCACCCCCCCTGTATTGAGTGTGCTAGCTCAGATGCACCCCACCCAATATTGGAGTGTACTGGCTCAGATGCACCCCTCCCAATATTGAGTGTGCTGGACTTGCATGCACCCCCGCAGTACTGAGTGTTTTGGCTCGGATGCACCACCCAATACTGAGTGTGCTAGCTCGATGCACACTCCCAATACTGAGTGTGCTAGCTAGGATGCACCCCCCCAATACTTAGTCTGTGTCTTAGAAGCACCCACCCCCCCAATATTGAATGTGTTGGCTTGGATGCACAGCCCCCAGTACTAAGTGTTCTGGCTGGGATGCACACCTTCAAATATAGAATGTACTGGCTTGGATGTACATCTCCCCGATATTGAGTGTGCTGGCTCAAATGCACACACCCCAATACAGAGTGTGCTGGCTAGGATGCACACCCTCCAATATTGAGTGTGCTGACTTGAATGCACACACCCTAGTGCTGAGTGTGCTGGCTTGAATGCACATACCCCCAGTATTGAGTGTGCTGGCTCGGATGCACAACCCCCAGTACTGAGTGTGATGGCTCGGATGCACCCCCCCAGTATTGTTTGTGCTGGCTTGGATGCACAGCCCCAATACTAAGTGTGCTGACTCGGATGTACACCCTCCAATATTGAGTGTGCTGGCTCGAATGCACACCCCCCCAGTATTGAGTGTGCTGGCACGGATGCACACCCTCCAATATTGAGTGTGCTGACTTGAATGCACACACCCTAGTGCTGAGTGTGCTGGCTCAAATGCACACACCCCCAGTATTGAGTGTGCTGGCTCGAATGCACACACCCCCAGTATTGAGTGTGCTGGCTCAGATGCACAACCCCCAGTACTGAGTGTGCTGGCTCTGATTCACATCAGCTCCTAATATTAAGTGTGCTGTCTCGGATGCACACCCGCCAATATTGAGTGTGCTGGCTCAGATGCACAGCCCCCAATATTAAGTGTGCTGGCTAAGATGCAAACCTCCCCCCCATGCTGGCTCGGATGTACCCACTCCCCAGTATTAAGTGTGTTGGCTTGGATGCACACCCCCCAATATTGAGTGTGCTGGCTCGGATGCACACACCCCAATACTGAGTGTGCTGGTCGGACACCCCCATATTGAGTTTGCTGGTGCGGATGCACACCCTAGGCCTTCCTTGCCCGGTGCAGGAACCATGCTCACAAAACACAAACACAGGCCTTCCACATGACACTGCAAGGCACTACCCTGAGTGCCAGTGGTCCAAGCACAGCACACTGCAATGCACTGCCCTGCACACCAGTGGTCTGGGCTCAGCCCTTACACACTGATGTACTTTATCTCTATTTTGGGAAGTATAACTTCTCATTTTCTTGATAAAATAAGTAACGTGAAAGTTAACTTGTTTAGCACCTCCGTAACATCTGAGGTACCACTCAGTACACAAGCAACACAAGCATTTTCTTGTAATTTGTTTTATTTTGTTACACTTATTTTTTTATTGTTTTATTATTTTTGCATGTTGTAGTTTGTATTTGTTCTGTTCACCACTCTTCCTCATCCTCCCCCAGGATGCATCTAGAAATGAGCTGATAACAGATCAGTACGTATTTACTAATATACTAACATACTATTTGCCAGCAGATTAGGCCTTACGGTCTATCGAGTCTGCTCGAGCCTTAGATCCTTAGTTGGGTGCCGAGGTCCTCCCATCCCTTGTGCTCCAGAAACCTCTATCATCCATCTCCACCCTCCTGGGACAGGCCATCATCTGATACATCCACTTTCTGTGTCTGTCCCACCCTCTTTTGAAGCTCTCCACTGTGGATCTCTGAACCAGCTCACCAGGCAGTGCATTCCAAGGGTCCACCACCCTCTCAGTGAAAAACCTCCTCCTCTTTCTCCCCTCACCCTTCCACCTTCCAACTTCAAACCATGCCCTCTGGTGATACCTCCCTGCTTTAGTCTAAAGATCCCCTCCATGTTTACCCTATTTATTCCCTTGAGGTACTTGAAGACCTCAATCATGTCCCCCCTCTCTCCTCTCCTCCAATGAAAACAGGCAGAGCTCCTCAAGTCTGTCCTCATACGTCAAATCCCCTAGCCCTCGTATCATCTTAGTTGCCCTCCTCTGTACCCTCTCCAGGAGCTGTATGTCCCTCTTCAAGTGTGGTCTCCAGTACTGTACATAGTACTCAAGGTGTGGTCTAACCAGTCCATTATACAGGGCAGAATCACTTCCTTGCTCCTAGAGGTGATCCCCACGATGCATCCCAACATCCTGTTTGCCTTGCTAGCTGCTCTCCTGCACTGCTCAGAGTTATTCATACATGCATCCACCATGACCCCTAGGTTTTTTCCCCCTATTGAGGCCTCCAGCGCCTCCCCTCCCAGGGTGTACCTGTGTTTAGGGTTTCCCCGACCAAGATGCAACACCTTGCACTTGGTGATATTGAAATTTAATTTCCATGCATAAGCCCAGCTTTCCAGGGTGTCCAGGTCCCCTTGAGGGCCAACTTCCCCTCTTCCCCCTCAACTACTGCTCCCATCTTGGAGGGGATTGTGAGGGGAAAACAGTAGACGGTAGGGAAATGATCAAGAAAGAAGTGGGGAGAGGAGGGGGAGGTTTGTGGAATGAAACAGTAGCTGATGGAGAGGTTAGCTTTAGCATCCACTTTGTGGATAGTAGGAAAGGGGCATTGTGAGGAAGAGGAGGGAGCCCGTACCAAAGGGAAGGGAGTTGTAAGAGAAGGCAGCCTGACCAGCGCTAGAGCAAGGGTGAGGGATCGAGAAGGAATGGGAGTCTCTAGAGCAAGGGTGAGGGATTGAGAAGGAATGGGAGTCTCTAGAGCAAGGGTGAGGGATTGAGAAGGAATGGGAGTCTCTAGAGCGAATGGGATAGGAGGGGGCAGCTGAGGGGGGATTAGAGAGGACAGATAGGAGCGGAGTGAGGCAGACCAGTATTTGCCAATGACAGAGGAGCAGTGGGAGAGGTGGCAAGAGGGTGAGGGGGTGACAGGGGGGTGACAGAAAGAGTGAAATAAAGGGAGCAGTGATGCGTACGAGGGGGAGTTAGTTGCAAAGAGACAGAAGGCATCACAGAGGGTCTCCAGCCTGCTGAGAGCAGAGGGAGGAGCTGCACTCTAGATTATGCCCACATAGTCAAAAATGGGGAGGATCATTTTGACAAGCAGGTTCTTGTGGACTTCAGGGGAGAGACAGTTCTTGTTTCTGTAGAGGATGCCTTGTTTGGGACATACTGTAGCTTTGAGTATATACTGTCAGTGTATGCTAAGAAGCCTAGGTTACTGTCGAGCCACACACCAAAATATTTGTAAGTATGGACTACCTCCAGTTGGATAACGTCAAGGGTGGAGAAGACAGGAAGAGGGAATAACCTTGCTAGCATTTGGCTAGTGCTAAAGATCATGGATACTGTCTTCTCAGTATTAACTTTGAGCTGGTTGGCCTGGAACCAACATAGTACATTATGGAAACTGAGTTAGAGAGATGATGCAACCACAGATGTGGAGGGCCCAGATGAGTAGAGGACAGTGTTGTTGGCATACATATGAACATGGGACAAGACACAGATGGAAGGAAGATCATTTAGAAAAACAGAGACTATTATAGGGCCAAGAATAGAGTTCTGGGGAACTCCAGCAAGGATGGAGGTGGATAAGGTGCCATCCACCTGCACCGATTTTTGGCAGTGTGTCA